>LR990224.1:5020000-6270000 GCA_905147385.1 Limenitis camilla
CGGTGACCGCTTATCAATACGACTAATATGCCCTTGGTAAGGTTACACTTGCAGCTATAGACAACATTCACAAATTACCATACTTATTACGAGTTAAACAAAAACTAAATATCCGGTTCGGTTTATACAGTAATATTTATAACATAACTAATAACATACTTAACGTTATCACCTTTTCATCATTTGATATTATTTTTTCTTTTATTATATCATTGTTTTATACAACTAGGAATCTGTTATAAATTATAACGTAAATTAGTACAGATCGTGGATTTTGGAAATAAGAATATAAATATTTAGATTCTTAAGAGGACTTCGTACGAACGACACTTTTGAAAAATAGATTTTTACCAAATATATTGCTGTCGCGCTGAGCCCAAGCTTACCCCATACCGTGTGATAGAGAGAACTACAGCTCGAACTGATTTTACCTACGTAAAATTAATAAAATCGCACTTTCGTCCCCTGTTTCCTCCTCGAAATCTGGACAGATTTTAATATTTATTTTGTTAAAATGCAGTACAGGGTCTAAGCTATGCCCGTACGTTTTGCTTTTTTGGTTTATGTTAGTAATAATTAGTTTGCTGGTTGTTTGCAAATGTAAATAAAAAAGTAGTTTTTTTAATTTTAAAAGTTTGTTTCTATTATTTATTAAAGTTTTTTTTATTATTAATCAAATAATAAAAAAAACAAAACTTACAGTCATGGCAAAGGTACGTATATATCGCATGGTATGTTTGTTTCTTCTGTAACTTCATTATCCTAGGAGGAAACAGGGGACTACGTTTATATGAAAAAAGTGTCGACTGATTTCCTCTTAATAAAAAAAGTAAACTGTAAAAACAATATTTTTTTATATTTTTGTCTATCTGCTTGTTTGTACGCGCATCAGGCGGAATACTACCTACGATTTACATTTATATTGCCGTAGATCTGACTTAGAATATAAGTTTTGTTTCACTTGAAGCGAATTTTCGTCCAACGAAGATAGGGTTGAAAGACTAGTTATTCTATAAAAATCTTATTATTTGTTTTGAAGAAACATTGTGAGTATTTATAAATCGTTAAATATAATATTTGCTATCTGAATACTTGCCTAAAGTTGTACTAAGTGTTATTATAATATTAGAAATAGTTATATATTTTTATTCATATCTCACCGTTGCTAGTTACTGCCGTACCCTGACCTTGCGCCTGTCAAGACAAGCTACTATAACAATGTATTGGAAACTTATAACTATTTCATACGTTAATATTTTCTGTGGAAGGTCAAAACAATGAATTTAAAATTTGATGTTCACATTATCGTGTCGGTCACAATTTAATATAGCTCAATAAAAAATAGCATAATGTTTGTGTTCCTATTAAACATGTGATACAATTATTATTAACTATCCGATCTTTCTTTGACAATATATTTAATTTTTGTATAAATTTCAAGTCAACAGGTGATGGTTATTTTTATCTCCCATATAATCTTCACCCCCGTCCCGTCTTCCTTTTACTGTACATACTAGATTTTGGAAATCGCTTAATAAAGTTCAAGTTACTGACTCAACTAGTTTCAGAAGGGCTTCTAATAGCTAATCAACCAGATTCTAAAAATACATCTTATATCTAAAATTATCCTGTCACGGCTCGACCGATTTTTATGAAATATTTGTGTGCATATTTTATATACCCCTAAGTGATAAGGGTGGCTCACGGTGGCAAAACAACGTTTGCTGGGTCAGCTAGTATCTATACTATTATATAAAGAGGAAAGATTTGATTGTTTGTATGTTTGTTTGTTTGTTGCGAATAGGCTCTAAAAGTACTGAACCGATTTTGAAAATTCTTTTACCGATAGGAAGCTACATCCTTTCCGGGTAACATAGGCTATGTGGTGTTGCCATAAATACTCTAATTAAAAAGATATGGCCATTTAAGTGCCATAAGGTGGTCATTTTGTAAATTGAAGAGATTCTCAGGAACTACAAATCCGATTTAAAAAAATCTTTCACTGATAGAAAACTACACTATTCGTGAGTGACAAAAGTGATTTAGTGTTGCCATATACATTTTTTAATTAATAGAATATGGTCATTTTGTTGTTACTAATCCGATTTATAAAAATCTTTCACTGATAGAAAACTACACTATTCGTGAGTGACAAAAGTGATTTAGTGTTGCCATATACATTTTTTAATTAATAGAATATGGTCATTTTGTTGTTACTAATCCGATTTATAAAATTCTTTCACTGATAGAAAACTACACTATTCGTGAGTGACAAAAGTGATTTAGTGTTGCCATATACATTTTTTAACTAATAGAATATGGTCATTTTGTTGTTACTAATCCGATTTTTAAAATTCTTTCACTGATAGAAAACTACACTATTCGTGAGTGACAAAAGTGATTTAGTGTTGCCATATACATTTTTTAATTAATAGAATATGGTCATTTTGTTGTTACTAATCCGATTTTTAAAATTCTTTCACTGATAGAAATCTACACTATTCGTGAGTGACAAAAATGATTTAGTGTTGCCATATACATTTTTTAATTAATAGAATATAGCCATTTTGTTGCTACTGATCCGATTTTAAAAATTTTTTCACTGAGAGAAGTCTATAGTATTTCCATCTCTCTTCCTCTTATATAATACTATCACTGTCTCTCATGCTCTTTCTTTTTTCTCTCTTTAATTCTTATTTTTATTTGTTCCGTATGATCAGTTTCTTTTCACTTTCTTTCAATTATCTCTCTCTCCTTTACCTATTCAATTTTATTATTGCTCTGTCCTCCCTCTCTTAGCATCTGTCGCTTTTCTTTTATTTTTGTTTCTATTATTTTTCTTTTTATAACTTTTTCTTACTCTCTCTCTCTTTTTTCAAATAATAAAAAACTACACAATTACAGTGTGACAATTTAAGGACATCAATTATAATGTTTTAAATACCCGGAGCGAAGCGAGGGCAGGCCTCTAGTATAATATATTTGCGTTATTCTTTGTTTGTCATGTCTTTTTGGGCTTTGCAAAAATTCAATGATTTATTCATGATACATTTTATTAATTAATTTATTACATGTTTTTTTTGTAATTCTTTATTTTATTTAGAGGAGTTTTTCTAAAGGAATATGCCACCCCCATAATAGCAACCATTAAAAACAATTAAATTCGCCGCTTAAGAGCTACTGTAACTATCTCTCTTTGCTTCGGTTTCCTCAATGTTGATGTGGTCGCAACAATTGTTTTTTGTGGATTACCCGACGCCGTCTGTACCTAATTGCCACCGAGTGTAGAGCATTGTAGAGTGTGTGTGTTATGTCGAGAGTAGTGCGGATCTGGTCAGTCCAACGTGTCGGGATTCTGCCTCGAGGTCTTTTTCCATCCTCTTTGCCAGTGACCATTAACTTCCCCAAGTTGCCGTCATCCATTCTGGCAAGGTTAGCCACCTTAAGTATTCCAGAACTCTACGCAGGCAGATCGTATAAAGCCTTGTCTGTATCCTAAGTTCTTGCAGGATTGATACTATAACTATACTATACAGCATCTTGGTCTTAGCGGAACTCGGTGAGGACAAAATACTGTTACATGAGGCAAAATCAAAAATAGTAGTAGATGGGATTTTTTAAGCAAATGAGCAAAACTATTGAGAGGAATATGACCCGATCGAATCCTTAAGACAGCTGCTCTTATTGAAATCCTCGAAGCACGGTTTCTGCAATAGACAACTTTGGACTGTTCTATACCAAACACCTTTACTATGTGATCTTTCATCAAAATATTCAGACCAACTCTTGTAACAACGTAGTTTAAAACGCAACCATCGGTAACTGCCTATTTGGCTAGTCTGTCTACAGTTTCGTTTCCAGTGATTCCTATACAAGTCGGAATATTTATCACATCATATTCCGGAATAAAACAGCATATCACATAAAAACGATTAAATATAAATTGATTGATCTAAATGGCATATTCATATTTCCGATGATGGTATTTAATTATAATAGCAGCCTGTTCAACATAATTAAATATATATTTATGAAAATGTTTGGAGTTATTTAATACCTCGGTAACTGTGATCTCTCAATTTGTACAATTTACGTAGATAAATATAAACTTATTACTGTTAAAATGCTTAATAAATTCCCTTACAATTTACAAAAGCTCACTAAAACTTTTATCTATCAATAAAAAATATATTTAAGAGTCTGATAAAAAGATCTGAGATAATTCTAAGTAATTTATAACGCAACTTAAATTGTAAAAAAGTTGCAAGTAATATGACAATCCCATATCTTGAAAGAGTTTCTGTGCATAATATTTTCATTTACATTTATCATTTTTGTAGCCGTTAATACATTTTATTTTGGTCATAGCAAGATACCAAAACGGGGCAAAATATATTTTAAATTCATTCGTAATTCAGTTTAATAGAATATGATCTGTAACTAGAGCTAAGATTTGCACTTTGTAGATTCCAAATAGAGTATCGGTGTCGTGGAGCAACGGCAAATTAATAAATAAGCTTCAGCAAGGCACCTTGGAATATATAACTTGTAATGTTCAGATTAATGCCTGCGTGCTAATGTAAGAACAGGTGCCCTAATGAAAAATGTATTACGTGCCTACCCTAATTCAGGTTGCAGAGATTTTATACCTATCAGATTGAGACATGATGCACGATTAATACAAAACCTTTCTGTTTATATTATGTAACACAATTGTATAACATATATTACAACTTGCAATTTTTACTTAATATTTTTACACGTTTGTTTTGTTGCATAGAATGTTTAGTGGAAGGTCGTTTCGTGTGGCGCGTTTGACCTCATGACCTTTGGAAGTCTTTCAGCCGTGTCAGCTTCCAGCCCACTACGTCATTGGTGCCTCGGCTAAGAGTGAGACACATACAATGCACACACTGGTTTTATCACGCGTGCTATTCTCACTATCATAACTGACCTACTTCTTTGTTTTTACTGTTTGACCTAATTTTTAAAGATTACTGTTGTGATTAGATGCCACGAATATTCGGCAAATATTTTTACTTTATCAATAACTTAATATATTAAAATTTAATATAGTGGTAAGTTATGATGAATGAAAACATTTTTTTAGCATTTGTTGATAGCAAGAGATTGCGTTTTTACTCATGAATTATACCTGCTTCCGAAAGTGCCACTCACTGTATACACTACTACCGGGAGATGATAATGGATTAGTTTATTGTTTTGATGATGGTGATGCTGGATTAAGTTATTGTTTTGCGTTTGCTGACCACATATAAGAGTCTGCTATCGTATCAACAAACAAATAGGCATTGACGCATCGTCATTACACATAGTTTAGTAATATACTCGAAAGATTCTATTTGACAGCCGAATATTCGGCGCTTCTGCCAAGACACTCGCCGAATATTCGTTGTTCGGTCAAATCACTATTATGCCATCTCTAGTGTGATATAGGTGCCTAATGTTACACATTTATGATGTTTTCATTGTTTACACATTTATATAATAATTTTGGAAAAATATGATGGTAAAATAAAAGTTTAGGGATTCCTAATATTATTTTCTAAAATTGTTTGTAATCACTGTAAGACATTTTTTCAGATGCATTATGTTGGATGTTATTTTAGTTTACAATTAAATAATATGTATATAAAAATGTAAATATTTGATTTGGAACTTTCACATCATCTATATTCATAACAAAACTTAAATTTATTATAACATTTAAATGATACGTATTTTAAATCTTATATATAAAATTATCGTGTCACAACGTTAGTTACCATACTCCTTTGAAACGGCTCGATCGATTTTTATGAAATTTTGTGTGCATATCGGGTAGGTCTGAGAATCGGTCAACATCTATTTTTTATACCCCTAAGTGATAAGGATGACCCACGGTGGCAAAACAACGTTTGCTGGGTCAGCTAGTATATATCTATATTTGTTTGTTTTTAACAGAACAGAAAATATTTTGTCACACGGTGTTATAACACACATTTAAAAATAAACGCACATTAAGTATAAAACCAAATTTTGATTTAAAATTTTGAATGATATTATATCTATAATTAAATCGATCTCCTTATTATGCAAACGATATGATGATGTTATATTAATAAGCCCAATAGTTTTATTAGTTGAACGCAAAACCAAAACCTAAACCAGTTTTACCGTGTTTCTTCTTGATTTGAATATATTCATGATGTAATGATTAATTTGTGCGACATAATTACCAGATATAACGGAGTTCTCAGCAAAGCTCATTGCGTCACTAGTCCCACAACAATTCTCATCACCTGGGCCTGATATGGCATTTCACTTTTTGTCTTACTTTGAGAACATTATTTCATTTCACGTTTTATTATTTCTTTAAAATATTAAACATTTTAAAAGTAGAGTTAAAAGCACAATCATAGTGTAAGTACTCTATACTACAATATTTTTTTCTGCTTCTACCTTGAATAAAAATAGCATTACGTAGTCGATTTTAATTTCGAAAAGGGAACTTTCTCTTCCCCTTACATAATGAAACTAATAAGTGTGCATTCATATCGCATGAAAATTCCATTAAATGCACACTTTTTAAAGTATAATATATATATAGGTATGTATAATTTTTTCTACTGATTCGATTAAAAAAAATTCACTGTTGGAAAGCAACTTTATTTAAATAATGTTGCCATATTTTGTAATTAATTTGAACATCACCATTTCGTTACTACTGATCTAATTTAAAAAATTCTTCCATTGATAGAAATATACAATATTGCCGTCTTTTATTTATCTCTCTCTCTCTTTTTCTTATTTCTCGCTTTCATTTTTCTCTTTCCCTCTCCTTCGTTCTCTCTATTTTTACTTTCTGTCTTTTTCGCTATCTTTCATTTTTCTCTCGTTCATTCTTTTTTTTTCACTTTATTTGTCTCTCTCTTTCATTTCTTTCTATTTTTTATCTCTCTTTGAGGTAGTAGAAAAAATATCATTCGCACCGACACAAAACGGCTTTTCTTACCCTCCGGATAAAATACTTACGACGTTTGCCTCCAGCTCACGTCGAAAACAGGAAAATCTTTTTTTGTATGCGGTACGAAATATACTATTAACTGGACGGACAATTTCATACTTACCTTTTTTTGTTTAAAAGTGAACATAAAAAAACTAAAAATATAATCAATTGGAAATTAATTTAAATATTGTATTGAAATAAAACTTCGTATGGATATGTAGTTGGGATAACAAATGAAAATAGGAGTTGGACAGTGAAAATCTTCAATTCTTGATTGGTCTTAACGCGTTTGTTTTTATATTTTTTTAAACTACATGTATAATTAGTACCTATGATTTTATGAATATTTATCATCAATGCCAGATAAACATGTATAGACGTTATAATTTTAATAAAATTTCAAACTATATTTAATACGTAATAAATATTATTTATCAGTGGACCTGCCCTAGATTCGCTTAGCTAAATAATTTCAATAAATAATGTTTTCCTTGTTATCCGATTTAAATGAATTGAATGATTGAATGAGCACTATGAGAACTGTATCTAATTTCATCATTCATAGAACAGTTTTTGCATGCATGTACAAACATGTAAACATACAGACGCACAGGCATAAAGAAAATTGGTGAGTGTATCTGAATTAAGACCTCATGGTTAATTTTCTCCATACCACATTGAAAATAATTCAATTCAATTCTTCAATTGTTTTCCCAACTGCTAACCTTTTTTTGTTGACCCCGGAGGAATCTGCCTACAGATACCTTCCCAAGCGGGGACTTGGGAAGGTTATGCGGGGTTGGTGTGACTGCCTCTGAAGGAGACAGTCCAAAACTACCTCTGAGGTAGCCCGACTCGCTAAACCATCCGGGATGTTCCTACTCGGCACCTAGAATGGCAGGCCAGGGGATCAAAGTGCACCGCAAACTACCTGCGCCTGTCTGCTATCGGACTCTACTCTAAGTGAGTAATTCTCCCCTCAATCCTACACATAGTGTCGCGCCTGGAACATTTAGGGACGCACACCTGCACATGGCATATGCATGAGTGACAGAAGCCCCCGTCCATCACCCACAGACCCACATCAAACAGCGCTTTTACGCTATGGCGGCATTGCCGCCACGAAAGCGCGACGTCGGCGACCAATTCGCCTTCGGCGTATGTCAGCAGCCTCCGGGTCATTCTCCCGGGCTCTTTCCGCCGCGTCTTTTACAGTGATAACGGCTTCAGCAAAGGCCGCCACTGCTTCCCAAGCCTGGTCACTGCTGACCATGGTTTTTACAACGGCCGTCAGCGACAGGTCACTCCCAATGACCGCGATCAAAAAAGCTGGACAAACCTCGTGTGTATGTTGCACCGTGTCTTCCTCTCCATCCCCACAGTGATGACACGCGGTAGATTGTTCCCTCCTCACCTCACCTGGTACAGATAACGACCAAAACACCCATGACCCGTCAAAATCTGTGTCAGGCGGTAAGTGAGGGCGCCAAATTTACGATCAACCCATTCATGGAGAACGGGCCGAAAAGCGGCCACCAATTCCCGGCTAGCAACTGGACTCGCCAATCTCTCCTTCCACTTCCTAATCACTACCAACCCCTCTGCCAAACTATAACCACCCGCAAGGGTGGGTGACACCTATCCTCAGCATATGCCAAGGCACGCCTGCGGTAAACCGCGGCAAGGGCCCCCGCATCTAGGTCCCACGGAGGCGTCTTCGCGAGCACACATGCACCGTCGCAGGAGAGAGTACGGTACGCCCTGGCCACCCTCAGCGCCATGCTCCACTGCGGACGTCGCAGCAGAATCGCAGTGTGTGGGCCGAGAGAATCCGACCAAATGGGTGCACCGTACAATGCTATCGACCGTATCATCCCCGTATACAGCCTCCTACACGTGGCACTGGGACCACCTACGTTGGGGCCCAACTGCTAACCTAACGTAACCTAATTTTACCTTAACCTAAGTAAATTGTTAATAACAAATCGAAATTTAACAATTTTTAAATTTTTCCAACGGGAATCTATTCAAAGTCTTTGACAAATAAATAAATAAAATATTCCACGAAAGGAAAAAATTCTCAGATTTATAGTTAAACAATTGCCAGTGCGACAATGTTAATGTTGGAGCTACAAAAATTGTAAATTAACTATTGGATAACCTTTTTTTGAAAACGATTTGGATTTCGCGGATTTATTGTTCATTGATCGATCCTGTAGGCGCCGAATATTTTCGCTTCTTAATTTTCATATTAAATGACACAAATAAATGAATTAATATTTATTCATTAAATTGCGCAATCCGTACTACCTGTTTTCAGGCGTATTTTCAAGCCGCTGGGAAAATTATAAATTTTGGTCATACCGTTCCGGGAGTATGGACTTTTCTTTGGGAAATCTATTAGAAAACTATTAGAGATTTTTGAAATTTGTTTCAAAAATCTCTAATAGTTTTCTAAGTTTTCGAGACATTTGTAAAAAACCAAACCCCCTTTTTATTTTTCACTTAATTGTTTAAAACTTTTGCAAGTTTTGCCAGCGGCCCTTCAATTCTCTCAAAAAGCTTCTACATGCCATTCCGAATTGAATGACAACTAAATCATAATGGTTTGAGAATTAGAAAAACTTTCGACCTAAAAAGCACTTGTCGACTAGACTAAAATTAGATTAAATACTTAATTACTATAGAGAATTCACTGAAAGGAACCTTGTACATTTTATTAACTTAAATAATTGTTGTAATTGATTATAATTGCTATTAAAACATATTAGAACTGGCGAACGGTTACTATCAGCTCAATCTTATTAATACGTTATAATTATTTACAAAAAACTCGAGTAAATAATAAAAGTATACTTTAAAACAGTAGTGGCTATTATGGCGGCCTCATTGGCTTGAGACAGGGTTGTCAAATGTAAAATCTGGATAATATATACGAAAACTCTTGGAGCTTTAAATTTAAATGTATCAACAGTGAACTTTTAATATAACTCAACAGGATAAAATTATATTTTAGTCTTCTAAAGAAACCCAATGGCGATGGCGGAGCAATAAAACTGCGAATAAGCATGAATGTTGCCAGACGACTGAATAAATACTACTTTAGTCGGATGATAATAAATATTGATTGAATAAATAGCAGAGTTTTTAAATCTTAAAAAATTGCAAGGCTTCACAGGAGCGAGGACTTTGTCGAAGTCTAGTGCAAAAGATTTGGGTTCTCGTACTTATTAAGATCTATCAGCAGTTTTTTTATATTTTTTATTTCTTTAAATAAACCAGTGAATAAGTTTCTTAACAATTCATACTTGCTTAAGCAATATAATGTTTGTTTGTATCAAAATATTCCCCAGCATTCAAAACAAGAACAAATCCGAGGAAACTTGGAGTGGTAAGAGAGTCTAGTTATTTTAGAGCTTACTAATACAGATTTTATTACAATTAATTATAACCTTCTATGATGATTCGATGGTCATTTCATAACGACATTGACAATAATTACTGTTTTGATAATGCTCGTTCTGTTACATACCCGTTATGACCGAGTTTGCGCGATTGTAAACTTATAAGTATTGACATAAACGCATATTTATTATTACTACATATTACAATACAATAGTCTGACTCTCGATAAACTACAAATCAAAACAAAAAATTAAGTGTTTAAAAATTTTTAAGGTTTTGTGCAAATTGGTCGAAATATAATTGTTGAAAATGTCGTTTAACGATCACCTGATAATGTTGTCTACTTTTAAGATTTGTAATTGAACATTGCATTGTGTATAATTTTTTTTAACAAATTGACAACTTTATCTTTTCCCGCATATCTTAATAGATTATAATACTTAAGAAGATATCAATTCATTGTGACCGTTTCATCATGACCTTCACTTTATGTATGAGCGTCTACGACTGCAGCCAAGATCAACAAATATTATTAACTATTTACTAATCCAGATTTTAACTTAACACGGCCAATATTAAATTAGTAAACATAAATAAAGAAAATTCTATGCTCTCTAAACTTTAATTCTATTTTTGTCATAATTTATTTAGAAAACTAGGATCGCTTGAAATATAATATAAAGAAATTCAAAGTTTTGAGTGGAAAAGAAAAAGTATAATACTTTAGAAGTTGATGAAAGGTGATATAGATATAGAAAAATAATAATCAGTTGCCGAATGTATACAGGCGCATCACTTCTGAACGACCCTATATATTTATTACATGAAACATAGTTTTCAAGTGCTTTAGTCCTTATATATTTATTATTATATCATATTACCACCTTTGTGGTAATGTAATATAATAATATGTAAGGACGACGAGGCCTTTAGCGTATGTTTGTTGTAGTACTAATATTTTTATGTATAAATTAATTAGATTTCGGGGCCTTTATTACTTAAGGTCTATTTTTCTATCACATTATACTAATTGAAAATTATATATTTTAATTTTAAATTAAGTTTAAAGTTTGTGCAATGAAATGTATTTCATATCAAAGTTTCACTTTTAAAAAATATAACAATACAGTGGTACGTAACATAATTATATATAAGGCATTATAAATATTTCCTACAGCCTCTTTGTTGAAATTTAGAAATTGAATTTTTTCTATTAATTTATTGAATTATTTACATGTTGCATTACAAGTGTCAATTTATAAATACACATAATATATACGTTTTAGAGTTCAGTACTAAACTCAAGTGTAAATGTACAGTTTTTATGTACATGGTATTTAATATTTTAAATTATCTTATAAATAAAATTCTCGTGTTACAATGTTAGTTACCATACTCCTCCGAAACGGCTGGACTGATTTTTATGAAATTTTACATGTATATTCGTAGGTCTGAGAGAATCGGCTACTATCTATTTTTTATCCCCCTAAGTGATAAGAGTGGCCCAACCCAAATTTACATGGCAAAACAACGTTTGCAGGGTCAGCTAGTATATACACACTTGTGCACTATCCCATATCTATTTGACAGGGGGATGTAAGAAGTGAAATAGAATTAATTTAGATTTTTACAAATTTTTTGTTTCTCTTTTTGTCTGTCTGTTTGTACGGGCTAAACTCTCCGAAACGGCTAAACAGATTTATATGAAATTTTCTATGGTGGTAGCTTATATTTTGTATCCTGATACTGATGTACCTTATATTGCCGGTTGTATACCTTGTGCATAGCTTCACCAGGAAATATTGAAGCTTTCCAATAGCAAAACCATTTTAAAATCAGATGTGTACAAACAAAAAGCAAAAAAATGGCAACACTAAATTTAGTGTTGCCATTGTTTTACTGAATGTTGCGTAATGCGTTAATGATCCGCGTGACGCAATAATGAGTAAAAGAATTTTTTAAATTGGATTTGTAATTCCAAAAAATTTATTATTCGTCTATTTTATAGCACCTAAATAGCCATATCTTTTTAATTATAATATTTATGGCAACACCATATAGCCTATGTCACCTAGTAATGATGTAGCTGTCTGTCGGTGCATTCACTTTATCAAATTATCAAATTCGCCTTTGTATTTTCAATCGCGCTTTCACGTCAAAACTACCGAACAGATTTAAATGTAATTTGGTATACTATAATAGGGAATAGGGACTTAAAATTTAAGTCCTTCGCCAATTTAAGCAATACTAAACATATTATATTTTTTATTTTACACTCTAGACTGGACTTTTATCTCTGACTCTGAATCTCTGAATTTTCACCAATGTAGATAAGATTTTTTACAGAACCATGAAAGATTTTTCAATGCAATTAAAAACCTATTCTGTACAAAAAAAAATTATAACAAAATACAAAATCAATTAAACCTACCAATATCCAATCAATATACATTTCCTAAATTTTGAAAAGTTGGTGTATCTAAGAAGTCAGAATAAAATGGAACCTTTTTTGAAGCAGGTTTAATAAATTTTACACATGTATTATGTATGTAAATATAATTGATGCTATTTGTATTAACAACAAATATGAGTAAGTGAAAATGAAAGTGACATACATTCGTTTATAGAATTATAAATAGTAACAACTCACAAGTGAGTCATTACTGTCTACTTCTATTAACGTATATGTATAATTCAGCGATTTATGATGAGAAGGAGGAGGAGTGGTATATTGAAAAACACTACAGAGGGGGTGATATTGAATAGACTATTGGGTAACCGCAACATAGATACTTCTACTGAACGAACGGATAATAATCAAATATAATCTCTTACAATTACGAGAGAAATCTAAGCAGTGCCTTGGATTTGTAAGTTGTGACCAAGGTGAAGGTTTTTAAAGACTTATTTTATTCAAATGAAACACTCGCCTCCACTGCACAGGTTCTCTGTTTAAACCTATCTAACGGTGTTTGTTATCAATATCAAACGGTTTAATCGATTTTTTATGAATGTGTTTTTATTTGTATGTCTGAGAATAGATAAAGGCGGTATAAATTAATTACTGGAGATTTGATTTGTCAATAATAATATTATTACAATTATTATTCTTTACATAACACTAAGTCACTTCTTAAATTAATAAATAATAATTAAGAAAACTTGTTATTTCAGATATTACTTTAACATGTGTAAGTGTAAAGATATAGTTTAGAGTACTGTATCGATGTGATCGTTTGATAGTTGATCAAACTTTCTTGTGCTGATGAAATAATATAAGATACGGATCGCTAATAACTGTTACATAAGGTGTAAGTATTGTTGAACCCATGATGGATAGATCATGCTGTAAGATTTTTCACACACTACCTCTTTATTTAGCTTGTGAAATTGTATGTGCATTTACTTAATTATTTATCTAATACTAGCACCTTGTGATAAATTACTTCATATTCTTTAACATATGTAGAGAGTTAAATATATTAAAATAATAATGTTAGAATTTGTCCAACAAATATAGTCATTCCTGTTTTCCTCCATAGGGTTCAAATTTTAAAAAATTTTAGACAGACTACAAAAGAAATTTATATTCAAATATTTAGACTCTATATCTACTTACATTTTATAACAATCGTATTAGAAAATGTTGTATCTAATTAGAACAGGATTGTTATGTGCAGAAAAACGTACCTACGTGTATAATCTATATCTTCATATTATAATAAAATCACGTTGATTGCTTTACTGAAATAAACTATTGCTTAACTTTACATTTACCCTTCTAACTACGAATTTAAATAAACTATTAAAAGTCTTATCTGAAACAAATATTTACAGTGAAACTAATTATTTATTAATAGGAGAAAAATACACTTAGGTTGAGCAAGATATTAAAAAAATAAGGTCAAAAGAAAAGATTACAGCGTTACAATTGAAATAAAGTAAATATAAATTAAATAAGTGTTAAAGTCAATTATAAAAAGAATAAAAAACTTCGATAGTTCTAATATTTGTAATCTGATAATAATTGGTTTTTAAGCTAAATAAAGTTATCCGTAAAATAAAGAAGTTTTTTTCAGTTTAAGTTGATTGTGTAAAACTGAGTACTCAGTTGCCAAATTTAATTATAAAAAATATGCCAAGTGAGAGTGCGACTCGAGCCACGAGGATTCCGTACAATTTAAATTAAGGGACAAACTTAACCTTTGCGGTCGGAAAACTGTTTTGTATAAGAAAATATCCGAAAACTTGAGGCGTCGACTTTGGATTATTTTGCTGGCCCCCGTGCTTACGTAAACATTGATGCTTACATATTCACGTTTCAATGTGCGTGTTTACTTCTTTATCGCAGACGTATCATACAGACCATTCCCCATGTCATCAAAAATAAGCAAAGCAAGTACAGTGGTTCTTGCTTTGCTTATTTTTTTATGCTTCCTCGCCTCCCATTAATGCTTATGTAATACTTGAACGACCCCGTACTAGATCAACGTGAAGGATCCTGTGATTTAATCAGTAACGTCACATGCCTATATAGTATGATTTGAAAACATATCTTTAAAAAAACGAAGAGATCATATAAGGGTTCTTTTTTCCTTTTAGGGTACGGAATCCCGAAAATAAATAAAGTAATGTTAAAACAAAGGTAAGTAAAGAGTTTAAGATTTCTCTAAGCTTGTCGTTAATGAGTTCCCATTATTGTATAGTTTAAATGAACTTTCGCTCGTTGGTCAATGCCATATTATGCTAGCTGACATCCGGCGTCATACCAGAGAAATTTTTTATGGTTGTCAAAAAATCACGACGCATTTTAAGTAGATGTGCAATAAATATATATATAAGAAATATTTATTAGATACAACTTGATAATGTACATACACCTTAAGATCTTTAATATCAACTAGAGATTCGCCCCGGTTTTACCGAATTCTAAGCAAAACGAAAAATGCAAAAAAAAATTTTAAATAAGTATCTTAATCTTATTGGATTTGCACATATAATACAAACCAAATTTACTCTTTTTCTGACTTTGTTAGTAGATTTTCACAATATTTCAACAAAGAAGAACAAAAATTTGAGGCAAAAAGGTGTATTCTGAAGTGATGCGCTTATTCGGCATTTGATTATTATAATTCATATAAGAAATACATACCTATTTATCGAATAAAGTCAAGAATTCTGTTTTATTAATTTAAGTTCAGCTTAAAATTTCAAATATCACCCTATACAATAAGTGTGACCTTTTGTATCTTGACTGTAAATTTTTACCGAATTATCATCAATTTATTTAAAAACATGTAAAGTTATTATGCTTTTTATTCTGTTCTGAACTGAAAACATCTTGAAAAATATGCACCACGTCAATATCATAAGTATATACTATTTAATTATTAGTTTTCTTCCGATATTATGTGACGATGATCTGCAGTGCCTTCTTCAGGGTGACGTTCAAATTGTTGGAGTAACAGCCAGGTTACCTTTGTTTCTTGTATATTTCACTTTATTTAACCTTTATAGTGAAAAGTAAGTACTGTTTTATGGAATAATTAAATAGTGTCAATCAACGAAGCTCGAGGTTACATATAACTGTAACAAGGTGGTCGGCCGTCGCTCTAATCTTTCTATTTTCGGAGCGCGCTGCTACACACAGATCATTAAATCGGAACAACCGAATAAATAATCATGAATATATCTGTAAGCGTATATAATCTGTATTTTGATGTCAATCAATCAGCGCCTGCGCTTATTGTGCCCATTGCGCTTATTTGTTTATTTATTGCTGAGGCAACTGGTGAACGAGTCCCTATAATTGGCACTATTAAATTGGAATATACCTTTTGCACATAATACACGAAAAATAAATATTATTCAACAGTTGTATATATACAAATACGTACATATATTAGTATGTAAGCCAACACAAGAACTATCATTGTCCGTCCCCAAATCTGCCTTACCTACAAGTGGAGTATCTGCTTTTACACGAAAAAAGGGTATATAAGGTAATATAAGGGTTATAGGATTATTTCGTTGCCCGTCTGTCTGTCAAGACTCTTTTTCTCAGATACACGGGAAAGTATTAGGTTATTGCAAATATGTCAATTGATTGTATACTATATAATAGAAAGCTATTTGAAATATATATTGAAACACTCATTACTAATGTCGAGAGTATACGCCCCACAATACTGATAATGATGTTACTCGCCACGAAAATCAAAATTTAATAGCGTTTGACCCTTAATTCAAAATATATGGAACTCTCAGTGTGCCAGTACAACTCTCGCATTTGGTCGTTTTTTTTTATGTACATACTGGCCTACATGTCTAAACATAAATAAATTAAATCGTTATTTTGATTAAATGTAAAACCATATTCAAGGCTATAAAAATATAGCAACATGTTGAAGGTCAATTAAATTGTTCTAGGTAAAAAGTGTGTAAATACATCAAGTTCTTTTGCACTTTTATAATGTTTTTAATGTTTCAAGTTTAAAAAATCACTATAAAGTCCCGTTTCTTTGTTAAAGTACTCTAAGAGTTTCCGAAACCAAGTTAACGCATTTTAATTTTCAAAGATCTTCTTGTGTAGTAAATAGAAACAAAAACGTGAAATACGTCAACAGATAAAAATTCTTCGTGTTAAATACTATAATCGGTTTCATAATTCTGTAGAATTCTGACAGTTCATAAGTGTTGTAATACATAGAACCATCCCTTCAACTAGAGTAGACATAAATTGGAAATATTTTTATTTTCTTTATATTAAGAAAGTTTATATAAAAATTAAAACGTAAAAATATGCTTAATATATTAATGTTAATAAGATTGTTTACCTTTTAATTATCAAATTGACAAAGTTAGACCAATTAGTAATGGAAATGTGTAGGCAAGATTCCATATTTTAGTAGAAGTAGGAAACCTTTGGTATTTTTATTATACATTTTTATTTTATAAAATTGAATAAAATAGAATAGAAAGTCTTTATTGCACACACATCCAAGAAATAAAACCCTTATTAAAAATGGAGAAGATATGCAAAGGCGGTCTTATTGCTATAAGCAATCAATTTGAAATTGAAATCAATCATCGTAAAAAACATGACATCAGTTAGTTAGTTTTTAAGTCATTCCTATTGAATTAACGTGGTCTACACATGAATGCACACACTACACTGCTTTCCGAACTGGAGGCAGCTTTAGACAAACTGAACTGACTGGCCAATGTGACGTGTCAAAATTACTTTGTAAAAAGTCAATTTAAAATAAACTATATTATTTCATACTATAGTTGAGTTTGAATGCATCTATCATATATAATCGTGTATTTTTGTGTAGAACACAAACATACATACAGAACATACAGAACACATATTTACTATTTAGTTTTAATTTAAATCTATCAACGCGATTTAATACTCACAACTAATTTTAATGCAAGATGTATTTTTATAAATACGTTTTAAAAAAAGGTTTGCTAAATCTGAAATGTCAAAATATGACAGCTGTCAGAATTCTACAGAAGGTTAAGAAAATTCATTATTCCGCAATAACTTGATCTTGATTGTTTTTAAATATTTGAGAAACTCGAGGATCCCATCTGGATTATGACATTTAAACTAGGGAGGTATACTATTTATATTATCATTTTTTCTACGTTACGGTGACGTATTCGCGAATGTAACTTCCATGCAAATGCCGAAATTAATCTCCTATAATATTTCGCTTTGACCTGAAAGTCACTTCAAGAAAGTTAGTTTTTCTAAACCAGTATTGAGTATTTAATGAAACTTCAGTATTTGTAATAAAACATTACAAAAATGTAATGGTATGTAATTAGTTTCATTATTATAATAAATCCAGAGTATAAGGAATGAGAATTAAATGAGAAATATTTTTAGTTGGCACTCTATGTTATCTTAGACATAACTAGCCTTGGCAGTAAATATTACAATAATGCAATTAACGGTTCTGTTATCGTTCGCTTACTTACTTTTAATTACGGAGTTCCACCTTCCGCCCTTGTTCTGTGAAAAATATGAACAATAGGAGATACTTATTGTTAATCTTATCCGATAGCTACGTCATGGTGTGCAGGGTCGTGTTTAGATGTATGCGGTCAAGGAAATCTTACAGAACAGCTAGCTGTTGACATATTATCTACATATTACATCAAGTGCAACCGTCGTAATTTTCCAAACGTATAAAAACAGAGTGCATTTGAATTATCCTTACATATATTCTTATCTTATACATAAATTATAATAAAATTGTAATCTATTGATTGTGTGTGTACATAGATGATATTGAAGAAAACTTAATTTTCTAAGTCTTTAAATCGTATGTCATAAAAACTTAACGTCATTTTAAAATGTTTTACCCCATTGAAACTAGTATTCGTTCACCATTTATTCATCAAATCATATCATTTCTTTTATCAAAGCATACCGAGAAAATTATAAAAGATTTCAGTTATATGTTTATATGTTATTCGCAATAGAACTATATGCACAATACTAGAAATATATATTATATATTTTAAAATTAAAATATACATATCTACTTTTATGACCGAAAAAGTCATATTTGCTTAAGGATTTATGTCTAAAACATGCGCTGCTTAAACCAATAGAGTTGTATAGAAAAACAACGTATTGCGCTTATGTGTCTTACGTATTTTTAATTAGATCTTTGCATTCTGGATTTTTTATAAATTTAATCTTAATACCAAACAAACCCGTGTTGGTTATAATACCAAAACACGAAACCAGTGTTTAGTTATTTTGGTACGCTGCAATAAATAGAAATAAGATAATAAGTTTTGATAAGTAGTTTATTGCACCAGAACGAAACCATTTTTTTTGACACAATATAGAATTATATTATACATTTTTCGACTCGATTTGAGTCGACTTTTAACTTTTTAACGATGTTATTACATAAATACATTTTTATTTACATTTTTATAAGTGCATTATAAAATTGTTACTTAGAGCTTTTTGTAGGTTAAAGATATTGTTAAACAATATGACCTACAACAGATTTTATAGTTTTCTGGTATATTTAATCGTCATTAAGTTGGCTCCTTTGAGCGAATTGGATTTCTTGTTAAGTATTTTTATGACGAAATGCTCCGAGAGTAATGCGCTATATTGTACAATACTGGGCGTTTCCTTGGGTAAACTTAACACTTTCACCACGTGAAAAACGCTTGTTACGTCATATTCTTTTCTTCATCATATAAAATAATTTAAATTATTAGTAACTCATGTATTTCCTAAAATATTTAATGAAGCTAAAAAGTAGATACCTATATAAAAACAACAACTACGATTGCTTATCATAAATTGCCAATTTTGACAAAAACATCTTTTAATAAACATTAAAATCCATATATACAAAATTCTTGTGTCACCAAACTCTTCCGAAACGACTTGACAGATTTTTTTGTGTATATTCGGTAGGTCTGAGAATTGGTCATAAACTATTTTTTATACCTCTAGGTGAATAGGGTGGCCCCCCACAAATAATTTATATGGCAAAATAACGTCATCGAGTAGACATATAATATATTCATTCTCATAATTGTCGTCTTTGATGTAACTTTGAAAAGAATCGATTAATGGTTTAAGACTAGGCTAGGCTGATCAGTATGAACTATGTGTTATAACGTTAAATTAAATTAGTTATTAATTGAAACTAAAATTTAAAATTAATTCAGCTCGTATAAACGATCACGCAGCACTTAAGTTCAGAATCAGAGAAGTCCTAAGTCCTACTAGCCTTCAAACGCCTAATCAGATCATCACAAATTATAGTTAAGAACTATCTCGATTAAATCCGCTTCCAAACAAACAAAACTGCATCAATACCGGTCTATTACCTCGGAAGCAACAATGCCACAGACAGACATACAGATACACACCTAAAACTTTAACACACCGTCGTCGTCTGGGCTTAAATAGCAAAATAGTAACGCTATAATAATGGACCACAGACACAGTACGCCAAACATAGCCGTAATGAACCACATACACATAGGTACAATATAGTATGACTTAACCACCATTCGTCAGTCGAGGTCTGTGTAACAACTGTAATTAATCAAACTTATTCATTATTTATGTCGGCTGCCTCATTCACATTCATGCGAAGATTGTCAAAGAGTTAGTATGGCTACTAAACCATCTATTACGCAATTAATTTCACTAACAGATATTTTAATGATCTTAACGTATGGCATATCGTGGACTGTAACTAATTAATAATATATTATATTTAATGTCTCTAACTATAGAAGGTTAAGTATTAATAAGTAATTACCAAATAACTCCATATACATATACAAGCCCAAGTTTCGTTAATAATAAAATTTTGAAGACTGCAATTAATTTTTCGTATTATAATATAGTCTAGTCGTCTAGTTTTTTTTTCACTATAAGTACTATCAAAATCAGATCAGTAGTTCTAGAGATTCTAGATCCAAACTCATGAATTTTATTATAGATTAGATTACATTGTATTATTTTTAATATTACCTACAAACTTTAAATTGCATTCTGAAGAAAAGGGGTAATGGAGCTTGATTGTTCTATAGATTTTGAAGACATACTATATATTACCATAGTTAGGTATGGTAATATGGTAACTTATTTAGTTAAACTATACTACGACATGTTTACATACTTTTACTAAATTTGTTTTTTGTATATACCTATTTGATTCATGAGACTAAAAAAATATAGTTATTGAATGACATTTGTACGTAATTAAGTCGAATTAGTTTTTAAACATATGTATTGACCTATATATTATTATATAAGTAATAAATATTAATAAGATAATGTGAGTAATAACATAAATTATACAGGTCAGTTTACATATAAGTTGTAACTGACTAATGCGTGTAATTATTATGTGCGTTAAATTTGTATTTTGCTTGTCCAAAGATCAAGTTAAGGAACTGGTTTTAAAAAGTGGTTTTCTTAGTAAATAGGACGTTGAACTTATTGACCAAAACTTATGTAATTCGCTACATAATTTGTTTTCACTGCGTCATCGAACTGAATTTTAACATAAATATTAGAAATAATTGTGTATTTGTCAAATTATAAACTGTTGACCTTTTAGCCATAGAATATCGAAGAATGTCAGCACAGACAACACACTCAAAACTTTGCCTCCTACTAATAAAACGATTTTTATCGTTTTGATTTGAAATATGAAAATACTAATAAACGTAAAACTCAAGGGCTGCTATTTTTTTCTTCAAACATTCGTTTAAGTCGAAGGAAAGGTCTTAGAAGAGAAAAATGGCAAAGAAAAAAACCTCCTAAATATTTTTGTAAGAAAAATTTGAGACAGGCTCAAAGATTAATATTTAAATTAAGACTAGCTGACCCGACAGACGTGTTCCTGCCTTAACAATGAGTTTTGATCAAATGACTGACAGTTATGTTAAACACCCTAAACGTTACGTTAGAAGTTAGATATGTTCTTTAAAATTTCTTCTCCAAACAATAACAAAAAAATTACCGAAATTGGTCCAGCCGTTCACGCGTGATGCCATGACCAAAGGTTATTATAGATTAGTCTTTGAAGAAAGAAAGAAATTAATATAAACAATTTTGTGATATTGTACTAATAGTTTGCCAAAAATAACCTTATTTGATTAGATAGGAGAAATTTAGAGATCTTATAACAAATATTTTTTTAGAATTTAACGAAACAATTGCTACAAGATTGTAAGTTGACACCATTTTTTATTTGAGATTGTAATAAGATTATGAACAGCGACGTTTTTTATTTCTTTATACTTGCAAACTATTTTTACTTGATAGGATTTAACATGTCAAGGTCTTTTCTATTTTTCGGACATTTTATTTTAAAGACAGTTACAGTTGTTTTTAGTTATTTTTAAAGTATTTATGACTTACAAGATTTTCTTCATTCGAAGTAAACGAAAAGTATCCCAATAAATTATTTATTGATATTAATGGCTTTAGCTTTTGTTTGGTTTCGCTTAGAATCTTCGTACATCTTCATATATAAAAATGAATCCCTATTTCTCTTGGTCACGGCATCACGCGATCACCGATTTCGTTAATTCTTTTTTAGTCGTGTTTGATAATGTTAGGAGAAGGTTCTTATGTAAGAAAAAAATAAAAAAGGTTGCTCTAAAAATAGAGAATTTAAGAAAACTTAACGTTAATGACATAACTTTTTTTTTTTTTTTTTATTAAAAGATTACTAGCAGTATGGATCACATACTACTAGTATTCCCTTTACCCCTCCTAGTAAGCTTATAAATAGCTTGTGTCAGGAGTGGGCCACGCCAGTAGTCCAATGTCCGGGATTTGAACCCACGACTTGTTGTTCGTGAATCCAACGCCCGAACCACTGAGCTACTGACGCTTCACTGTCAGTAATTTCAGCAATACTCATAGTTAAGACAGGACAATCTCTGTCGGGTCAGCTAGTTAAGAATAAAATAAGAAGCCTTAATATTAGTATAGTATTTTAATAGCTATTATAATAATAATTAAAATAAAATTAAATACTTAATTGCTATTCTACTTTTTTACTAGTAGAAAGAAGAAATACTGACAGTATAGAGGAATTATCATCGATTCCTACTGATGAAGAGGTATAAAACTCTAAGAAGATATGTATGTATAGAGACATACATTACAAAAATATATTATAATTACGCCTATAACCGCAAGTTTATCACCTTAAAAACTTTATGGATACGTTATTCTTAATAAGCCATAATAGCTTTCCGTACACCTTAAACGCTAGAGGAATTTTAAAAAGAATTCATGTTTCTTAACATAAAGTACTAAGATTTTTTAAATTCATATGCCTAACTTGATCAAGTGTATTTCTATTCATTGTTCAATATGCATTATATCCGTTTATAGGTTTGATTACTGTATTTATTCCATAATATTCATTTATAATGATACCTCTACTGTTACTCTATACATATATAATTTTCACTAACCGACCCGATCTCGCTTCGCTGAGGTGTATTCAATTCTGTTCACTCACTCATTTATATATTTCTCATCATTCGTAAGAAACGTTGTCGTTCGACCGATTTTTCCAGACTTACTTTGCAAATCCGACTACCACATAAAAGTATTTTTTTTTGGGTTTATATATACCCTATGACACACAAAGAAAGTGGCTTTCTATTGGTAGAAGAATTTTCGGTTCGGTAGATCCAGAGATACCCCCTATAACCTCACTTTACCTCTTTTTTAATATTAGTATAGATTTGTATCAATACAATAGATGGTTGAGTTAGTGTGTTTGAATTCGAAAATGATACGCAAAACACAAATAAAACTAATTTATTACCAAAAATCGTTCTTTAATCAAGTTCTAGAAATAATTTGGTTATTTTATTATAAACTTGATTTATATCTGATCATTATTATATTCCGCTATGCCGGAACTAATAAAAGGTTAAATAATAATTATAGACGTACAATAAACTATAAAAAACCATAATATTATAAATATGTATAAAATATTAGGTATGATTTCTTAATATTCTTTCACATTGTGTATGGCATGGTATACAATAATTTATCTATTACATAAAAATGTAACTTATCGAATGTCCGTACATAAAATATATTTAGGGTTATTTCGTTTAAACGAAGTCAGGAAAAAAGTTACAGTCATTTAAACATTTGAAGCCCAGTGAAGCTAGGGCGAGACGACTAGTATTATACAAAACACTAAATGCCAAGTTGTAACATAAGTACATAGTAAGTTTGAATAAATAGCAAAAAATTTGGTAGTGATTTATATGAGGCAAGGTGTTATGAAGCAAAATTGAGGCATTATAATTTTTTATCCTAAATCTATAATTTAAATCGTCATAAACTAGTAGTCTAAATTTAAATTGCTATTTCATCACGACATTTATGCAACATTAAAGAATTATAAAATTGTAAAAGTTACTTATTACAAAAAATTATGTTTTATTAATACGACGATTAATTAGATTTTGTGGCGATTGTGAGATTTTTAAAAACATATATACTTCTATCTTTTCAAGCTGTTTGTAATTAATTTGGCCACAGTTTAACAGATTTTTTAGCTTTATTTATATGATATTGTCAAAAATCGAAATTATAAGTTTAATTATTTTATAACATATTAACCGGAGGAATTAAATTCCTAGTATGATTGATATGAAAATTAATGTAAATTTTAAGTAAATTAGTTAATTCAATCAATCAAATTCATAATGACATCAAAATACAAAATTATGCATACAAGTATTATTTTTCCAGCCTTAATTCCTTATGTATTTACGAAAACAACACATCAAATAAAATTAATAAATTAAACTGTTCTAATAGCCATTGTAGAGAGACTATTTATTATAAGAAAATTATTAATACTGTTAGTGGCATAGAGTAGACGTAGGACGATGTCTAAATTAAATTAAATTCGTCCTAATCGAGTGTTCTTTTAGAAATCTTTCGTTCTTTTGATTTAAAATAATCTCCCATGTCTAATTGTTATTGTTATTCTTAAAAATATCGAAACATTATTTATGTAGATAGTACTATTTATAAAAACTAAGAAATAAACGCTAAAAGTCAATAACTCCTCCTGGCTACATAATCAGACCCTCGAAATCTTGTTGAAATGGACTAAATAAATTGTATCCGATGATAACAAATTCGGGGACTATTCTCTAGTGTTAGAACTATTAGTAGTCACTAAAGAGTTCCACATTTATGTACTGTTTCCATTATCAATTCAGCTCCAAGATACCTAATTATATCGTCATCCAAACCACATTTATATTAAAAGTAGGTTAAAATTGACTTCCAAGATTCGATTACACTGTGGGTTTGTTACAAGTGGAGCTTAAATGGCTCGAGTGATACCTAATTAATAAAATTATAGACTTCATTTTACACGTGATATCTGATAGGTTATAGTTGCGTTATACTACATTCGGGTTATAGACACAGTTGCGGTCGGTCCTCGAAGCAGACTTACGTTTCACAGTTCAAACGACTTAATCAATCAAAATGAGTCCACAATTGATCAAGATAGTCAATTAACTCCTCTAGCAAGACTACAGACGGCTATAATTGAGAAATATTTTTAATACCTGCTTCATTGTGTTTCTAATTTTGAAATAAGATATCGTTAAATGGCACCTTTCTAGGTTACACAATGATATCTGTACTATATTTGATCTCTCTATTTTAGCATATTTCTGTTAAAACCTACAAACATCAAATAGTTTATTTAAACTCTTTATTTTTAAGTTTGAATATAAATGAGATTCTTTTGACCAGTCACAGCAATTAATCTGAAAAAATCTAGTACTATATTATATTATATTTAGCTCTCTTAATAAATTCATCAATTTGTTCCTTACTATTTTTAGATGTGTATTACAAGAAAGAGTTATTAATAAACCAATTTCATACTAGGTTGCGATCTTATCGATGTTAGTTTATTTAAATTAATATCAAAACTTTATTTATTAAAAGGTTAATTAGTCTTTTTTGTAATAGAAAAAAAGGTGAGTCAGTAAAAAAAATTTACGTACCTACCTAATAATAAAAGGTTTGTAATACAAAAATAGACCCCCTCGTTATCGTTAACCCTACTTATTTCCAAACAACACGCAACCGGATTCGGTCGGTATATATCCGTCGGATTTGGTTCTCTTCGTACAAGACCTGCGCGTCCGTAAGGTCTAACTGCTAAAGTTAAACGATTGGAGTGTGATGAGTGTTAAGGGTAAACTGTAGTCTATGTTTATAGAAATACATTTGAATTAATAATGTGTAGTCTATATTCAAACTTTTTAAAATTTCTGTATCGTATTGCATTGGGTTGATAGGTTTTAATACAATATCAATTCAAATTAATAATTATAAGTTTTATTTTAATCATTTTCCTAACTTCTTGTCTCTTAGTTTTTATTGTTGTATTGTAAACAGCACATTTATCCGCTGTTTATCTGCTTGTGATAGGAATGGGTTAATGTCAGTATTACAATGACAGGTATTCAAACCCATGACCTCTTATATTTTCTTGATCTTGAATTAAAATTCGTAACTACTGAGCTACTATCACTTAAAATTTAACTATTTAATTATAACTATTTAGTAACCTTTCTATAATTCTTGCAATGGTGCTCGAGCTAGCAAGTCGAATCTGTTAAACTTTCCAAGAAGTAGGATTTTAGACGCCTTTCATTGCTAAACATATTTCCAACATAAATATTTTCCGCAATAATATTATACGAGTATTATGAGCGACTCCGCATACTGCTTTATGTGGTTTGCTATTATAAAACTTAGAAGAAACTAAGAAGGCTTCATTCGCGCGCATATTTTCACATTACTCATATTACTTAATTTTGTCTAAGAATTCTTTATTAGATTTTTTTTGTCATGTGATTATTTGAAGGTGAACTTTCATTATTAAATTACTAATTATTAGTTCCTAATATCCTAATTAATCTAAATATTTTAAGCATTTCTAGTTGCAGTAGTTCAAAAATTCATCTGCTACTGCTGCTATCACGGATGCTATCATATATGTAATTTTTATCTTTCATAAGAAAAGCAAGCTTTGACCGACTTCAAAAGAGAACTATGTCGTTAAAAACTCTTAGAGTTTGATGATAGATAGATGAGAGATAGATTAAGTTAAAAAATCTCTAATCTACTAAATATTGGAATACTTAGTAAAAACCTGTGTAAAACGAAGGCTGGTCATTATAATTATTGCAAAATATAATTTATACGATACCTAAGCCTAAAATTGCAATGGTAATACATTCAAAATGCTATAGGTAGTTAATACACTTTATCTATTTCGTGTAATCTACTCGTACATTCTAACAAATCGGATTAATAGAATCCATTCGCCAGACCCACTTCAAAGTACGGTTGTAAATTATATAAGTAATATTTAGCTTTATTGGCTATTGCTCTAGTAGCTGGTAGACGATTTCTGTATACAAACTATTATTATTTATTGAGACGTGGAAATTACAATTGTTTGTATCTGTTCATATTCCCTACAACTTATAACATACTTTACATTTTACTTTACATTACTTTACATTTTACTTTACAACTTATTACATACATGAATTATCAATTTCTTGATCCAATATACTGCATTACCAATTTAGGTATGAATGATTATTATTGTTTGCAAGGTAAAACTTTACCTACTGATCCCACTTTTCATGGATAAAACGGTAACTATATTAATTTTTGAGATAAAGTTTTTATACAGAGCAATACAAGTAAATATTTTCATAGAAATGCTTCACACACCAGAGCCTGGCGCTCTGGTGTGTGAAGCTTAGCACATTTCTACACAAATAAAAAAAATACTGCGTCAATATGGTAGATATTGACTACGGAACTTTTACAAATTTTCATCCCCGCTTATATCCATCACTCTTGCAACATTTTCAATGGAGCTGGTTTAAATAGAATCATCATGTAAATGAATTTTCAATTCATCCATAACAGTAAGATCGTGTTCGTAGTTTTTATCTTAATAATGATCCATATGCGTTTTGTTAATCTAGTGTGTGTTTACGTTCGTTCGAGTCAGTGTCCGTACGTCACATGAGCTCCTCATTTTCATCTGCTATAAAAATCCTTTGCAGTATAGGTCCCGACCGCGGGGAATGGTTGGCGAAAATGGTAGCTGCATCTGAATCGCAATCCAGATTCTCCTTCACGATCAGATGTGGTGTAAGTTTTTGTATTCAACATTATTGTTCCCAATTAAGTATCGATAAATATTAAAATCTTAAAATCTAAAATCTTTTTTCTACTTGTTGTTCAATATGTTGTTATAAATTTTATTGATTAAGAAATTGATTCAACCAGTATTTTTTATATCCTGTACAAACCAGAACTTCTCATATTACAGAAATAAGAAGGCTACACTCCTTGAAAATATTGAGGCAATCCAAGGTCACTAACTGTACTGTAGTCAGACTAATTACGTGATCGCCTTAGGAGATTCTTATTACTGAGATTTATTCTGGGATTTCATCACTCCTTACATAATAATATTATAATAAATTAGAAAACTTTCCAGTTATATTTAAAATTACATACTTACAAGCTTCCGTTTGCTTTAGTTAAACGCGAGCATGACCTTAAATATTTCACTTTCGATCACAGTGACGTAATAAATAAACATAAAGTGGACTATGTACATTTTTATAAACATTAATTTTATATTGTATTCGATGTATAAAAATTACAGTTAAAAACCTTATAATATTTTTGTGAAAATAATAAAAACTTAAACCGATAGATAAATTACCTTCAAATCGAATATTACAATAGAGTCGGCAATGGATAATAAACATTAGCTGACTGATAATGCTGATGGTGAAGATACGAACCTCCATTGTGATCTCTGCCACTCACCGGATAAGACTACTAAAGAATTCAATGACGGCTCCTCCAAGGTCACCTTTATTACGAAATGTTTGTTTCAATATAAAATTACTAAAATAAGTTACGAGTCAACGGCCAATGAACTTAACCTGAACCTTACGATAAACCAAATAGCGGTAAATATCGATAGATATATATAGAAATTGAAGCAATATCTGGACTTTTTTAAAACATTTTTTTCATTTTTATACTTAAGTTTTATTTAGTAGTAAAATAATAAACTGTTCTATTATTCTCAATTCACACTTGAGCTTATATGATCGATAACTGTTAAACGGAACGGAAGTCTTACTATAGACTGACAAGATAAAAAACAGTTTCGAAAACTATATTAAAAAACGCACTCAAAATCATGATAAAAATATATACTGCAGACACGATCTTACTGTCTGGATTTATTAATAACTAGCAGGCTGCCCTCGCTTCGCTCCGGGTATTTAAAAAAAAATTATAATTGATGTCCTTAAATTTTCACTCTGTAATTGTGTGGTTTTTCATTATTTAAAAAAAGAGAGAGAGTAAGAAAAAGTTATAAAAAGAAAAATGATAGAAACAAAAATAAAAGAAAAGCGATAGAGTGAAAGATTTTTTTAAAATCGAGTTAATTACGACAAAATGGCCAAATTCGTAAATAAAAAAATGTATATGGCAACACTGAATCCCTTTTGTCACTCACGAAAAGTATAGTTTTCTATTAGCGAAAGAATTTTTAAAATCGGGTTAGTTACGACAAAATGACCATATTCTATTAATTAAAAAATGCATATGGCAACACTAAATCACCTTTGTCACTCACGAAAAGTGCAGTTTTCTATCTGTGAAAAAAAAATTTAAATCGGATAAGTAGTTCCTGAGAAACCCTTCAATATACAAAATGGCCACCTTATGGCACTTAAATGACCATATCTTTTTAATTTGAGTATTTATGGCAACACCACATAGCCTATGTTACCCGGAAAGGATGTAGCTTTCTATCGGTGAAAGAATTTTTAAAATCGGTTCAGTACTTTTCGAGCCTATTCGCAACAAACAAACAAACATACAAACAAGCAAATCTTTCCTCTTTATATAATAGTATAGATAAAATATTGTGGATTACTTAAATCATAACTTGATAAATTCTAGACCGATTTTGCTAATTTTTATTTTTAAACTGATTTTATAGTTTGAATTGGGATGGTAGCAAGAAAAATTTAATTAAAATTATTTAAATTCGGGAAAACCAAAATTTCTATAACGTTTTAACGATTGTGATTAACAAAATTACTCTATATATAGTATTATTTTTTTGTTAATAGAAAAATTGAATTTTTTTTCGTCATTGCCTAAATGTTCATGTTTGTCGTATCTTTTCTTTTTATTAATTAATTGTAAATACGTTAAATTACTATTATACTAATATTATCTCGCGATTTATTTCGGAACGATTTTATAAATGAATTGTTAACGTCAGTGTACGTCGATATCTACCCCGCGCTATCTTTCCTACCGCGCAGGTGAATCATTTTATATCGTGTAACGTCTATAATAACACAGACAGAAAAATAATGAGATGAGGTTTTGTGAATTAGACTACGCATCATTCTGTCTCTCTTACTAGAAAAATATTTTTTTAAATAGACATTAACTAACATTCCATATTATCTATTCAATAGGTACGACAAGTATGATTCTAGGAATCAAACCCCACTAACTATGTGGTCGATATTTAATTGTTTAACTTTTTTACAAGCCATATTGATCTGAATGAATATGCAAATATGTATAAATTTCACATAACTATATTCTAACATTATTGTCAATATCTCTTAATGAAAAGTATAATTAGTCACACTTGGAGTTTCACAAAAATAATATTGTTTAAGTCAAATGGTCTTTCTAATTTTTTATAGGAAGATAGAATGTTGAATGATAGAAGATAGAACGAATTTCGTAGTAAATATTTAAAAAAAATTGCTGTAACACCAATGCTTTTATTGGTAAACAATATTTTTATTTATTTATTTGATTGTCTGTATGTATATTTTTAAACGTATAAATTGAACACGATTTTCACATTTGTATTGCTGCAGGTTTTATTTAAAATCTAGACTTTGTTTAATTTAAACCAGATATCAGGAAAACGTTATTGTTATTTAAAAATGTTTAGCTTCGCGGAGCTGGGGTGAGTGGACTAATAAAATACAAAAATGACCAGATCAGACACAAAGTACTTGTGAAACATTATCGTGCTATATTGACGTAGTTATTGATTGCTGCTATGTTTTAGTCGCATGTCATTATTGATACGTTATGTAAACTCCTTTCCCCAAGCGGTGTAACGGGCAGAGTCCGCTGTCCACCTGATGTCAGTCAAATGTGATACCATCGCTTTGTGTATCGGCACGAGCCCACCCGGCATCGGCACTCATAATATCTCAAACGTCAAGCTGGCGCTACCACACTACATTTTTCTCACGACATAATATTAGCACATTATTATGTGTTATAGTATATTACTTGTGAACCTGCTCGTACGATATACGTACGTACGATATTATCACACAGTATTGCCAATAGCTGGTAATAAATAGAAAACTGGTAGTTACTATTATTTATACCTATTAGCTGTACATATTTAATTAACTATATATATATTTAAAAAAACTAGCGACCCGCTTCCGCACGGTTTCTTTCTCTACTATAATATGCATGTATTATTCATATAAACCTTCTCCTTGAATCACCTCTACTAAAAAAAAACAATCTATAAAAAAAAACCGCATCAAAATCCGTTGCGTAGTTTTAAGATAGCTCATATAGGGGCAGATAGCGGGAAGGGACTTAGTTTTATAGTATATAGTGATGAATTCACGTTTGTTAGTCTCGCTTAAACTCGTGAACGTCTGAACCCATTTTCCTAATTTTGGCTTATGGATCGTGAATCCAACGCCTTAACCACTGAGCTACTGACGCTTCGAACAAAATTAACACGGCAACTTATTTATAACAACAAATGATTATTTATTAAAAAATGTTCAATAACTGAAACAATAAAAATATTTCGGTGATTGCATATCATTCCGGCCCTTATAAAGTTCATCATAAATTTCTTCCTGCTTCTCTTAATACAGTTTATCTTTTGATTTTATTCAAATGTATTACTATGACCGACGTTTCTTTCCAAAACGTGGTATTTTGTTTATGTAATCTAAAAGAAACTCGGTAAGTACCTACGTATCTAATTACCTAGACCTACGGTTTTAAAACTTTCTATTTTAATTAAGTATTGGACGGTGATATGTTAATTCTTACAAACCACGTACCTAGCTAGCATTTGTAAACATTTCTGTTTTGTAATGTTCTAGACGTGTAAGGTATTTCATGTTGTTAATTTAGCATTTAACTAGCAGTACCCGGCTTCGCACGAGTAGTAGAGCATATGCATGAGCATATGCTCACAGGGGTCGTAGCAGCTTGTTATTTCTCAAAAATGAATTAGGCAACGTCTTCTATTAAAGCTCCCAGGCGCATATAAAACATAAGTAACTTTTATTATTTGTAGGAAAATTTATTTCTAAAAATCCTTCTATTTATATAGTAAATGTTATTCTATTAATGTCAAAACATCATTTGTGTATTAGTGTTTTTAAAAACGTTTTTCGCTACTCTATGTTTTCAACAGTTTAAAGGAGTAAAGAAAAGTCATATACATTTCCACAAATTCTGCTAAGATTCAAATACATTTATTTCTTTTTTCACAAACATTTTCATCGGGGCTGTTAATTTTAACTCGTGTTACTTTTTTCAGAAACTTAATTTTTTACTCTACCATTTTACAAATATTCTGTTTCATTCTTGCAGAAGACATCTAAGCAAAGTAGAGCAATTATTTCTTATGTGAGTAGCTTCAAAAATCATTAAGTTTATAATAAATAAAAAGACGGAGTATTATTGGTTTAATGCGTTTTTGACACTGAACTTGATTGTTTTAACATGAATCGATATATGGGAAAATTATCATCATAATCAAGCTTCTCCGATGCCGTCAGACTGAGAGGATGCTCAGAGCTTTTGAAGGGGTTCCCTGGAAATTGTAACTAACTAGGTCTTGTCTCAAAGACTTCAAGGTTCAAGAGAAGAAGGACGTGAATTATGCCTCCAATATACATATTATGATGATTTTTTCAGATTTAATAATCGATAAGTATCGAGAGTATGGTTTAAATATTCTATGTTATTAGATTAGTTGTCATAAGCATGTGGTCGTGCAACTTTATAACTTCTAGCCCGATATAAATCATATACAAATCATATATTATGTATTTTTTGATGATGATTTATGGATAATAACACTGTGTACTATTTTTTAACACATATAATAATTAATACCCCTTCTTACATTAATATAACGAATGGAATACAAATAACAGTTGGAGTTACGCGTACGATACGTTGATCTTGTGGTCCATTGTATATCTGTGAGGCGTATAATATTAAGATTAGGTAACATTGCAAACTTAAGAAATCTCTTAACAAATAAATATATTCATAAAGAAATTTTTACGTACACTGCTTAGTACCTGCGTTTCATCAAGTTGCCTCGTTACATATATTTCATTCGCTTGCGTTGAAGGTAACATCTATTTAAATGCTAAAGCAATTTAAACAAATTGCTAATACATGTTCTAAAATTCTTAATATTACAAATTTCCCCTACTCGTGTCAATAAATGATTTAGAATTACCAAATAGCATCCGGTTCGTTAAATTCGCGTTAAGTTTTGCCTATATTTACAAGATAATTAAAATGACTTAATATATTCTCTGGCAGGATAATTTCTGTGTTCTACTTTTCATTAAGCAACTCTCTTGCGTAAGATCAACTTAGTTCTATTTGTATGGACATTGGATACCCGTAGGTGCGCCTTTCAATAATAAAATGAATCCGTTACACTTAAAAGTCATAACATGATAATATGTACTATAAAGTTTACAAAACTATTACGAAAGTTTTCAGTGTCTGTAATATCCACTCTACTCCTTAATAAAGTAATAAACATTTTATTGCACAGATGTAGTTAAATTTAAGGTGCCCCTAAGTAAATAATAGAATTAGGTTTAACGTTTGAAAACTTTTAAGTTTTGTCCTCATACAGTGACCTGGTTACAGTCATTTAACCCGCTGCAATAATTTTTTATTTGTGATGTAACTACTAATTTAAAGTTTTTATTTTTTTCTATAACTAAGATATTGTTCTTGAAAAATTATAAAATCGTTTAATGCCAGCGGGAACAAAACGTAAACTTTTCGACATCAGAGGGTGAATCATTTGACAAAAAGGTAGATTTTTTACAACCTCAAGGGACTATATATAGACAAGATATAGATTTTATCCTATAAGAGTTTGATCCGAGGGGAGTAGAGTACCTAATATTTTAATCTTCATAGAGGTCTGAGTAACAAAGATTGTCATGAATTGCGCGGTCGCTTTCGGATTGATGGCGATACAATACGGAGACCCTGAGCCACATTTGGCTCGTTAACGCACGAGTAGCGTCACCCGCACCGTCGCGTCGCGTCGCACCACCGTCGCTCGTCGCGCACACCATGCCTATTGCCTGCTCGCGGCTGCGGATTGAGCTTCTTCACTAATCAATATTAATGGCTCACGATTCACGAGTTGTCTACACATTCATAGCAAAGTAAAAGCTTTACCCCATTTTGGTAAGGAGTGTGAAATCTAAAGTTTATATGAAGAAGGAGTCCGGAAAGCTAATATTTTTAACTAGCCGACCCTCGCGAATTTATCCGCATTGAATTTAAAGTACTACGTGATCACTTACTCTCTCGCATACTTCACCCTCACGCTTGCTCAAGCAGCTTTTGAAAGCTACCAGGTGACTTGACTTTTACCGACACATCCAATCTTCATATTTCAAGCAATTTGCACTAAGTCTTAACATATTATGTAGGTGTATAATTTGCCTCATAAATCACTGTGTATTGGTGAAAATCGGATAAAAATTAGTTCAGGATCCTAAAGGATTATCGCGATCAGACTTTATAGATTTTGTTTCATAAAATATGGTGATAGTGATAAATGTAACATTTTAAATCGATTTAATCACTTAAAAAAGCAATAGGTGCATGCACTGCCGCTATACGACACACTGTGTGCACTGCTGTCTGAGTTCAAACTGAGAACTACTATTACAATTTTTAATGTACTATCTATTTAATAAATAAATAATAAACTTTTTAAGGTTTAAAAAATTTTTATTCTCAATAAGATACATTCCCTTCAGAACATTCGGGTTCATATCTAAAATAAATTTGTCGTCCGTCGATGGTAAGAAAATAATATTTAATACACACTTAAAGTACGTTATTTTAATTACTTAGAATGTAATATTGACATAAAATTTCTCATCGCACTGTTTCTAATTACAATAAAGTACTTATATATATATATATATTGGAAATCGTTAATTTCTTGGTTATTATTATAAAACTAGTTGCATTCACGAGCTAGATTTGTACCTTAAATTGCAAAACTTACATTGGTCATGCACCTGTAAATCAGCCAGCATATTTCGTCCGTAAGAAGAATTTTAGATAATAATGCATATAGTATACCGGTTAGGACAAACTGCAGCCAATGGTCGATTAAATATTTCAAGTCATTCCACTTTTCAATTGGTAGGTACCCATAGTTATTTTAAAGTAGATTTACGTAACGGTGAACGAGCTGAACCTTACAGATTACCTGTTACCTGCTCTTGCGTCGCAAGCGTAGGCTTTGCGCCGACAGATTAAATATATTATTTTAAATATGTTTACAAGACTTGTAGGAAAAATATTGTACTATTAAAACGATACTGTGCCAAAGTTCAACAGAATAATATGTTTATAGTATGTTTGTACGTTTCTCCAAGCAGGTTAATTGAAATGAAATTGTTTCCTTCCTGAGCCGATATTAAAAAACCATACACTGATTTTTTACTTGTCCTTTACACTATCCTTTACACTGTACATTTATAAATATGACATATTATTATATATACTAGGCGACCCGCGTGCCTTCGTTTACGTAGTGTTTAGATTTATTTATCTAGTTTATAATTAGAGTCGAACTTGCGCACTGATGGTCTTGTAAAATTTGGACGTTGACAAACTCAACTTTGCCATTGACAAAATGTTGTTCTCATAGATCGACATAGGTCACGGCGCGTTGTAATGTGCGTTGTAAGTAATTGCATCTTATAAAATTTCATTATTTCACTCACAAGCTTATAGATTCATACACTGACTCTGTTCTTTATACGCACCTAACCACTATTCAAATTACAAATTATATCCCACAGGAACTCCTATTCTGGATAAAGGCATTCTATATGTTGATAATATGTGTACAAGATTTCATTTCTATTTATTAGTTATTCTTGCATGAATGAATCCCTTCTATGCCACAAGAACTCCGACATTGGGATAAATGTTAATTTTAGCCACAAAATATTTAATTCATTTCTATCAGGTTATATAGTATCCGTGTACCAAATTTCATCTATGTACCCCACAAGAACTGTGCTTTTTTTCGGGGTAAAAGCTATCCCATTTGTTAACAATCTGACAAAAATGTAAAATTAAATGGTGAATGACGATGATGTTTGAAAGAAGAAAAAATTTATAAAACGACGTAGTATTTAAGTAATCCATATAAAAAAAATATGAAGATTTTTTTATTAATTTATTTTAACATTCCCAGTTTCCCACATACATTAAACTTTAAACTCTTAAATGTTTATATTCTCTTCACAATTTTTTAATAACCGATTATATGCTGATGTAATCATGTTCGTAAGATTTTTTAAATTTTTTTTTGTTTACAGGGAACAGTACATTTTCAATGTATTCGAAGTCATCGTCAGTACGTTGGAAACAAAATTGCAGAGAATTGAAAATCTAGACAAAGCAGTAGAGCATCTTATGAGGAGAGTAGAAGCACTAGATTCACGAGTTAATGACAATATACATAAAACAGACGATATTATATCTAAATTAGGAAACTTAGATTTAAAACTCTTTCGCCAGATAGCTCAAAGTGAAGAAGAAATGGTAACTGAAAACCTAAACAAGAAAAATGAATACAAATTAAGTAATTCGCAGCTTCTTGATAAAAAATTAGAATCTTTAGATCAGAAAGTGTCAGATATTGATTCAAAATTAGTAGGTTTAAAAACTCAGATAGATAACAATTTTTTGCCTGTTGATGATATAAATGCAGAAGCAAGTGAAAAGAAACCTGTTAATCTCAATGTCATAGAAATTGCAAAAGGTCTGAACTCAGAGGTAATTAATGAAATTACAAAAGAAGTTGATCAACTAAGATCGTCTATGTCGACAGTCGATCGGAAACTTCAGTTTCATATAAATCTAGTTTCTGAAAATTTAGGAAAAGTCCTATACATGATGGCTGATGTCCATGCTGCTATTGTAGAACCAGAATCTGCTTCGATAAATGTTAATAATATATTTAAAAATCGCACGGCTACAAGTACACCCTCTCCTGTAATGAAATCTAACAAAATCGACACTCTAGTAAATAAAATAATACCTATGATGAGTGTATCTGAAAAAATGGATGAAGTATGGGATGTAGTTGTTGGTACTAAAAGTTCTGTAGATGATTTGGTACCAAAGTCAGATGAACTTTTGACACAAACTCAAAGACAAGAACGTGCTATCGGTCAAATTCATAATGACCTACGCGTGAAAACAAACCTTATTATTGAAAACCTAGACATGGTAGAAAAACGTTTAAAAAAACAGGAAGATGATGTGGCAACCTTAGCTCAACGACCAGTGCCGGCTGAACTGCTATTGGATCCAACTATAGATAGGCTGGTTGAGTATGCGCCGAATAGATATAGAGTGGAAGAACCCTCGACTGATCCTATTACTACAATTGCCTACACTACTCCAGCGACATCTACCGTTAACAACAGGTGAAAACTTTCTATATTTTAAGCAAATTTAGGCGAACGTATTGATCTTGCGAGTGTTAAATTTTGTGTGTACCGCATAGCGAATACAAGAAATTCTCGAATTTCTATTTCTATGTTTAAGTCGTATATAAGCAAATAATATTAAGGTTAACTTAATGTGTGTAAGTAAATTCTAATAGTGATGTCGCATACAGCCCTAGCGTCCCGAGCAATTCGAGTACAAGTCCAACCAGTGCTACTGTGACGGTAACGCCGACAAGTACTGGCAGTATCACGGGGCCTACCAGTCCTCGTCCCACAAGCCGCAAGGGGGGCATCATCTTCCCTAGTGTTAAGAACAAACCAATAGTTGGGAATAACACATTCGCTTCGGAGATCGTCGCCAACTATAAAGATGTTAAAGTGAGTTTTAATAATATGTTTATTTATTTAACTTTCATAAGCGATTCATAAGAATACTTAATAAGATTTGGCCCTGCGATTACATTTTTAAATCAGCTATATTAACTGGTACTGTATATTTACTGGTAGTCATAGCTACATATATTATAATATTTTAATCATTAAAAATATAAGACACAAAAAACAGAACGTAATCAACTTATAAGTATAACTTACTTATATCATTTTAATGGATAATATTAACTAATGCTATACTAAGCAACGTATTTGTAAGTTATAGACTATTTACAGCCACTTGTCGTTCTATGTTTTGTTGCAAAACTCAAAAGTCGTTTTTTTATTTCAAAGGTACCAAATAATATAGGCCATGTATCATTTGTACAATTTACATAAAATAAATGTAAAGTTGTACTTATTCACATTAAATCCAATTAGGCATCTAAAGATTTGACCAAATTTGATATAAAATACGAATGTTTCAAAAGAGCATTAGACTATGTCATTTCATATGAAACGGTGTTATTTTGTAGGAATTTTAATCAATGCCGTTTCCAGTTTGTCGGACAGCGACTGTAAAATGCACATATCTAATCTGTTTGCCGGTACAGCGCCATTTATGTCTCCTGGTTTTGCAATAAGGAACTCGACGCAATAGGTACTCTGTCCAAGAAATCCATTCACTCGACCACATCCTGCTAAAGGTATAATTAAAATTGAAATAATATTTAATTTTTTTTTTACATACAATCTTATTGATTAATTGGCGCATATAAAGTAAAGTAAAATTGTTTATTATATTGTACAATGGAGAGCCTAATAGCATGATGTCTTCCAGCCGTAGTTCGAATAAATCAAGCCTACAAACTTAATAGGATCTTCGTTTCTCTATTTGCTATTCAATTATACACAATAGGTATTCATAATCTCTGGTTAGCGAGGGGTTGTGATAAAATATGAAACAACTGATCTGAACTAACTGGGTCCTTTCTGGATAGGGGTGATAATGGACGGGGTAACATGTATGGAATTATGGCGTCTGCCCGGATGAACTTGAAAGTTAATTTAATCGAAATGAGTCTTAGCTATTGTATGTGACGATCTGTCAGCTATTTGAAGATAATCAGCTCATTGTTAATATGAGACAGAGATTTCATCAATTTTCACAAGTTCTTTCGATTTGGAATTTTTACTTTAGTGTTATATCTAGGACATGGAAACATTAAGATGATGATGCAGCATCAAGTAGTCTGCTCCGTACTAACATCTCAGCAGATATTTTGTGTTTGGACTAATGAGAATAGTTTCTTTGGTAGTATCTTTCTAAACATTTCAACTTTAAGTAGTCTCCGCTATATCCAACTCTTCAGCCACTTACAGCAGATACCTATTTTTGTTTAGGCTAATGTGAATAGTTTCTATGGTGGTCTTCTTCTCTGTCGTCACACTCTTGGCAGAGTGGTCGAGGTCGTCGTGACAAGCTTCGTCAAGCTTCACAATTTGTCGCCATTCCTCTCGTACTGTTGCTTGCCTCGTGCATTCATGGTGTGGAACATTTCCAGTCGGTCCAGCGTATTGGTGATACGTTCTTCAATTTTGTCCTGAACCATGAGACGCTCCACAGGCGTATCCTCTCGAAGTGTAATATGTCCAAAGAAAGTGAGAATACGACCTTGAACGATGGAAGAAAGACGTTGTTTTATGTCCAGTTCTTCGAGGATTGAGGCGATGGCTTGGAACTGAGTCAAGGCTATGATGTATATAACTATATACAAGGCTATATGGTATGGTCTATCTCCTAGATATGCCATTTTTAGATAATTGAAGATAATTAAAAATTTTAATTTAAGAGCTATATTAAATGTTTTAATATTAGTGACGAAAGTATGAGTAGGCACTGTAAATAGGGTTGTAGTAATAATATGAAGTCTCCAAGTGTTCCGCATAAGGAAAGTTGATATAGTTACGTAAATCTGGTTCATACACGGTATAGTAGTAGTGTATAATATAACATTATATTTCTTGTTAACTTTAACGGAACGCCGTTCCCACCGAGTAACTATTACCAATGATTACATCATTATTATTGTTTTGACAAACGAGAAACAATTGGTTATGTAGGATTACGTCGATTATGAGTTTTATTTACGGTTTTAATCGGGTTGTATAAGAAAAATTGCAGAAACATGTATCTATAATTTTAATTTAATTACAACGTGCAGGAAATTGAGTAAGAGCAATGACAATTGACATAAAAAGGAAACCTAATGTATAACCGTAATAATACCTAATAATATTTTCTTAGAATAGCCTTATGCTTGCGTTAACTAGGTGTACCTGTATTGACATAATTTGACTTAATTTTTAAATAATCTTAGAAAACAATATGGAACTCATACTACTTTTGCAGATCAAGAGAAAATTACAAAAGTGAAATAAAAGGAATTTCATTATAGTTTGAAACGCGAAATTGTTCAACCCTCAGGGAAATTAATAGAGAAAAGTCATCTTTAAAACAATAATTTATAGGCCTTTTCATTAATTAGGCAATAAAGTCCGTTAAACTAAAGCTCGTGGCCGAGAATTTAGCGAAGGTGGAGATCGAGAGATATACAATCAGTTAGATATTATACACCAGATATATGATGTAAGCAATTAGGCGATAAAAGCGTTTGAAATTGTGAAATTCGATTAACGACATTCTGGTATGTAGTATTTTATATTTTTTCTTTATGAAATTTTTAACAGTAGGATAGCGTTTCATATCTACATACTTATTATTTTTCTCAAGTACTATCAGCGAATGTCTGCAATAGGAAAGCGACCTTTCCGTCTTTAACCTTAAAAAATGTTTTTTATTTAGCATCGTTCTTTCTTTCTACTTAACAAAGAATAGAAAAATATTTTCGTCCTAATTATGTAGTTGATATTCGTAACAGTTACTGTATTAATATTGTATCCAATCCTCAAGGCATTGCGATGTGGAGAGATACATTTTATGTAATTAGCTGAGCACAAGGGACTGTTGCGTTGTTGTTCCTACCTACTTTATGCGAATACATTGGGGACACAGCGTGGCAAGAGTATCAATGTGTTATTTAAACATTTCCAGGGTTACTCGTGTGTGGATCTACTAAACGCTGGTATGCGAGAATCGAGTGTCTACTACCTGCAGATTCGGGGCACTACCTACTGGTTCCTAAAAGTTTTTTGTGAACAGAATGTAGCAGACGGGGGATGGACGGTATGTTTCTTACTAACAGAAATCTACTAGCACATAGATATTTTAACGAATTTTAAAGTAATAATAATATTAGATTGAAATTGTAAACATCGAAATATTTAGACCTAGTACCTACCTAATAACAAGAGAAAACTAAAACTAATAAAAGATAGAAATCTAATTACGTAATGTAATTAAATTTATCAATATGTGCAATTCAACTAATTTATAGATTTATTTATCTAAAGGTGTTTTCATTTTAATTAATATACAACATATTTAACGTTTCAGGTGATCCATCGTCGTGACGACTACGGTATACCGGCTGAAAACTTCAATCGAGACTGGAGTGACTATAAGAATGGATTTGGAGACCCCAGCAAAGAGTTTTGGCTAGGAAATGAGAATATTTACATGCTTACTAATAATGATGATTATATGCTAAGGGTCGAACTTGAAGATTTTGACGGAAATAAAAGGTAAATTTTAATTCAAATTTTAAATTATACAACATACAAGTACTATGTGTAATTTAAATCTTAAAATAAAAGTTTCAATTAACTCTAATATGACTAGATATTTATTATATTAGAATATTAAATAAAAAATACCAAAAGTAGATGCTCCCCGGAGTTGTACTGGCTATGCATCGATATGTTAGCCAATCGGATTCTAAATTCTTTTATATTAGGTATACAGATAAAGATAAAAAATAGATTACAATTCATGTAAAACATTATGTTATTATAGGTACGCACAGTATTCGCACTTCAAAATATATTCTGAAGCGGAATACTACAAACTGGAAATCGACGGCTACGAGGGTAATGCTGGCGATTCTCTTAATGATCCATGGTATGGATCTAACAACAGTCCATTCTCTACTTACAACAGGTAAAATTATTTTATAGTTTATTTCCTACCTGTAACTTTTTACCAGATTATAGCTTATTATACTTTTGCATAGAATAATTCTTATGATAACACTAATCTAAAAAAACATAATCTAGGAACAGAATTTCTAAAAGATAACATCTGTATAACCATCATTAACAAAAATTACAAAAGATTTAATTTGTAAAACATTTACACTAATGAAATACGGCGCTATAATATTTAAATATTTTCGCAATATTGTTGCACCTAAATTTAAATAAATAACAATGTTAGGCAAAAAAACAATAACTTATCTATTCAAGGTTCAAGCTACGAATATATCAATAATATAGTATCTTTTCGTTTGGTTATAAAAATTCACATAAACCAAACCAAACGACGTACAAAGTTAAGAGTATTATTATACAATATTTTAAAAATATCGGTTTCAAATTAATATAATATACAATTATGTTAGTCAATAATCTAATTATGCTTTAAACTTACTCGAATTTTATTGTGTTTCTCTATTTGAATACGGTGTTATTATAGATAATGTGTTAGTGATTATGTAACGAGCTTGTGATAATATTTACAGATGGACCAAATATAACATGTTAAACGTACGACATAGTTAGTTATTCTCCTATTTATTTCACTGATTTTAATTCAAATTCACTACTCAATCTCTCCCTACCTTCATGAAATGAGATTAAATGCACCGCGAGGCATTTACGTAATTCCCCTAAGGCATTAAATTACTTATACTTCAAGTTGACTTGTAAGTTGTATTGCGATATTATACGTATTGTATAATATAGTTTAATGCCTTACTATATGAAGTCATACTTTAATGGCAGTTCTATAACTTTGTTTAATATTTGTTTTATACAGAGACAATGATAGATCTTCGTTGAACTGCGCGTCCATGTTGAAAGGAGGCTGGTGGTGGAAATCGTGCGGACGTGGCCTTAACGGTCTTTATCTGCACGACCCACAAGATCTAACAGCGCGCCAAGGTATGTATATATATATTTATATTTTAAATTATCTTCCTTTAATAAAAATACCTTCATACCTCATCTAATCAGCTAATGAACAATGCAGTGAGAGTGTAATATATATTCAAGTGCATACAATTTTTCATTGCTAAATTATACATTGAAAAGGATTCTTCCATTCTCTTGAGAAAACAAAATCTTATTTCTACACTTAAAAGCAGTATAAAAAAACTGTAAATACGAATTATTTTTTCAGGAATCGTTTGGTTCCGCTGGCGTGGCTGGGATTACACTCTTAAACGAGCATCCATGATGATCAAACCCAAGGGCATCCAACCCAACACATGAAGTTCCGGGCACACAACTAAGAACTATATTTACTAGGCCTCTGTTCAATTGTTACGTGGATTCTGGACTTTATTTCGTGAATTGAATTAATTTCATTCATGTCATTTATCTTGGTCATATCCTTAAAAATTTGGCATGTGAAATATGTTTTCTAAATACGACATTTTAAGACTTCAATAAGCTCTCTCTTAATATTGAGCTATCTTTTCATTACTTATGTAAATTAATGTCATATTATTGAAACTTTTCTATTTGCGTAAAAGATGAGTACTGAATCCTCGTAATGACCTAGAACACAGAAGTCGGTTTATCGCTCAATTCGATATACTGTTTCTTTGTAAATAATTTCCTTGATAAACATTCATTTCACGAGTCACCACATTGTATTTATCATTCCTAATATCTCTATTTTGTATATAATTGATTGTATCCATTCATTGCTCTGTCGATGTGCCACACGAACAAATTCATTAATTTATTATTCATAACCCGATACATTAAACTTTCGTTAATTAGCTTTATATCTTAGATGTTAAGATAAAATTAAGTTGTAAATAATTATAAAGTATGAATTGATTATTAATAGGAATATAACGAGATAACAGTTGAACTGATTACTCGTAAGTATTCTTGCTTCGGTCCGATGTAACGGAGGCTATATTTATTATGTGAGATTACTCTTCATACCATGTGCCTTAACTGTTAATTTTCCTTGATTTCAAACAGTTTGTAATTTTTGTACCTGATTACTGGCATAAAATAATCATGAGCATTAGGCACAAAATAAAAATGATTCTTTTACTGTCGCAAAATCTTTAAATCCAGTTTCTTTGGAATAAAGGTACATCTTATGTGGGTTACTTATCTGTCCTATGTGGATATTCCACATTACAAGTAATAATTAATGGATTTCATTTTTTTCTAATTATAAATAAAAAATCTTTGAATTTTGCTTTTTAGTAAGTAACTTTGGATCAATAACTGTCCACATGTACCTACCTAATATTACTTGTAATAATAATATATTTGCATAAATTGTGTAAGTTGTTTTAATGTTACTCAAAAAAACATAGTCTTAATTAATTGATAGAATATTGTGCATAAAAGTCGGCTTCTTCAGATTTCCAGGAATGGATATGGTGTTTACAGATATCATCATCATGTTTTAGCCCAACGAAGCTAATGCGGTTCAACTAGCAATTAATAGAACCCAAACCCTCATAGGACACATGTTCCTTGAAAATAAACTATATAATTTGGGTGCGCTTTTCTACGATATTTATTGGTTGCGGAATAAAGCATGTCAGAGAAACATTGACAGGCGAGAAAGGCACTCCATGTTTAGCAGAATACTCGTATTCTGCTAAACATGGACGAGTATTCTGCTAAACATGGAGTTACCATTTAACTGATTCAATGTTTTCAATTACGTAGTTACCATTTAACTGATTCAATGTTTTCAATTCAAATTCAATTTATTCAATTCTTAGTAAAATCCCAAACATACCCAAGCTACTTTGAATTTAGGTATGTTAATAGAATCCTGGTTCTTAAGTTTTACAAAAGGTTGGGTAGAAGTTATTGTTCTCGAACCTTTTTCTTTGAATAGACGATATTTTCTTAGCTTCCGTTCTTTTAGGGAAAAGGAAGGAACGTAAAGATGGGATGGTATAGGTTTGACCGATACAGTCTTGTTTGCAGGACAGGTACTAGAGCCTTATTGTTTGTCAAAGCAGGCTGTAAACGACTATTCTAACGATTAAAAAAAAGTTGAACCCCCAGTTTGCACTTTTAATATTATCCCTGAGGATCTGTTTCACAAAGTCGAAATAAAATTCCGAATAAGCTACTTGCAAATTAACCATCGAATAAAAACATCGTTTGAGTTTTGCAATCTATACTTAATTATCTAAACTATTATATAAAGAGGAAAGATTTGATTGTTTGTATGTTTGTATATTTGTATGTTTGTATGTTTGTTTGTTTGTTGCGAATAGGCTCTAAAAGTACTGAACCGATTTTGAAAATTCTTTCACCGATAGGAAGCTACATCCTTTCCGGGTAACATAGGCTATGTGGTGTTGCCATAAATACTCTGATTAAAAAGATATGGCCATTTAAGTGCCATAAGGTGGCCATTTTGTAAATTGAAGAGTTTCTCAGGAACTACAAATCCGATTTAAAAAATTTTTTCACTGATAGAAAACTACACTATTTGTGAGGGACAAAGGTGATTTAGTGTTGCCATATACATTTTTTAATTAATAGAATATGGTCATTTTGTTGTAACTAATTCGATTTTTAAAATTCTTTCACTGATAGAAAACTACACTATTCGTGAGGGACAAAAGTGATTTAGTGTTGCCATATAAATTTTTAATTAATAGAATATGGTCATTTTGTTGTTACTGATCCGATTTTTAAAATTCTTTCATTGAGAGAAGTCTATAGTATTTCCATCTCTTCCACTTATAATACTATCATTGTCTCTCACTTTCTCTCTTTAATTCTTCTCTCTCTCTCCTTTACCTATTCAATTTTATTTTGGCTCTGTCCTCCCTCTCTTAGCATCTGTCGCGTTTCCTTTTATTTTTGTTTCTATTAATTTTCTTTTTATAACTTTTTCTCACTGTCTCCCTTTTGTCAAATAATGAAAAACTATACAATTACAGAGTGACAATTTAAGGACATCAATTATAATATTGTTTTAAATACCCGGAGCGAAGCGAGGGCAGCCCTTTAGTAAGCAATAAAATCGTAGACATGTCGTGATGACATTGGAGATTTTTCCATAAAAATAGTGGAAGACGCGTAAAATAAGTAATAGAACAAATTTTTGTCTGTTTGTCTTAATTAATAAAATTAGGTACACGGATACTTTATAACCTGGATTAATATATAGGATACTTTTTATCTCGGAAAATACCACAGTTACTGTGGGATTGAACGGTGTTAGTAGTGCATACACAGTTGAGACAACAAATAGAAAACATTTCTAATACTGGAGTTCCTGTATCATAGATTGGCTTTTATTCGTACAGGAATAACTAATATTAAACTTACAAAAGATTAGGAGTTCCTACGGGAAAATAGGGGATTATTCGTCCAATTATATGATACATTTATTAAACGTTTAGTTTGTTACCTTGAATTGGTGGGTGTATATGAGAGAGAGTGTATGAATCAATAAACTTCTAAGTGAAAAAGTTGTAAGTATATTTGCTTGCTATCCGATACAAAAATTTGATAACACGCAATTTAAAAAAACAAGTTTAAAAGGAATAATCCAAAAACATACTAGGTATATACCAATCTAGTCTAAAACTTAAATAATTTTTCAATTCAAATCCTCATTAAACAAATTCTATCAATGAAACAAACAAACTCTTCAGCTTTTTAATATTACTATATATATAGCTGAACAAAAATATTATTATCATTAATTAGTTTTTTCAAGAGAAATCCAAATTACAAATTCTACCTACCTACTACCTACACCTAGTATCTTCTACCTGCCTACTCGTACTTACGTACCTGCGAATACCAATCTACTCGCCGATTACCAATTTTAAGTTTTAAAATTGGTAATATTGAAAGAATAGAAGATATTCTAGAATTGCAGAAATGCTGTATCAAATTAATTTATAGATTATTTGTTCACATATGTTTTATACGGATCATAACATACAAAAAAAACCATTATATGCACGTCCACTTTATATCCCATAGAAAAAGGGAGTCACTAATACCGAGTTCCTGCCAAACTTTTCCAATCTTTCGCTTTATATATAGCCTAATAATATTAAAAACGCAAAAGTTTGTAAAAATGTATGGATGTATGTTTGTTACTCTTTCACGCAAAAACTACTGAATGGATTTTGATGAAACCTTAAAATGATATAGCTTACACATCAGAATAACACATAGGCTATAATTTATAATGATATAGTGTGCATCATCTAAAATATAGCGGGTGAAACCGCAGGGCGCAGCTAGTATTTTATATTTTTACCTCGTCCTTTTCATTTTATAAAAGCTTAGAGTTTGTCAGCGCATGCTCACAACACAGCGTAGGAACGACGGCTCATCATTCGGACGTTATCTTTGTTCGGACGGTTCTCGTGGCTGTAAAATACCAACCTAAATTCATCAATTCATAGTATGATTTATTGCTATTTCCTTCAGAATATTATTGACACCTTATGTTCATTAAATTGTACATTTACTTATGTCACAGTAGCTAAAGCTGCTTTTTATATATGATACTTGGTTAATAATTGATTGATTGAGCGAGAGGCAAGATGTACGTACGGGAGGGTGCACGTGATACAGTGAGTTAGAATAGATCAAATTATGTATTATAATACGAGCGGCCTGCCCTCGCTTCGCTCCGGGTATTTAAAGCAATATTATAATTGATGTCCTTAATTTGTCACTCTGTAATAATGTAGTTTTTCATTATTTGAAAAAAGAGAGAGTGAGAAAAAGTTATAAATAGAAAAATAATAGAAAGAAAAACAAAAGAAAAGCGACGGATAATAAAAAAGGGAGGACAGCGCAAAAATAAAATTAAATAGGTGAAGGAGAGAGAGAAAGAGAGAAAGAGAGAAATAATCGAAAGAAAGATAGTGAAAAGAAACTGATCATTCTGAACAGAAAAAGATAAAAATAAAAATAATCGAATCGTCATCGGTATCTGTGGCGTTGGAGTAGGGTAGTAGTCACTTCAGTTGTTTGGACAGTCTCGACCCTCGATCCTTAATATGGCATCGACAGTCTGACTGAAGTCTTAGTCGTGCACGGTCTCTCACGAAGTGAAGTAGTCTCTGAATAGTGTTGTGTTGTGCAGTGTAGTGTTGGTGCTAGAAGTGCTGTCCAATCAAGGTCACGTGAGTACCTTACAATTTAGTTGCCATGTCTAATGTTAGGTTAGGTTTATGTGAGTTTAACCTTAGGTTACACAAAGAGCCTGAGCAGTAGAGGCGAGTGTCGTGATCACTTAAAGGATATCCTTAAGCCTACACATTGGTCACAAGTCCAAGGACTGCTTAAGTTTCTCTCGTAATTGTTAGAGATCATCATCAATATCATCACCCCCTGTTAGTGTTTTCCAATATTCCCCTCACCTCCTTCCTTCACACCATTTAAAACCCCCGATATATATATAGCAACACTGAATCACCTTTGTTACTCACGAATAGTGTAGTTTCCTCTCAGTAAAAAAATTTTTAAAATCGGATTAGTAACAACAACATGGCCATATTCAATGAATAAAAAAAATGGATATGGCAACACTGAATCACTTTTGTCACTCAAGAATAGTGTAGTTTTCTATCAGTGAAAAAAAATTTAAAATCGGATTAGTAGCTCCTGAGAAACTTAAATGGGCACATCTTTTTAATTAGAATATTTATTGCAACACTACATAGCCTACGTTACCCGGAAAGGATGTAGCTTTCTATAGGTGAAATAATTTTCAAAATCGGTTCAGTAGTTTTCGAGCCTATTCGCAACAAACTAACATACATTATCATAAGAAACCATTAGAAACAACAACAAACCCACAAAAAATATATAAAACCACAACAAACCATACGAAACCACAAAAAAACCATACGAAACCACAAAATACCATACGAAACCACAAGAAACCATAAGAAATCACAAGAAACCATAAATAACCACAAGAAACTATACGAAACCACAAAAACCATACGAAATCATAAGAAAGCATACCATATATGAAACCATACCCAAACACATAAAACTTACAAAGAATAAGAACAAGAGATTTTTTCAAAAGAGCGAAGCATCACGCAGATATAGTCTAACTATACGTTCGCAAAAACAGTGGAATAAGCGCCATCACGAGCAAGGGTGTTCAACACTACACGACGACAATCAGTCATTGTGGATTTCTATAAGTAAAATATTAAAACGCAATTCTTACACCCCTGGAAAGTACTAATTTGGTCCTCGTTCCATAATAGAGATAAAATAAGCAACACAAAATTTTTTTCGAAGCTTTGGCTATGAAGATTAGGTATCTAGGATGAAGAGAACAGCATACGTAGTCAAAATTGAAGTAAATTGGAACTAAATTTATAATCAAAACCCATTTATTTCAACTTATTACTTTATCTAAGTGGGACAAGATATTATATAAAATAACATTAAATTTGAATAATTCCGTTCAAATTATCAATCGCCTATATTGTATAGATATTATATATATTAGGTTGGGGAAGTCATTTTGCATTTTTTAAGAAAATTCAAAACATTTTTTAATATAGTTTATTTACATTTAACTAAAGTATGTAGGTACCATTTTGTTCGATAACTATTTGCCATGTTGTAGGTAGGGATATGATCCCATTGCTATTGAAATTTTGGGGCTTCTGATCAAAAAACCGCGACCAGTAGTTTTGGCAGTCCTCTCGTGATGTTAATCTGACGCTGCCTAAAGAATTCTGAAGAGACCGAAACAGGTGGAAATCTGAAGGTGCAAGGTTAGGACTATACGGCGGATGCATTAATACCTCCCAGCCAAACTCTCTTAATTTTTGCTGAGTGGCTAAAAATGTGTGAGCGTTATCATGATGAAAAACCACAACTCTTCTGTTGATTAATTCCGGCCGCTTTCTCTCAACTTCTTGCTTTAATCTCATCAGATGTTCGCAGTAGAGTTCAAAATCGATGGGCCTCCCTGGTGGTAACAGCTCATAATGCATAATTCCCTTCCAATCCCACCACACACACATCACCTTATTGCGAGTTAACTCGGGTTTTGCAGCAGTCTGTGAAGCCTGACCGGCCTTTGACCACGACATTTTTCGCGCGTTCTTGTCGTACCTGATCCACTTTTCATTACCAGTTATCAACTTCTTCAAAAATGGTTCGGTTTCATTACGTCGTAAAGAATCACAAATGAGTACACGGTTCATTAGGTTTCTTTCAGTGAGCTCGTGAGGTACCCAAATATCGAGCTTTTTTGTGTACCCAGTTTTTTGTGCCAAAACTGTTTTGTGCTCAATTCCCAGTTCTTCAGCTACGTCGTAACTACTGATATACCGATCTTGCTCCACTTTTTCGAAAATGGCATCCATTTTATCCGTAATAGGGCGACCAGAGCGAGGCGCTACTTTGACATCAAAATTTCCGGATTGAAAACGTTTAAACCAAATTTGTGCTACTCTCATAGACACTGCACTAAGTCCATAAACATCGCAAATTTTTTTCGCGGCTCGCGTTGCATTTTTAACCTTCTTTGTAGTAAAATTTTAAAATGTATCGAATTTCTTCATTAGATTCACTCATCTTCTCAGTACGAAAAACAAATAAAAATCACACATATTCCTAATTTGAATTTGGAATTATCTTCTTTAAAATGTAAACTTTTAATGATACCAAAACCAGCCAGATACAAATAGTATAGCCAAGGAGATTTTATTACAAGTTCATACATACTATAATGCGAAAAGACTTTTTCTCCAACCTATTATTAGCTAGATAGTGTACATAATTTTTCGATTTATCACTTTCGCTGTAACATATAAACGGTATAGGTATATACTAAAAAACATTTTTTACAATTTTCGTCTATCTGTCTGTTTGTCGGTCTGTCTGTCTGTCTATCTGTCTGTCTGTTTGTTCCGGTTAATCTCTGAAATGGCTGGACCGATTTTGACAGGACTGTCACCGGCAGATAGCTGATGTAACAAGGAGTAACATAGGGTTATTTAACATCTCGCTATGACCCACAGGAGCGGAGCAACTCGCGAATGAAGTCGCGCGGATCGGCTAGTTATATATATTTATATGATTATATATAAGTATTTTTTCTCGGGAAACGAATTAAATCGATTATCTACGTACCATCTTAATTCACTGTATTGTTTGGCACATGAATAGATGTTATTTCCTGTCCTCTAGATACTATATAATATTCTTTAGCCATTAGGTGCCTATAACCATGTAGGTTTGATGTCATAATTATTGTAACTTCTGAGATATTCTAAATAATTAAAATTGATTTAAAAAATATGCAGAGATGTGACATTTATCAAATACTAGTATTTCAAATCAAAATATTAAATACAAAATATCTATTTACATTTTGTATTTAAATACTTTTGTTTTAAAAACATTTTGTATTTTATTTAAAATACCTTTTTTAAGACATACTTTGTATTTACAAAATGCAAAATACATTTTGACATCAATAAATTTTGTCACCATCAATAAATTAATATGATAAACTATTCTCACTATGGCAACACTGAATTGATGGGTAATAGAAGTTCGTTCATTTAATATTTTATAGTCCATCCAAAATAGGCCGTACGGTAACAGCAATAAAAAATCTGATGATATAACTTTTAGGCAACGTGCTTTAATTTGACTAAACAAGTAATCTTGGTTTTTCGTTACGTACAAATATAGTAGTGGAATCAGTGATGGATAAAGTACAAACAAATTGTAGAATCAGAACTGATATAAATGTTTTTTTTTATTTTCGTAATTACTCAGATGATCAGTTATTGATCACCCTAATTTTGTTTAATTAGGGGGCGTCCATTGATTACGTTGCATAAATACTTGAAACATGACGTGAAAACGACGTTTTATTATTCTTTATACGTGGAATGCTTTGTGCATAAGCACATTCAAAGCCATATAACCAAAAAAAAGACAAATTCTTTTAAACCCATAATAAAAGTATTTTATTTGTATAAAGTATTTTGGAAAAAAAATTATTTTGTATTTACTATTTTAAATAAAAAATAAAAACTATTTTGAATTTTGTATTCAAAATAAAAAAATACAAAAAAGTATTTGCATTAAGTATTCGAATAATTTTTATAAACTATTTTACAAATCTCTGAAAATATGCTGGATGATTGGATAAATAGAGTGGGGGCTTATATGTATATTATACTCTTTTTTATTAATGGCTTTGAATGTGCTTTCGCACAAAATATACACAGTGAGCTCGCCAGTTGATTGCAGTCGGAACATGTGGTAAATGTTCCACTCGGCGATCACAACGCCCTAAACGCTAATTTAGCCGTTCCACTTAACGACTGCGGTCGTTGTGATCGCGGCGAAAACATTACTAACGACATCATGTTTTATGCTCACGCGAAGCTAACGACGACTCATATTAAATCGTGGGTCATTGTGAGCGTTTTAAGAAAAATGACGGCATTTTCAAATCAACAAAAATGGTGACGATATGAATAACTTTATTTGATAAGTAGATAATAAAAATAATAATCAATTAAAATATGAATATTAAATAATTAACCCTTTATAATAATTATTAAAGTTTATTGTTAAGACTTACAAATTATAACCTTAACCTTTTAAAACTATTACTTTGTAACTCGCCATTTAAATTTTAAACGTTAACGCTCAAAACGCTCAATAACCCGTTCCACTTGGATTAACGTACGTAACCCCCGCGTATAAGTTTAACGGGAAAAACCGTGGCTGTGAACGTGGTTGTTGTGAACGCTTAATGGAACTCACTATATGCTGCTCCTTGGTATTGTATTAATATAAATTAAAATATTTTGATACCCATATTGTAGAAGTGCATTAATAATAACTATCCGCCATTTTGAATATGCCACCATGTTGGATTTAGACTGACGTTACTTAATTTTTCGAATTATTCTTAGCAAGCCCTTTAATTTGATACCAATATTGTAAATGTGTATCAAAAATAAATAGTCGGTCGTCTTGGATATGCCACCATATTGGATTTAGAATAACGTCACAAATTTAACCATGCATTGTCATGTAAATTGAACTTGCATACAAAATTTCAACTCAATTGGTTGAAGATATTTGCTTCAAAATTGAGTTGCAAGATTTCACCAGAACAAACATACATACAGTCCACCATATTGGATTTAGACTGACGTCACTTTAATTTTCGAACTATTCTTAGCATTGCCCATTCATTATATATGTGTATATTGTAGATATGCATTAAAAATAACTTGTCCGCCATCTTGGATATGCCGCCATATTGGATTTAGAATGACGTCATAAAGTAAACTATACATTGTCATATAAATTGAACTGTTTACAAAATTTCAGCTCAATTGGTTGAAGATATCTGCTTCAAAATTGAGTTGCAGGATTTGTTACATACATATATACATTACATACATACATTGCAAGTTAAATAAAAGCTTGTAAAAAAGAGATTTAGCATCTTAATCAGTAACTATAGCATCAATCATTTGTTATTACTCATATTAAGCAGTGTCGATTTGATTAATAAATTAATTTATAAAAGTTCAATAATATTTTATTAATACTAAAGCATAGTTGAATTTTTATCGACACACACTTTACTGGCATCGATAATTCAAATTATACCACATCTTGACTCTAGCGCTATCTATATAATATACTTTTACGAAAATGTCATTGTATGCCTTGAGTACGTACTGGTTTCCTTAGTATAATCGGGTAAAATCGGGTAATTTCGTTTGGAGAAACGGGTAAGTCGGACTCCACGCATCGGCAGCACTGTTCTGTTCGTCCATTACACCATTTACAACTGCTTGCCAGTTGTCCCTAACTTTCTATGATATAAGTATTCTGTGGTTTCCACTTTGCAATTTGTTATCATACCTATATTAATTACTGAGTTTTTCAATACATTCAAGAGGTAGGTCTTAAAATTGAAGTTCAGTTGATATTATTTAAAGGTTCCTTTTTCCGTAGTATTGTTTTGTGTATTAGTTTAATATACAGTGAATATATTTGATGTGAATGTGAATCACTTTTATTAAGGTGATAATTTAATAACAACGGGTTCTAAAACTAGTGTAACACTACTGTAAGCAATGAGATATGATTTATCCATGAATATTTAAAGTTAATGTGTGTTTTTGTTGTATTTACTACGCAGTCCATGAGCAACAGAAATGAACAAAATGGCCGCCAGCCGCCACTGCCGACACAGCCAGCATCTTGTGGTAGTGAATATAATGGAGAAAATTTTATAACCAACGATAGGATAGAGATATGCAAAGATTTCGTCTGGGGAATATGCAATAAAAGAGCAAAGTGCAAATTCAGACATGAACTTGATTTCGAGGCTATGAAAAGAATTCTTGTATTTTGCCATGATTATCAGAATAAAAGTAGATGTATGCGTGAAAATTGTACTTATCTACACGCAACCAAAGAAGAAGAAAATTTATTTCTAGAAACTGGACAGCTGCCACGTGTCCTTGTAGAAAGACATTCAAATATGTCTGCATTGGCGGCTGAAACAATTCCACAAATCGCACTATTTATACAAGAATCGTTCATAGCTCCTCCGCCTCCACCTCCTCCACCACCGGTGCCCTCAGGTGCGCCCGCTCCACCATTGCCTGCTCCCGCACCCATTCCGGGACCTTTCGTTGCTCATCGACCAACTTGCCACCCATTGCAACAAATGCCACCGCCTCCGCCGCCGCCTACGGTACCATCAGCACCAGTAATGTACCCATGGAATTCTTTATATACAGGTATTTTATGCTGTAACCTATATTTAATTCAATGCATATCTTAAAATTGACTTACTACTATAGTAAAAAGTATTAAGATATATTCAGATTGAAATTCATCATTCTTTCAAATTTATTTTACTACTAATAATTTTTTTTAAACTGTGATCTAAAATGGTAACAAGAACATTCTTTATAGAAATAATATATGTAAATAAATATAGTAAATTTAAGATTTAAATATCAATATAAACATACTTGTTTTATATTATTTAATTTTTTCAACTAACTGTTACCATAAATACCTTTAAAAAAACAAATTATTTAGGACCACAACACAACATGGCAATAGCATCTACGTCAACAGCATCACCAAGTTTTCCAGTGTAAGTAAGAATAAATTTTATGAATTATATTTGGAAATACTATTAAATAATGTAAAAGTAATGTTACTAACTATTTTACTTAAATTTTTAAATAAAAATGCAATATTTAATATCTTAGATTCTATGGCAGACCACCACCACCTTTGGTTCAAATGAGGAATGGAACGCAAAAAAGAAAGGCTCCGGAATCTGATGGTGAGAGAATATTTATTTTTGTTTTAATTAAGAGTTTGAACCCAGGCAGGCAATTCTGAATTTGCAGAAAAATGTGTGATTTAAACAGTTCAATATCACCTGCTTTATAAAACTTTATACTATGAGATGTTGGGCGGGATACATTGCAAATTAATAAAGTTTAATATATCTCATTGTTGGTAACACAAATTTATATATAATAATAATAATAGCCTTTATTAACAATCTTAAGTTACATTTCATCCTATTTCTAGTTAAAACTACGAAGAAAGTAATTTAGTATTTTATGTACATACATTTTAGATACCGGTTTTAAAGACTGTCTTGCTTTTCAGCATAGGCCTCCCCAAGTGATCTCCATAGTGATCTGTCCTGTGCCTTCCTCGTCCAGGTCGTTCCTGTTGCCTCTTTAATATTGTCTTCCCATCTATGTTACTGTCTCCCTTTTCTTCTTTTTTTGTATCTAGGGCACCATTCCGTCACTTCTTTAGCCCACTTTTCTGTCATAGTTCTTATGATGTGTCCAGCCCATTTCCATTTAAGTTGTTTGATTTGGTATTTTATGTCTATAATCTTGGTTTGTTTCCTTATTGTTTTTAATGGAATTTTGTCTTTTAATTTTAAATTAAGAATGCTTCTTTCCATTCTGTGTTGACAAGTTTCTAGTGCTTTTGTATTTTTCTTTGTGTAACTCCATGTTTGACACGCGTAACTCATACTTGGTAGGACACATGTATTAAATACTTTCTTTTTCCCTTGAATTGGGATAGTTGGGTTTTTCATGACAGCTTTTAGCGCCCAGTACCTCATGCATCCTATATTTATTCTATTTTTTATTTCTTTTGGCCAAGATATGTATATTAGTTTGTGTATTCCAATACCGTTACGTTATTGAGTTGAATAGGAGTTTTGGTGTGGTTTGTCATTAATTTCGTTTTACTAGTGTTCATCGTTAGACCTACCTTTTCGCTTTCCTGTATGAGTTGCTCAATCATCACCTGTAAAGTCTTTGAATCTTCGCTTATTAGTATAAGGTCATCCACAAATCTGAGATATACATATGTATATAGATTACAATTATATCTATAAAACATGATAAAAGAGTTTGCCTTATATTAATGACCATTATTAATTTTAGGTCCATCACATCCACATACACCGACAGCATCTACATCAACAGCATCAACATCAAGTTTTCCAATGTAAGTATAAATAGATTTTATCAATTAAATGTTAAAAGACTGTACCTTAATTAAATTTATTAATTATATTAGATTTGATGCCACCAAACCACCACCACCAATTCAGGGAAAAAATGGATTACCAAAATGGAAACCACCTGAACCTGATGGTAAGATTACATTATTAATTTGTACTTTTCCTTTTTTGTATTTAAATATGAGAAAATGTCAAAAGTATCACAAATCGCACAGTTAACTGCTGATTTCTCGACCCTCCACTCGCACTTCTGAAGCCATCTGTATATTGTGTTTGGAGTGTAGAGATATGAAAGAAACATCTAAAATGCTAAGCGATATAAAGATAATGATGATAAGCAATTAAGAAAAAAAAGCTTTAGCGAATATAAAATTAAAAAAAAAGTAGCAAACTAATTTAATTTCAAATGTTTTAAACTCAACATTTTCATAACTGTTTGAAGTAATTTGTACATGGACATTAAAAACTTGATCACTTGAAATTTGTGAAAAAATAAGTGCAATGGAATGTGCCCTTGTATATAAAGTAATTTTTTTATACACTGCCATTAAGGCATTAAATATATAATCATTCCCCCATATTAAATTTTTTGATTGGTCTAAATTCTAATAGTCCTAATTACTTTAGATTTTTTTTGCATTTGTTCTTATATTTAGAAAGAAATAAATTAAGTAATTCCAACTTAATAGTTTTGGTTAATTATTACTGCTTTTATTTTTTCTTTTAATGATGCGGTTTCCGTGTTATAAAATACTTATTTAAATATATTGGGTTTTATGGAACGTAATTTTAATTTCTTCAATGTCGAGTTTTGAATATTCTAACAACGTAGTAAATAATAATATTGAGTAATCTAACAAGATTTTATGTTTACTAATGATTTTATTCCTAAATCCAAATATTTCTTATTGGATTTACACATCCGTGTGAGAGACCAGGAGGGTTTAACTGCGAACAACTGATAAGCACATTCATTTTGTGAAATGCACTTGTGGTGATGACAATTCTTTGGGAACCATCTTAAAACGCGTACTGTGTTAATGAAGATGTCTAGATCTAACTTTTGCCGATATGGAGCCACGTATTTGTAAATCCTATATTAAATATTTGTTATGTTTAATATTTTTATATCGTATATTGTTTATAGCATATCTTAATAAATAGAAAATTTATTTAAATAACAACACGGAAATCGTAATTATTGCTTGTTTTATTTTAAATTTCTATACCATAACCTGTTACCTATTGCACCGCGATGATGTACTTTGTTCTCAGCTCACCATAGCAAAATGAAGAAGAAAGAAGAGGATAACGTTGCGGACGCTCAGTGCGAGCAGTGCAAACGACGCTGTGTCAGGTTAGGCATCATATTGCAATTCTTCTACGACGATGAAAGTTGTATTACATTTTATACTTATATTTGTTTGACCGTATTTAAATTAACATAAACAAAGTATATGGGAACAAAAATAATTTTTGCAAAGCGCGTCATTAAAGGAAAGTATTTGAAGCGAATTTTTAGAGATAAATATTTCCAAAATCCCACTGACACTGCTTTAGCCATTATAAAATTAGTCTCTAAAATAAAAGAAAATAAATGAGTCGGTAAAATTCGCGTATTTTGCTTTGGGTTGTCTTAATGTTTTGATAGCTATGCGAAGGGGTTCATGGAGAAGATAAGGAGAAGTCATTTTGAAGATGAACATGTCCATTACTTTCAAGTAAATGTCTAAGGTACATCACATTCAACAGCAACTGAATTTATAAGCTTCTGTAACTTATTAGCAAAGGATTTTCAATATAAATTTACTAAAAAACTAGGCACTAATTACAACCCGCACGGTATGTTGGTACGACTATGATTTTTTTTACTTTGTGAAACAAAATTTCGACACAAAAGCAATATAGCCTAAACGCATTTTTCTTTATGATTTAATTTTTATTGATTATTTATATTTATTACATTTATTTAATTTTAAGAGATTTCCGTCTGACTTTTATAAGCCGAGCTATCCTTTAGAAAATTTTGTATATTTGTATGTTTATATTTTATTTTTTTAATTATATTACCAAAAATATACAACACAAAATATTATTTATCTAGTTTTAAACTAATAGTCTTTTGGGGATAAATCGTACATTATTCTAGGATAAATTGTATTAACAGTTGTCTCCTATTAAAGTTGGCTAGTAAAGTAACATAATACTATTACACTTGTGAATTAAGTCAAACGACCTCGAGAATATAATCGAAAGCTTCTTCTTAAAGATAAATATATAATGAAAACCTCCGTAGTTAATAATAGAAGTATCGATAGAATCGTTCAATTCTATCGGTACTGCGCGGCGATTTTAGTGTTTCCTTGATGTTACAAAATAAAAATCAGGTACTTCGTAACATATTACAAAACCGCAATTTAAATATTATAAATGGATAATTTGTTTATTTAGATTAGAAGAATATAAACAAGATCTGGAAAAACTTCAAAGAGAAGACGAATACCAATCGCTAATTTATAGGCGAAAACTAGAAGATCTTCAAAACAGAAAAGAAGAGTTAAAATCTCACGTTAGCCCCGAGTTATTCTCTTGTATAAATGAATATATAGAGGTAATTGCTACTTTAAATTACTAGTTTTGAAATTAGCTGTCCTATAAACCACATTAGAGTGCCTGCCTCCCTCCCTCCTCTTCGAGTGCAAACCTACCCTGAATCGTGAAATAGGAAACAAATAGGCTCATCTAAACTGAATGACGAAATGCAAAGCTGAAAGGTGGTTTTTTTTTATTTTTGTTTTACTCAACATAAAATATTAACGTGCGAAATGGCGGATAGCTACGCCGTTGAGAGTACATGTTTTATAATACTAATATCTTCGAACGAAGCTCCCAAAATCCCAATTAAAATTGAACTTTACATACAGGTAAGTTAAGCAATTATCAATAATATTATTAAAACTTGTGAATTTTACTAATACAATTTTATATAATACTAGCGGCCCATCTCGGCTTCGCGCAGGTGGAATATTATTTTAAAAAATATATTGGCCCTCCCGCATTTCGGTGCCCCCCACTCTTGCCGCTTTACTCGCTGCGCTGCGTCGCTATACTGGCCCGTCGCGTCGTCGTGTATTTTTTGTTTATATTGATATTTTTAATTTCATAATATCTTTTGAATGGAAAGTCCGATTTTAATAATTCAAAAAGTAATTTACAGGTATTGAAACAGTCTTGAATACGAAATAATTTATTTGAAAAAGGATTAATACAAAGTTATAGAAAACATGGTCTGATTTTGATAGGCATTTTTATCAACTTTTAAAATGTAAAAAAGTAGTTATAGTGACGTAACTATAATAGTTGGACATATGGTCTCGCGGACTTTTTTATAGATATTGATACGTTCTATAATATTGTACAACATTTTTTTGTTCTATCATCAATACTTTTTGCAGCGCATGCGATGAAAGATATTTTATGGCAAATTTTTTGGCACCTTGGGTTGGTTTTCGTGAGATTTCCTAAGGATTTCTAATTTTTTCTTGTAGTAAATATAGCCTATGTTACTCAGGGATAATGTAGCTTCCTAATGGTGAAAGAATTTTTGAAATCGGTCCAGTAGTTTTTATGTTTATTCGTTACATACAAAAATACAAATCTTACTTCTTTATAATATTAGTATAGATGTGTAATGTAACTGTTTCGTTGCAGAACCTTCCGATTCCACATGTACAAGACACTTATCCGCCAGTCTTTAATGCAGTAAGTACAGAAACTTTATCAATATTTTCTTATACCTTTATCTTTAATTAAAGTTCACATATTACATCTGCCATTTTATAAAGTAAAATTCGAAGGTAAAATATAATCTATAGAAAAAGGTTAAAATCAGTTTTTGTCGTAACTATTTTTTTTTTACTACTTGTATATATACTTCTCATATCAATTTTGTTTATTTATAGTTAAAATGGAAAACTAAAAGATTATGTTCTTTTTTAGGATAGATCTACCACTGTGCCTAGACAATTTCTCATTCAGCTAATGGACTTCATTTTAAATGCTGACCGGCATTTTGATTCTGTAAGTAAATATAAATAGGTTTATAACTTAGACGATTTTCGCACATTAATGAATATTTCAATACAATGTCTGACTTAATTATACATTGAACGCGTATTACGTATGGAGTATTTTGTGCCAAGAGATTGCAGTTTGATTTACCGAAGTTTTTTCCGATGTTTTCGTTAAAGATTTATTTTTCACATTGTTTATAGTCCTCAACCAACAATTTGCAACGGGACGAGTCACTCCTCCAGATGCTTACACAGCGGACCTCGCCTCAAAACGCTGACGTTCTCCAGTTGATAATGGACATTTTACGACAATGTAATTCTTAACATCTTGTGTTATATAATAATTGTGGCTGACGCGGTCCATAATATTGGACTTAAATTTAGTGTTACGACCACAGATCACAACCACATAGATACTGCATTCAGGGGGAAAAAGTGTTTACAATTGTTGTGATTTGTCACATATTCACGAGACGACGCTCGTAAACACAAACTCAGTATCGACCAGCTATCGGACTTGTGCGCATGCGCTCTCATTAGATTGTCTTAATGTAAACTCATTTATATGTTTTTGGAAGTCTCTTTTAGTCATTAAATAATTTCATATTTACGTTTTTTTCCCGAAAATACATATCGAAAAATATTGAAATTTTATATTTATGTACAGCAAAAAATTGACTTTAATAAAAGTGCCAGTGGACAAATCAATTAACGTAATTGACTTTTTGACGAACTTAAGTTATTATATCATTGGATTCAGAATTTCCGCTCTATCAATTGGAGTACTTGAACTGTTTCCATCGTTAAAAAAATTCTTATACAAAAAAAAGATGTATGGGTCATTTAACTTTTTTCTTTACAAAAAACAAGGCCTGTTGTTATATAATTTTAGATCCTTACAATTATTTAATATGTCCGCTAATTTATTCGTTATAAGCCAAGTGTAGTGTAAATCAGCAACATAAATAAAAGTATAAAAATTTTTCAAAAATTGTTAAAACTTTCGATTAACTTCAACATTTTTGCTTTCTTTCTATCTAAATTACATAAAAATATAGTCAGTTTTTGCTCCACTCTATTTTACAGTCGAAATATGTAATGGAGTTGTGATTATAAATAATAGCCGTAAATGAAGTAAAATCATTGTGTAGCAAAAACCTTATCTAAATTAACAACGAATATTTTATTTTCGTTACATGTAACAATTAACGAAATTATAATTATTACTTAACGTCCCTATCCCATCTAAGGAACAGGTATGTAAAGCGCCCGCGCCGCAGCTACCTCACCGAATGTCCACACTCGACACGGAACAAATTGTTCGACATACGGTATCTATTAGGATGTGATCTGTATTTTATGAAATATAATTCTTTAACAGTTTAAGCAATATTGAAAAATTCACCAAAAGTATGTTCATAGTAATTAACAATAAAGTGAAGTAACGTCGTATCTTTCTTTTGTGGATACAATCTAGTCATTATACAGCTGTTATCGACAAACTTTAAACAGTCAATTCAGTCGTCAATAAGTTCATGTGATATTAAAACTGTTTACTAAATGATTTATTAATTACTCAAACATTATGTTTGATAATAGCTTTATATTGAAGTTTTGAATCTGTGATTTATGTTTAAATTAATGATTCTAGATGCTCAAGTAAATATTAACTAATTTTTATAGTAAAATCAGGATTAATTTCTCTCTGTTATGACCCTTATTAGAAGTAAAGTAATAAATTAGTATTATTATAAGCGTGACAAGTGCGAATGTTTGCTGTGCTATTAATTAGTTTTAAGTATTTCCATGTAACTTACGGAAAAACCCAAAGGTGCTGAATGTAACATTTCTATTAATACTTTTACATTTTTAAACATATCTATACAATCCCATCGATGTTGAAATGCTAAATAGTCAATACATATTACGATCTTTCTTTTACCAAAAATTAACAAATCGAAGATATTTAAGGACATGGGTTCCAAACTAAAATTCACACCAATTCTCGCAGTTGTTTACGCCTCGGCGTACTAATGTTTTTTCAGCTTTATTGCCGACCTATCCACCTTTTCGTTAGTCTTGGTTTATAGATTTAATGTGACGTACATTGTTAACGTTTAGTTGAAACATTGCGTTGTCAAAGGACTACACTTAGACACGATTTTTATACAAAAGGTAAACAACTTATAAGAAAACAAATAAACAAGACCTAACAAAGATACATTAAACAAGTGAAGTATAGTTAAAATTTTATATATAGAGGCAATCAACAAAAGAAGCCCCAAAATCGTTTAATCTTCGATTTCAAATCAATACCTATCGTTAAAACTATGTGCAATATGTATCGTTTTAAGTATTGGTCGGTTAGCATGACACATAGACATTACTAAAGTAACATTTTAATTAACGATTAGAATAAATTAATGGTAACCATATATGATGGTGTTAAATGTAACATTCCTATTTATACTCTTACATTGTAACCATTCACAAATGTTGACGATCTCATTGGTATTGTAAATTTGTATTGTAGGTTATACAAATATGAATTATCATGTAAATAATTTATATTATAGTATTATTCATGACATTCCTGATATCAATTAATGAAATCATGCAATACTAGTCCTTAAATATTAAGACAACCTACTTTTTTTACATTCATTTTTTGACATCTTTCTTAAGCTTTTTACAAAAAATAAATATAAATATGAAGTCTTCTTTAAATTCATATTGAGATCTCTTTTATATTTTCATTACCATTATTGATTTCCATATTATAATAGTTATAATCACTTTAGTATTAATTATACCTCATTAAGTATGGTGCTACTTAAGAATAGGAAAAATACTTTATACATGATCTCAGGGTTGTTATTATTAATAGTTTTTAATTCTAAATTGAAGGGTTTAAAAAATGATGTTGGATTGCTATTGATTCAGACATTGTCGACAAATACAGTTAAGTAGAATATAGATAATTTTTTTAAACTTGGAAGGAGTTAATGATTTTAAACCTTTCAATGACGCATTTACAATTATTAAGACAAAAATTATTGTACGCAATTCATTGGAGTAAAAAAAGACACTTTCTAATCATACAATATGGAGTAAATAATTTCGTATAGACTATTATTGTGATCTAAATTTAATCAACTATGTAATGTTTCTTCTTACTTCGAATGAATTGCTAATTTTATCTTTTGTGATCTAAGTCTAAGGATAAATATGAGAATAATAAAAAAGAATTATATGATTCAATTAAATAAATTAATTATGGCAATGCGAATTCTTTTTTATCTCTATTTTTATATGCACAATTTTTGTAGCATTGCGAACGAAACAAGGCAAAACAAAATATAAAGATATGACTGAATGAAGGTCCTACTGCTACTAACTGAGTACTTAAAGGCATAAGAATTTTAACATTTCGCAGCCATAGTATTGAAGTGACTTAACTTAAAATTGCAATTTGTGAGAATTGAGCGAAAAAAAAAAATCTTTAGAAAAATATAGTATTGGATGATTTGATGTGTTAGGTCAATTTAATGCTAAAGGTGCAATTTATTTTGAAAATAGATAAATCATTTAGAAGTTTAATATAAATATATGTAAAATCATTTGGTCTCGTTTTAATAACGGTAACGTTCACCACATTCACTCATGTCTTTAAATTATTTGGTCAGCGTTTTACCTTTTGGCGTAGTACTGCTATGTTTTTATATTTGAAACAATAAAAACTACAATGGAAGTTAGATTATTTTTACTACCTTGACCTTTAAAACTTAAAATAGTAGTAACTAAGAAGAAGAACCTACAATATAAAAGTAGCTTCTATTCTGTCTGTCGATGATTTTAGATAATTATTCAAAACTAGTAAATTTTATTTAAAAGATATACATTTTGATTCTGAAATAACAGCCTAGAACAAATACTTCTTATGTCGATAAATATTATGATTATTTTATCATCTACCATATGGACGAGTAAGTATGATGGAATATTGGAATGTGCTGGAACTAATTCTGAAAAATATGCAGTTACGGCTCGGGTCTCAAGCTTACTTCGACGACTTTCCATTCAACATACAACAGACCATCTCAAAATTACATGTGCCGTAACCGTAACTGCAATCCACCTGACGGCTATATTGTTGTAAGAGCAGAAGTATCCAGAAGCGTTCGTTAAAATAGCAAACGTGCATCGATATGCAAGATTCTGGCCAACATGTTTCACAGGTAATAATGACAATCTAAATTTTCAATTTGGGTACAAAAAGCAATGGTAAGTTTATCTTTGGACAAATAATTATATAATGTGTGTGAGTGGTCGTCGCATAAATAAATTATTATTGGATAATAAAAAGTGGTTTCATTTGGTAATGAAGAATGCGATGTGAACTCGTCATCGATATTGTTTTTGTTTAATAAAAGCGAAGCAAGCAGGACCACTGACATTTTTTTCATGTGCGCAAAATTATTTAATTTTATACCAAGTCTTGCATCTTGCAATCACGCATTGCGAATGCAGTGCTTCGCCTCTGCAGATTTTCATTGTCTATTAACCAATAAAAGCTCACATGGGTTCCTTTATGTGTAGCAAACACGGGGGAACGTGGTAACACTAGCGATATCAACGGAGATACCTTAAAGAGCCTCGGGAGTAGTAACAATGAGAACCGGTATCATCGATTCTCGAATGGGCAAAACCCACAGGCAGAGTCCTCTGGGAGGGTGTCGCAGACTCAAACGCAGACATATACGTATCCGCCTCCTGCACCCCCTGCTCATCCACCGCCAGTCGTACCTGCGCCCCCGCCGCCCGTACCGCCTCCGGCACCTGCGGCTTCAAGGCTCTACTACCCTTCGCCTTATCCTGTACCTACTTCTGGTGAGCAATCTTTGGGTTAAAACATATGGTCTACATATAACGTTTGGCGCTATAAAGCTTCATCAAAAATATTGACTACGAGGGGTAAATACTAGGTATACAGTTAGCTATCTGTTTTACTCAACTGTATTCAAAATTATACGACTAATTTGGATATATCTTATGAACCACAACAACATGATGGGATCTTGCATTAAGTAGCATAAAAATTTATTGTTATTTGTAGATAATGATAGTGAAGTAATATTAGTTCTGGCGGAGATAACTTTGTACTGACTCGGTCCATGGGCTGATTAACTGATTGCCTGACAAAAAATGGGCATACAACAAGGTTATCGGTTCTGAGAATACATTTAGTTTTACCTGGTACGAAGCAGAGAGGCGTTTAGCATGGTAGAGGAAGTAGATACTTAGTAAATGGCGGTAGTGACTGAAATACATACTTGGTGAATGGGTAATTTGAGTGAATGAATGGACGATTTGATGAATATGTGGAGGAATTGGTTTTTCAGTGAGGGTGACCTTGTATTTAGATGATTTGGTTAGTAAAAAAATTACCAGGTTTGAATGTAGGAATAATAAAGGAAGGAATAAACGAATAAAGGGAATGTAGTTTTAATCCACATAAGTAAATATTTTTAACCCCGATAGTATATGGACGGCGTGTTATAAGTTTAACGTGAGTGTCTGTATGTCTGTGGCATCGTAACGCCCAAGATGATGGACCGATTGTTATAAAGTTTTATTTGTTTCAAAGGTAATTTAATCGAGGTGGTTCTTAGTTATAATTTTTAAAGATCTGGTCAGCCGTTTGATAAGTTCAGCTCATTTTCATCTGTATTTGATATAAAAATAATGATTTTACGCAAAAGTTAAAGAGTAAAAGCGACTTGCTCCTGTTAATAGCTGGTTGTTAACGGATTGAAAATATTTTTACTTCTTTATATATATAAGAATTTTATTTTTTAATTTAAGAGGCAATAATATTAATCATTCTTTATTTCATGAAGATCAACTGAAACATTATAAATTTGCGTGTCATATAATTCCAGGCGCTGTATGTTTGTAACAGCTACTCAGTCAGTATATTATATTTAGCAGCGTGGTCTCCTTTTTTAATTCTAATATAATATAACATCTTGAACTAAATATTATCATAAGAAAATTTAGAAATAAATATTATTGTCATTTATTCGTTATGATAAGATAGAACTTGTTAAAAAGGTAGGTTTATAATTAATAAATAAATAATGTAGCTGTAACAAATTCTATACCATATACATGTTGTGTCGTACCTTAGTTTTTGAATTTAAAATTCAGTTGCCCTAAAGAATTTTAAATTCAAAAACTAAGGTACGTGATTTATCGTTTTTCAGTACAAAATGTATGGAAAATGTTTTTGGCGATTTCTGACATTTCTAGTACTCAAACCTTAAATAGTCCCATAAAGTTTTTGATCCCCTTATGAAGTAGAATCGATAGGCGTAAAAAAAAGTTTTTTTTTGGATTTTAGTACTTTTTTCGCTTACCGTACATGTTCTCAAAAATCTGTGAATACAGTTCAGAATATCTTAAATAGTTATCGATGGTCTCTTAGGAACGTTTTCCTGTAACTATAACGGTTAAGGTACCAGGCCCTTACTGACCCGTCTCAAAAATCTAGCCTGTATTTTGCTTACCGGACTTTTAAATTTAGCATCGCTCTTGGCGGTATCAAGGTATCATCAGCGGTTATATTATCATGATATTAATTTCTGTTTGCTATAACGAATTGTTTTATATTTCTCTCTCTCATACTTTAAATCCTCTATAAAAGATTCTGAAACAGTTAGCTTATAGCCAACATAAAAACACCCAATGTCCTAATAACCATTATATCATCCAAACGGATCATATAATGTTGTACTGAATTTTATAATAACACTCCTTTGTTTTTACGATCTGAGGTATCTGTATGAATTTCAAATAAATAATAGTTTAAAAAAACTAAAAACACGCTTTTTATTATAGAAAACCAAACTAAAAAATAGAAAATAAATTTTAATAAATTTAAAATAAGAATAGTGTTAAAAATTTCAATAAATATAAATTAATAATAGTGTAAATAAAAAAAATGTATTTTATTTAAAAAACGCGTGGGGTGCTTGGTGTCAATAGTTATAAATATTTTATTCACAGATATGAGTAGAGTGATTATCATTTTGATAATATCTTAAAAAGCACCCCACGCTTTTTTTTAAATGAAATACATTTTTTTTATTTACACTATTATTAATTTATATTTATTGAAATTTTTAACACTATTCTTATTTTAAATTTATTAAAATTTATTTTCTATTTTTTAGTTTGGTTTTCTATAATAAAAAACGTGTTTTTAGTTTTTTTAAACTATTATTTATTTTTTACTTTTTAGTTTGATTTATTTATAAAAGCGTGATTTTTTTTTAGTTTTTTTTTTTAAACTAAAAAAAATCACGCTTGAGAAATGGCTACCAGAACCAAGGAAGGCCGCAGGCGCGCAAATTACCCACGGAGAGTTACATACTGACATACAAGTGAAGCTAATATAAAGCGTGTAAAAAAAAAGTGATTCACGCGCGGTTCGTTTCGTTAGTTTTTTAAAAATATGTAATTCGAATCCGCGCCATTTTTCTTTGATATTTTTATTGTTTGGTTTACAAAAAAAATGAGCGATTACCTTTCAACAATAAAGAACATATTGAAGTAAATTTTAATAATGGCACTAGAATACAAAATGTTTATTACAACTACAACAAATGATTATTTCATCAATGCTTAGTTTATTTGTATATACTCAGTAATGGATGATGTTAGGCTACTAGGAGTGACTGTATTAATGTTAGCAGTAAGCTAACTTAGTCTAGTCAACAAGTTCAAAAACGTGTTAAATAGAAATAAAGCTCCTAAAAATACATTCGATTCGGAATGACGTCTAGAAAAATGTTTTTTAAGGGTATATTAGCACATAAAAAATTGCGATTGTTATTAACAAAATAAGATAAAAAAAAGGTGTTTAGTTTTTCTTTAATAATTTCGAAAATAATGATATTTAAGGAATTTTGAAAAAAGATCCTGAAAGAGGAGGAAATTTCCAATAAAAAAGTCCTTACTCCCGTAACTCTATCTCTATTATTTATAATTTTTTTTAACGCTAAAAATAGAGCTACGCGAGGTCGTTATGGCATAGGCGCGCCGTCTAAAAAGCCGGTATATCACCTAAAATAATTTTTTTATCATATTAAATAACAATATAAAAATTTGGATGAATTATATTGTAATCTAGACACTTGAACGAAAAAAACCTCGGTGAAAAAAAATTATATGTCGATTTTTCAAAAAGTTACACCATTGTTAATTAACTAATTTTTTTCCAATCTCTGTTTTTATAAATTACGGCATAAAAGTTTAAATCATTGGTCTATAAATTTTTCGCTTCGTGGAGCTCTTCGCATTTAGGTACTTAATAAAGTAATGCAAAAAAAAATTATTAAAGTTTATTATTTTGTTAATTATAATTTTTTTAAATTAACAAAAAATGAAATTTATGATAAATGTTATTAAAAAAATTGTTTTTCAGTTATATCTTATTATCGCTGTTTTGACATTTTATATAGGTATTAATTACTATTGGAAAAATTTTTTTTACGTCATTTGTTAAGAAATTGTTTATAAACAAACTGACTATTTTGCCATTTTTAAAAAAATAAATTTTACCATCTTATTGTATAGGTGAAATAACGAATTTTTTAAAAAAAAAATTTCCTTAATAATGAATGCAAAATCGATTCCGTTACTATTGTTTATCAGTTGTTATAAGCATTTGTTTATAAAAATTTTACATTTTTTGTATTTTTTTCGAAATTTTATAGCTTATAACTTGTTAAATAATATAGATAAAGCTATCTCTTATTATATAGTTTAAAAGTTATAACAATTTATGCTGTAAAAAATACAAAAAAAAATTTTTCTATACTTTGTTATATATGGTTGTTTTTGTAATTTTTTGAAGTATACGAAAAAAAATATAACGGTTAATATTATTTTTTTATAACAAATTGTTAAGTTAATAAACAATGAAATTATTTATAAAAAAAATATTTCTCTGTTATTCCATAGGAAAGGGTCAAAGATGATTTGTAAGAATAAAATAATTTCTTAACTAATTATTTAAACAATTGAAATATAAAAAAAACGATTATAAACAATAAAAAAAAGTTATTTATCAAAATTTTTTTTTTTTAAATCATTATTTCACCTATACAATAAGATGGTAAAAAACTTTTTTTAAAATGCCAAAATAGTCAGTTTGTTTATAAACAATTTCTTAACAAATGACGTAAAAATTTTTTCTCCAATAGTAATTAATATCTATATAAAATGTCAAAAAAGCGATAATAAGATATAACTGAAAAACAATTTTTTTAATAACATTTATCATAAATTTCATTTTTTGTTAATTTAAAAAAATTACAATTAACAAAATAATAAACTTTAATAATTTTTTTTTGCATTACTTTATTAAGTACCTAAATGCGAAGAGCTCCACGAAGCGAAAAATTTATAGACCAATGATTTAAACTTTTATGCCGTAATTTATAAAAACAGAGATTGGAAAAAAATTAGTTAATTAACAATGGTGTAACTTTTTTAAAAATCGACATATAATTTTTTTTTCACCGAGGTTTTTTTCGTTCAAGTGTCTACATTACAACATAATTCATCCAAATTTTTATATTGTTATTTAATATGATAAAAAAATTATTTTAGGTGATATACCGGCTTTTTAGACGGCGCGCCTATGCCATAACGACCTCGCGTAGCCCTATTTTTAGCGTTAAAAAAAATTATAAATAATAGAGATAGAGTTCCAGGAGTAAGGACTTTTTTATTGGAAATTTCCTCCTCTTTCAGGATCTTTTTTCAAAATTCCTTAAATATCATTATTTTCGAAATTATTAAAGAAAAACTAAACACCTTTTTTTATCTTATTTTGTTAATAACAATCGCAATTTTTTATGTGCTAAATATACCCTTAAAAAACATTTTTCTAGACGTCATTCCGAATCGAATGTATTTTTAGGAGCTTTATTTCTATTTAACACGTTTTTGAACTTGTTGACTAGACTAACTGTTTCAGAATCTTTTATGGAGGATTTAACTATGGATGTAGATAAAGTCTTGTATGCAAGTATTGATAATTAGGTATTAAAACACTCATGTGATACTATTATCACACTTGGCTTCACCTCGTGTGATAAACCCACATTCGTGTTTTAATACCCCTTATTATACAACAGTTTAATAAATAACTATTACAGCATTAGCATAAACTTGAACATTCTTTAGGAGGAGGTTCAACTAGTTCGAGTCAGGTGAACATCGTAAGCGCTCCACCGCCGCCGGCGACTGCGCCTCCTCCAGCACCGCTGCCGCCCTATCAGTTAGGACGGTATCCGCCTCCTTACTATCAACGGCATCAATAGCATTATGGTAACAATTACATGTCTCAGCTTAGGAAGTCTACAAATAACGTAAATAGTATATTTCGTACCGCAAATAAAAAACGCTTTTTTTACCAGACGGCTGAAGCTGGTCTGTATATTTTCACTTATTATGGAACTAATGTTTTGTATGAATTACAGTTTCGACATCACATCGCAGCTACACATTAGTTGTGGACAATAGGATGTGTTGTGTTTACAGTGAAAATGAAGAAACTAAACAACTATACTCTACTATAATTTTATCCGACGATAAGCTTAGTTCATAGGTACAACTAGATTTATAAGGATCACAACAAAATACAATTTTGTTTACCCAAACTGCATAGTCTTAACAATAGGTTGTACAGAATTGTTTTAAGAGAATCTGAGATTTTGTGATAGATTTCATTCAGAGTTATGCTTTTCAGGCAAATTTTTATGGTGCATCTTATTTATTTATTATATACTTACATATTTTCGTTTTATATCACATTCTCAATAACATTACAAAAATGGACATAGTCACTTTTAATTTTTATACAACAAATGAACTTATCGAGAGTAGAAGAGAATTGGGTGTTGCCAAAACCTTCACGATCAAAACAAATCAAAAGTTGTAGGTATGTAGAATACTCGTCATAGTAAATAAACTTATGATTTTGTCTCCCGTTTTCTATTAAATATAACACCGGCCAACAATGAAAACTTGATAATTCTGATACATATTCTATTATATATTAGATGTGCTATAGTTAGATTTTTGTAGAAGTTTTCTATAATTTTCTTACCACCACTTCGTATAATAACAATCGTATATCGTTGGGCTTGATGAAACTAATTGTGAATGTTATTTATGATGAATGAAATTTAAAAATTGTAATTAATCAGAAGCTAAAAGTAAGACGAATATAAAAGATAAGATTTGAAGGTGATAAAAAAACGAATACCAAATACAACATTATCAACCCAAAATAAATACGATTGAAATAAATTGGTTTAAAAAGTTTTTATAATCCCATTTTAGTTGGCAAGTGATGTATAATTATTAGCTAAAAATACTTGTATTGTTATTATATTTTGCTTTAAAATTTCATAATTGTTTTTATGGAACTCTTCCAGTGGCAAGTCCAGGTTAAGAGTACCCAATTCTCTTCTATTAATTAATATAAGCGCATGTATGCATTTTTAGTCTAATGTTATTTTTTTAATATGATTTTATTCCGTTTGTTTTTACAATTGCCATTGAATAAAATATTTAATGTAATCGAACATTTTTATGGTGTTGTTTTCGAGGACTACTTACGTCAAGTATAACAAGAAGCTTATTTAAATATTAAAAATTAAAACAATGTACATTTTTCCAAGACAATAGCTTAATTATGACTTAGTTTTAACTGATTTTATTTAACAGTCTTAACGTAATACTAAGAGTTTAAACAAAAGTAACTAAGAGTTTTAGCTATTTGCTAAAAACATTGAATTTTCTGTACCGCATAGAAACTTTTATATACGCAGTTACCTTACGCAAGAAATCAGTAAAAGCCGCTTATACATAATGTCGCGTAGATTCATAGAAAATTTTGGCGATTTGCTACGTAGTTGTAATCCAGCTATTGACTTGGAAGCTCGCCTGATTTATAAGAAAAATGTCAAGGTCTGAGAAATATATTGCAATTTTCCATATTAAGCAAGAAAAATGTTCGGCTTCAAAGAAAATATAGCTGAATTAAGGAGAGAGAGTTATGATGATTAAAGATTCTCGTAAAATATGATTTAGTATGGAACAACATATTTAATAAATTTAAATAACAGAAAAGCACTTATTTTAACTTAGAGTTACGTAAACACAATTGTTCGTATTTCTGTAGTTTTAGGTAGCTACAGGTAAAAATAGGTAAAAATAGCTACAGGTATAAATAAACAGGGCCATAATAACAACAGAAAAGAAAATTAAAATAAATCTTTATTGCTATTCCAATTTTAACAGTTTGTTTTCGAGAAAGGTTAAAACCGGTACCCATAGTTACTTTACAAAACCATTGTGTTGGAACCCTCCATCATGATGTGGGGTACATCATCCCTTACACCATTCCTAAGGATTTAGTATGGGCGAGGGATCTTTCGTGGAGGAAGCAATTAACAAAGGCTCAAATGTCCCTTGGTCCCTTACCCATACCCGTCACCTTTTCCCAAAAGAACTAGGGGCTGCGATAATATTGGAATTCAAAGAAAAAAGGTATGGGAACAAAAAATACATACCTAACCTTTGTATTATTAGATCCAGGGTTTTAGAAACCTTTCCTTAAAGCTTTGAATAAAACTTTGCCTGGTTCTGACCCTATCGGTGTGTAACATGTGCCGACTCAGGTAACATCCCAGTGCGTGTCGAAACCCTGCTACTTCCCGATACCCGCTGCTCAAACCGACCGAACACATAACTTGCAAATTACAATTTTACTGTTTTCTTAAAACTTAACACATGTTTGGTACGACATTATTGAAGTATTCTTACAGTCCAAACGATAATAAAAAAATATTTTCGTCGCTTACTTATTTATACTACTGGATAAAAATAATTGAATAATTGCCCAAATATAATAACTGGATAATTCAATAATTTGATTAGATAATTTAAAAATTACTTTTTCAAAAACGATGCCTTCTAAATCACGCTCCGATAAACTATCTAATGTTTTAAATAAGATTAAATTTACATTACATTTTCGTTAATTATAATAATTATAAACGATATTTATTGTAACATTAAAAAGTAATGACAGAAATAAATTTTTATTCCTTTGTAATAAGCCTAAAAGATCATATAATTGCTGAATATCTATTTTATAAACACAATTGTATACACATAAATAAAATACTATACATTAGAGCAGTAGACTAAATAATATGATCGTAAAATTACAAGTAAATAAATCGGGTTAAGCGCGAGACGAACTCGAGCACTAAAGGTACCGTACAAACTGATCAAAACAAATCCTTCTTTTGACCTAGAAGATAGATTTTTCGTAGCTACAAAGAATTACAAGCTCAAAAATATTAATTTCCACTTAATATCTCAACAGCGCATTTCAGAGAAAAATCATGACAAGACAACGAAGTGACAAGAAACATTATATAATTTTTAGGGTTCCGTACCTTAAAAGAAAAAAAGGAACCCTTATAGGATCACTTCGTTGTCCATCTGTCTGTCAAGACCCTTTTTGTCAGGATCGCGTAGAGGTATTAAGTTGAAATTAATATCAAATATTAAAGACTAATCTCTCAGATATGTAAAAAAATCAAACAGCTAAATCAACTTAATGAAAAGATACAGCCACTTTTACCTCATGCACTGTAAATTTGATTTTCGATAAGAATCAAAATTCCCAGGCTTTGTGTTTTGACCTAGGAACATGAATTTTGGAAAGAAACAACAAGGTCTTATAGCACTAGTATGGGAAAAACTCCGAAAAGTGACAATTTATTGTTACATCACGAAAAATGATTTTTCACATAATATTTAGGTTTGGACGCAATATTTGTAAAATACGTGAGCTTATCAACTTGAAGTTAATATTAAACGTATTGAAGTTGTGAATAAATCATTCTTCTAAGTGTAAGCAATCAATGAAAAAGATCCGGGCATGAAAAAGATCGATATTTGCGATTTTAATAATTTTCGAATGTTAAAAATATAACCCCGCGATACAGATACAAAATATTTTTACTGTTTAAACTCTAGTTAACGAGTTTCATTTTCTGATATTGAAAGTTTAAAACTTTAATTAAATTTATTCCAAGAAAGAAAAAATATTTTGTAATACAAAAATGTATTTACAAAGATTATTTGGTAAAGTATACATAGTCTTGCCATAAATATTGTTACAAAGAAAAAAATTTTTACTATTGCACGTAATTATTTATTACTATTAAAGTGTGTTAGTTTAATAGATTAATATAAAACTATTAAAAATATATAAAGATTACTTGAAGTGGTCTCCATTGGCTGCAATACAGTCCTTTAAACGTTCAGGCCAGTTATCAATAGAAGCACGCACTCTTTCCATGGGAAAATTCTTCACTGCCAACTGTATAGATTGTTTTATGGACTCCAAATTATCATGGCATTTAGAACAAGCCATACTCTATAAAGATGACCACAAATCATAATCCAGCAGATTAAGATCGGGACTAGATGACGGCCAATCCTCAGCTTTCATGAAGTCCGGAACGTTGGTTTCTAACCAAAATTGGGTGAATCGAGCTTTATAATCCGGCGCCAAGTCTTGCTAAAAGGACCATTTTTGGTTATTGATCATGGTGTTGTTAATGGTCTAAACTACCTTCTCAGGAATGGTATCTTGATACACTTGTGCCGATGTTTTGATACCTTTTTCACAAAAATATGGCTCAGTCGCTCCTTCATAGCGAACACCCCATTAAACCATCACTGAAGTCGGATAATGCCCACGTTGTACTCTGTTGACTAATTGGGAAACTTTCTTTGAGCATAAATACGGTCATGTTGTTTGTTAAAATATTGTTCAATTATAAAAATTTTCTCATCCGTAAAAAAATGTTTTTTGTGACCTTCATTTGCGTACCGCTTAAGTAGTTGCTTCGATTTTACCACTATTCTTTTTTAAATTATCAGTCAAGAAATGACCAGTTAAGAAATGATGTTAAGTACGTCTCTTATAGGCTGCAAGTCCTAAGTCAAAATACGCGACATGGTTCTAGGTGCTATCTTCATCTCCCGAGATAAGATCTTTTGCTTTTGGACAGGATTTCTTCGAATTCTTTCCCTTACTGATTTGATCGCCTTGTCCGTACGAACATTACGTGGACAGCCAGATCTTTTCTGTCACAATCAGAGGAGGTTTCATTGTACCTATCAATAGCCCGATATACAAACATTTGACTAATAATACCAAGCGTATGGAGAGTTTTAAAAATTGTATTTGGCTCCATACCAACTTTATGTAATGTAATCACAGGATTCGGTTCTCTTTATCACCCCACTCCATTTTAATATCACAAAATGTTTTACAATGAATTGGCGCAAAAATGAGATAACACAATAAACAATCATATAAATATAATAGATTCCAAATTCAAATGTATGTAATTTATGGCCGGACTATGTAAATTCAATTAATTATTTTTTTTTAATTTTTAGACTGCTCAATAAGGTTTAAAATAAGGCACCTCTTCCAGTTACTCAAATTGTCTGCTTAACGTTTACCAGAGCTTAACGTTTACCAAGCTTAACGTGTATATGTATAACATATTCGATTGTTAGTAACATCGCAAGCACACACGTTTTTGTTGTCGTATCGTGTGAAATGAATCTAAAGCTATGTTGTTAAATGACAACTGGTAAAATATTTTAATCAATTCCAAAAAAAAAATAAAAACAAAAAGGTGTGTGTGCGATTCACACACGATAGAAGTGAAACTTCAGTAAATCGACAAAAGAATGAGATGAATATATATAATAATATAAAATAGTATGTATATTTCTGTCTCATTCTTTCCTACACATTTTTGTATTTGTGTCTCTTACCTGTCGTTTTGTATATTTCTGTCTCATTCTTTCCTACACATTTTTGTATTTGTGTCTCTTACCTGTCGTTTTTTCCGTTGCATCCGGTTTGAAATCACAACGATTCTAAAGAAGTTTCACTTCAAAAAAGTTCTTTATTTGATAATCTATATCTATACTACTTATTATATAAAGAGGAAAGATTTGATTGTTTGTATGTTTGTTTGTTTGTTGCGAATAGGCTCGAAAAGTACTGAACCGATTTTGATTGATTTATTGTGTTTGATCAGAGATCGCAATATCGCTGTCGCTGCCATCTCGGAGACACGGCTTCATCCTAGCTCTTATTTTAGAGTATCGGGGTATGCCTGCCTGCGGGATGACGGTTATGATGGGTGTGCATTGCTGATCAAAAGAACAATAACTTATTCGCAAATCCCCCTTCCCCTACACACTTCTTCTTTCAACACCATTGCCATTAGAGCAATGAACATTACATTCCTATCTATCTATATTCCGCATCCTAATGTCAACCTTGTCCCAGATATTTCCTCCATTTTTTCCTGCCTACCAAGTCCTATTGTAATTCTTGGCGATTTCAACTGTCACCACACTTCTTGGGGTTCATACTATTGTGATTCACTATCGCTACATCTTTTAAACATCTTTGATGATTATAATATTTGTGTCATCAATGATGGATCCCCAACTCGCAGAGTTAACCCAGGACAAAATCAAAAATCTGCTGTTGATTTAAGTGTGTGTTCTGCCTCTTTAGCATCTTTATTATCCTGGGAAATCCTCCCTCTTTCTTATGGTAGTGATCATTTCCCTATTTTAATATCAATGCCACAGCGAGTATCCCCAAGCCTGCCACCAGAACCTCTTCTTAAATACAGACTCAAAAATGACTGGACTGATTTTTCTACTTTTGTTGATCATAAAATTCAAAATTTAAGCTCTGAAACTAAAAATAACATTCTAGAACTATATTTGGCCTTCCAAAAAATTCTCTTAGAGGCAGCTGACACCCACTTTCCAATAAAGCATCCAACTCAGAAACTATCGTCGCCTCCTTGGTGGGATAGTGAGTGTACAGATGCTGTTATAAAAGGAAATGAAAAAGAATTAGTTTACAACGAGAATATGTCAATGGCAAATCTCCTTGACTTCAAAAAATCATCTGCTAGGTTCAGGAGACTAGTTTCAAAGAAAAAACAGAGAGGCTGGATCGATTTTTGTGAGTGCTTGTCTCCTAGAACTCCTTCTACTTTTGTTTGGAAGAATATTAAAAAATATAGAGGATCCCAGGTTTCAGAGTCTCCATCAACAAATGATCCATCAGTATGGCTAGAAAAGTTCTCTGCTAGGCTTGCTCCCCCATATGTCCCAAACATAGATAATTTGCCTTCTAACTGCCCTTCTATCGCAAGACAGACAACAGACAAGTTTGACAAACCCTTTTCTCTCTGAACTTGAGATTGCTTTGCATGGTCTTAAGGATACAGCTCCAGGGGAAGATGGTCTCCCATATTCTTTCTCGAAGAACTTGAGCAATAGTAGTAAAACCTTTCTCCTGGATGTTTTTAACAGAATTTTTATAACCGGATGCATTCCAGAATCATGGAAGATGCAGATAATAATTCCTGTTTGCAAGCCTGGTAAGAGTCCATGCAAGGCCTCTTCCTATCGTCCCATTGCCCTCTCATCTACTCTATGTAAAATATTTGAACACATGGTTAAAAACAGGCTGGAATGGTTTGTAGAAAGTAGGCAGATTCTGGCCAATTCTCAGTTTGGCTTGAAAAGGGTACTCTTGACAGTTTTTGCATCCTGACCACTGAGATTCGACTAGCCTTTTCAGATGGAGACTACCTTGTTGGAGCTTTTCTGGATATTGCATCAGCCTATGATAGTGTTCTTCTTCCGGTACTCAGGCAGAAACTGCATAAGCTGAGTGTCCCTGTGAGGATAGTCCACTTCATTATGAACCTTCTTATCGAAAGATTAATCAAAGTCCGGTTTAATGGAGAATATCTCCCACCTAGAAGCGTTTGGAAAGGCCTCCCACAAGGTTCAGTGCTTAGCCCACTGCTCTTTAACCTGTATACATTCGATCTGGAAGTAGCTGTTAACGCCTTTTGTAAAACACTACAGTATGCTGATGACCTTGCTCTATATGTTTCATCCAAATCCATCATTGAGGCAGCAGCCCAGCTAAATTCTGCTCTATACTATCTGTTTATCTTTTTAGCCGATCATGGTTTATCTCTCTATATCTAAAAGCAGGTCAATTATTTTTAGTCGTAAGTACAATATCCCTCAGATAGTATTAGTTTGCAATAACCAGCAAATCCCAAATGAATCTAATGTAAAATTTTTGGGGACTATATTAGATTCAAGAATGACGGGGGCGAGTCACTTTAGCTATATTGCTCAAAAATGCGAGAAAGGCGTTAATATCCTAAGGGCGCTCTCCGGTGTTTGGTGGGGGTCTCACCCATATTGCCAAAAACTGCTGTACAATGCAATTGTAAGGATGCACCTTGATTATGCTGCGTTTATCTTTGAACCATGCAATAGGGTGGGTCTTGAGAAGCTCAATTTGATTCAAGCCAAGTGCTTGCGCATTATCATGGGAGCGATGAAATCATCCCCTAACATTGCCCTACAAGTTGAATGTGCAGACCCTCCTTTGGATCTTCGTAGGCAGTATTTGTCAGACAAATTTATAGGCAGAATAATCCAAATCGGTTCCCACCCTCTCTTACCTCTTCTACAAATGCTGTCTGCAAAGTTCATTAATGATAACTACTGGTCCCATAAGACGCCCCCAAGGGCTATCAGTAGTTATAAAAAGTATATAAATTTACAACACCCCATTTATCAAAATTCCAAATTTCCCATTTTTGAAATTAATTATGACGCTCTTGTTTTTAGACCAAATGTTATTCTCGATTCTGGCATTAATAAGGGCGATATTGCAGACAATGCAAAATTCTTAAATTTTTTTGATTGTTGGCGGAATTGGCTTGCAGTGTACACAGACGCCTCTAAATTAAATGGACAAAGCGAAGTGGGTGCGGCAGTGTGGATTCCCAACTATAATATTGTTTTAGGATTTAAGTGTCCTCCTGAGGCGACTGTATTTACAGGAGAAGCAGTGGCGATTCTACAAGCGGTATGCTATGTAGAGTCCCATAACTTAAATAAGGTTTTAAATTTTTCGGACTCTAAGAGCTGTTTGGATGCAATATTAGGAAACTTTTTCAAAAAAAACGAAATTCATAATTCTGCTTTAATTCTTAAAATTAAAGAAAAGCTCTTTAACTGTCACATTAAAGGACTAGAGATCACCATCATATGGATTCCTGGGCACAGTGGCATATCCGGTAATGAACTAGCTGACAGGTGGGCTAGGTCAGCAGCTGAGTCCGGGCCAGTACTTCATATGACTAATTACTCAAGGGATATTGTGTTAAATGCTAAGCGTGATCTCTTAAATTCCTGGAGTGAACGTTGGAATGTGAAAGATCAACAAAAAGCTAGGCACTACAGGTCAATTCAACCAGTTATTCCCCAAAAGCCCTGGTTCTTTAAGCACAAGAAAGCCTGCAAGTGGGTGACTTCAAACCATTTGCAGATTAAGATTAGGTCACACATGTACCCCTGTTCACTTAGCCAAGATAAAGGTGCGCGACCACTCCCTTTGTGAGTGTGGCCTAGACGAAGGAACCCCGGATCATATCTTTTTCGGCTGTAAAAAATTCCCTTCTTCCCTGTATGATATATTACCTACTAAAATCCCGCGCCCTACTAACTTTCAATTTCTCCTTTCATTCCCTGATCCTTGTATTATTAATATTTTGTGTAAATATATTAAGTTGTACAGTATTAAGCTATAAGTTACTAACATAAAGTAGTTTTAAGTTTCTAAAGTAAGCTATTAAGTATATTTAAGATTAACATAAGTTTATTAATTGCTTTTTTTTTTTTAACTAACAAAAGTAGTTTTTATGTGTGGTTGCAGGTATAACAAAGGCACCAAACAATCTGTTTTAATTACATTTATTAAAGTCATCCGAGATCCAATCACACTGCATTTTTGAACGTCCACACTTGACAGAACCAAAAAGCGGTATAGCCACAGTACCGAACAGTCTCTTCAGAAAGTCCAAGCAGAGAAGAGAGTACAGCGTCACTACCGCTCATTCTTATCATCTCTCACACTCTAACATTGACATTGGCAAAATTACTGCTTGTAATAGCGGTACAAGTCCACAAAATAAGAAGAAGAAGAAGAAGAATTAATAAAAAGAAACCTAAAATTGAATTTATAAATATCATTACCACTTTTGTTAAAGAAATTTCTCTTATTATATACCATATAAACGTCATTTTAAATTATTACTTTTCTATGTCACGTTTTTTAAAGGAAAGGTAATGATTTTGGTACATTACATACATAGACAGTATGTATGTAAGTATGTGTCTACGTACGATTGTATGTTTCACCCTAGCGCCTAAACTACTGAAACAATTTTAATAAATGATATATAAATAGATTCATAATAATGGCGCGGGGTAATTCATAATAATGGAATTTAACCATCAGGTTCTAACCTTGAGAAGAATTAAACTGTTTGGTATTACTTTCAATAGAAAGCTTTTGGCGAGTACATTACAAATATGTATATATATCATATTATTGTATATTGTATTATTGTTTTGTTTTTTGTGTGCAATAAAGTGCTTATCTATCTATCTATCTATCTATCTATTGTTTATATTTGTAAAGTCAAAATATATGTTTCAAATGCGATCGTACAGTTCGCGCGCTCCAGTCGTTTCAGTTATTTACTCGTTTAAGCAAATAAAAATATATATGTTATATTTATAAATATGCTTACGAAACACTTTATTTTTTTTTCAAATATTATTTATTTAATCTGCGAATAAACTGTTTTCGAGAATAACATTGAATAAAAGTGAATTCATGATGAAAATTGTCTCTAAACTTGTTTATTGGTGTCGCTATAAGCACATTATCTTTTGACGATAGGTAACAGTAATATCGAGTTTAAACATCACTTTTATGTCACTAACTTTCGTGAACGTCATATTTTACGATTACGTGTCCGTTAAACACTGTTGCTGCAAGCGACTTTAAGGACTCGAACTCCGTCTTTTTTTGCTCTGACCTCATTATATAATTAATTATAACTTAAATTAATTCTGGATAGGGGTGCCCAAACATACAGATTTCTTAAAAATCAGGATTTAAAAATATAGGCTCTCATGAGTATTTTGCACGACGGCTCAGAAGATGCTTGGCGCGGGCATAAATAAAAATAAATTTTGACATATTTAGTATTTTTAGTAACTTTCTGAAGCCGATGGAGGTAGTCTGTTTTATATATAAAATATCTACATACTAACTGTGACCGTGACTTCGTCCGCGTGGAATAGTGATATTTCCATGTAACTTTTCATCCCCCCCTTTTAACTCCTTGCAACAATTTTTTCGCAATAAAAAGTAGCATATGTCCTTTCTCAGACTCTGGACTACCTGTATACCAAATTTCATTAAAAAGGGTTCAGTAATTTTGTCGTTAAAGCGCAATAGACAGGCAGAGTTACTTTTGCATTTATATTATTAGTTGGGATGATAATCAGCTGAGTAGTAGCAGTGTAATACTAGCATTTTTCCGAAATATTTATAAACTTGAAATAGTAAAACTTTTCTGTTTACTTGTTTGTGTACAATTGTAGCGGTAGAAGATATATATATATATATATATATATATATATATATATAGATTATAAATAAACACCAATATAGATTATAAAATTATAGTTTACATATGTACTTTACACTTTAATAGAAATGTTTTTTCTTTCTCTCTCTCTCTCTCTCTTCTAAACGACATTACAGTTATGTGTAAAACACATTAAGAAAACTCAATAATTTATAAGTTCCGTGCTGTAAAATACATTGTTTTCGTCGCTATTTTTTTTAATACATGTTTTTTTCGATATTAGCACTTTCTTCTAATTCTGAACGTTACGGTACAGTTGTAGTTATTACAATTTGGCTTTAACAGATACTTTATTTGAATTCATTTATAATCTAATGAGATCTTTTATTAGCGTGTGTGGTCTGTAATCACTAAATACGTATAACTAACTAAGTCACATTGTAATAGACTCCACAAATTCATAACATATTAGTGCATGTATTTATTTTACGTTTAGTTTTTATTCCATATCTGAATACAGTTTCTTTATAATCAGATCTCCTTGGAGACGTTTAAGTATGTACAAAGCCCATTTTTAATTAACAAAATGAACAATTAAAAAGTTATTAAAATAATTGGCAAGACGCTTCTAACGCTACTTATAAGCACGTCGTAGCGCAAACTGATTTGAGTTTAACACTACACACTTACAAAATACTGTCTCCAAACTCAATATGTATTTTGTTAAACATAATGTTTGCGTTTAAACGGTGAATCTATAAAATCAAACATATTTAATAAAATGCACGTCTTACTGTTCTCACTACTACACAAATTTTCTAGCTTTCGAGATAAGTATTATTTATATACCTACTTATAGCAATAAATCTTGAATGTCGTATAAGTGCTGCCATTTGTATTTTAAAATAATAAAAGCAAAGTATGTTTTAGACTATACTGCTGAAAATGGCAAATGATTTTCAAAAGGACATATTAAAAAATATATTTCAAATTATTGCTTTTCTCTCTTTTCCTGTAACCTATTAAACTATAAAATGACTAAAAGAATAAAATAGAACATTCCATTAATTTAATAAAAAAATATTTCAATTGTAGATCTAGGCTGCTTTGTTTTCTACATTATTTTAAAAATAATAGAACTTGCACAGTTGAAGAAGTAGAGAAATATTGATTAAAAAATGTGCGATATCATTTTTCTGCAATTCGAAAATGTATTATATTTCTCAAATGTTTTGCAAAATGTATGTAACTCTTAAAATGTGACAACCGACGTACATCCGAATTATTAAGTGTCGTGTAGTTGGTGATTTATAAGTAATAAAGCTTGTCTTTGGTTTGACGTTAGTCTAGGTATTGTTTATCTTTAGTTAGTATATATATATAGAAACTTAGGTTTTACTAATTACATGTGTGCCTTTATAACGAGTGATTCAGTGTTTTGTTAGGAAATAGTTTATTGTTAAATTGCATTAGATTCATTAGTCGTAGCTAGAAACAGTAATATAACATTAAGTATACTATTTTCATTTCATAACAGGACTGCAAAGAAAATTTGTTAACAAAAACGATTTCTATACCATCGTAAAATTGATTAAACACTTTTATAAGTTGTTTGACAAAATCATTCTTTTATATTTTTAACTAATCGAGTCTTAGTTTTAATTTGATTAAAAATCAACAGAAAAAAATTATTATAAAAAAACAATTGTATATACATAGTGTATATATATATATATGGCGTTGGAGTGGTAGTAGTCACTTCCGTTGTTTTGACAGTCTCTACCCTCGACCCTTTATATGCGATCGACAGTCTAACTGAAGTCTTAGTCATGCGCGGTCTCTCAAGAAGTGAACATCATCTAAGTAGTGATAGTGCAGTGTAGTGTGGAAGTGCTGTCCAACTAAGGTCACGTAAGTCCTTACAATGTAATTGCCACGTGGTTAAGTAAACACAACGTTAGGTTAGGTTAGCCTTGTGTTAGATTCAGTTTATGTGCGTTTAACCTTGGGTTTAAATAGAGAGCCTGAGCAGTGGAGGCGAGTGTTGTAATTACTTAAAGGATATCCTTAAGCCTACACCTTGGTCACAAGTCCAAGGCACTGCTTAGGTTTCTCTCGTAATTGTTAGAGATCATATTTGATTATTTATCAGTTCAGTAGAAGTATCTACGTTGCGTTTACCCAATATTCCATTCAATACCATCACCCCCTTTTAATGTTTACCAATATTCCCCATCTTCCTCCTTCCATTTCCTTTCACATGGTTTTAAAATCCCCGACATCAGAAGTGGGATCACAAGCCCAAAAGTTCACGTTAAGGGTTCTTTGCGTATAATCCTGACAGTTAAATTAGTTTCAATGCGAGTAAAATTAGTTTTAGAAAAAGTTAAAAGTGGGTAGTTTAAAAAAAGAATTCAGAAAAAATTGAAATCAGAAATAGTTGCGAAGGTAGTTTAAAATTTTAAAATCGTGATTATTATTTGAAGTAGGTACGCCTTTGCTTTACATGAGGCTCATCAGCCGTTTCGGTAGTAAATTATGGTGTTGACAGTTTTTACGCATTGTGTTTGGAAATTACTGATCATATTAACGTTTTATTAGTGCGACAGAGAGCTTTTACGCTTTGTTGGAGGATTGGAAGCGTTGTCGCTTTGTTGTTATTGAGCCGTTGTAAGGTGGCGTTGTAAGCCCCGACGGTTGGGGCTGAAAGCTGTTACGCTTTGCTACGAATTTGAGATGTTTTCTGTAAAGAGTGTTGAGAGCTCTTTGTTTCTTTGTGTGTTAATGATTGAAATTCTTATGCCTAGTGGAAAATAGTGCTGAAAGCTGTCACACTTTAACCAAGTTATTGGTCTATGAAACTAGTGTTACGTGTTACGTATTTTGAAACTGTGTAAAAGCAACGCGAGAGCGCGTTGATTATCAGAATGGCCGTGTCGGAGCATAGTAAAAGATTATCGATTAATCGAATCATCATCGTTGTCTATGGCGTTGGAGTAGGGTAGTAGTCACTTCCGTTGTTTTGACAGTCTCGACCCTCGACCCTTTATATGCCATCGACAGTCTGACTGAAGTCTTAGTCGTGCGCGGTCTCTCAAGAAGTGAAGTAGTGTCTAAATAGTGATAGTGTTGTGCAGTGTTGTGTTAGTGCTAGGAGTGCTGTCCGATCAAGGTCACGTGAGTACCTTACAATGTAATTACCTCGTCTTATGTTAGGTTAGGTTAGCCTTAGGTTAGGTGAGCCTTAGGTTAGGTTAGCCTTAGGTTAGGTTAGCCTTGTGTTGGGGGTTCAGTAGCACACACGTCCTCGTCGTTTCCCCTGGGCCCCGTCCTGACCACTGTAACGGAGTGGCAGGCGGGTGGCTGAAGTGTGCTAGTGCGGTATCCTCAGTGTGTGTGCAATTACGCAAAGGTTTTCCTTCCCCAGCTCCCTCCCCTCTGGGTTGTAGGTAGAGCGGGGCACACTAGGTGTTTTAAAGGCGTATCCTATGATAGTGAACCTATGTCAGGTTCGAAGAACGAAGCAGCTTTGGCTGCAGCGGTTGACCCCGTAATTATAGAGGGTGGCAACACGAATAAGTCTGGTGCACAGGGCGTCAGAATAGGGACAAGACGGCGCCGTCCCCAGGTGCCTCTTGTACCCTCGGACAGGGACACCGAAACCGATGACAAGGCAGGCTCAAAGCGCGACTCTGTAGAGGAAGCTTTTGAGTGCGCGCTTCGGGCTAGGCCTTTCCGAAGGCCAACTCCAGCGGCGGCAAAGGGCCCTAGCGACTCAGATATTGCGTCGGAAGTGGACAGAAGGGATCCGACCTTGAGGAACGCGGACGAGCTGCGAGAAGATGCCGGACGGAGCGCGTCCAAAATTATCGAACTGGCTCAGAAGTCCAAGAACCTCAAGGGGACCTATGTTAAGATCCTTAAGGAGTCCGCCAGCAATCTGAAGGAGATCGTAGATGCGCTGGCGGACAGGACAGAGGTGGAGGAGGTTCGTCGACTTCGGGTCGACAACACTCGCCTACGCAGGGAGCTCGAGTACGCGATGGCCGAGTCCCTAGCGTACAGGACAGAGCAAGAGGAGATGAAGGCCAAAAGCTTCCCTAAACAAGCCGCACCCCCGTCATCTGGTATGGCGGTGAATGCGGCGGAGGAGCTGAAAGCAGCGATCGCCTCGATGCTGGAAAATCGCTTGTCCAGGATCGAGGAGCGGCTGCTTATGACGCCGAACATACAACCGCCACTCGCGGTTGGTAGAAGGAGGCAGGCGGTGCTGGCTCCGTCAGCTGCGCCCACATCCGCAGCATCCCAGCCCGACCGTGCCCCAGCAGCCCCTCTTCAAAAGAGGGGGAAAAAGAAGAGCCCCCAGCAAGCGGCGGTCACCGCACTGGAGGCTCCGCCGACTACGGTGGAACCGGTACAGGCTGTGCCGGCGAGTGCGCCTTCAGCGGAGCATGAAGGCGATAGCTGGGCGACGGTCGCACGGCGTGGTCGCAGAAGGGCGAAGAACCCCCCGCCTCAGAAGGTGGCGCCGGCCGCGGCGCCTAAACTGAAGAAAGTCTCCGCTAAATCCAAGAAGAGGCTCGTGGCTCCTCGCACGTCAGCTGTAGTCGTGCGGCTCCTGCCCGAGGTGGCAGAGAAGGGAGTCACCTATGCCAAAATCTTGGAGAAAGCGGAGATGAGTATTGACCTCGTGGAGCTGGGTATAGGCGCCGGAATGAGGATCCGCCAGGCCAAGACCGGGGCTCGGGTGCTGGAGTTGCCGAAGGGGCAGACACCCGAGCAGGCGGAGACCTTGGCGGAGAGAATGCGCATCTTGCTGGACGGCTTGGCACAGGTAGCTCGGCCAACCAAGGCCGTGAATCTCCGGGTGGACGGGCTCGACGACTCGGCCACCAAAGAGAAGGTGGTTGCCGCGGTCGTGCGAGCGAGCGGCTGTGCTGCGGAGGCGGTGCGCGTCGGTGAGTTGTGGACCGGCCGCGCAGGGATGAAGGGGGTTCGAATCTCCTGCCCCGTGGACGCTGCAAAGGTGCTGTCCAGGGCGGGGAGGATCCTGGTCGGCTGGAGTTCCGCCCGGGTGCAGGTACTGGATGACCTACCCATGCGCTGCTATAAGTGCATGGGCCTAGGTCATACTAAAGCCCTCTGCCTTTCGCCGAAGAACCGAGCAGACTTGTGCTACCTGTGCGGCCAAGAGGGGCACAAGGCGGCTCTCTGCACAGCCGCAATGCGCTGCGCAATCTGCGCGGACGCAGGCAAGCCGTCGGGCCATAGAATGGGGGGCAAGAACTGCAAGCCCCCCCGTCAAGGTAAGAAAGCAGCCGCTCCGGAGGGGAGCCACTCCTAGTACCCTGGGAGCCCCTCTGAGAATGCCAGCCCGCGTGGATCGGGCTGACCGCCGAGGCGTCACGGTTGTTTGCGAAAGCGTTCCCGTGGCGTCTCACGTAGGCGGAGGAGGGTATCGCTGGTTTTAGTGGGTATGCCTTGAACGCCGCTAGCCCAATGGCGGGTGGCATCAAGGAGAGCCCCACATAACCTCCCGCTTACTAGCGGGAGGTATGCATAAGGTCGCATTTCCAGCGTTAAAAAAAAAAAAGGTTAGCCTTATGTTCGGTTAGGTTTATGTGAGATTAACCTTGGGTTTAAACAGAGAGCCTGAGCAGTGGAGGTGAGTGTTATGATCATTTAAAGGAATTCCTTAAGCCTACACCTTGGTCACAAGTCCAAGGCACTGCTTAGGTTTCTCTCGTAATTGTTAGAGATCATATTTGATTATTTATCGGTTCAATAGGAGTATCTACGTTGCGTTTACCCAATATTCCGTTGAATACAATCACCCTCTTTTAGTGTTCTCCAATATTCCCCACCTTCCTCCTTCCATCTCCTTTCACACCGTTTTAAAATCCCCGACATATATATATATATGCATATTGCTTAGTTTTTCAATTTCCAGCTCTGTGAGATACGTCATTTTCCGATAATTTTATTTTTCGCGATATTCCTCTTGCAGTCATGCCCCAACATTTTTGTACCCCGAACCATGGTGATATATTTTAGGCATGCTAGATATATTGATCGTGATTTACCTACAGCATCGACTATTTAACGCCCTTACAGGATGCGAGTGCGACGTTGCCAGCTTTTTTTTTACTTCTCTTTCTTTTGCTTTCGCTCGTCTGTCGTACACAATTTCAACATTAAATTTATTGTTTCAATACTCGTAAGATCCTCCATATACGGATGCCCAATATTGATAAAATATGTTTCAACAATTACCTTATATTGTCCTATGAATATTGATAAAATGTCTTATGTTAGAATGTGCTTAGATGAATGGATTAAATGGTAAATGTATGTCCGTATTTCACACACCACTCATAGAAAAGACTTTATAGAAATTTGGTACATAGATAATTTAAAATAAGATAAAAAAATTGGGGTTCCCTTGTAGGCAGTAGCTAGAATAATATATAGGTAAATATTTGTTTTATCTATTTTTTACAATTTAAGATACTTACCTGGCTTAGCAGTTGGCTATTTATGGGTTGTGATGATGGTATAGCTATTGAACGTCCGTATATAGTTATTTGACGTCCATATATTGCTATTGGACGTCTGTATATAGCTTCCGTATATGTAGATAGCTAAAGATATCGACGTCTCTAAGAATAAAAAATTCGAGTAACATGTTAAGTACTTCTGGTAGTCTGATTCGTAGGTAATGGGTTTGTAACTCAGATGTCTCAGCGAGTATAGGTTGGGAACATATGAATATAATAAAAATGGTAAAGTCGCAAACTAGACAACCCTGAAGAATAAAGAGCGAGCGAGGAATGGCACTATGTGCGTGAAAATTCAAATCTTGCGCCTCCCAACTAGGAACAGTACTTTCATCTTAAGTAGTTTCACCGAATAGTACCATATTCCTGCAATTATGACTAGGCTATTGAAGAAGCTGTTGAACGTATACATTGGGCATCCGCATATAGCTGTTGAGCGTCCGCATGTAGCTATTGAACGTCTGTATACAGCTATTGGACTTCCGTATAGAGCTAATATTAAAAAGCAGTGAGGAAACCTGCACTTCTGATAATACTCTAATTGTTCTCAAAGGTGCGTGAAGTCTTTGCGCGTCTTGGGGCGGACGAATTGCGAAAGGGTGCAATGCGAAGGCGCGAGGCGAACGGACAAAAACGTACTACATTAGTTCTTTGGGTTATTATCAAGTTATATATAGCAAATACAATCTTGCTGTCAAAGATGTTATATATTGATAATTAATAATACAAAATAATTCTTACTTATTCAGCTCCACTGAGTTATTTAAGTGGGATGAAAATTAATAAAATTAAAATGTTGGTTATCTACTTAAAATGTGTGTAAGTTGACGGTTCGCGACGGTATTACTCAATATGTAATTTTTTTAATTTAAAACAAAAAGATAAGTAGTTGTTCGTATTATTTCTTTCAATTAATGTTTAAATATTATCGTGATTTATTTCGGAACGATTTTATGCACGATTTATTAACGTTGGTGTGCGATCACCCCTCGCCCTCCGTCTTACCGCTGAGGGGATATGTTAATTGTGTGGTATTTCTTTAAATAAACTTATCTCGAAATTGCCCAAAATGTGCCTGTGCACAGTTATATTTTAGGCATGCACAAGTTAATTAGCAACTTAGCAATTTTTTTGTTTATAAATAGTTATTTAGTACAAATGTAATAAAAAGGACAACCGCTATATTATAAGTGGGTTTGTATTGAATATAGATGTTGTTGATGTAAAAACATGAAGCACATATTTTCATACAAATATCATGAAAAGTGTCCGAGGTCTACATAGTGTCTATGAACATACCTATATGTGGAGTATAGAAATATTTAACTAACTTGATATCGAGATTCATGACAAATCACATTGTAGTTGATTTGTCATGAATCTCGATATCAAGTAAGAGAACAAAGAAAATTTTGTTTCTAAACGTAATTTAGAATTGGATCTCATTTGCCTCGGACACTTAAGAGCCGACTGTGACTCCATGGCATTATAGGTGTGTATTTTAAATTATAAGGTCTTATACGTTGACACTTGATTTGATTTCTTTAGCTCAAGTTCAAGTTCAAGAGATGGTTGCAGAATGAAATTAAATGAGTTGTGAAATGTCAAAATGAAAATAAATTATTATAAAGCGTTTTATTTTAGATTCAGTTATTATTTATATTTTAACTAGCCGACGCGCGCGAATTCGTTCGCGTGTTGCTCCGCTACTATGGATCGTAGCGAGATGTTAAATAGTCCAAGTTACTCCTTGTTACATCAGCTATCTGCCAATGAATGTCCCGTCAAAATCGGCTTAGCCATTTCAGATTAGCCGGAACAAACAAGACTGACTTGTTTATTTGTATGGATAAAAACCGAGTACAACAATTATTTTACCTATATTCTTTATTGGATTGATGTTTTAATATTTCATAATCGCGTTCTATGTTCTCTGTGTAAGTTTCACTACACTAGCTAGAGATTCAAATCGTATCATTCGTAAACATTGTAGATACGTTTGGCGGATCTCTTTTAAGGTAACATTCCTGAGACAATCTGATTATAGTCTTCCAAATGAATTTTACAGCTGTATGCTTACTGCAAAAATATGAATTTATTTGTGTAAGGTACAGATTTTAAGTCTTTTAAATAATGTGTGTGTCTGTAGCATAATTTTAACTAAAATCCATTCAATAGGACATTCGTCCACAATGCCTTATAGAAGCAATAACGAATACATTGCTTCAAAAAGTCGTAGTGTCAGCAGAGATATATTCAAGTGCAAATACTTTTTGAATTTTAAATACAAAATAGTTTTTCATTTTGTACGTAAAATACTAAATGCAAAATACTTTTATTGTATTACTAAGTTTTTGTGAAAAAATCACGCTCTGGACAGCCCCATAATTTAAACATTAGGGGCCCTTGTGACTTATGATCATGTCAAGGTAATTATGAAAATATAATAAACACTGATTTAGTCCATCACTGGATCCACTATTGGACAAAAGAAATGAAAGCATCATGGAAACTGATAGAAAGTTATATCATCGGATTTTGTATTAGCTGTCATCGTATAATATATTAAATTAAAGAAACATCTATTATCCATCAGTTCAGTGTTGCCATAGTGAGAATAGTTTATCACATTAATTGATTATTGTTGTCAAAATGTATTTTGCATTTTGCAAATAAAAGATATGTCTCAACAGGCATTTCAAATAAAATACGAAATGTTTATAACAAAAGTATTTGAATACAAAATGGAAATAGATATTTTGTATTTAAAAAATGTCATAAATCTCTGAGAGTCAGACATATATTTTTAAACTTAAATTAGAATGCATTCATAGATAATATCACAAATTTTGACAATACGTCTTTTACACATATTTTTGAATAGAAACTTTAGAGGCTGGCTTCGATTGTCAGTTTGTTTAACTTTATATCCATTTTCAATTGTTCAAATTAATTATCTAATGGCTATGATAATATAAACTGTACATATTAAGAGTAAATTTGAAATAAACGTTTTTAAAGTATATATATAGTTTCTTTCTATCAAACCCAAAAATACATTAAAATTGCGTCAACAAATAAGAACCATCCATATTACTTTGTTTTTGATTTTTCTATGAGTTTTAGTAACATATGATAATTTCATCAAAATAGGATTTCACTTGCAACTGGGCGAAGCGCGTGACTTCGCCCAATTAGTATCTATTGTGTCTTATTTATCTTGGTTTCCTTATCAATAAACCTTTGCTAAAGAAAGAGAGTGGGCTACGAAAAAAGCACAACATAAAAAATATTGTTATAAGTAAGCAACTTACTCATTATTCACTTAATGCAATTAGTCTTCGAACTGTCCCTGAAATATCGAACAGAGCTTATAAGTTATCCAATCCATTAAGTGATTGGCTTAAATTAATGTTATGGAACGAAATTAGAAGATGATTAAATGTGTAAAACTCCTCCTAGGTTTCAACTACCAGGCACTGCACGGCTTCCTGCCAAAAGAGCGTGTTATTACTTGCACACCTGAATATAGAATACTTCCAGTTCTTAGCTCAGAATATTTGAATAACAATACAATTATATAATAACCAAAATATAAAATGGTGTATAAAGACTTATTATATTTGCATAATAAAATATTTCATGTTGTGGCAACACTGTAACTTTGTTATTTAAACTATTTTTATTAATTAGTAGCAATAATATCTGTAATTAATTAAAACTTTGGGATTAACGAATTGAATTAACTCTTAATACTTCTATCCTACAGGATAAAAATATTCTACGTTTTAATTCAACTTACAAATTATATGTAAACAAAATTTTAATATTTTAGCCATTCGCACGAATAAATCTTTTTATCCCACAGGAACTGTGTTGTTTTCCGGGATAAAAGTAACCTATTTGTTAATCGAGGTTAAGAAGTATCGGTGTACCAAATTTGATTGAAATCGATTCAGCCTTTTTAATGTAATGCAAGCACATAGACAGATAAATAATTTATATCGTATCGTCTGTGTTATCGAACTCCTCCGAAACAGCTTGCCCCATTTTTTTTTGTATATCGATAGGTCTGAGAATAGGTCGTAGGGTATTTTTATTAAAAAGTTGAATTTTTTAGTTGAGCGAGGATAAAAATAAAATCTTCAAGCAACGTCTATATTTATTGTTAATGGATAACTTGAAAAGCTAGTAGCTTAGATAAAATGCAAAGAGTCAATATTATTACAAAGAGCAGCTTACATATTGACTTGAACTAGTAACACTTATATAACACATACAAGAGTCACTATTAATGAAATGCATATAGAACACGTCCAATAACTAACAATTTTAGTAGATTTATAATATAACTCGAATAGCGAACTACATTACATTACTAGAAGAGAACTACATTATCAAAATGTATCTATTCTTACAGTACCTCAAAAAACAACGAGCAAACAAAGTTAACAAATTTACTAATTTTAAATTCTTGTAAAATGAACTTTAATGGAAAATCAATGATTTAAAAAATAAGTATCAATGATTTAAAAATAAGTATCAATGATTTAAATAAAAGTATAGGCCCATCAGAGCATTTAAAATCTATTCTCCTACGACTAAGTAGGTGCCGCCATCTATCAGAACTCGTACTAACTTGATGAAAAAATAGAAAAATTGACAATGTAAATTTTAAATTTTCCAACATTATTTAAAAAGTAAAAGATACTAATTATTAATTGACACAAAAATTATAAATCAAACATTGTTAAGTGCGATTTTTTCTAATCAAATACTTAATTTTTACAGAATTTTACGAACTAGCCATATATATATCAACTAACGAAGAAGCTGGGTCTTAACTTGCTATGTTATGACCTCTTACTTTGTCGCGTCCTTACACTCGTAATATGTAGATAAACTATTTTTATATTGTTATTATCAAAAAGCTAAAGCTAGTTTTATAAGAAATAGATTATTAAATGTTTTTTTAAATTTATGTCTATACATATAATTAACTTGCCAATACTATACATTGTATATTTTTAATTACATATAAATTTATGAAAGCTTTATATAATATAAGATATCTTTGTAACACCAGAAGAAAAAAACAATTCTTTTTTTTAAATTACGTTGTGGTACGCGTACTATAATAATTATCTGCCATTATAATAAAATCAAAGATTTTCCAAACCTAGTAATGAGCTAATAATGAAATGTTATATTACTTTTAAATTTAAATGTCTTATTTAATTTAAAAAGATTTCAAACCACCAGCCTTAATCTAGCTTATAGTGAAGTTGGTTTAAGATTAGCCCGTCGTCCCCACCCCCACTCGTGTTGTTCTCCTTTTTTAATTTACCCTAAGATAACTATAGCAAACTTGTAAAATTCATTATTTTTAGATTTAATCAAAATCAAAACTGACAAAATGTCACAAATATTAGTTTCCTTTTAATATCAAAGTAAACAAGATTATAATAGTAATACGACCTTACTACTATAATCTTGTTACTTTGATATTACTACGACGGCGGTATACGCTTATAACAATGAAAACGATTGTAGCGAAAGAGCAGTGAAAACTTTGCAATATCACATACTTTGTACCCCCCTCTGATTATCCAATAATTATTTCTATTAACCACTACTGTAACTTTTGTATTATCTAACCATTTACTTAATAATATTTAATGTGGAAAATTCAGAATGGCGAGTATATTTACAGATACATTTAACGTAATTTATAAATATAGTTATGTGTATATTGCAGTTATTCTGTATTAGGACGCTCTTCATCGGGTTCTGGTCTCCAAATGTAGCTAGAGATTATGTCATCCGCATCGAGGAGATCGGTTTGTGGCATTCCGTCAGCTTCTAAGATAGAGGGGTCGTTGAACATGTCATCTACGTTCAGAAAGTCGTGGTCTAGGCCTGGTTCGAGCAAAACATCCTTGAGGAAGTCGTCAGCGCCGAACATTTCCAATTCGGCGGGCGCATCAATAGTAACAGTAGTATCAGTAGTGGCGACCGGGGGGGTTTCGACTGGGCCGATTGAATCGGTAAAGATGGCGTCGACGTCCGCGAGCGAGTACTGCATTTCGGAGGGTGGCAGCACGCGTGAAGGGCTGGACTGCGACACCCGGCGCGGGGGACGTGGTCTTTTTTTAGACCGACGTCCTCCCGAGGCTTCCTGTTATACTTTTAAATTCTTGGTACTCTTCTTAAGTGCGCGCTCCTTAGCTTTTTCATAGAGGGGCATCAGTTTCTTTTCCTCAGCTAGTATCTTTAACAATGTTATTATGAACGGCAGATAATTGTGCCTCCTTCGAATCATTTCCTGCCGGTATCTTAACATTTTCATGTCCTCTTGTTCTATCAGCATCTTCAAACGCCGTATCTCGTTTTCGACCTCGTCAGTATCCATACCCAGTCTTTGGGTTTCGGTAATGAGGTCATCTATTTGTCTCTCGTACACCATTTTCCTATCAGATACAAGCGCCATTAAATTGAAATGGATTTCATCTTGTGTGTACCTGCAACATTTAAAAAAGAAAACTCAACTTGAGGGTTACTCTAACAACATTTATTGGGAAAAATAAACTTATAAAAATATTGTTTACTTTTCAGAATAAGCATAAATATGATATCATTTAATGCAAAAATTATGTTTAATTGTAAGCAAAATTATTCATATGTGTCGGCACGACGTATAAATATTAAATGCGAATCGTATTGTAAATTTTTCTGTTATTTGCAAATGGAGTCTTAAAGATCATTTGGGGAACGCGCACTACATACTTGCTCGTAAAATTTACTTTATTCCACTGTTTTATGTTAATGTAGTTTATTTTATATTATCGCACTAGTGTGACAAAGGACGGATTTAAATGATTGACACGCCCGACTCCATATTTATAGTGCATGCTGCATACAAACCGAAAAACCGAATACCCGGCACAATTACAAACCCGGTTTTAGCCAGATAAAAAACCGGGTTTTGTATGAGTTTATTAGACTTGCTTAAAATCATACTAAGACCTGACTGAGACTTGATTTACTTGTCTTTTTTGAACTGAGTCTATATCCCACACCTTAACGAGTATGTATCAGTACTAAAAAGAACCAAGTCTTAAAGGAACTTGCACCCATGCATTTAAAATTATTAAAATTCTTCTGTCCAGTCTTCTGCCTCCACTTCTTAGGGGTAAAAATTATTGACAAGTATCATTAAAAAATATAAACAATATAGTAAAATCATTTTCATTTTCGGCATCCGACATGCCTTTTTATATATTTACAGATTTCTGTAACTGAATAACATTACCTCCGACGTTCCTCGGGGATACGTCGTCTCAACAACACTTTTTTGGTGCACATTAATAACCTTCTGCATTCAGGTATTATTGGTTACGGGAATGATAGCATTGTTGTAGAGGGATATTCATCCTATTCACACGCGATGCATGCTGAAACTCATGAGTATAGAAAAGCCGTGGTAATTGAAAGTTTTGAAAATGTCTAAGACTGGGATAATAAGAATCTTATCACTTTGAATGATACCAAAACGCAGACGTATCTATACTGCTAAATGGAGCTCGTTTCCCTATACTCCAATTTTCCGAGATGTATCCGTTCCAAATACCGACTATATTAGGCTTTACAGTGTAGACATAATACTCGTATTCCCGTGCGTATTTTCGTAAAACCTAGGTATGCTTATTAAGGCGAAGCAATATTTCAGGTCTCAGCAGATTCGCCCAAGCATAGCGATGCAAATAACCTTTGAGGGCTTCACCAGCCACCACCCTCAAAGGTTATTAAACAGCTCTTGACTCAGTTGGAGATGAAACCCTAATAAGGACCTTCTTTAGAACAGAGGTTCCTAAAGTGGTCAAGGTGGATTATAAATATATAAACATAAGAATTATTTTAATATAGGACACAAGAAAATTGCTATTCTGCTTTTTATATTTACCACTATGAATTTCGGATTGGGGCTCGACTGCGACATTTTTAAGGGGTTTTGGGAATATATTAGAAATGTAGCAGTAGAGGGTCTACCGAAAACAGTAAATCTTTGAAACTGGTCCACGAAAAAAAGACCTTTGCCTTCGAGCGTCGGCGTAAAGCTGCTTCTCTATCGGTCCTCTACCGTATATATCGGTCATCTTCCGGATAAATGGTGAGTGTGCTCAGGAGCTACATGATTTCAATCGCGTTTCTCTTTTTTACCATAGATGTAACAGACTCCGCATGGGGTATACATCCCTTTGTTGTCGATATGCCGTCTTTATGTGCTAAGTGTTTCACTGTTTCTGGTGCGGACAGCAGAGGAGTGGAACCATATGGGTTCCTTTAAAAGATTGATTGATTTAGATTGAGAGATTGATACCCGGTCAAACTCCACAAGTGTGTTTTGTCCTTACTACGTGACATTGGCAAAGTACCTAACCGTTACCTATCTGGAAAATTTTGTTGTCTTTGTTAACCTCTATTTTTTTAATCAAATGACTATACTAAACTTATAAAATAGTTTTATCAAAAAATGTGGCAATATCAAGAACATATTTTTTGTCTTTACGACTTTCTGTTCGCCTAGTCTAATTTTGTTTTTTTTAATACTATATTACGATGTTGATTTTGCCTGTTAGTTTTTATAATTAACACTTATAATATCTGTACTCCATTGTATTGGATGTACACAAATACGAAAACAATTCCATTGTTTTTAGCAATTTAAAAAAAGTTCAAATTATCTTTTACTAAAATTATAAAACCGAAAAAAAAATGAAATGAATAATAAAGATAAGTTGTTCATATTAAAATCACTGAGATGTAAATGTAAAACTTTGTATTTCTTACACGCTGATCCGATTCATGATGATAGGGCGCACGACGTCCAGCCAGTCCTGATTCGTCGCCACTGGTCCATGGTCGATCGGTCCATCACGTAGCCCGTCCAGCTCATACAGACGCCCATTAATCGGCATATAGCCCACGAAATGAAACGCATCTTCATCCTTTAATCAAAATACTTTAGCTTAACACAATGTAAGTTAATTGTAATCGTCGCTATTTATTAAATTAAGTTCTATAAGTTTAACTTAAAAAGTACGTATATCGAAACACTAGTGTAGTAATCAAATTACATTCCAAATAACATGACTATTACAAAAGGGATACTTATTATAGCTAAAACAATTACATTATTTTAAATAAAACATTATTAATTTCAATTATATTGAAATAAGAGAGAGAATATTAGCACTATCGCTCTGAGATGAAATTAATTTGAATACAAAAACAATGTCAATAACATCCATTCGTTTGGAGATTGTTTCATATTAAAATATTTTAATGTCTTAGCGTATTATTTTAAGCTGTCCGCTACCTGCTCTGATTGAGCGAGGGAGAGAGAGAGCGAGAAGAGATCAAACAAACCTCTTCAAATGCGTTCAAGCGTGTGGAGTAGTGTGGTCTCCGGTGCTACAGTATTCAAGTCAACCTCGGATATAACTATTATAGAACGTATTATAAAACATATTACGTATTATAACGAACGAAATCAGCTATAGCTGTATTCAATATTTTATAAAATTTCTATTTGTCATTGTACAGCCTAATTCAAAGGAATAAACCGACCAAATCCCCAAAACTTCTATCCCCATACATCGACAAAGGTCTCGCTCGATTTACCAGCATCAAAAATATTTTTTAACCCTAGATTTACAGGCCTTTATTTTATTTATGCATATTTGTACTAAAACCACGCGGGATTAAGTTACTTCTAACGTAGCTGAATCTGAAGTGATTCTGTTCTTTCTTTGTAAAAAACTAAAAAGGGAATTTGGCAAAAAGATAGATTATGGTGAACAATGATTTTTTTTGGGTTTGAGGTATGGAACCGTTTATGATATAAATTTTTAAGGGGCAGTTCAAGTATTACGTAAGCACAATTTTTACAATTACCAACCTCCTTTATCACCGATGTCATCAAAAATAAGCGAAACAAAGGCCCGTGAACCTCCCATTAGTGTTTACGTAATACTTGAATGGCCCCAAAGGTTGTTTTCTTCTAAGTAAAATTACTTACTTTAGCAGGAGCCTTATTTTCAAATTCAAAGAGCGACTGCTGAGACATTGAGTTGTGTGCATTTCTTATAGTCTGGGAGTTGCTGATGGCGAGACCTCGCATTTTTGGGTTAAATGACGTGCTGAAGTCTTTCAGCTTGGTCAGCTCTGGCCCCAGGTAAACATCCGGGTGGTTACAGTTCAATAAGAGACTGATAACCGCTTGAGTCGCACATGCGTTATTAATAACCTGGAAATAATTGGCAAATTACTGTAAAATATTAAAAAAGTACTGTATTGAACTGTTAATTTATGTATTAAATTTCTTTTTGCCCTATGGTCACTCCAGTTTATTTAACCATATTATATTGTTAATCAAAAATATAAATAAAATTCGGTTTCTGGAGGGTTCTGTACAATTTCAATAAATGGACAAACACTGTTAAATTTTGATTTTTGTGTGCGGGTCAAAAAATATCATCAAACATATTGCCAAATATACAACCTCCTTTTTAATGGAGTCACTTAAAATATTTTATGTCATCTAACAATATTTCGTGTCGTCAACAGCCGTTGCTTTAGATTCATATAGTCCGATATAGCGATTGCGATCTTACTAAAATATGTTACATCGAATATGTTACACATATGTATATCTTCGGTCCAAATACACTGATTAAAATTAAGCTAGAGGACATTATAGCATTATTTAATATATATTAATTTTAACTTGTTAACTTCTCGTATTTTTTTTATTAATGCGTTATAAGTATAACCTAAATATATGAAAAAACATTTTTTTCGTGATATAACAATCAATTTCCAGTTTTCGGATTTTTCCTCATACCTCGCTTTTCGTAAAAAATCGTATTTCTAGGTAAAAAGACAAAGCCTGGGAATTTCGATTTGGCTGTTTTCTTCATTAAGTTTACTTTTTTTTTCAGTTAATACCTCCAGAGCTAACATTTAAAATGAAGAATTTCTAATTTTATATCTAATAATTTAAAATACATTCAATAGTACCTGTTTAGCAAAGAAAATCTTCTCAAGTCTCTTATCTTTTACAACTGGATGTTGAGGTTCGTTGTGTTGCAAGTATTTGAAGAGAAAAATAAGTCCATGAACTGGTCTGTAAATAGAAAATATCCTGGATAAATAATTAAGAATTTTATTTTTTGATCCTACATCCCCATCTTCGAGATGATCCTAATAAACGCCATTGATGTAATAAGTCACAACATTGTAACAAAAGTTGATTGTCAAATTAAAAAAAGGAACAAATAGACTAAACAGTATTACAACCAAACAGGATCAAACAAAAATGTTGCAAAATTGCAACTATGTTCTAAAATATCTTTGTCAAAAAAACGCTTTAAATTTACACTAGTAACAATATAATTCTGTGTACATTTGAATAAAAATTTGCACACTGATAGGTACATAAAAAAAAGAATAACAAAGGTTCTGAGGGTTCAGATTCTTTTTACCCGTGAGGGACGGGTTAGAATACAATTCCCCTCTGCCGCTGGGAGAATATCTCGTAAGAGCCGAGTAACCCAGCATCCTCTTGGTGGTAGGGGTAACTGTTCTTGGACTTGAACTTGAACATGCCACTGGTTTTTATTTATAAATTTAAATATAATAAAGAGGACTAATTATTTAGTTTTAAAACAAATAAAAAATCTTACTACTTATATCTAACACTAAATGTCGCAATACTATGTAATGGGGCCCAAACATCGACAAGCAAATATAAGATAATCATGTCTATTTTTAAGAATAACTTGTGGTTATCTTATAATAGAACAAACCCCCAAACCCCTTAAGCGAACATGTAGAGCTCGTAACAATTTGGCCATTTTTGTCTGGTGCTCCACTGCGATAACCAAAAAAAACAGTCACCCACACAACAAAACACTATTAATTAAATTTAATTTTGCAGTATAATGTAAAGCTTAACCTAAGTTATAAATAATGATTTAAGAAATTATACCTTAAATTATCAAAAATGCCATCATCAATCGACCACAGTTCCTCAACTTGAACTCCTCTTGCACCTATAAGGAAATTAAACTCTAATATAATATATTATTTTACCCACTAATTAAATATAATCTAAAAATGCATTTAAAAATTTTTCAATGAAGTTTAAAATCAACTAGTATACTTAGTATATTTTAAGTTTTAAAATTTGTCTAATAAGCTTTAGTGCATATTAACCATAGTTTATTAAGAGTATCTGTATATAAAATATTACTCAAAGCAAAAAACTCAACATTCATTAACATTAGGGACTCTGTGCAAAAGGTATCACATACAGGTCTGTATGCACCTAGAAAGCTAACCTAGAAAAAACATATTAAAAACATATTAAAGATACCAAGTGTTTTAGCTCCTAACAGGATTTGATATATGAGCCAAAGTTTGGAGTAGGAGTGAGGGTAATGGCGTATATATATATGTTTCTGAAAGAAGGAGAAATGATTCTCTTTTTCGAATGTGAATACTTTTGAATACATTGATATATAAACATTGTACGATGTTAAAGTAAATATATAACTGTGTGTGCTCTCAGGTATTTTAGCAAATTTCTATATTTTCGAGAACACATTTTACCACCACAATATTACCTAAATCATCCCCCTCGCTCCTCTATAAAATGATTACACAGCTTCTAAAGATATTGCCTAACCTTATCAAGCTATAACAAATTTAGAAGTAGACTGTTTGTCTTGATAGTTAAACACAAACACTTATAGCTGATCCGATTGACGTGAACATTTGAGCTCATTTGTGAAGAGACGTACGTTGTTTTTTTGTGCCGTACGAGTGACTGTTCAAATGAAGATATCTTAAATGTGTGTTTGATATTGAGTCATACTGGCAGGATGAAAATTAGCTGTAAATAACAGACATTCAAAAATCTTACCAAATTTTTTTATTAATTCTGTGAAAACTCCTGGATCACTCTCAATTAGACACCAATCACCAGCAGAACCCATTTTTATTACAGAAATTCTTCTTCTCTGTTGAAATAAATAGTTCATGATATTCTATATGAACATATAATATGTCGTTTTTATTATTAAAACGAGCAATAAATTCATGCAAAACTGATTAAAAAAAATTACCTGAATGATTTAGAGATCAAAATTTTTGCATTTTAGCAGGGAAATAGCATATAACTGGTACTAAAAATTTTATTTCAGTATTCTGATTTATACACACTCATACTTTGAGCAGATTATTAATACCAGAGAACACAGAATAATACAGATTATAATACTATAATGCCAACCTTAAGATTAATTATACAGGATAGGCAAAAGCCAAAATCAAATGCTAAAAAATAAAGTAGGGATTCGCTGATCTGAGATCGATTAATAATAGAATCGATTTTTCGGGTCAAAAAAAATATTTCCATTTTTTGTGAGAAATAAGTAATCGTTCTCTGACTTCAAGGATAAGAGATTATTATGGTAACTTTCTTATTCTCAATAAAATAGATTTATATTTGCATTATAAATGTAGACTTAAAAAATATTTGGGAAATCGATCTTTTAATTTCGATTTTTTTGTGAATCGATTCATCAGGTTGATTTTAATCGACATCAAAATCGATATTTTTCGAAGAGAATCTTTAACCCTAAAATAAAGGCCATGGACATGATTGATTATTATGTTTACTGTATAGATTTAAGCTACGACAGTTCGGCGATAATAGATTTAATTCGCGATTTGTATTAACATAAGAAACAAGAACAGTATGTTCTCTTTTCATCATTGATATTAAGAAAAACATACAAAAAAGTAAAATTACTAAGTACAAGAAATAATTAAATTAACGAAACTGAAAAGGTGGCATTTGTAGCGCGGGTCCCCACAATGATGAGTTTAAAAATTAACGAGTTGCACTCCGAGAGTGCCGGCAGAATAAAATTCAAAAAACCGATCTGTATTATTGAGATTTGACGCATACGAATTTTTGATCAGGTCTAGTGTGCTGACACGAGTTTAACATTTTTTACCCCTCCCAAAAAAAACTACACAACTGCACAACGCCGCTAAAGAAGTTTTCACTTCAAATATCATCACCACACTTGACTATGTTAAATTTCTCAAATGGGCTGCGGAAGAATCCGCAACCTATTAGAAACCCCTTTTTTTTTATGGAAAAAAAATTGTAAAAGAGCTAACGGTCCACCTGACGGTATGTAGTCTCTGTCGCTAATCCACATCGGCAATACAAGAAAGTGTCTCTTGTTTTGTCGACACGTTTCCACCTTGGAGTGAAGAGGGAGAACGAAGAGAAGAATGATACGGTTTCTGTGGATACTGAGTCAGCCGGAACCGCAGTATTAATGGAATAGGAGGTTAGTGTTGTAGTCTGCAGTGCGACCAGATTCGCATTGTGGTGGTCGCACCAAGGTGTGCTGGGATACCCAATGATTTTAACCATTTTCTATTGAGCCATTTCTTTTTTGGTTACCATCACAAAGAATAACACCTTGTCCACGGTTTAGACACATGTGTTCATGCTATGTATTTTGAGATTAATAAAATTTAACTTAATAAAAATAAACAAATTAAGTCATATAAATAATGATAATCATTTTCAATATAACTTTTATAACGACATACCTCTGACTTTTCTGAGTTGTGTGAGAAATTAAAATTTACATGCTTTATCAGTGGTGGAAAACATCGTGAGAAAACCTGCACTCCTGAGAGTTCTCTATGTTCTCAGAGGTCTGCAAATCTGCACTTGGCGAGCTCAAACTCAAAACTCAAAATATTTTGCTAGCTTTGTCATCATTCAAGTAATCTTGTACAGAATAGTAAGCTTTATTTACTAAACAATTTTTTATTTGCGTTTTAAATCGGTGAAGTGGCAAATATAATAAAGGCTGTGGAATCTTATTATAGATGCGAACACCAAGCCTCATAAAACAATTACTCATTTTATGGAGACGATAGTATGGCGTTACAAGTTTGTTTTTATTTCTAGTATTTTACCTGTGAGGGGACGGGTTAGAATACTATTCGCCTCTGCCGCTGGGGGAGCATCTCGTATGAGTCGAGTAACCCAGCATCCCCTTGGTGGTAGGGGATTTGTTCCCCGACTGACTTGCTACCACCAGCATGCGAATCCGACCGCCAAGTGTTCTAGACGCGTTCCGGACGAGCCGCATGTGGGCGCCAAGCCCAAACTTATCCCCCCCTTCTCCCATCCCATTAATGCTGCGGATCTAGTGGACTCTAGTCACTTGCTCAGGGTCCGCTGAAACCGCAACCTTTTTTTCCTTCACTCCCCCTTCCCACTATATATCTTCAAGGATGCCACGCATCGGCATTACAAGAGAGTATCTCTTGTTTAGCCGATGTCCATGAGTGATGATGGCCACTTACCATCAGGTGGACCATCTGCTCGTTTGCACCTTATCTACTATTAAAAAAAATTACTGTGTTTGGAAAATAAAGTAATATTCTGTCGATATTTTTAAATAGTAGAGTAAAAAATATCGATATTATTAAAATATTAGGAAATGATACGAATTTGATATTCTGAAATAAATAATATGGATATATCGATTATTTTCTGAAAAAATATCGATATTTTTACATATCTATGCTCTAGCATGTAAAGAATATTATCTTGATATTATCTTTATGATATAGGTATTAGGTATGCAGAATCAGACGTCAGTGCAAGTCTATTTAAAGTGATTCCAATCCTGTAATGTAATTTATTGTGCTGCACTAGTTCATGGTTCAAGGTTCACACTTCAGAGAGCTTTAAATCTTAAACATCTATTTCCGTTAGCATTCGACGTTTAGAAATCTCCGATTCGTATTTATGCTATGATTTTTTGTCTATTTAATTAAAATTTATCGTGAAGTGAAAACCAGGAGACATTTACTTTAGGTATGTAGCAGTCGTTGTAGAAATCTTTATTGCACTCATTTTATACATATATAAAACAATACAACTCAACAAATAATTTGTAAAACTAGTAAAGGAGCATGCGAAGGCGGTCCTAGCGCTATAAGCAATTTATTCCAGACAACCCTGGACGATATTACTTGTATTAAGAATAACTTGAATAAATTATAATAATACTAAAATTTAAATATACACACTGATATTACACAAATCTAATATATAAAATTCTCATGTTGCACTGTGTTACCAAACTCCTCTGAATTTTCATGAAATTTTGTGTGCATATTGGATAGGTCTGAGAATACAAAAAGTTTCATTCCCTCACAGATACTCATTATCTTTCTTAACACTTGTAGTAATGGTTCACCTGTGACTAACATTTAACAATTTCAATGGTTCCATGGTGTCACTCATAATCAATACCACTTTTAAATTTTATTTGAACGTCACTTATTACCATTACATTGTTTTATTATGCAATAATGACCATTGTAGCTCTTACATTGCTTACTGCTTGATTTGGTAAAAACTTTAAAAAGCATGAGGTAACAGAAAATGGAACTCTATTTGACTTCCACAATTTGTTCCATTTTGGTTGTACTTATTGTCATTGGTTGGTGATTTTTTTAAAAAGAATACTAGTAGTTAGTTAATAAACTACTAGTACTCTTAGCCCCTCCAACAAAGATAAATGCTTGTGATGCAATCGGGCTCGCATCTGTTATGTATGGACTGGGATCTAAACCTGTCAATTGTGAGTTAATATTTGAGTTTTATCAACTCTGATTGTAACAGCAAGTACTTTTCTATTAGTGCACCACCTACCATTTATATTAATTTAACTATTCAATCTCAAGGTTGTTTAGAATAGATCAAGCAATATGGCTGCCTATTGTGTATATCTTTCTGTTGTATGTATAACTAATATGTGCCTATTAAGCTTAAGTGACACAATTTCTCAAAAATCTGATTGCTATCATAGTGGATGTTTTTATTATTATTCTTTCTCTTCATGTAAATGTGAAGGATTCTTATAATTAAAGTAAAGTTCTTGAATATTATTTAAGCATGGTTTAACAAAATAACAAGAAACTTATAATTATTAAAATTTGTATTGTAGTATTATTAAAAGGTTTTTTGTTAATAGTATGATAATTTAAATCTTTATTATTTTCAGAAGCTTAAATGTAAAATATGGATATTAAATTATTTAATAAAAAAAGTTAAATTGTAAATATCTTTTACTCATAAAACATTATTCCTTGTTGTAACTATTATATCAAGTACTAGCTGACCCAGCAAACATTGTTTTGCTATATAAATTTGCAGTGGGCCACCCTCATCACATAGAGGGATGAAAAATAGATAGTAGCCGATTCTCAGACCTACTGAATATGCATATAAAATTTCATAAAAATTGGTCAAGCCGTTTCGAAAGAGTATGGTAACTAACATTGTGACACAAGAATTTTATATATAAGATTATTTTGATTCAAAATAGAAATGTACTATTGCATTGATTTGTAATCGGTACAACTAATGATGAAACAACTTGGATGAATTTAATTGTTGTTTTAGCAAATAGAGATTACATTAATAAACACAGATCAGTGAAATCTGTTAAAATAAATGTAAATTAAGATGCAATGAGGATTCTGCAAAAAACATTTACTTATTCCCATTATTTTGTTTACAGGTAAAAGAATCATGATTGGACTAGTTTTGATGTTTCTGGGCTGGATAGGCCTCAGCCCAGTGCCTCCAATAGCCTATCTTATTGGGACAACTGAGCCAGCTTTAAAGCTTCTGATTTCTATCCTTTGGGGTTATCCTTTAGGAATCATATACAATAACTATGTTAAAAGTTACAAAAAATATAGAAACATTTATTTTATTGCTACTGGACTTGACGTTGCCCTGTATAACTTTGGTTTATCATTCTACCACAATATTATACCAGCTTTGGTAATTTACTTGACTACTAAATTATTAGGATCCGGCAAGATCAATGCAATTATAACATTTGTTTTCAACATGACATACCTCTTGGTAGGATATGTAACAACTGAGTCTGAAGAATATGATATTACTTGGACTATGCCTCACTGTGTCCTCACCTTAAAATTGATCGCTCTATCTTTTGATCAGTGGGATGGCATTAAAATGTTAAAAGGAGAAAAGCTTTCAGATAATAATAAAAAAACCGCTCTTGAACATTCGCCTGGCATCTTACAACTAATTGGATTCATTTATTTTCCTGCTTGTTTCCTTGTTGGACCAATATTCTCTTTTAGACGATACCTTGATTTTATATCTGACAAGTTCCCCATTGAAAAAGAATCTAAAATACTAGAAGATCAAGCTATGAAGAGACTTGTTCAAGGATTGGCTTATCTAGTGGCATTTCAAGTTGGAAGTGAGTATTTAGTTTAATCCACAACTTGTTTGTAAGTGGGCTTAGACATATATTTAAAAGTACTTAGTCAGTAAGTTTAGTCTTTAACTACAGTTACTGTGTATGCATCATAAATATTCCAAATATGGCAAATTATATTAGATGTAATATTCACTTATTGCATTGTAATATTTTAATATCTATAAATAAATTAATTAGTATTTAACTTCAGTTTCAGTATTTGACATGAAATATATGCTCTCTGAAGAATTTTCTGAAACATCAATAGTATACCGACATTTCTACAGTGGACTGTGGGCACACTTTGCTCTTTACAAGTATATATCCTGCTGGCTACTCACTGAAGGTACTTGCAAAACTAAATCTATTTTTTCATATCTACAATAAGAAACGACATGTATATTTTTTTAACAAAATTTTCTCAAGGAATATCTTTTGTTTTGGTTGAAGTTGAAAAGAGAAGAGGATAATTCGTGAAATTTACCTCTGAGAGATACTTTTTACATGATTTTGTACTATATTTGGGACAGTCTATTTTTAAAATACCAACAGCAATATACGATCATGCCTTTATGACACTTGTCCTTGTAAAAATATTAGAGGACAAGTGTCTGGATATTCAGGAATTCTATCCAAATCATTAGGAAGAAAGTGTTTTTTTTTTCTTTTTTGGTTCTTTTTTTTTCTCCAAAACTTTTAAAAACCAAGATCTGCGTTTTCATTAATATATTCATAAACTGTGTAATTTAAAGTATAATAATCCACAGATATATTTGGTATAACAGTATTATTATTTCAGCATCATGCATTCGTTTCGGACTCTCGTATAATGGAAAAGACTTTAGCAGAACTAGTGAAGTATCCAAGTGGGATGGCTGCAGCAATATCAAGCTTATGAGGTTTGAGGGTGCTACTAAGTTTCAGCATTATATCGACAGTTTCAACTGCAACACCAACCATTTTGCAGCTGAGTACATCTATAAGAGGCTCAAGTTTCTCGGGAATAGGAATCTTAGTCAGTTTTTCACTTTACTTTTCCTAGCTCTCTGGCATGGGACTCGTTCAGGCTACTACATGACGTTTTTCAATGAATTTATTATCATTTACATGGAGAAAGAATTAGAAAGTATTATTACTAAAACCGAAATCTATAACAAACTTTGGACCTCGCCTGCCAAGTATCTACTGTATGGCCTGCTTAAAACCTATACCATAGTATTTATGGGTTGGAGTCTGATTCCGTTTGATGTTAAAGTATTCTCCAAGTGGTGGCAACTTTATTCATCCTTGTATTTCTCTGGTTTCATACTTTTCCTGCCGTGGGCATTTATTTACAAACCGGCTCTTTTACATGGAGTTAAAATGTTGTCACCTCCTCAATAAAGCCAAAAATATATGTTTAGTTATTTTATTGTGTAAGAAAATTATGGAAGTAGATAGGAAAGTTTAGAATTTGGGAATAAAAGACACGTTTGTAATAAAAATAAATTAATATAGCATTTCCTCGGTATTAGGTTGTTTTCTCTTTATAAGTTTAGTTAGGATTCCTTACATATTTATTTAATTTGATACACAATAATGGTCTGCGATAAAAAAGCTTTTTCAATAAATTCACAATTTCTTAAATCAACAGCAAATATAAACTTTGTTTTAACATATCACGTCACATTCTATTTGCATATAAACAAATATAAATTAGTAGATTGTATACTTAAAAAAAAAAATTGACCAATATGGTCAATTCTGTTGTTATTTTTTTTAACAAAATTAATTTCAGTCATAATTGCTATTCTATACTTTATGACTAACTATGTTATTATAGTATATAGACGTACCAAACAACTTATGTATTGCCTGCATGGTAAGAGGGAGGGGTGGTCATCGACGCACACTAACGTTAATAAATCAGTAATATAATCTTTCCTATATATAGTAATATTGGTATAACTGTCTTTTAACGTATTTACAATTAATCAAAAGAAAATACGATTACATGATATATATGCAGTTGCAAAAAAAAAATTCAAATTTAGTTCATAAAAAAATAATACATAGAGTAATATCGTCGTTCACCATCTACTGTTGCTAAACAACAGATCACCTCATAGAAATAAACAGTTTATTTTTCCCTGAATTCCTTATCTAAAGCATACCGCCAGCTTGAAAATAAAAAACGGCAATTTAAGTAACCAACAAAACTTTATTTTTATAAATTTTCAGCTCGGAGATTTTTCCATATCAGTCACTTTTTCTGGAGCTGGATCACAAACAATTATAAATTGTTATATACGATTTATTATAAAATGTTATATACGAATTTATAATTAATTTATTTTTTTTGACAGTAAAATCATGTTTGCAGATTTATCTTGATAATTGATTCGGAGTGTCGTTTACGTCACGTCCCGTGGGCAATATTTTTATTATTTGGTACGTCTATGATTATAATCATAGAGATTTTAACAGTCTGAAAAAAAAACATAACATAAAACATGTACTCGCAAGGTTCTGTCAGTGGCCCCATCACGACTAAGTGACCCAATTTATCGAAAAAATAATTATAAATTAAATTAAAATTCTAAATAACAACCACCAAATAACTTACAATTTATATTTAAGGAATAGTAAGTATACAAAAATATAAAAGAATCATAGTGGACTTACACTTAAAGTTGTCCTGATGTTCCTTTATACTTTACAATTAATGTTACAGAATAACTGAAACAACTGAGTTTTATCTTGAATATATCTTCTAGAAATCTCCTTTTTCAGAATAAAAACGAAAGATATAATGCATAAATCACTGCAATGGATTGAACTGTATATTAATAAACATAAAACATCCATGTCTATATCTTTTTATTTTTGTCTAAATTACAAATGTAACTAACTTCTAGTAATATAAAAACCAAAAATCGAATTGAAATTATAACAGTTTAAGATAATATTAATACATTTATACTAAAATTTTTTTAGCGAGATTATAAATCTCCCTGAAGACCTTACAACAATTTGAAACTATTTTTTTCAATCTTTGCTCATTGATTGCCTTTTTAAGATGTCCATTTAGCCACTTTGCTATCATTCAAAATGGCTCTTGCCACAAAGTTGTTTCTAATACCTTTGTGCAAATGAGGGGGATTTTATACAATGGAAAATGTTTTAACCGCATAACTTGATGGAATCATCTGTAAATAAAGAGAAAACAATGTTAAATTATATTACATTGAATTAACCTTTATTTTCATTTACATCTTTTCTGTGTAATTTGTGATCACAAGCAACGATTAAAAATAACAGGATTGCGGACTTTTGCTGAGTGGGACTTAAAGATAAAAACTCAGCTATAGACAAAAAAATTAAACGAAATATTAATAAATGATTACCATCGATCTTATTACATTTTTGTTTTGTTTTTTTCTATCCACACCAGATCATTTAGTGTTACAAAGGACTCGAGTGTTCGAGTCCTATATAAAGGAACTCGAATGAATAACAAGTCTCGACTCGTAGCAACAAAACTTCAAGACTAACTAAACACATTAAGTCCCTACGAGAATGCTAGGGCTACAATCTACTTTGCGTTGCAAAAGAGAGACGGAGTCTTTTTTAAATGGTCGAGTCTCAAATATTTGAAATATGACTTAGTTATATAGAAAGAACTTCGTCAAGTGTTATTAATAATAAAAATGACCTAACTCCGATTCAATTACATATCAAATATTTACCTACAATAAAACGTTCGCACACATAAATATTCTTAAATTTTCGAGTGCAAAGCTTTTTTTACATAACTTCGTGCATAACTTATTAGCCTCAGGTTTTTTATTAGCTTCTTGGAGACTTTGCGTCTTTTTAAGACACTCGAATCCTTTTTAAGGCTCATGACAATGTTTTGACTCTGACTGAGATTTACAGACTTGAAATATCGAGACGGGTCTTCAAAAATAAGACTCAAGGACTCGAGCTCTTTGGAACACTAATATCATCTAATTCTGGTAAATGTGACGTGATATAAATCATATATTTTAGGCCAATTTCAATAAATGTAATTTCGTAGACCTGTGTAATTAATAAATATTGGTGCGTAATAATATAATGATGTCATATATTTGTTGATACGAACAAATGAAAACATTACATACGACGCCAAAATAAAAAAAGTAGCATACAGTGATTGTAGATTATAAACTTTTCTCTTTACATTATCTCTATGACAATTTATTTTTATTCCATCCGTGGGTTAGCTATGATATACGTGGGTTGGCATTATTAGTTTCTTGTTCTATCTTGTTGTTGTCAATATTATGCATTTTATAACGTAAAAATGAAAAAAAAATTATATATCCATGTCATATTTGTTTGTATCATAACACGCTTGAGGAAATACGTACATATATATATGTATCGATAGTAAGGATAGTATTATGTTGTAAGCTATTTCATTACTGGTACAAGATAGTTAATAAGTATTGCAAATTCGTTTTCAATGATTGTGTCCAAATTTTTTCTAAATGTAATCAAATATTAATGTTAAACAGGTAGAAAGTAGAAAAGTACTCAATTGTATTAATATATAAGGTTATAGATCATAAATAAATATTGATTTACAATACTCTAGCTGAACAACAGCCTAAGCACGAATATTCTTTGAAATACTCACGTAACTTTACTATATTTGCAATTTATACAAAATATTTAATATTCACTTACATTATGCAAAAATTGTCACTAAAATCCTGTAAATTTAGTTACGTTTAAGCGATGAACAAATAAGATTCGAACTGATTTTGGCTTTTTTACTTATTAAATATAAATTTAAGGTTTGGGGACGACAACAATTGGTGACTTTGGTATTATGTTCTTTTAATTTTATACTACTTCAGGCATTGGGACTATTTGTGCATTGTGAACATTATAATTTATTACAGTAAGATGAAACGCTACTGAAATACAGAAATGTAATTAGTTCAAATTAGTATAATTATTGTTGTATTTGCATTAGTCCGCTTACTGTGTGTATTACACGATTGAAAGTTGAATGCGCGTAAGCTTTCGTGCTTAGGTATCTTAATGCAAATGTCAAGTATGATATATTCATAAATAATATGTCTATTATTTTAACTATGAATTACTGTAGTATGAATCTTGGTGTCTTAGTCTAAATACAGTGAAAACTTTAAACGTCGCCGAAGCGATCGACTTCTTTATTGCGATATTGTGGGTTGTCGTTAAATGGAGTAGACAACAAAGTAAAAATGGAGTTTACATTGTATTTTGTAACAAATATATTAGAGATCATAACATTGTTTTTTATTCTTTGACTCGATTATGTTAATCTAAACAAAACCTATATGAAGCAATCTACATAGAGGTCAGTTCAGAACAATAGCAACTTACTCAATATGCGATCATAACAGTACTGGCCTACATCTGTTATTCTGGTATACGTTACACTTGTAAATTTGATTTATACTTTTTCCATCATAATATTATACGCTAAATCTTGGATAAGTAAAATCATACGCGAGAACTATAGTTAATAATGTCCGTAATAAACTAAAACTAATCATTAGACCCTACCTGACATATAGGAATTCTGCCAAAATAGATAACCAAGTTTATTCTTAAAAACTTGTGGAATATGATAATGAGCTTTTTGAACATAAAAATCTTTGCTATAATAGAAATTTAAATGTTTTCGAAATCTTGTTGAAGAAAGTATAATTTTCGATCCATAAATTTAATACGAGAATTTTGTTTTATCTTGAAGTGATAGATATACCTATATAAAAGTGTCTTAGCAATTCATATTATGAAGTATCAGGGGCGTCTCTAGCCGATGTAACGCCCGAGTGCAATCATCAACCTAGCGCCCTGGTTATTGAAAAGGTCACATCGATCTAATGCTTCGTTGAAAATGATGACCTTTTTCTATCTTCGTCTTAGAAGACGCAATATTTACATTGTAAATGCACACTCGATTTTTTTTAAAGAAATCGATCTTTTTTCGAAAAGTCGTCCGGCTAGTGCTTGCATAAATCAACCCCTGCGTAATATGAACAGACACGAACTGTCCTAGAAACTGTACAAATTACATATGTTATTTTTATGGGATCCAAAAACTCATAACTTTTTGAAAGAAATTCACGAGCATAATCCCATTAAAACCAGTGTGTAACTAAAGCTGCTTAATAAAAACATACTAATAGGTACTTTTCTTGCGAATTTGTCAAAATAATTTTAGAACACTTCGGTGTTCGCGTTCGTGTGGAAGGCCGGAGGCGGTGGGAACGGACACCTGCAACCAATCCGCACCATTGCTTTATATTGATCCAGTACCGCCCAAAGCCTCCAATTTTAGCTTTCTCATCTATCTTAGGATAAGGTAAAACATAACAAAATACTGTTGAAGATTTATTTCGTTCTTGAAACGTAACAATCTAAAACTTACGTTCAACTGATATCAAGCAAGCTAAATAGGCTAAGTAACATGGTTGACTAAATTTTAATTAAGTATATAAAAGTTATTAATAAGATATAAATAGATGTCTAAAAACACGTGTCGGAAAAATACATTGGTATATGATAGCGTCGTCATAATTGCACCTGTCTAAATTTCAGTCCGACAACCCATTTACTTAGCAATATGTATCTATTATTATTCCATAATAGCAATTGGTACAAAATAGATTTGTTTTTGTTGGAACAGAATTCTAGGAGTACTTACTATTCATAATATATCAGCTCAATGTCACGGGACTTACATTAGTATGTCATGTTTCGGCTTGATCTATCCGATCAAAGAAAGAAGACCAAAATATTAGTCTATCATCTAGTGGATAGAGTGGGCGCATAAGTAGGACGAAGGAAGGATGACAGAAGATTTACAGGTAGACCCAGGAAATGCAAAAGTGGCAATACTAACTATGCATAGAAATTTAATTTTACTAGTACGGTAGCAGTGTTGACTAATTATAAAACTGAATAAGAGACTGCAATTACAAATGAGTCGGTAAACACGATATAAAATAAAATAAAAATAAAATAGAGTAAAATATAATTTATATACTCAAATCATGTCTATAGATTAATGCTATAATACCTAGGTAGACAAATCTATATTAAATAAACGAGCATAGATATAGCCTCCCTTTGATTCATGTCCCCCTGGGAATTCTGTCATCTGTCTCTGGGTATAGAGTAGTATTTTTTAGATACTTATATAAGTATATATATATATCGCAGTGTATTGGAAATGTATGCTAACAAGCGTCCTACGATTTAAAATGAAGTTTTTTAGCTCTGCTTTACACTTTCTTTTACTGTTGAAATATTTCGTACTCCTGTGTAAAAAGGGATATAAATGTATGAAAAATAACATTATTTAGGTATAATAAATTTATTAAAAATTCATGTTTATGCATTTACTTTAACATCAAATAAATTTAACTTAATATGACAATAAATTTTTGCATCCATATTCTCCTGGCTCATGTTTGGTTTGAATAGTTTACCAATAAAATAATAAAAACGCAACGGTGACTAGCAAAAATGAGATCATAAGTTACGCTAGTGTATGCTTTGACGAACTTTATCTGAGTTCTTCTTTTTCTATGGCGTTTGCAGAGCTAGTAAACATTCTTGGGTCCTCCGGAACCCATATTTTTGCGTGGAGAGTTCCTCCCAGAGGTCGGTCTCCACGACGGGACCACGATAAAGAGTGAGCTTGGAAGTTGCTACCTGAAAATATTACAACTGTTACTATGATAGGTTTTTTTTTCTTAAATGAGTTTGTTCTCATATGGAAATTATAAATGTCTCGAGAGGGAAAATAAGAGGAGTCTTAAAAATAGAACTGAGTCCAAGGAATTTCATGTGATGGCCAATGCCGCGATTTGATACGGCAAAAGGCTAACACTAAGAAATAAAATTGTCAATAGCATAGACTTGACAATAGAGTTGTTTTAAAATTTATTTACAATGTGAAACAATATTGATTAAGAAAATTTAAAATAAAATAGCTAACTATGCTGAAATTATGAACATATTACTATGATAGGTGAGACATAGTATTTATATTCGCTATACATATTAAGTATAAGATAATTAAAAAATCCTGCTCTTAATAATGATTATCCTAGGTTAAACTTAATCTATAGGTACTATATAACAAAAATGTACGTCGAGGCCTCAACAGAAGCAAAGCAATCACTTTTAAAAAATTTGTTTTTTCCGTAAGTCTGTACCTAGGTGCATGACGTAAAAAACTGCAGGTCTAACTTAAAACTTAGGCTTTATTTAAAAATATTTTACCCGCCGAAACTAGAGGGGGCGACTAGTTTGTTCAATCTATTTAAAAAATAAATAATATTTTCGTTTTATATATTAAATAATAATTGTTTACCAAAGTAGATTTTAAAATGTTCCTATTAATCTCATCTAGATTGTAAGTACGAAAGTTTTTCGCATCTATTATAAAGTACCTACACTACAATTACCATAATAGCTAAAACACTGTTAGTAAAAACGGAATATCATAACTATTATTCAGTTCAATTCAAACCAAAATAAGATCACAAACAAGATTTTATTTATTGTATTTTGATGTTAGAATGTTTTGCGAAGAAGTCTTCAAAGATAATTTACAAACACACTAGCCACGATTAAACTAAATTTATATAATTTAAACCGTTGTATGTGTTATAATCATTCAATAAAAACTGAAAAAAATTACATATGAGTATAATGGAATCTCTATTCTCTATTAATTAATCGTTTAACGTTTGCGAACCCTAAGCGAGCATAAACTTAAGTTTTATTTATCTACAATTATTCGAAGATAGTGAATACAGCCCTCAGGGGTCTAACTAAACTTCGCAAATGTGGTGAAATGGGGTGCGACTGTTCGAGGGTGATGCACGTGTGCGCTGTTATGACCCATAACCCCACAGTTTACATCCATCGATAGGGTTGACCCGCGCTACTCGATTAATTTATGATAACATTTTTCTTAAATAATTGTATAGACTAAGGCGATAATTTATAAATTTTAGTGTATTGTTTTTACAAGTATACAAGCCAATATGAAAAAACAAATCATTATATTATTATTGTTCAAAACTAGCTAAGGAGAGTTTATTGGAAATTTTTCCAAATATTTTATAATTTCTTTTTAGCGAAATCTTATTATACACATTGCCTTAATGTTTAAAAAAGTATCGATAAAAGATCGTCACAGTAATATACCTAAAGTTAAAAAATAGATATTATGCTAATTACTATTCATGGACACTACTATTTCCGGTAATTTGACCACTTGTCACGGTTTTACCTCTTATAATGATTGTTGCGTTGTGCTGTTTTATAACAAATTATTTACTGATTAATACAGTAGTAGTACTTTTGATTTTTTTTATTTATAAATAAAATAAAATATAAGAAATTCAAAGTCTGGTATTACATTTGACCTCTGTAATTTTTTCCTGCATATTTAGATAATGCACCTAATTCTTCTTCAATCCTTACTATTTGATTGTATTTACCAACACGCTCAGATCTCGCTGGTGCACCACATTTGAGCTGTCCAGCCGATAAACCCACGACTAGATCAGCTATAAATAAATCGTCAGTGTCACCCCATCTGTCGCATACTACTATGCCAAAACCATTAGATTTAAGCAACTTATAAACTTCTATAACTTCAGTCAGAGTACCGGCTTGGTTTATTCTTAATGCAGCCGCATTTCCCGCCTTTTTTTCAACTGCGAGACCAGCTCTACGTAAGCTTGTCTGAGTTAGGTCATTTCCGAAGAGCTGGCTTTGAGTACGCGGAGTGAGAGTCGACCATGCAGCCCAATCATCAAATTCAAAAGCATCTTCTACGGAACATACAGGAAACTCTTTGATATTATCTAAATACACTTCGGCCAGTTTGTCCGAAGACATGTAATCCTGAGGATTAGAATTGGGATTCTTAAATTCTACATCATATGCACCATCTTTATATAAATCAGTCGCTGCAGCATTGATTGCAATTTCAGCTTTCCCGATATATCCGCATTGCTTTATAGCATCTGTCAAAAATACCAATGCGTCCCTGTGACTTTCTAAAGGTATAGAAAATCCTCCCGAATCACTGACATACGAAGCTTCGACGCCATATTTGGACACTACACTTCTTTTTACGAAGTAATATATTTCTGTACCAATACGCATTGCTTCTGCAAATGATGCAGCTCCAGTAGGCATTATTAAATATTCTTGAAAAGGTAATCCGTTACTACTTAATATCCCTCCTGTTAAAATTGTAAAATGTGGTACTGGCAATATTATACTAGCGACGCCAGCCATGTCAGATATATGTCTATAGAGAGGAACACCTTTTTTGGCAGCTCCTGCCTTAGCTACAACCAGGGATACGCACATAATTGCATTCGCACCGAGTCTTGACTTATTTTCGGTCCCATCGAGGGCCATCATAAAATTGTCAATTTCTTTTTGCATTGTTACTTCAAGGTTCTGTTTGATGAGTTCCGGTGCAATAATTGTATTAATATTCTTGACTGCATTGTGTACGCTCATACCAAAGTACTCAGCTGGATTATTATCACGTAATTGTAAAGATTCGGCTATTTTTTTTAAGTCAGTAGATGGAACGCCAACTCTGAATAAACCTAATTCGGTAACCATATCGACTTCTATAGTAGGTATACCAGTAGCATCTAATATTTGTCTTGCTAACAAAATTTTAATAGGCATTTTAAAAAAATAATATATTTTTATAAACTTCACAAAAAACGTGTTGTCAAAAAATGTTTTCGTTTAAGTATACTTTAAATTTACTGTTGTGTTCTAATAATTTTTTGAAAAAAGTATTTATAACAGGTTGGGGAAAAAGTTTCTTCGCATTTTTTAAGAAAATTCAAAACATTTTTTAATATAGTTTATTTACATTTAACTAAAGTACGTAGGTACCATTTTGTTCGATAACTTTTTGCCATCTTGTAGGTAGGGACAGTAGAGGAAAAACCGCGACAAGTAGTTCTGGCAGTCCTCTCGTGATGTTAACCTGACACTGCCTAAAAAATTATGAAGAGACCGAAACAGGTGGAAATCTGAAAGTGCAAGGTCAGTACTATACGGCGGATGCATTAACACCTCCCAGCCAAAATCTCTTAATTTTTGCTGAGTGGCGAAAGATGTGTGAGGTCTAGCGTTATCATGATGAAAAATCACACCACTTCTGTTGATTAATTCCGGCCGCCTTCTCTCAACTTCTTGCTTTAATCTCATCAGTTGTTTGCAGTAGAGTTCAGAATTGATGGTCCTGCCTAGTGGTAACAGATCATAATGAATAATGCCCTTCCAATCCCACCACACACACAGCATCACCTTGTTGCGAGTTAACCCGGGTTTCGCCACAGTCTGTGAAGCCTGACAGGTCTTTGACCACGACCTTTTTCGCACGTTCTTGTCGTACGTGATCCACTTTTCATCACCAGTTACCAACTTCTTCAAAAATGGTTCGGTTCCATTACGTCGTAATAAAGAATCACAAATGAGTACACGGTTCATTAGGTTTATTTTAGTGAGATCGTGAGGTACGTTGGGGTACATCGAGCTTCTTTGTGTACCCAGTTTTTTTCAAATGCGCCAAAACTGTTTTGTGGTCAATTCCCCGTTCTTCAGCTATGTCGTAACTACTGATATGCCGATCTTGCTACACTTTTTCAAAAATGGCATCCATTTTATCCGTAATAGGGCGACCAGAGCGAGGTGCATCTTTGACATCAAAATTTCTGGATTGAAAACGCATCAACCAAATTTGTGCTGCTCTCACAGACACTGCACTAGGTCCATAAACATCGCACATTTTTTTCGCGGCTTGCGTTGCATTTTTACCTTTTTTGTAGTAAAATTTTAAAAATGTATCGAATTTCTTTTTCATTCGAATTTACGAAAAACAAATAAAAATCACACATTTTCCTAATTTGAATTTGGAATTATCTTCTTTAAAATTTAAACTTTTAATGATACCAAAACCAGCCAGATACAAATAGTATAGCCAAAGAGATTTAATTACAAGTTCATACATACTATAATGCGAAAAGACATTTTACCCAACCCATATTATAAAAATAATCATATAGGTACTTAAAGTATAAAATATTTCAATGTTATTTTTTTGTTAAACAAAAAGTACAGTAAATAAAGCTGAAGAGGTTACGCGCGGGTCGCACGTGCGCGATAATCTCTATATGTAAATCCTACATTACATTTCGATAAGGTGTTTGTATTAATTGAAAAAGAGATTACGCGGTACACACTTGCTGTGAGTTGTGGTCTTTTATACCCTATTGTTAGCAGTGTATTTTATAATTTTAATTCTCAAAATTTACTAAGTTTTACGTTTAAAAAGATGCATAAATAAATTAAAATGTATTAAGTAATTTACTGTTCTTAAACAATAGGTTTTCGTTGTGTTTATTTTCGCAAATTGTTAATTAGCGGAATTATTATATTATATTTATTAATAAAAGATTGAGAGACTAGAATAAAATAAAAATCAATATAGAAAACTCTTTTTCTTCAATGTTCTCCATATATTCGTATTTTCCTACTCTTTATTATTTATTTGTTCACAAAATCTTTAGCTCTAAGTGAGCAATTTCGTAAATATTGTAAAAGAGATCGTAACAGAATAATTACAACTCAAATATTAAGAGCACAATGGGGTGAGCGGTTAATGGTTTTCTAATACACTCCGCCTCCCTACTTACTAAGTGCCAAACTGCCAAGTGCCAACTCTCAATTTGCTATGGTGTGATTCGCAAATGCAATACATCCGACCCCTTTGTTTATATTTCTGTTAAAATGCACATTGGATGAAACGGGAAAGAGATTATTAGTATAACATTTAACAATTACTATTTTTTTATCTATTATTCTTTTATCAAACAAATCTAAATGTTTAATATATTTTTTTATCTTCTAATTATATGACGCTGTAAACCTTGTTTAACCACTGGAGAGTACCTTTGTTATCTAAAGATATAAAAAATAGCCCATGGTCTATTCTCAGACCTACAAAACAGGCATACGGCAATGTAAAAACTGTTTCTAAATTGGTGCAGTAGTTTTTGCGTGAAGCGCCTACAAAAATACGGTTAGACAAACAAGAATTTTAATGTCTATCAATTTTTTGTATTCTTATATCAATACTCATAAAATCATACGGTCAAGGCTCCGCACTAAGTTTTTATAGATAAGGAACATCCATAACACAGACATTCGATATTTCACACTATTATTATAAGTATAAATTTATTAGAAGGATAGATTAATCTATAGTTGAAATAACCTAATAATACGATTATTATAATTTCGTAAGCTTTGCGTAAGACAAAGGTATTGCAAAATGTTATACTTTAAACTCAGTGCATTATACAATTCAAATTGGTAGTATAAAACGTCTAACTTTAATAATTTTAGGTTGATTTATATGTAATCTTAAATCGTATTTAAAAATCTATTCAAATCTTTAAAAATTTTTTTTGTTTAAAAAATTAAATAGATTAAAAATATTATACGTTCGATAAATGATTGGTTATTTATCAATTATCATGTGTTTTATTTGTAATCTTTTTTTGGTTTGTTTTGTTGACGCTAAATTTTGTTGACGCTAATAGATTTTTTTTTCTAGGGAATGAACACTAGAATCGAAATAAAGTAAGGGGTTGGTTGTTATCAAAATATGTAACATGAATGAGAGGTCCGGAGAGCGCATCATTACGTGGGAGAGACAGGACAAATTATAATTAATGTTCAGTTGAACATGATGCTGCTTCCACACGATATTTTATGAGATTCGGTTAGTCGTCACGCGATGCACCGTGGGAAATGCACAGTGATCACACCTGGACCATCGATTACATGATAAGGGATAGAGCACGCAACTCTTATATTATGTACACGCTGCAAAATATACCTATTTAACCAAGTGTAAAAAAACGGAAAATTAATCCAACAAAAATAATGCTTTGTTATTTCCGAATGCATAAATTATTTAAAAAAGTTAAACACAAACTATTGTTACTTATGATAGCGTTTGAACGATATACTGTCTAAATTTGACTATTATTTCGTATTCTTCTCAGTAAACACTTTCTTTTGATAGACTCATAATAGGGGTTAAAGTAAGAAATTGCCGTTTTATTGTAATAGGTACTTCCAATTGACATAGAACCTTCATGGTTTGAGATTTTTGAGTGAAACTTTTTCACATACCTATGTAGTTCTTCTTTTAAAAATGTGCAACACGCGATTATCGACTTTCAGTTGTTTTTTTACTCAGTTTAGACAAGAAAAAAGGGTACTTTCTTGTCTAAGTTGAATAACATTCGAGTGATTTTCGAATACGAGTTCCGACACGGAACTAACGCGGCAGAAACAACCCACAATATCAATGTTGCGATTGAACAGGGGACTCCTAACAAACGCACCGTGCGATTTTGGTTTAAACGCTTTCATGCTGGAAAGTTTGATTTAAAGACCCAACCACGTGGAAGACCGCTTACACAGGTGAATAACAAAGAATTGAAAGAGATGGTAAAAGCCGATCCGATCCACTGACCCAGGCCATGATGATGACCGGCATGATTTAACATTACCTCACCAACAATATTGACTCATTTGGGTCAAATCAATAAAATAAAAATATATGAAAAATGGGTGCTTCATGATTCGACTCATCTGCAGAAAGAAACGCGTGTTGGATGGATACAGAAATGAAGGAATATTGGATCGAATTGTGACATGTGATGAAAAGTGGATTCTTTACGTAAAACCGTATGCGAAAAATACAATGGCTGACCCCAGGTCAAACGAAAACGCCACTACAGTGTCCTAAAGCAAAGATTATCAATAAAAAGGTAATGGTAACTGTTTCAGCATGGTGTTATTCTCTATAGCTTTCTCCGATCTGGTCAAGCAATAAAGTCAGATGTCTACTGTGCCGAACTCTGAACAATGTTAGCAAAATTAGCAGAAACAGCCCCGACTCAGGAATCTATCTTCACCATTATTGCTCCATGATAACGCGAGACCTCATATAGCACGAGAAACCGTTTTAACTCTACAGTAACTGCAATTAGAAACCATTCGTCACCCTCCGTATTCGTCAGATCTTGCTCCAACGGACTACCATTTTTTTCGTGATTTGGACAATTTTCTACGTTATAAAAAGTTTTCGTCTCAGGATACTGTACAAAATGCTTTCACACAGTTTGTCGAATCTAGATCATCAGAGTTCTATCACAAAGGCATAAATGACCTGTCTATTAGATGGCAGCAATGTACATATGTTAAATAAAAAAAAAACGATTAAATTTTTCAGTGCAAATCGGAAATCTCATACTTTAACCCCTAATATTATTTAAAAGTAACCAATCCGCCATCTTGGGATTTATTTGATTGCGCCATATTTGATTTGGATTGACGTCACTTTAGTGACTGATGTATTGTAATCCGATGAAGTGTATGTAAAATTTCGTCTCAATCTGTTGAGCACAACTGCTTTAAAATTCATACATACAAACTTAGCAAGTTAAACGAAAGCTTGTAAAAATAAAGTATTTTATCTGAACATGAATACAATGCAGCTGTTTCTTATTCATCAACTAATAAATTAACAATATTTTCATTATTTGAAATTAAACATTACTTCCTGTGCTCTTTATGTATGTGCTTTTAATGTTCAAACAAAATATTTAGTGTACTAAAGAGTTTGATAATTATATGACTACTTCGTCCCAATAACTGGTGTATTGATTATTATCGAAAGGTGCGTAATAATAAACGAGCAGGAGTCGCAGCCTGGTACTACTTGACCCACAATTAGGGTTAATCTACTGCTGCACACATTTTAATAAATGGACTACTACTACGCCTAAATTAAAATAAATTTAAATAGTACATATTTAGAAGTATATACATTAATAGTTTTTTTCACACGGAAAAACTAAAATTAATTTTTACGCTTATCTTTATACTCCTCTCTCCCAATGTATTTATACTTTTTGATTATATAAAATAGGACTGCTACTTTATGCTCTCACATTGTTATTGCGTGCAGTCTTTAAAACCGAATTTATTACAATTAAAAATTCAACTTAAATGATGTACTCAAGTCAGTTTTAAGGGATTTGGAGAACTTACCTTTTGTAGTAATAACTCGATTTGGACCACTTTGTAACTGTTTCATGTTAAAGCGTCATTTTTTTTCCTCCAAATCTTTTCTTGAAGTATAAAAATTCAACGTGTTAATAAAACAGAAATTGTGGAAAGCGCTGCTTTTTCTATTTAATGTAAAGAAATTTTAGTTAATCGATACCGACTACTGCGTGAAAGCATTGGCCAAGTTAGAGGGTTTATAGGTCCAAATTTTTGAGGAATTTGCTCTTTTTCTTTTGAGTTCTTGTTTATGTTTCTGGCGCCCCTTTATGGAAATACCAACCACCAAAAAAACCGAACAATCATTAAAGTTGAAAAGAATGTTTAAAACTGAAACGTCCCCAATATGCTAGAAACGATGAATAATGCTGAAAAAGTCGAAACTTCAATGAGATGTTCTACATCACTCGCTATATTCATTAGACATTAGTCTTTTCGACTCCTACTATTCTGGTCGTTGGTTCGGATCCTGGTCAAGCCACACTACATTCGTTACAAAAAATATGATCTTACGATCAAACGAACTCGTGACTCAAGTTAGATATGAGCTGATAATCTTCAGACAGGTGACCAGAGAATTAGAGCTACAATGCTACAGACAGATACACAAAATACAAATACACAAGTTAAACTTATAACAACCCATCCGCATAGCACCTACGGTTAAATAGGCGTATCCAACGATGGACAATATTTTGAATAAAATAACTTATACCATTTTTTTTGTATTAAATTTCATGATTTGTAGTGAAGTGATTAACAAAAAATCCCTCAAAATTTATTTGAACATTAAATTTTTGCAGTAAATAAAAAAATATCAATTAAGGGACAAACACTATCAAATTTTGATTTTTAAAATACCATCGTAAATCGTGGGGCGTTTACTTCCGAAATTAATACCAAATGCGTGGTTCAATATAATGAAACGCCTGTAATAGTTATAACACCATAAATATAAGTAAATATGATTTAAAAAATTTAACAAATAAAACATATAGCCAAATATAGAATCTCTTTCTTTTTTTGAAGTCACTTAAAAATCGTTAATAGGATGTCATTTCAATTCAGTTGACGCCTCGCGTCAACAATAGTAAGCTACGTGTCAAATATAGCCTTAGGGAAATAACAATAAGACAAATTCGACAATGTAATCAATGTATAAATAATGTAATAATTTTTCTCTCAACATATTGCTAAAGTTAGCTCATCGTTATCAGGAAATTATTGTAAACTTAGATATCCTAACTGAATGTATACAAAATTATATAGTTAGTAGCCTATATAATTTTGTCCACTACCTAGAATGAAAAATTCAATTTTATACTAGGTACACAATGTATGACTGATAACAGTGACTTAAATAAAAATAGTTAATGCATACCTCTTATGATGACTTTCTTCTGTTCATGACTAGTATTCTGACTGTTCGTAAGTCCTGATAGCAAACTATCCGGAGTGTTTCTATCGGCCCGCACCTGCAACAACATTAGAAACATATAATTTGTCCATATAATGGCTCTCCAAAGTCAATTTTGTTATTAAAATTACCTTTATCTAACTTATTTATTGTTTGTACATGCGAGGTATTTAAGAAAACATAATGTGAGGTTTCCATATGACAACTATATAATAAAAATCAATCACGCAAAAGTAGGTACTTCACAAAATAAGATACGGATTTTCAAAATTGGTTTGCTCCAGGTCTAACTTAAAATATAAGCTGAAGCAAATCGACTAGTTGCTATGAATCTAAATAGGTATAACTCTGTAGTCTCACCAATTCACTGAGAAAGCTAATATATCCGATGGCCAATTTGAGGGTATCCACTTTAGAGAGTCGTTTTTCATATGGGAGTGTAGGGATGTGGGCTCGAAGACCTTCAAACGCATCGTTAATGGATTGCATGCGGCGGCGCTCCCGCAGGTTGGCAGCCTGACGTTGCTGTATCTGCTGCTGCGGACATCTCATTCTGCGCTTGTGTATTCGTCTGCATTCCGATCTGATAATAAGCATATCATATCATAGCAATAATAAAGCATCAATGTTTTTGTTACACAACATATAAAAGTAAGTCGATTTCAAATAAAATGTATTAACAAAACAATTTATTAAATTATTAATTAATTAGAAAACTGGCCTGAGATTAAACAATAATTACGAGAAAAATATAAGGTTTTATATTGAAACCTCCCTTCTATCATGTTGACGTCATATTTTTCTATATTTCCTAGATTATATTAGGAAATCTAACGAGACGAATTGAGCAATGAAAGTATTACTAAAATTATATTTTTTATTGAGTTGTGTAATAATACTTCTACTACTGGGATAGATTATTTTATGAAAATCTCCTATATAACCTAAATCTGTTATAAAATAAATATTATACCAACTTAATATTGTTTTAACTTTTTTAATACCCGGGCGATGCACGATCTGCTAGTATTTTATGTACCTAAATGGAAGTGGTTCTGTTTCATGTGATTTTCTTTCCCTATTGTGTGTGTGAATTTGAAATCTTTAAAATTCAGTTCTCTCATCTTCATCTTATATATACATGTCATGTCACGGTGTTTGTTATCGAAATCCTCCGAAACGGCATGACTGATTTTTATTAAAAAAATTGTGTATATTTGATAGGTGTGAGAATGGGTCGTAGGCTATTTTTTATACCCCTGGGTGATAGGTGTGGAACTCTCTAGAAATTAATTTATATGGTTAATCAATGTTTGGTCAGCTAGCTAGCCATAAAAATGAATTGACTAACAAAAACACGAGAATGGGTGGACCGAGTTGGATAATTTGATTTCTGAAATATTTTTAGAAAACCAAGAAAGATATAAATGGTGAGTAAATATGAAATACCTAATTGCAAGGGAATTAGTAAAATTAACTACATATTTTATTATCCTATACAAACTGTTAGTACCTGTCAAACAGAATTAAGTAACTTATAAATAAAACAATGTCGGATAAAAACTGTTCTTACTTACAGACAAGTTAAGACAACTTTTATTGGCGGTACGAAGTTTGCCGGATCAGCCAGTAATTGATATCTATTCCAAAGTTTAGTTACAGGATAATTTAGTTATAATCAAAAAAGTTTTTCAGAATTATTTATCATTCAGGATTTATAAACACACATATTTATCTTAGTATTTGCACTACTACTAACGATTTTGAAAGATGATTAAAGTTGTTTAATCTTTATTTTCATATGGCTCTTTAAACCAGATAGAACTATAGTTACAGTTTCATTTTTATTACCAAATTTTAATCAATCGTTTTGTTTTAGTCTATAATTAAATTACGAAAAAGAAATAGAAAGAAAGATTCGTAGAACTTATGTTATATTTTGAGAAAAGCTTATAAAAGGTCTACTTACTCCTTTATAACTTTTGGAAAAAATCTGTTTTTAAAGACCAACTTATAACTTGCCATTGTATAAGTATAATATCTCATCTACCCTGAAACTTTTCTTTCCACTTTTAGACACTGTTCCTGTCACTAGGAGGAACATCAAGGAAATACTGCCATATGAGTACGAAGAGAGTTTATCTACCTTGCGGTCGAATTTTCCCCAATCATCATAGAACTAGATATATTCGTATATCATGAATATATTCGTAGACTATGTACCTACTCGAAATATAAAAACACGCAGAGATATCTAGGGCAAAAATATTTTTTTGAGCTGTGTAATGTTCGTATGTATTATGCAAGTGGAAAATCGATCCGCCCTGCTGTCACTAAATATCTAATCGCGTAGGTCGCAGTTTATTATTATCATCATCACATCACATAATATATTATTAATTATTATACTACCTGACAATATTCTACACGATGTTTTATTATTTTATCAAAGTGAACTTTGGAATATTCCGAGTTAACTTTGTTTTAAAAGGTTATTCGCATTTACAGAAATAAAGTAGGTATAACAAGCAATTAAACGATGTCTTTAATTAATAATATTATAAAAAACACTGTTAAAATAAATACTTATTCATAAAAAAATATTTTATAAAACTTACCTTTTCCTAGGAACTGAGTGATTTTCTTGATCGCTGGCATACAAACTGCCATCGGACATCGAGGAGTCATCATATAAGAATATATCAGAGCTGTTTCCTGAAGTTGGAGATCCATTAGGATTTAAAGTGCCTGAGTTGGTATCAAGGGGGGTACAATGAGTTTCATTAGCACCATTCATTTTATTTAGTTATTTATAGTTTAGGTTTCACTCATTTTAGCACTCTGAATATCACTGTGTTAGCGGCAAGACATCCTAGAGCGGAATGAGGATTGAGGGCTTTTGCTGAGGGTTAAGGTACCGATAGCAAGACCCGCCCATTGAACTGCACTCCGCCCACTTCACAAAACCACTAACATGGTCTCTACGATCGCGGATACGTTACGACGACATAATATATCTGAGAGGGGTAGAAAAGCTCTCTTTTACTGGTTTTAGTATTTTTAAATTAATGTTACATGAAAAACTTAATCCCAACGCAAATAGAAATAAAATTTAATTTCTGTCTTCAGTAAAACTGATAGTAAATTCGACTTTTAATATTTGTAAGTATTTTACTTTTCTTTATCTATTAGCGATCCTGTTTTTATTTATATATTATCATCTTTAATACAATGCTGGAATTTTTTCAAGCCTTTTAAAAATATTGCATAAAGTAAAATTTTATATAGTGTAAAATATAAATAATTTTTATATAATATTAAGTAAAAAAATAAAAATTAATACACTTAGGGACACCTTAAAAGGAAAAAGGAATTCGCTTAGGATCACATTGTCCGTCTGTCTATCAAGACTCTTTTTCTCAGAGACAAGTGGAGATATTAAGTTGAAATTAATAGCAAATAATCAAGCTTGCACTGCTACAGTTGTCAAAAATTTAAACTTCATGAGATATGGCTGTTAATGTAGTTACTCGCAAAATTATAGGCTACTTCCGGGTGATATAGAATTCTGAAAATTAGTATGAAGCGAGGAAAAATTTAATAACTAACTTTTTTTTAACTGTGACCATTTTTCTCAGAAACACGTGAATCGCGAAGGTATCAAGTTGAAATTAATTTCAAATTCAATCTCTCAGTGCTGTAAATCAAACTTGTAAGCCATGAATAATGAAAAGATACAGTGGCTTATATCTCGTACATTTTTAATTTTACAGGGTTGATCCTTTGACCCAGGAAAATGATTTTTGGCAACCAGCATAGGGAAAATTCTGAAAAATGTTTTTTTAAAACATGACGATAAAAAACGATCTTTTGCAATGTTGAAATTAATATTCAACATGTAATATCGTCTACCCAAAAAATATGGCCATATATTTTTTTTTTATGATAGACAAGGAACAAACGAGCAGACGGTCCACCTGATGGAAAGTGGCCACCGTCGCACATGGACATCGACAAAACTAGAGAGTATCTCTTGTTTTGTCGATGTGTTGCTGCCTTGAAGATAGAGCAAGGAGGGGGAGCGAAGAGAAGACTGCTGCGGTTCTAATGGACCCTGAGCAAGAACTCGGTGTTCATTGGAATCGCAGCAGAAATGGGATGGGAGAGGAAGGGGTAGATCAGGCATGCGGCTCGGCCGCGGTCCTACCACCAAGGGGGTGCTGGGTTACTCGGCTCGTACGAGATGCTCTCCCTGCGGCAGAGGGGAATTGTATTCTAACCCGTCCACTAGCGGGTAAAGCCCGTCCCCTCGCGGGTAAATTTATTCTGTACTGATCACAAGTTTATATTAAACAAGCATTACTAATGTCGAGTGTAAACGCCCCACAGTACTATACTTATGATATTTCCTCGTGGTGAGTGGCAGGTTAGACAAGCAATGTCTTATAGCACATATCTACGGAATAATTTGAAAACTTAAATTTGTCGCTTCTTTTTATTTATAGGATACTTGGCCTTGGGTACCTACTCATCGCAGACCTAGAAATATGATATTTTGTATGAAGCAACGTGTTTCAGCACACTTTAAAGAAATAATTCCAATAACCATAAAATTTACAAAATATTTTATTGCAATCGGGTAAACGAACAACGACCTATCTTGACGCAACAGTTTTCCGACGGCAAAAATAAGTTTACCCCTTAATTCAAATTGTACAAAACCCTAGGTACTTACGCGAGTTTTTTTCAATTACAGTATTTAAATAACTTATAGTTCGTTTCTAATATGTTACCTGACACAAAACGCAGTTTTCCAGATATACATAAGTATTTTTGTTATGTATGTCTGAAAAACTCCCATTTTTCAACATTGCTTATTACTTTCGAATACATGGACTTTATCAGCAAATGGTGAAATCGTTATTAAATCTTTGTAGGTTATTAATACTTAATTGTAAAAAAAGTATAATAAAAACCGAGGAGTCAAGTCATAAACCATGGATAAACCTCAAAATCACATTTCCATCATTTGTTAACTCTTCTTACTTTGGTAAACAACTACTAAAACGTATTTTAGAAGCTGTAGTAATAGATACGTCAAGTTAATTGAAAATTGATTATAATCAATTTTTGATAACCACACCAATACTAATTTTAAAATTTAGGAAATCGTCCTAAATTTGATCGTTATTACTAAATATCTGAATACATATTTTGTAAAAGTTAGAAACACTTTCAATATATGTATTAATTTTTGAATAGCCGATGAATACCTGAAACCTGCATAACATATCCCAATCCCTGGACAGCCAGACCTTCGTTAAAGTAAAAATCTAAAAAAAGTTCTATGTGAGGACATTGCCGTAGCAAGTTAACAATTGTGTATTATGAAAATCCATTAGTGTTTTTAGAGACATCTGGTATAAAGGTAAGGTAAGGACGTGGGTCAGCTAATGTCATAGTACAGAATCTGTTTTTATAAGTATTAAGTATCTACGAGATATCATAATTCATATGCTCCAATGCATGGCATGGTTTCAACCTCCTGCTAGACTCTAAAGATGAAGATCATAGTTGATTCCAATTAATACTTCTGAATCTTTACAAAGTTAATAATTATGGAACGACAGAAAACAGAGATATTAACTCTTGAATATTTAATTCTATCCCCCTTCGTATGTAGATATCTGTACTACACGTGATACAATAGATTTCTTACTTAGAGTTGCAACAGACACCTGTTTTTGGAGCCTACATGGCATGGCTACTCTCCAAATTTTCAATGTAGGAGAGGGTGGTCGATGGGAGAAGTGACTCGAATGCCCTTCTCCATATCTGATTTGTAAAGTGGAATAACTGACAAACAACTGAATAAATATTCTATTCTATAATTATTCGTTGTCTCGAAAGCATTATTCACTAGCAATGTGGATTAGACTACTAATTATTATTAAGCCCTCCAACAAAATTAAATGCTTATGTTAGGAGTTGGCTCGACCTTACGATCCTCATGAATCCAACGCCCTAACTGATCTACTTCCGCTACAAAGTGATGTAATGAAGTTTTTATTTTATAATTGTTTTGTTTCCGAATTTGTAAGCAAAATTTTTCTTCTAATGATGGTAATTTGGCGTACTTGATGATTGCCTTCCTGATTAGATCCTTTAAACCACCCTAATGTTTCAGTAATGATGGAGGTAATAAATGAGGTAAATATTAAATCTAGTCATGAGAAACATAGCGCATAGAACCTCAATTAATTGAAAAACCTACCTACGTTTAAAGATCAATTAATTGAAAGTACTTTATTAAACAGAAGAAAAAACAAAACTTACAAATTTTATTATTAATATAAATATGTAATGGCGGCCTTATCACTCAAAGTGATCTCATCCAGGCCACCTCGTTTTATACAACGGAATAAAACATGATAGCACAAGGTAAACATTGATGTTAAGGTATAATAAGGCGTAGTGACAACTAATTGTATACTTTTAAGATATTTAGGTAAGCTGATAAAAACAGAAAAAAAAAATTGAACCTTTTTTTTTAAAATAAATAATGAACTCACTAAAGAGTAAAAAATAATTAAACTTAGATTTTTAACACACTACCAACTGATCAGTTGCAAGTCGGTACCGGTGTTATATTATTATTGTTGTATTGTTTTGGGCTTTCATAATTTGGGAGTTTTTATTTTCTGAAGACGGTTTAATTTTTTTTTAATTATTTTATTTTAAGCTTATTTATCTGCAAACACATACGTATTAGGGTGGGTTAAAAAATTCTTTAATATTTTTTAGTTAGCATGAGATATTTTTAGGAGGTAATAATTTTTTTTGGTAAAGTTAATTATTATTAATATTATACAAATTACATAAGATTTTATTTTAATTTGTACTTGAAATTTTATTGCGTTCTATTAAGTAAGCATTTTATAAAAACAATAACTATTATTAAGGGACAAATTTTGTAACGGTTTATATCGTAACATTGGAATACATTGCAGTATTCGTGTTCACAGAACAGACTAGTCATACATACATAAATATATACATTAGGTAAACAAATATATTATGGTGTTAGATAGTAATTTTCAATTTTCTTGTACGTTTATTCATATTGACTCAATTTGATTTTGAACCAATAGCAATTAACATTAAAACGATATGCAGCTATAAAGAACTAGCCAATATTTTATGGTCAATAAAGAAAAATCGAATATAATTTTATTTCTTTCCTTGCTTTAGATTAACATAATACAATATCAACAGAATGCTGTTCTATATTTTACTTTTATATTATTTCGTTTCTCTTATTTAGTAAGTACTGTAGGACAGGTATTTTTTATAATTAGATAACATTTAATATTTTATTTACAAAATGTTTTTAGTATACCGGAAATTCTAAGTGAAGGCTACGTTAAACTTCCTCGTTATGTAATAGAACAAAATTTAAAACCGTATGTACTTGAATAAATTTTTTTTTTTTGATGAAAATGAGGTGAAATAAAACACTGACATAATATATTCTTCATTCTAATAGTAAATAAATTATTTCAGAGCAATATTCGGATCGTATAGCTTCGACATTTTGAAAGGTATATTTGTACTGCACAAAAATGATTCGACTGTCGATACTAGTCCGTATACATACTATTCCAATTTAACATCCCCGCCAACTCATTCAGATGATAGCTACAGGAAAAATGTAGGAGTAACAGAAATATTTAAACCAATCAATTGGTGGACACATGCCAAACAATTCCGTAACACTTCAAGAGATATGTTATTCAATAAAAAGTTTAATCACACAGTAACATTGAATACAAGAAGATTGTCTATGTAAGTTAATATACATAAAAGTGGGATATACATATGATATTTAATGTAAAGGATGCATAAATAACACAAAGTAACTTCAATTCACTTATATTTTTATTGCATGCCTTAAGTTTTAGTATCAAACAAGTTAGTGGCTATGTGTGTGATTCCAAATACAGCTGAGAGCAATGTAATTAATATAATAGCTCGAAAGTACCTGTAAATTGCAAAAAATATACAAATTAATTTAAATTCAGGATACTTAAATAATTGTGTGGTTTTTATTTATAATTCATATCAATATTTAAAAAAAAATAGATAAAATCTTATCTCTAAATCTACCAATACTAATTCCATTAATGAACATTGAAAGTTTGAATATTTTTACACAATTTAGCAAAATCACCTGAATGGATTTCAATAAAATATGGCTCACAGATACTGTACAACCTGGATTAACACCTAATTTCTTTATTTCATAGAACTAAAAAATACAGTTATTAAAATTTAAAAGAATGAGTTTAGCACCTTAATTTATCTCTCACCTCTTAAAAATGAGTTATAACTTAAAAAGTAAAGATAACATTATTTCTCACCATGTAAACTTAGAATACTTGAGCACCCTGATAATACTTTGAGTTTGTCGTCTAGTTGTTGAAACATCGCCTGAATTGTCAATCACAAAATGAGAATTGGCGACTTTCTGTTCTAAAGGCATCTGAGCACTTATCCTTTTCAAGGCAACTTTTTCTGAGAAATCATTTCTTTTACAAAGTCTCTCAAGTTGCTGATGATCTTCACTAAAAACTTTGATTAATTATAATGTGTGCAATATATTTTAAACATATGTTGAAAATTATTTAGGAGATTTGAATATTCTAAAATAAAATGGATAAATATCTATAAGGAGACGGGTTAGAATACAATTCCCCTCTACCACTCAGAATGCATCTTGTAAAGGGTGAGTAACCCAGTACCAATTGGTGGTAGGGGTTCTTTTCCCCAACTGGCTTGCAACCAGTACACTCAGAATTTATTATCATTGCATTTTTGCGATTAACATTACTTTTGCAAAAACTTTTTGCAAAAGAAGTTGAAATTTAAATTAATTATTTACGATTAATAATTAATAAATTAATACTTAGTTTAAGTATATGCAGATATAAAGTATGCATTCAGTAAATAGTTTAGAATTACAACAAACTTACCACACAACTGTAATAATTTTATGCATGAAATTCAACATCTTTCCTGTTTCAAAAAGCAATGGTACTTCCATAACAATATATTTATGGCCAGAAAAAAAATATCCAAATGCCATTTTCATCATAGCACTTTGTATCCTTGGATGTGTAATAGCATTCAGTTTTCGTCTTTTCTCAATATCATCAAAGACTAATTCTCCTAATTTTACTCTATTCACTTTTCCATCTGATAGGAGCACATCTTCACCAAAATATTCTTTTAATTCCTTCCATGCTGCTGTTCCTGGTTCCAAAACTGCAAAAAAGCCAAGTAACAATTTCATAGATAGAATTTTAACTAAACCTAGCCAAATAAAACAATTTTAATGCATGTACAAATCTTCAACTCTTTCTACTTCAAATATGCACAATTTATATATATATATAGATAATGCACGATTAGCAAAATGCCCCCATGCGAAGCTGGGAAAGATCGACGAGTATCGAAAATAATTGTTTTATTTGATACTTCAACTTAGTAATTTTTCAACGAGACAAGAGTAAATTACCTTTTCTAGCAACTTCGTCAGCATCTATAACGGCTATACCATGTTCGCGGAATATTGAAAGGACTGTACTTTTGCCAGTTGCAAGGCCTCCAGTCAGACCAACAATAAACATTGTAATTTTTCTTTTTTAACTTATATCACAAGTTTGCACAATATTTAAATGCAAGAACTTTACTCTCAAAAAATACTTGTTATCGATGCAGTTAGCTATTCCGTCCTAGAAATCCATACGTAACTACGAATGCTTCATAATAAGCTAATAAAATGATTACAAATAAAATTCCGCGCGATTTCTGTCAAAGAATAATCAGTACAATGCACATAGCAGTATATATATATATACTATATAATTATCTCTCTAAGCACAAGCATATTATAATAAGTAAAGGTGGACGTTTAAACGAAAAGCTCTCAGAACAGTCTGCTTTTCAAATAAAATACACAAGCACGCTTGCAAGAGTAAGTCGATTTCGTTTAAACGAAATCCTTTCGTTGGACTGAACCATGCTTCTTTGATTGAAAAAAAAAACCTTATTCCTATAGCTATAAGACTCATTTTAAAAATCACTAAGTATATCCATAATAAGCGGCTAAATTACGTTTGACATATTTACGTAATATTTCTTTTGATTAACCGTATCTCATTGTTTTGTTGTCTATACTTTCGTTTAAACGATTTTTCCGTTTAGTAAATACAACGTTAGTGTGCTTTGCACTGTCAACGAGTGTGTACTGTGTCGATGTTCATAACAACTTTCGCGCTATTCGCTATATACATTCGATGTTTTGTTGTAGTGTTTCGTTGCATTTTTGGTGAATTGTGTTAATATTAATTATTAGGTATAGGCTAGAAAAAATATAGTAGTATAATAAACAATGACTGTATATAATTTAGGTTCAATATATTTTAGGTTAGAAGTCGATTAGTTTATAATAAATTAAATACCTATTATAAATGTGTAAATAAATAAAGTAAGAAAAAATCTAATACTGTACATAAAATCGATGAACTTCTACGCCTGACACAATACCACATTGTACGCTTTTTCAACATAAATAAAGTACGCGTTTGAAAGACGTATAAATATTTTGCTCAACGACTATAGGCTTTCATAAAAAAAGCGTTATAAGTGAAAAGCTCTTTTAACAACAAGCTTATTAAATTAAGAAAACGTTTAAACGCGTTATCAATTTTAAGCCGTTTATACCATCTCTAATAATAAGTACTCTTAACTCTAATTTCTAACATTTTATTGTTATCTGGATTATCTTATTTGTGCTACATCGATGCATCGAAAACATCGATATTATATATTCATTGGATACATTCGGTGTTTTACGATATATCGATGTATTTTATGTAATGTATCGAACAAACCTTATCATCATACATTTATTTATATTTTATTCGTAAACTATTCTAATAATTGTCGTAATGTTTGTAATTATTTAAATTATTTTTTAATAAAAATAAAAGTAGTCCTATTTTTTAGATAAATCTTAATTTAATTGAATCATGAATGAATTACGATGTAACATTATAATTTACTTATTTATTCATCGATCTCCATTGTATGTGTATATGTATGTACTTATTTATGTGAGTGTTTGTGTGTGTATATGTATGCATTTGTTCGTAGGTATATATTTATTATTTAATACACTTATGATATAGTAATACTTTATGCACCGTAGATTACCCTGCTGTATTAGTACAGTATTACTAATACAGCAGGGCAATCTAAGGGATTATTAATTTATTCCGTTGCGTAAAACTAGGTTGCCTGGAAGAGATCACTCTAAGTGATAAAGCCGCCATTGCATATTTATTTTTACCGATAGCTCTGTAAGTTTTTATATTTTGATTTTGTGCAATAAAGTATTTTTTTTTATTGATTAATATTTTTACTCCTAAGTTTGAATACCTAAAGTATTGTCAAAATATTTGGAATTGAGTAAAGATAAACACATTTTTTGTAGTTTAATTAGGTCTATTATTAAATCAATTAAAATTATTATAAATTTAATATTAAAAATTTCAAATCAAACCAAAAAACCAAAAAGTGCAATGCAATTTAAGTTTAATCACACATACAAGGACAGCCGTAGGGCAGAAAGACACATTCATACATTTTGTGGCTGCTTTTAACACTTAAATAAAAAAAAAATATAACAAAGCTCTTAAAAAATATTAAATTCTTTATTCAAAAATAAATATTGAATACTTTTAGATTAAAAATATCGATTTTTTCACCATCTAAGGATGGTGAAACATTCATTTGTGATTGACAACTTGATTAGTGACTTTGATTAGTATATTCGCTATCTCGTATCTGTGAACTTCTGTTATTCTGTTATCTGTGGAGTTTAATTTAATTCATCACATTTCAATATAAATATTTTTTTATCCAAAATTATTTGAAATGTTATTAAATTCGTCGTAGCCTTGAACTAATTTTATTTTGTATAATATATAATAAGGATATAAAATTTTCTGTGTTTTACAAATGGTCTCTGTAATTCTAAAATATATTGAAATTAAAATCCTTTGTATGAATTTGAAAAGTTACAATTCATGAAAGTTTTTTACGTTTCTATTTTCTGGGCCAAAGTCAAGAATGCGTAGTCATGTAGTCTCTATTTTGAATAAGACGTAGAAACAGCAATAAGTAAATTTATCATTTTAAAATGGAGAATTTTCGTCGTGATATTACGTACAGTGCTTTGAACAACGAATTGACTTCACCACACGTGCGGTCCGCAGAAAATATAAATACCCCTACGATGATTACCCTGGACCAGGAGCATGATGATGCTACAAACGTCATCATACATAAAGTACCCCAAACTAAAGGTAAATTTTAACTACATTTTCTTTGTCTTAAAATTAGAAATATATTTATTATTAAATTGATATCCAATTCCAAGGTCATATTATATATAATATATTATGTTTTTTTGATGTGTATACAAAGGAGGTATTTAAGAAAACTAAATAACCTATCTAACAATTATTTTTAGAATTTTTCTTTGTCTGTTATACTCTTTATAACCCTGTGAAGGGGGTGACAATTAGTTTATTTTATAAAATTATTCCATCATTGAAATTAAATACTTTTTTATTAACTGTACAAAAAATTAAAGAAATACTTGCCAAAACTTGTTTTATATGTAGACTGAGGCCTGATCCAATACTCTGATATTTATTGGCTACCATAAAAAAGTGTGCTAAATAAAACTTTTGCCAAAATTATCAGAACTATAAGAAAAGTATCTTATCACCTAGGGGTATAAAATATATTCTACAAACTATTCTCAGATATACATTACCTATTAGGTTGTAATTAAATAATATTTTCGGAACTGATCTGATTTTTATATATTTATTTCAGGGGGATGGACTCATATAGAAGACCTTGACTCATTTTTTACTAAAATGTATAGATATTATGTACGAGGTGGTTTTTATCCAATGATAATGTCAGATTTACTTTATTTACTACAATTTATTTTCATTGTGTGGTTTTCTACATTTCTGGTGCATTGTGTTGATTATCCCCGATTATTTAGGAATGATCCTAATGCAAATAGGAGTGAAAAACTTAGTTTAAATGAAGTAATATTCTCTGCTTCTGTTTGTGTTAGTAATATATCCTGGACATGGTAAGAATCAATTTCATTATTTTAAAATTTTTAATTGAACATGTTGATAATAGATCTGAATAGAATTTTGAAACATAGTATTATTGTTTTTTTTAATAATGAATTCTATTTAAAAATAAAACTTCCAAATCATGAAAAATGTACAGTAAAAAAACCATATAATATATAAATCTTATTAAAAATTGTGTTCTGCGCTTGTCTTAGTATTTTTTTTATTTTCAGGTGGTGCCTTATTGTTTTATGCTCAATAATTTGGTTAATGAGATTGGTTATATCAATATACCATCTGTATTTTGCCTATGACACAAAATTATTTTATAGTAATGCTTTAAAAATTAGAGAGGTAAGTCCATAGACGGAACTTATTTTTTGTAATTTTAACTAAACTATAGATTTACAAGTAATTAAATATTTTTTGGGCTCAAGAACATATAATAAAAGTTAATCTATTACTCATTGCTGAAGGTGACAAAATAGAGAGAACCAATTAAATGTGTATTTGTTAAATATTATTAAGAAAGATTTTTGTTTTTATCTTTATTTTGACAATTTAACATCTTTTCATTAAAATATAATTTGTTTATTAAAAATTTTAATTTTGGTGAGTAAAAACTATTTTGTTATGATTTTTCAGAGTGATCTAGCGTGGATAAACTGGTCAACCATACAGGATAGAGTTAGAGAAGCACAGCCCGAGCATCACATGTGTGTTCACAAACAAGAGATCAACGAACTAGATATTTATCATAGGATACTAAGGTATTTTAATAACTTATATTACTAAACTAACTAATACTACTTTTAATTTCAATCTGATACAAAAGTATAAGGAAACAAAAAATGAACTCGCTCTTTGAATTAGTAGAAGTTTTTAGGGTTCCGTACCAAAAAAGGAACCCTTATATCATCATCATCTTTGTTGTCAGTCTGTGTGTCTGTCTGTCTGTCCATCTGTCAAGACCTTTTTTCTCAGGATTGCATGGAGGTATCAAGTTGGAAATTTATATCAATTACTCAAGCCTGCGCTCCCTTGCGACTGTACAAAAAAAAACTAACTTAAAGTCCATGCATCAAAAAGATATGACCTTTAATGTGATCTCTCACAAATTTATAGGGTACTTTCCGATGACCTAGAATGGTGACATTTAGCATGAAGCAAGGTCTCAAAGCACAAGTAAAAGATAAAATGAAAAAACTGTAAATTTCTTTCTACATCACTAGAAAATTAACTTTTTTTGGTTGTCGCACAAGACCCTGTTTCTCAGAAAAACGGGAAGATATCAAGTAGAAATTTATATCAATCTCCCAGATATGTAAAAAAATCAAATTGCTAAGTCAACTTAATGAAAAGCAGCAGCCGCTTTTACCTCATGTATTGTAATTTTGTTTGTGTTTGCATTGCAAATACGAGCTTTCGAGCCATATTTGGTGACAGCGCAAATATTTTTCAGACACGCACACACACACTATACTCTCACTCACATAGTTATTGTTTTAAGTGTAAGTATTTCAGTCCAAAGGAAAGAAAGTGAAGACACATGTAATCTATAGGTACCAATATTATAAAGAAGCCAATATTATAAAGTTTGTGAGGTTGTAAGGGGTAATCTCTGGATCTATTGAACCGATTTTGAAAATTCTTTTACCAATAGAAAGTTACATTATTTGTGAGTGTCATAGTCTATAAATTGACCCGAAAAATGAAAAGACTTTAATAGTTGTCGGATTTGCTGCAGTAACTGTCGAACGAAAACGTTTCATACAAACGCTGCCTTAACGATGATCATGATATACATGATATAGTTCTAGAGAAATGTTGTAGAACTTGATAATGCCTACAAATAAGTACGCGACAGCTAATGTCTAAATTTTATATTTAAGTCACAAAAAGTACATTTTGTTGTTATATTACGGAAAAATGCTCTTTTATAGATTTAGGTTTTGACGCATTATGTAAGATATGTAAGTCAATAGTATCTTAAAGCTGTGAAAAAATCAATCAAATCTTCGTTTTAACTAATTATCTAACATAAACTTACAATGTGGGTGGTATGTAGAACATAAAAATCTTTTAAATGAATGGAACAAAAACAAAGAAGCCTAAGTTCGACCACTTATGATAGGAACTTTATTTATTAAAAAAAAATTATTATTTATTAGGTTTTGTTTTGTAGTGTATTTTGTTTTATGTTGACAAGTATCTAAACTAGGCCTAGCCTGTATCTTAGATACAAGTCTCTTCCTAACTTGGTTAAATATAATACAAAATAAAAACACTAAATCAGCACTGCATCAAAACATAACTAAAGTGTGGATTAGGTAATTTTTAATATGGTATATAAGTATACGTTTATAATTTAATTTATACACTATATAATTATTTATTAACTAGAGACCTGCCCTCGCTTCGCTCCGGGTATTTAAAGAGAGAGAAAAAGAGCGAGAGAGATAATCGAAAGAAAGAAAGTGAAAAGAGACTGATCATACTGAACAAATAGAAATAAGAATTAAAGAGAGAAAAAAGAGAGAGCATGAGAGACAATGATAGTATCATAAGAGGAAGAGAGATGGAAGTACTGTACACTTTTCTCAATGAAAGAATTTTTAAAATCGGATCAGTAGCAACAAAATGGCCATATTCTGTCAATTAAAAATGTATATGGCAACACTAAATCACCTTTGTCACTCACGAATAGTGTAGTTTTCTCTCAGTGAAAGAATTTTTAAAATTGGATCAGTAGCAACAAAATTGCCATATTCTATTAATTAAAAAATGTATATGCCAACACTAAATCACCTTTGTCACTCACGAATAGTGTAGTTTTCTATCAGTGAAAGAATTTTTAAAATTGGATCAGTAGCAACAAAATGGCCATATTCTATTAATTAAAAAATGTATATGCCAACACTAAATCACCTTTGTCACTCACGAATAGTGTAGTTTTCTATCAGTGAAAGAATTTTTAAAATTGGATCAGTAGCAACAAAATGGCCATATTCTATTAATTAAAAAATGTATATGCCAACACTAAATCACCTTTGTCACTCACGAATAGTGTAGTTTTCTATCAGTGAAAGAATTTTTAAAATTGGATCAGTAGCAACAAAATGGCCATATTCTATTAATTAAAAAATGTATATGCCAACACTAAATCACTTTTGTCACTCACGAATAGTGTAGTTTTCTATCAGTGAAAAAAAATTAAAATCCGGTTAGTAGTTCCTGAGAAACCCTTCAATTTACAAAATGACCAGGTTGTGGTACTTAAATGGCCATATCTTTTTTATTTGAGTATTTATGGCAACACCACACAGCCTATGTTACCCGGAAAGGATGTTACTTCCTATCGGTGAAAGAATTTTCAAAATCGGTTTAGTACTTTTCGAGCCTATTAAACAAACAATCATACAAACAATTAAATCTTTCCTCTTTATATAATAGTATAGATATAGATAATTCTCTTATGACTATTTTTATTATGCCTCGTTATGGCAATTTGAATATGAATATATATGATTGATTTTTTCTTGTAAATATTTTATTATAGTGAATATAAAAATGTTCAGTAAATATGTTATAATTGGCTTGTTCAATTTAGTTTATTATTTATTTTATTTAATACTTACCATTTAATACAAAATATTTATATTTTTATTTTTCGCAATATTGTTTTAATATAAATAAATAAGCTCATTTTATAAATGCAAACAATTGTTCTATTTCATCATCATTTAATGTTTTTGGCCAATCGATAATTTTTATTTTGCAATCTTTATTATTTAGTGGGTATATATTAAGGAACTGATTAACTCTGTTGCACAGGAAGGATCCTAAGAAGCATTGGAATTTTTTTGTAAAAGAACACCGATAGAACTTTAACACACATACATTATAATTTCTACGTTTTTGTAGTAAGTTTGGCTCAAAAGGGGTATCTTTATGTTGCTTTAATATCGTATCAGCTACAAACAATGATCTTACTGATAATACGTCACTCTGCTTATAAAGCTCATTTGTGGGAAACCTGTAGGATTTGAATTGAATAACTTTAAGCAAAGCTCGCTGCGCTCTTTCAATTTTAATCATGTGTTTTTCTCGCTCCCTTCCACGCTCCTATACAATATGATAAAATTGACTGTGCTAAGGCATAATAAATTATTTTTAGTAGTTTATTATCTTAACATGGCGCAATTTTTTAAATATATAAATTAGTTTGCGAGTTCTCTCTGACAACATGTTGATTTGCGGAATCCACGACAAATTTTGGTCTAATATTATACAAAGATATTTGATAATTGTTACTCTTTCTAAAGTTGGACATTGACAAAATGAATTTCAAGCAGTAAGGTTTATACAAGAATAAGCTCCAATGTTAAAATCATTATTTGGTATATGATTTTCATAAATTCCGAAAGTAATAAATTTGGTTTTACCAGTATTAAGTGTGAGTAGACTCATGCGAAGCCAGCGGATTATAAGTCTTATTACACTTTCCGTCTTAGCCCTAACCTCTTCCCATGAGTTGCCATGAAAAACCAGTGCTGTATCATCAGAAAACGTAAATATTTTGCAGTTACTGACATTTATTTTACATAGATCATTTATGTAAATTAAAAATAGAGTAGGACCAAGTACACTACCTTGAGGCACGCCATATGTCACAGGTTCCTCGAGACTCGTTATCTCACCTATTTTAACAATTTGTTTTCTATTTGAAAGGTAACTTTCAAATAACCGCAGCGAAGCGAGAGAAGTTGAGAAATAGAGACTGCGTCAAATGCCTTCACCAAATCTAAAAATATACCAACACATTTGTTTTTCTTATCCAAATTTTCAGCAATAAAATTTGTGATTCCCATAACAGCATCGGCAGTAGATTTTCCAGCTCTAAAACCGTATTGGTTATTTGCTATAAGATGATAATTATCCAGAAATGACAACAAACGTTTGTTTATAACCTTTTCTAGAATCTTTGAAAGGGCTGGAAGGACTGGTATTGGTCGATAGTTACTAACACGGGTCTCTTACTCCATTCTTATGAATCGGATGAATTAAAGCTATTTTGAGTATTTCGGGGAAAATGCTGGTATTCATGCAAAGGTTAACTATATGTGCTTAGACTGGAACTAAGTATTTTCGGCAAGTTTTTAAGAGTGTATTAGATATTCCATCCAGACCTATGGCACATTTGTTCTTAAGTCCTACAATTATAGATTCAATCTCATTTTCATCGGTGTCTAGCATAACCATGGAGTTAACGAAAGATTGGGTACCAAGATCAATTTCAAGATTGAAATCATCAACCATAGGGTTATCAATATCTGTCAATATTTCATTTGCGAGAGTTCTTCCAACGTTTGCAAAGAATTTATTAACATTTTTAACTCACTCTTCAGGAGTTTCAAAAACTTTTAAAAGATCATCCGGAACCGTTTTTTCATTTTTTGTATATACTATCGACTATACTGTATCCCATGTCGTTTTCGAATCTTTTTAACCGACTTCAAAAAGGAGGAGGTTCTCAATTCGATTGGTATATTTTTTTTTATGTAGATTTATGATCCGATTTACGTGATTCTTTTTTGTTTGGTGCGGAATAGCTGCGATTTGGTCCCATAAAAATTAAAAATAGTTTAGCCCAGTAGTTTTTATTTCATGAACATTTTTGAACATTTTTTCCGTTCTAGTCTAGTCGACAAGTTGAAAATGGTAAAAAATAGAGATACTGCTCTTAAAATTATGTGCGATAGCTCATTGGATCCGGAATGACGTCTTGAAAAATGTGCCAAAAGCGTGTATTAATTAGCACATAAAAAATTGCAAAAGTTATAAACAATTAAAGATGAAAAAAAAATGGCATTTCGTTTTTTGCCAATATTTAATGAACTATTAATATTTAAGAAATTTCAAAAAAAGATTCTGAAAGAGGAGGAAATTTCCAATAAAAAACTCTGAAAAATTTTAACTCGTTGAAAAATTAACTTTAAGTAAAATTTCCAACGGGAATAAATTATTTATAGTGTTCAGAACACACCATGATTTTTTCAAATTTAAAAAAAAATATTCAATACCTTAAATAAATTAATTAATGCGCCGTACTCGCTTTTGACGCCACGCGCGCATCCTAAAAATGTCACGCGCAGACCTATTTTCAGCGTTAAATTAAAATTATAAATAATGGAGATAGAGTTCCGGGAGTTAGGAGTTTTATATTGTAAATTTCCTCCTCTTTCAGAATCTTTTTTTGAAATTTCTTAAATATTAATAGTTCATTAAATATTGGCAAAAAACGAAATGCCATTTTTTTTTCATCTTTAATTGTTTATAACTTTAGCAATTTTTTATGTGCTAATACACGCTTTTGGCACATTTTTCTAGACGTCATTCCGGATCCAATGAGCTATCGCACATAATTTTAAGAGCAGTATCTCTATTTTGTACCATTTTCAACTTGTCGACTAGACTATTCTCATACCTTGGGATTTGTATTGTTTATTTGAGTATGTATATCGATTACGCTGAGATTTATGATCGGATTTACGTGATTCTTATTTAATTTGATGCGGAATAGTTACTATTTGGTCCCACAAAAATATCACACAGTTTGACCCAGTGGTTTTAATTTTATAAACCTTCAAAAAGGACGAGGTATTCAATTCGATTGGTATGTTTTTTAAAATTGATGTACACCGATTACGCCGAGATTTATGAACCTAGTTAGATGTGGAATAGTTGCCTTGGAAATTTTTATATCGTTTGTAAATTAAAGCTACAACTTCGTTATCAGGTTGTGCCCTAACTTTTAGGTGCATTTTATCTCAATTTTTAACGCAGCGAATTAACCCTGGCGTGATCCGTGATCGTGATGGGTAGTCAGCGAAATTTACGAGGTACTAATATTTTTATAGTATGCTTGGATTTGATTTTTAATCACTTAAAGAGATTTTAAGTTTTTTTGGTAAGTATTGTATTTAAAATTTATCTCAAATATTTATCAGAAAATGTATCATGTGTTCTATTACTGGGAGATCCCACACACACACACACACACACACACACACACACACACACACGCACACACACACAGCATTGTCTTTGAAATAAATATATGTCGGAAACTAAAATAAAAAGGATTTAGATGGAAGACCTATCTCAAAAGCTATACGGGCGCAACACGGTCAGGATATAACTAAATATTACAATCTCGTTACTATTCTCACATGAACAATTATGACAGGAACCCAAGGAGTGCCTTGGACTTGTGACCAAGGTGTAGGCTTAAGGAATTCCTTTATTCGATCGAGACACTCACCTCCACTGCTTAGTTTCACCGTCTAAACCTAAGATTAGACTAACATAAACCTAACCTAACACAAGGCTAACCTAACCTAAACCTCATACACACCTCCGACATATACATATTTCATACTACCTTATCCTATACTTTTTGTGGTTTTCGTGTAAACTATGCAAAATATTGTTATTTGTCAATTTATGTATTGTCTAATGCGAATGATATTTATTACTTTCACACACCTTTTGAGCTCCATACCAAGATTGATTATTTTAATGTATTAATATGAGATATAGAATTAGTGTTATATGAATGTTAATGTTGTAAATGTTTTATTATTAAAATACAGCTTCTGTTAGTATAGTGCTCATGTGTTGATAATCTGATATTTGTGGTACCTTGAAACATATCAGTAGTAAACCTTTATTCCCACATTGATCCATCTATTCTAAAAATATAATAAACGCTGTGATTACTGTTGAAATTTAATGTTTAACCTTTACAACATCAAAAGACGAAGAACCAAAACAATAATTTTTGAAATTTGTTTGTCTGTCTGTTCATTTATCAGTAGGTTTTCACGGTTACCACAGTTATATTGTTCTTCCATTCGAGTGTCAGGAAAGAATATCATCATCATCATCATTTATTATATAAAAATTGTCTTGTCACAATGTTAGTTACCATATTCCTCCGAAACTGCTCGACCAATTTTTATGAATATTGAGTAGGCCTGAGAATCGGCTACTATCTATTTTTCATCACCCTAAGTAATAAGGGTGGCTCACCCCAAATTTATATGGCAAAACAACGTTTGTTGGGTCAGCTAGTCATTATATAACAATATAGGAAGATATTTACATCACGGTTGTTTATGGACGTGAGCTGTGCGATTAGGATAGTTTCGGCTGCAGAGAGTATGATGAAGAGTGTTTATACTAGAGAGGCCACGAATAGTGATTTGGCCAAATAACGATAATTCAGTGAGTCCGCCGTATATTCGATAACATTTAGAATCTTTCGTGTGTGTTTTACTAAAGACGTGTAATGAAGATGCGTCGTGGGCGATTTGTTTGTTGATAGAACAGTAGACTCTTATAAGTGGTGGTCAGCAAACGCAATACAATATCTTAATCTAGCAGAATTTGCTAAGATTTATTTATCATTGCTCGGTAGTAGTGTATACCGTGCTATTTTCGGAAGTAGGTATAATATATGAAGAAAAGGGCAATCGTTTGCTATGAACTAATGCTAAAAAAATTGTTTTCATTCATCATAAATTACCAATGGTAGATTTTAAATAATAGGTTGGGGAAGAAGTCTTTTCGCATTCAAATCTCTTTGGCTATACTATTTGTATCTGGCTGGTTTTGGTATTATTAAAAGTTTAAATTTTAAAGAAGATAGTTCCAAATTCAAATTAGGAAAATGTGTGATTTTTATTTGTTTTTCGTACTGTGAAGATGAGTGAATCTAATGAAGAAATTCGATACATTTTAAAATTTTACTACAAAAAAGGTATAAATGCAACCTACGGACCTAGTGCAGTGTCTGTGAGAGTAGCACAAATTTGGTTTATGCGTTTTCAATCCAGAAATTTTGATGTCAAAGATGCACCTCGCTCTGGACGCCCTGTTACGGATAAAATGGATGCCATTTTTGAAAAAGTGTAGCAAGATCGGCATATCAGAAGTTACGACATAGCTGAAGAACTGGGAATTGACCACAAAACAGTTTTGGCGCATTTGAAAAAAACTGGGTACACAAAGAAGCTCGATGTACCCTAATGTACCTCACGATCTCACTGAAATAAACCAAATGAACCGTGTACTCATCTTTATTGCGACCTAACGAAACCGAACCAATTTTAAGGAAGCTGATAACTGGTGATGAAAAGTGGATCACGTACGACAAGAACGTGCGAAAAAGTCGTGGTCAAAGGCTGGTCAGGCTTCACAGACTGTGGCGAAACCCGGGTTAACTCGCAACAAGGTGATGCTGTGTGTGTGGTGGGATTGGAAGGGCATTGGGGCGTACAAAACCCCACACACGTGGAAGCTGGCTGGGCCCGGTAGTTCTAAATAGTTCGCACTTCACCACTAGTCCGTTTTCGTCAGGGAAGGGTCAAGTAACTAGGCCTTGGGAAATAGTACACACAGGACACGGGATACTATTAATCAATAAAGGGTTTATAGGTTACTCTCACACGACTGCCCCTGCCGGCGTTTTGGCTAACACTAACACTCCCCCGCCGCGCGCACATTCAAATCCACCAGGCTGGACCATTGATTCTGAACTCTACTGCAAACAACTGATGAGATTAAAGCAAGAAGTTGAGAGAAAGCGGCCGGAATTAATCAACAGAAGGGGTGTGTTTTTTCATCATGATAACGCTAGACCTCACACATTTTTAGCCACTCAGCAAAAATTAAGAGAGTTTGGACCTTGCACCTTCAGATTTCCACCTGTTTCGGTCTCTTCAGAATTCTTTAGGCAGTGTCAGGTTAACATCACGAGAGGACTGCCAAAACTACTTGTCGCGGTTTTTTGATCAGAAGCCTCAAAATTTCTATAGCAATGGGATCATGTCCCTACCTACAAGATGGCAAAAAGTTATCGAACAAAATGGTTCCTACATACGTTACTTAAATTTAAATAAACTATATTAAAAAATATTTTGAATTTTTTTTAAAATGAGAAGCGACTTTTTGCCCAACCTATTATGATAAGTTATTTATAAAATAAAAATAGTTGTGAGAAATATTATGCATTCTTTTTTATCGTGATTTACTATTTGGTGTTCGGCCGAATATTGGGCCCTATATATTGAAAAAAAAATGGCTGAATAGCCGAATACCGAATATTTGCTTACTTACTTGAATTCGTGGCCTCTCTTATTTTTAAATACACTTTACATTTGCGAATTACTACAATTTTTAGGTTTAACAATTACATGGTGGCAATGGTTAACAAAAATTTACTACCTCTACAAATTCATGTGCCTTGTGTTGGGGACTTTCATTACTTAAGCAGAGGCTTAAAGTGGAATTTGGAATTTCTTTTATTTTGTGAGTTTTTTTTTTCTTTTTTATGGTAATTACCTAAATTAAGTTAATTTTAATTTCCTTTTTATATGAGTAAGTTATTTAGAATAATTACTGAATACTGAAATAGAACTTATTTATACTCCGTCCAAAATAGTATGATACGAATGATGGCTAGTAGCAAATACGACAATATAACTACTAACCTGCGTCTAAATTGTTTTTCGTTTGATAGCTAAAATATTCTGTTTTAGCCAAGCAAGAAGTCTAAATCTAACTTATGTACAAATATAGTAGAGGAACGGACAGTACCCATTACTGTCCGTTCATCCACAGGAATTAATAATGGGCAATTATTTATTATTTTTTCATTATTAATTCCCCATAATCATAAGCTATCGGACACTCTAAACTATATATGACTACACCTGAAAAAAAAAATTAAACTCTCATAACAGTCATAATAGAAGCTGACTTCTTTGAATTTGACTTGAATGTTTTTTTACTACAATTGCATTAAAGTCATTATCATTGTCATTAATATTATTTTCAAATTATTTTTGCCTTAAAGTTAACATTTCTTTAAAAAAAGCATAAAAAAATACATTAACATAATTGGTTAGTATTGGGTAATTTTATATCAAATTTTTTGACGACTTATTATATAAATTGTTGGCAAACAGTTACATCGGGCACAATTACGCCGCTTTTCTAATACTCTTTATATTTTATATTAATTTAATGATAGTATGATAGTTTTCCTGAAAAACTGTGACTGAATCCTTATTTTCTTTTTTATGAAAATAAAATAACCATTAAAAATATTTATATAATTAGCACAATAGATAATGGTTACAGATTGTTATAACTACATAATTATATTCACCTCACAGGTTAGGGCTAAACGACGTGTCATAGGTATCAAGCTATTTTGGATGGATTATAATGGCAGTATCTTTTAAATATTAATTTAGTTGTTAATCTGCTCTATAGTATCTATTCATCATCACGACCTAGTGGCCCACTGCTGAGCCGGGTCTCCTCTTCAGAATGAGGAGGGTATTAGGCCATAGTCCACCACGCTGGCCCAGTGCGGGTTGGCAAGACTTCACACACCTTTGAGAACTTTTTTTGGGAACGCTCAGTAGTGCAGGTTTCCTCACGATGTTTTCCTTCATCGTTAAAGCAAGTGATATTTAATTGATTAAAGCACACATAACTCAGAGTCAGAGTTATGTGCCCAGGATCGAACCTTGGACCTCCCGAGTAAGACTTGAAGTCTCAACCACTGGGCCATCACTGCTACCTACCTATTATTTATTTTATTTTACTGCTTCATTTGAGAAGTAATGCATACATAGATATAAGTAAAATTAATTTAGTTTTATTAGGTCTATTGTCCGGGTGAATTAATTCATTCTTTTAAAATGGTATACCATTTGATAAAAAAGAAAGGCAAGAAATATAAATATTTACTAAGTGATTAAAATCGTTAATACATTTTTTTAAATACTTATGATTGTACGTAATATAATATGTCATGGTGGCAAATTAATAAAATTAATGTGTAATTCTACTAATTTGTATGTATAATGAACTCACTGAAAGTTTTGAAACCGTCCAAGGTTATTTGTCAAAACAGCTTGATGCATTACTTCTGGTTTAAAATCTAGACTGTTTGTGTTAAACTATGTAAAGTTTGTTTTACTTTAATTCAGTATTTTTTGTCTTTCTTAATATGTTGATCTTACTTCTATATTCCAAATTCTAGACAGTTTATGCCAAAATAAATATGAAATGTTTTAATTTACCCCCTTTAAAAAATGTTTATTTAAATGTTTAATTGTTAATTTGCACATTGATATCAACTCAGTAGATTCCGAGTTACTAACACAATTGCTTCCAAAAAATATTTTTTTTTCCTCTTGCTAATCTGCAATCAGTTGTCCACTATAAACAGATATGATGTGAGATTCTGTCAGATCTAGTGCATCCTCCAGCGAGGACGGCTACTCTTTGTATATATGCCTGGACATTCACTAGAGTATGTCTTTTCTATTGAAGAGCTTTTGCTAACTGCGCTTACTAAACTCGCAGCAAAATTGGGGTGGTTTTCTAGCCGTTTTTGGTATTTTTCTGTTGAGGCCTGGATTTCCTGTTTTACAGTGGCCATATTTAGTAGTTCGTGGATTGCAGATTTTGCAATGAACCACGGAACATTAGCTATTGCTCTTAATATTGCATTCTGCATTCTTTGCAATATTGCGATGTTGGAGATGCTTGCAGTTCCCCAAAGCTGAATGCCATAAGTCCAAGTTGGTTTTAATATGGTATATACTTGTATATTAAGAGTTTATTATCTACTGATACTGTTGTTACTGTTTCGTTCCGTATATTTAGTTCCTCTCTCTTATTCTCGATATGCTAGTTCCACGCAGGGCCGGATTAACCCTATCGGGGGCCCCTAGGCAATGCAATTCTCGATACCCCTTTCCTTTACCCTTTTCTTACTTTTTAAAATATATTTTTTCTGTTACAAAAGTCGAGTCGATCAGATCGACTCCTGCTTTTTGCTTTTATGTAATGAAATAATCTTAATGAATAGATTATAGTTATAAATAAGTAATAACCCAGGTCTCATGACGGAGTAGAAAAGGGAAATTAGACGCGACGCGGTTATTTCAGATTTAATATTGTTAAATAAAATAATAGTTCATTACTGAAGCGGTCGATAACGAGTGCGTTTAGCTTAGCTTCCGAGCACTAACGATCAAAGGAAAAAAAAAATCCTGGAAATGGTTAACAATTTGGTGGAATATCGAAGGCAATCGTATCCGCGTGCGGAATCGACTCACTTTAATCATTTATTTTGGAGTTACTTATCACTATTATATAATTTTTTATGATTAAATTAAACGAAATTTTCAAACTTACTTGCCTACTTGATAATAACTTCAGTTTTGGAATAAGGTACACCGTTCTTCGAAACACGGAGCATCGGTCGCAAGACTCACAAATTGCCAATACCGATCAAGTATTCTGAAACTATTGTTACCATACAGAAAATATCCAACGAATCAAGGATTCCCCGTTTCGCTCAACGTGAATGGAGTCAGCGACATCTAACGGAATAACTTTGCGACCCATTTCATTTCTCCCTAATGAAATAATTTGTTACATATAGGATATATATGTACATGCTAGCTTTTCAACAAATCAATTTCAAGCTAGCATTACTAAGGAAATTGTTGCTGATCGACAGATTCGGCCGATTTTTTGTTTCTATTTTATTGCTCACTCTTCAGGCTTATTTGAGCATTGTTCGCTGTAGCAACTAAATTTCTTCAGCATTTTTTGTTCGGCAAATCATGTTAAAGCTAGCGTGTACTAAGGAAATTGTTGCTGATCGAAAGAATCGGCCGATTTTTTGTTTCTATTTTGTTGCTCACCCTTCAGGCTCATTTGAGCATTGTTTGATGTAGCAACTAAATTTCTTCAGTATTGTTTGTTCGGCAAATCATGTAAAAGCTAGCATGTACTGAGGAAATTGTACTCGAATAACAAAAATTGGGTCGCTCTTATTTCTTTCTAATTTTCGATAGTACTTACTCGCAGCAACAAATTTTGGTTCAATAGTTGACACAAATTAGCAACAAAAAAGCTACAAATTCTGCATAATTTTTTATTAAGTTTTGCTGATTTGACACTGTTACCTTTATAGACCTACATATAGGCCAAAGGTCAACCGATAGAATACTTCCACATTCAACCAAATACCGTTAGATGACACTTTTTACAGTAAGTATATTTTACTTACTGTAAAAAGTGTCTGTTTTTCTATGCTAACAATACCGAATGTTAATAATTAGGAATGTCAAGAATGAAATGTTTTTTTTCTTAATGCGTTACCCGCATTAGGTTCCTATGGCCCCCTAGTAGGTGCGGGGCCCCTAGGCAGTTACCTAATCTGCCTTAGGGATAATCTGGCCCTGGTTCCACGTCAAGCGACGATCGAGGCGACGACGACTGCTGATAATAAGGTTAAAGAGCTGCTTTAAGATCGAATAGTAAATGTCTCCTCTACATTGGAGTTTATTTATTTATACTCCAGTCTCCTACGTATTTAATTAAACTCCGTTTTTAGTTTATTTCCTTTTTTCTTATTAAGTTAAACTCCTACTCCTTATTTAGTCAAACTGTGATGGAGTTAGTATTTTTACAAGAAACTATAAATAAATGTATTAGTTAGGCTGGCTTAATTTCTTTAACCGAAAGAGAAACTAAACAAATTGAAATAAAGGATTAGGTAAGTTCGTTTTTGTTCGTTAACAAAATCTGACAATTATTATATACATTTTACTTGCTTTAAACTTGGAATGGCTTTATAATATTCCATTATAAATCGTAGTGTGCATGCATTCACGGTCTTTATACTATCAATTAGCACAGAGAGTGCACATGATCTCTGTAACAGATAGTCCATGGAGTCCGTGGGAGAACTGCTGGCAGCTACGCAGCGCGTACAAAGACCATTCGAAACGGATGCTGCTCGCACGCCAACTAGAGAGACAGATAGTGCTGCTAGCGCTGCTCAATCTCATGCTCGCGCCGCTAATACAGGCCTGGCAGATTTTATATTTCTTCTTTAATTATGCCGAGGTTGGTACAACAAACGTTTCCTATGAATTTAAGCAAAAGTAATGATTTTGTTGTAAAATTCGTCCTTTTCATAAGGTTTATCGAATTAAAACTTGATGTTTTCTGAAAAGCAGTACAATTCTTTCCCTAATTTTTAAATATATTCTAGTTAATAAAGCGATCGCCAGGATCTTTGGGCCTACGCACTTGGTCGTTGTACGCACGAGTGACGCTGCGGCATTTCAATGAGCTGGAACATGAGCTTCGAGACAGACTTAATCGCGCCTACAAACCTGCTACCAAGTACCTTGCCAGCTTCACCTCTCCCATCACTACTGTCATAGCCAAGTCAGTCATTTAGTTATATTTTCGACTCGACACAGGTCTTCTACAATATTTAGAGATACCATTAGTATATGATCGATCTTGCTATTAGTATTATAGTTCAGAAAGTAATTTTGGTCTTTAAGTGTGTAGTAAAAATACACAGACGAGGGAATCTTTTTAAATAATTTTAAATTTTTTTCAAATAGTTATTTATATCTTTCGGTACATTTTGTATAACAAGTTATAAGTTATTCAAAACGCTACCTTTATTCTTGGAAATAGATAATAGTCTTGCGAGAAGGAATTAAAGAATTTTATATAACGTCGGTCTTTTGGTTTTGATTGAACTTACATTCTGGACGATTCTACTATAGTCATGATGAAAATACTAATAAAAATAAATAAAAAAATGAACGCAAGCAAAATAACATAGTTGTGAATTTTTCATTGAAAACCTAATGCGATCAAGATTACTCTAAAATAAATTTAGATATCATTTAAAAAAGAATAAATAAAAATAGTGTTAATGTAGTCACATTACAGGAATGTAGTATTTCTGTCGGCAAGCGTGTTGGGCGTGCTGGTAGTACTGTCTGTGTACGACGAAGATGTGCTTACTGTGGAGCATGTTCTCACCATCATCACGATACTGGGCTGTGTGCTTGCTGGAGCTAGGTGACTATATTTACTTATACTGATACCAACATCACAACCCGTACCATTGCTAATGGCCAAGCGAAAGTTGGCAGACTTCACACAGCGATAGAAGGCATTATGGGGTTTTCCTTCATCGTTAAAACTTTACTATAATTGCTTTAAACACCTCCGAAAATAGGTGTGTGGCCAGAATCGAACTCGGACCCCCCGAGTAAGACATAGATGAGGTAACAACTATGCAGGATCTTCATAATTATGGGGTAATAATATTTAATGAATCTTATTTTATTTTAGGGCTCTTATTGGCGAAGAAGAAAGATTAGGAGGGGGTGTATCTACCGGACCCGCGCGCGGAGAGGAGTTACTAGTACAAGTCCTAGGTCACGTGCATTACTTGCCCGCCGCTTGGAGAGGTCGCGCTCACACTAAGGACGTTGCAGCACATTTCCAGGATCTCTTCCAGTTTAGAGCGGTAATTTGTATTATAGTAAAAATCTCTTTATATATAAATGTAAAAATGTATTTTATCACATTAATAACGTGAGTTAAATTAACAGATATACATATTGTTCGAGCTGCTTAGCCCCTTGCTGTGTCCTTTGGTCCTGTTGTCACTGCGCACGCGTTCGCTTGACGTGGTCGACTTCTATAGAAACTTCACAGTGAGCGTTCTCGGCATAGGCGACGTTTGCTCCTTTGCTCAGGTAAAATATGTAAACCTTATAAATAATTTAAGAATTTACTCGTAGTAGCAATACTTATTTAAATTTTTCTTGCAGCTGGATATTAGGCGTCACGGCCATCCCGACTGGCAGGTACAAGGAAAGCATCACGATAAATGTAAGTTTCTTTATACTAAACCTAATTTATTTTATATATTAATACTTAATAATTTCCGTTTATTAATGTAAATAACCTAAGTGTTATATTGTGGTACAGTTCAGAATTATGTGTTTTAGGCAACACACAATATGACCAAGGAGAGGGAGGGAAGACGGAATTATCACTTGTGGCCTTTTCGTGTCGGCACCCAGGCTGGCAGCCCACCGAGCCCGCTCAGAGGCAGTTCTTACGCTCCCTGAGACAAACCATGCACAATGCAATACCCGCACAAAATGGACTCGTTAGTACTTTTTAGTTACTTCACTAAATAGATGATATTAGAGATCGAACAATATTTGGAAGGTTTTAATATATCTATAATAAAAGGTAATATTAATTATTACCGTATTTTCAGAACAAAACAATGCTGGGTTCATATATACAGCAGAGTATATTTGGCACTAATACTCCGCTACCCGCGGTTCTTTCGTGTTACCAGCAGCAAAGACAGCATTACAGACTTCCTGTAAGTATATCGTCAATTTATCTATGTAGCCTTTATATATATTTTTTCCTTGTATCCTTTTATTTTAATCATTCAATTACAATAACAAATAAGTCTCAGTTATGCTTAGGTATTTATGGTTTTGTTTTATATCCTTTCTTTTATAAAATAGTTAGAACTGTGTGTCACAGTACTTACTTAGATTTTTTTAATATAATAAATAAATCAGCTTTAGATCCGAGATCGGCTCGAGTGTTGTCTTATACGTATTATTAGTTAGCGTGCTCTACTTTCTGTTTATGTAAATTATCGTATAATTATATAATTATATGATAACTTTGTTTTGAATTTTTGTTATTTGTTTTAAAGCCACATTTATACTATGGTAATTTAGCTAAGGAATCATTTTAATTAAAGAATATTTGGATTCATAATGTTTAAAATAGGTCCGAAATTTTTTGTAAATGAAGTACTTATTTTGAAAAACGATTTCGATTAAATTCAATAAAATAGTAAATATAACAAATATAGGATCTATAAATTCAATTTATGCTTGTGGCTTCATCCTTCCCAGTTCCATCCCATTAATGCTGCTAATTTTCGAGCCGGCAATGTGTCCGCATAAGAAGTGATTAATCACTTGTATTATATATATATGTATCATATATATAGGCGGACGTCACTTACCCTCAGGTGGACAGTCTACTTGTTAGCCCCTTATATGCTATTAAATAATATAATAAGATGATTGTTGTTAGGATATGGACGAGACGAGCGACGAGGAAGATGGAGGACCAAGCGGTAATGTAGCGCTGGCCGGGACGAGCAGCGCTATCGGTGCTAGTGTGATGGGTTTTGCGCAGGAGATGCAGCCTGACGAGGCGCGTGACATGTCAGTCAGCACTCTACATCTGTATGATATACATTTGTCTCAGGTATGTATATATTTTTAGATGTAATTAAATAATCTGAGTGATTAATACATTTTAATGAGAAACATGAATATTATACCGTTAGGCGCGTTTCTGTGCGAAGTAGCTAAGCGGTGGCAGGAAGCTGTAAGACGATGAGAGCGTTTACACCACAAATCTGTGAGAAAATGAGCCAGCTCCAGTCCCTCCCTAGCACGTCTCTGGCGGAATGGAAAAATTAATCAAATTAAAACTTAAATAACCTCGCTCCTTGCGCCACACAGTGTATACAACACGTGTTAAATGAAGCGATCTTATTAAATATTACACATTGTTACACATTCCTCGCTGGATTTGTAAATTCAAAAACCTCGCTCCTTGTGTCAGTTTGTCAGATGAAGAGATTCTATTGGTTCTCAAACACGTCTTCGCTTATCTCTAGTGAAATCGTACCCAAGCCGTTTCCACAGAAGCTGCGAGGCTAAGTAAATTAAGCGATTCTATTCTCTTACGGTACGGTTCTCGACGAATATGTTTGGAATCCGTTGCTTCACGGGGCCTACATTTCTGAGGAAAATGCAGCCTAAATCTCCGATTAGAATGATGTAGCTATTAGACAAAAATATCTAGATCACCAGACTCTTTCATATGAAGTATCTGTCACCGTTTATTATGTTGTTTTTCATAAGCTAAAATTGATAAGACGTATCACGAGACGTAATATTCTGTGTTTCATAATGAAATGATAATATATTTCATATTTTAAATAACACCAAATTGACAAGAAAATTACGTAAAGTTATAATTGATACAGAATTTTAATAAATACACTATTCATAGATTTCCTTCTACAAATGACTTTAAAATGTTAATTTATAATTATCGTTATATTATTATTATAGTCGTCGTAATTTCGTCGTCGTCGGAGCAGGAAATACTAGTTATTAATTTACTCATAAGAGTATGGTTTTGACAATAGTATGATTTGATTATATTAATTTTTATATTGAAATAAGTTGCTATAGGACTCAATTGAATGAATTAAATAGTTTTATCTATGTAATGTATTGGAGTCAAGTCGGTAATCATAACAAGAGGCCACGCTAAGATTTATAATGTATACATAATTATAATATTACAAGTTCAATTATAAAATATTAATTTCCGATGATCATACCACTTTAGCATTTAATTCATGTAATAAATTTTACTATTCGACCCGCGCGACTTCGTCCGCGTGTAGCTCGTATTGGTCATAATATGATGATATATAGGCTTCTTCGATAAATGGGCTATCTAACACTAAAAGAATTTTTCAAATCAGATTAGTAGATCCTGAGATTAGCGCGTTCAAGCAAACAAACAAACTCTTCAGCTTTATATATTGGTATAGATATTTACCTAATTGATGAAAGAAATAGATTTCTAGTCTAATTCATGTGTTAAACGTTCCAGGCAGGACCGAACGTATCTGCGTGCTGCATAAACAACTGCAGCTCGCGGCGGAGAGAGGGCCGGTGGGAGAGCGGTGAACACACGCCTCTACTGCAACGACCATAACAACGGCCCACGTGGCCCCACCCGGACCCCACGTGGGTGTAGGTACAGAGGGCGCGTATTTCTTCTTATCTTTACGATTACGATATATTTTCGTATACCGAACGTTCGTGAATGGAAAACTTTTCAGACTACAAATGCCATATATTTTTTTTACAATTACTGTGTGAATTTTAAGTTTAAAATGTATTACGAAAGCTTCTTTCCCGTATGACTAATTATTATATTGACATAAAACAGATTTTTAATTACTGATTTGAGTTTACTTGTATTTTATTTTGAATTGATCAGAATTTATTTTAATAATTGACATGAATTATTGACTTCAGTTTCCTGCTATGTACATATATGTATATAGCAGTAAACTGTATACATGTAACTTGACGCATTGTATGTGTTGTCGTCCGAACTCGTCTTACTTATCGATATGAAACCAAAATTTGGAAAATCAATGTTATATTACAAATTTTAAATAAATGATAATTATTTTTAAAGTTTTAAAAAGCAGGCAAGTAAACAAGTAATGGTGTTAACTACTTACATATGCGTCATGTAACTTATCTTAAAACTTGGTTTCAAAATAATTAGCAATAGCCAATAAATACGAACAACACACTCGAAAAGACTATAGTAAGATCTTTATTACGATACTATTCTATTAATTATTAACCGGCCGAGTATTCACATTTTTTTGTATGTGTATGAATTTTATTCTAGGTTTAGTGGTAGAGACTTCATGAATCGTTAAATCATATAGGGGAAAAGTGGACCACTAGACAATCATTTAATCCACTAGTTCCCTTCGGAAGACAATCAATATTTGCTGATTTTGTATCATAAAGATATCTCTCTTAGTTAGCAGGTTATCGTGGTTGGAGAAAATATTCATCAGTTTTTGAGATTTAGCTTATTTATATTACACATTAATATATCGAAGTTAATTTAGTTTAAAAATATTAGAAATATTTTAAAATAGTATGAACTTACTAATCTTAATGTATCTCATCTTTAAAAAGAATTATAGGTGTTGAAATTTTTCAAGTTCACTTTTTGTACTTTGTACTTAACAAGACTACATCCTCTGTATTATTTATATATATATAATTAAGTTTAAGTTAGCATCAGACTTGAAATCTCTTTCAGTACTTGGATTAATCTCAAAAACAAAAAAGTATCAAGTCTCCCACTTTTCAAATCTCTACTTTTCCTCTACTATGCGACAGCAATCTTAGTAACAACTATATTATAAAAAAATGTAAATATTTTTGATATTCTCTCTTTAAGTAATGTAAACTTAATATCGTAAACTATTTACAGCTGTAATTAAAAGAGTCAAAAAAGTAAATGTAACTTTTGCTATAGAAAGTAATCAAATGTCCAGTTTAATGCACAAATTAGTACCTAAGTCTAAACGTGTTAAATCTAAACTAAGTGTGCTTATAGTTTAACCATACTAATCGTTAAGCTATTTTAATTCATTAATAATAAGCTTACGATATTTAAAAAATGTTTCAATATTACAAAATAATTGATAATTTTCTGCATAATTTATTCATTTAATAATAATTCTTAAGACCTTTCATTCAATAATAGTAATTGTTATAGAATTGACCTTTCCATTTGAAGTTTAAAAAAACTTTATAATGTTAAATTTTTATATTATTGTCGAGGGAAATTAGGTCACATGAAAGTGCGACTGATTTGTTATAGCTGACGGGAAAAGAGTTTTATTTTTTATAAAACAAAGTTTCGATCTTTCACTAAATAAAATATAAATTTCATTAAGAATATCGATAGAAGATTAACTGTTTACGATTACAGAACAATAAGCGATAATTAACAAGTACAATTTTACAAAAATAACAATAACAAATAATTTTTAAACAAGTTATCAGAAGATCAGAATTCGGTTTATGTAACACACAATTTAATAGAATAGTTTAATTAGTATATAAACTTACAAATAAGTAACTATTTATTAAGATCTGCCTTAACATGTTCAAGTTATTTAAATGCCTAAAATTTTACAATTGTATATTTTAAATGAAAATAGATTTATTATTTTTACATACTTAAATTATATTTTAAATGACTTGACATTTTATTTTTTAATTCAAATATTTCAGATCAACTGTAACCGCCGATAGTCGAGCCGAATTGTCTTTACGTTTAAAATATTTTAAAATCTGTCTTTATGTGGCGAAGGGTAAATATTTCTTAAAGGCAGTCGACTAAAACTCACTAAAAGCAACTCAAACGTCGCCAAATGAATACTTTGATTAACAGCAGTCTTTATATTGAAGTCATTTAACGATCCCGAACTACAACTTATTACAAATTGAATACGAATATTTCTTCAAACAAATTAGTCTAAATTTATTCGGATTTTTTTAGATTCACTTAGAAGATGTGGAGTGCTAGCAATAGTAGTGGTACAAACTGCTATATGGCAATAACTTGCTTAATGCTATATGCTTTATTTTTTAAGCATGTTGTTTACGATTTTTTTTTCTAGCATGCTATATTTTATATAGTATAATTTTTATATTTGTATTTGTTAAGGCAAAACGGGCGAGCGCAAATAAAGCAAGTACGGTGACTGTTAACTCGCAGCACCTACCCTATCGTTGAACAGACAGTAACAAACAGCTTTTTAAGAATATTATATATACATCGTGTTTTGGGAATTTATTACGGTATAATGGAGTACAATCCACAATCGACTTTCCTTCATACGTTACGGGCTTAGGACTGTCTATAATTATTAAGTATTATTATGAAATAAAATAGAGAGAGATATTGCTATATATAGCAAATAGCAACAAGTAAGAGCCACGATATCATTTGCTGTATGCTGTTTTTAAAAAGCACAGTGCTTTAGGTTGCTTTATGCTTTATTAAAGACCACTAACTAGGGGTACGGATCACATACTACTAGTATTTCTTAACCCCTCCAAATAAGCTAAATGCTTGTGTTAGGGGGCAACGTCAGTCCAATGACTGGGATTGGAACACGACTAATCGATCGTGCATCCAACGCCTAAACCACCAAGCTACTGATTCTTTAAATTTGAAATAAACCACACGAGTCATATCTACCTGTGTTATACAAGCGCGCGAGCATCTTTACGCATTATAGTTTAGTATACGTCATAGTATGTTAATGTGAAAAGAAGTAGGAAGTTATTTGATATTGTCAAGGGCAGCTGGTGGGAATCGGCTTATATGTACGCTTCGCCACTGATAAGTATCTCAAGTCTAAATGATGCACTGATTCTATTAAAGTAAAATCTTGGCGGCTTCGTTAATTTATATTACAGTTGATATCAAATTGTACGATGATATAAAAGAATATCTAAACATACAAGGAAAACGTTACATCTAATATATGCTAAGTCTTATAATACAGTTTATATACACATTTTAGGCTTTAGTAGTGAATTTCTATATTTCTGTTATTCGCTATAATGTCGAGAAGGATCATATTAATGATGTTAATGGAATTGATTATATGTTATAATTAGTACATATTGCATCTTTAGAATTAAAGTAAATACAAATAATACTTGCAATTTGTGGGAATTGAGTGGGAAAATGTTTAAAAAAGATAAAATGTTAAGTAACTTTAGGTGTTCAGAGATTTAAGGTCATTTAATAACAAAATCAACGTGAACAAGGATATTGTGTTAATTCAGTTTAATTTTAAGGGTGCGATATTTCGTATTTTTATAAATCAATCTGCTTTAGCTCTTACAGAAACGTATAAGCAATATAATAGTATTAAGCTTACTATATATAAAGCCTTTAATATATGCTGTTACGATTTAGGGCTATTTACACTAGCCATTAGATTTTATATGAGGAAGATGTATTAGCATTTTGCTGTAGGCTGTTAATTTTCTTTCTAATATATAATTATTGTTTACCATGTTTCTTCAAGAAATTAATGAGAAATATTAAAATATCTGGTTACGTAATTAAACAATCTTTATAAAACCAAACATCGTAATTATTTCTAACAAATATTGGAATTTTGAGTAATAAATATTATTCCTATCAGCTATTTTAAGTTGTATGTATTAATACATTTTGTATCTGGGAAATTTTGACAGCGTATGAAAATTAAAGTTTTTCTCGTATTATCGTTTTTATGTGATTTTTTCATAATTATGGCTATAATGCAGATAGCATTTTTTAAGCTCTTTTAATGATATAAGTGTATATCATCTTTAGCGTTACTACCTAGTGATTAAGCGAAAAATAAACATATTGTACTTGTTCACAAAAATAATATATGACAAAATAGAGTAAGGCAAGAATTATTTTGATAAATATTTGGCTTTTAGAGTTAAAGCTATTTATACAATATTTAAGATAACGTTCTGATTGTTATTGTGTTAAGATGCCTTATTCTCGGATAAACAAGTTTCAATATAGTATGTAATGCAAATAAGTCGCTTAATAGTTAATATCATTAGGTTACTTTGTACTTGTTTAATAATTGAGACAACATTATTAAAATACTTGTAACGTTGTGTAACATGTCATGTCGATTACACTAATAGATGACAATTTCGCAATAGGCATGATGACTGATTTTGAATAATAATGAGGTATGATGGTCGAGAACCTATCTACAGTTGGTCAGTAGCAAAGTTAGTTAAATTTCAACAAAACAAAATAAGTAATCGTAACATCGTTAACACGATTTATGCTATCATGGCAGATTATTGTTATCAATGGATTCTAAATGCAGTTTTAGTAATCCTTGTTTACTGTCATCATGTCTATTAGTCATTACTTTCAAATTGTAACTTTCAGTCAGAAAAATGCAATAAATTGAGCATCTAAACACTTCGCAGGATTTGAATGTTGATGTTGAACATTTCTAAACGAGTCAGTGTACGGTTAAACACTAGTCAGATTCAACTCACTCTATTTCTGTTTTGCGAATGTGTCCTGATTAGATTAGAAAAATTAGAAACGTTTAGTCTGTATTTTATCATCTGAAAATCTTTTTATTTATATTCTCAATTACTTTATGATATTCGATAGAATTTATTATTGTAAAGTGATCCCATGCTTCCATGTATACAATGAGTATTTTATAGGATTAGCTGTTCTTGTATGACGTTGACTATTTTATTCTATTTTGTACGATTTAATACGATTTTAGCTAAAATGTTTAATATATGCACTGTATCATAATTTATTAATATTTGGTGTATCTTCTACGGGCGTGTAGAACAAGGCTTACTACATATTTACAGGTGTATTTTTCAACAAAATAATAATAATATGTAGCTTTAAAAATAAACTAAACCTAGCCATCCATCTCCAATATATTGGATTCACAAAAATTAACTTTATGAATAAAACTCGAGAGGCATACTGGGTTCCAGTTAGTAGGCTTGTTATGTTAGTATATTTTGAGTTTGGGATGGAGCTAAAAGGTTAAACTCTTAATTATATAATTTACAAATTTCTGTAATGTAGATTAATATTTTTTTGCAATTTTGAGTAAAGTTATTTCTATATATATTATTATAGATTTTTCATATTGACTAAGTAGGCAGGTTAAACATAGTGATCTATATTTTAGTTATAACGAGTTTAAATATACATTTATGAAAACAATAAGGACGGCTACATAATTATGTGTTCACTTAGTTTTTATATATATATATATATTATTGATGATTGAAAAATCCTAGATTGAAATCTTACCATATGACTGACGGATCGTCCGCGGGGTTTGAGGTGAGTGGGAGAGGAGGAAGTTCAGGCGTTTCACGAAAATTTATAAAAATAAAATGTGGTTGGTTACTTAAATCATTATTTGAGAAATGCTGGACCATTTTTCTCATTTTTTAAATTGGCGTATACGGTAGTTTGTATACGAATGATAGGATAGCAAGATCAATTGAAAAAAAAAAATTGTGGAAATTTGAATTCGGGAAAAACTACTTATTTTCAATTATTATTTGTTGCCTAGCAACAGTTAACGCTTGTGACAAAATTACTCTATATATAATTATTTTAATTAAAATTATATTTGTAAATTGTTTTCCCTACTACATAAATGTTCATGTTTATTGTACTTTTCCATTTTATTTATGAATTGTAAAAATGTTAAATGATGGTTATACCAATATGACGCTATTTATTTCGGAACAATAAACTAGGCGTACCTCGATGACTACCCTCACTCGCCCGGGTGATCCGCCAGTTGTTTGATATATATATAGCTTCTACAAGTGCTTTAGTTTCCGCATATTTTTGTAATAGCTCGTCACTAAACAAATGGTAAATGTTCATTAATAGATTGTTTTGTATATATTATAATAAATAAATAAATAAATTCTCAACACGAACCTGTAGGGTCAGATTTTTACTTGTAAGCACGTTACTTAGACACGTTGCCGTTGATACCAAAGTTACACCTATATGGCACAAAAACAAATTGCCAATACTGGTCTGAGTTTATTGGTTTATAATAACCAAATTTGTAAATATTTAGTTCAATTCTTTATATTATAAGTGTGTTGTGATATCATAAATATCTATTTTTTATTAATACTTAATTCTTTAATGGGTAGTAAATAAGTTCATGTATTTAATTAAATACAGGGCAATATAAAATGTATAGTACAGCGCTAGATTACTGTGTTTGATCGGGAATAAGAACTACCGAAATATACTTTTTTCATGTTGATTTTATATTTAGATATTTAGGCTTCTTGATCCTGATTAAGAATTGCGATGTAGATTTCTTTCAAATTAATAGCAACCTGATTATTACGAAATAAATATGTAATTCATCATATAATTCTTTTATTTGATATTCTTATTTATGGATTGGATAACTTCGTTGTCCTTTTTCTGTTAAGACCCTTTTTCCAGAAACTCGTGAAAATATCAAGTATACAGGATACAATATGCTGATCTCTGGTACTATGTAATGACCTAGATTCATGAAATTTGAGAAGAATTAAAGGAAAATTCTAAAAACCCCTGACATTTCTAACAAATATATTGTAAATGGCTCAGAGATCTGGAATATATAGGATACGTTCTATCGTAAATTTCCTACAGTAGTCCGCTTGGCTTCGCACGGGTGCAGTTTAACACGTACACGTGTAAAAAACATTTAATTTTCAATATATTTAATATATAAAATAGTCAAGCGTGAACGAAACATATTTTATTTATATATATATCTATCCTGCAGATATTATGAATATGAATTTTTCCAGGATAGAAAGTAGTCAATGTGTTAATCCAGTTTATATAGTATCTGTGTTCCAAATTTCATACAAAACCGTACAGCATTTTTTGTATGATTATAATATTAGTAAGATTTAAATTTGGGGGCTATTAGTAAGATTTAAAATGTCTTCTGTGGAATCTTTGAAATCTAAATTCCAATGTCAAATAAATCATTTAAAAAAAAATAATGAATCTACCTCAAAAAATAAATAATGAACTCACTAAAAAGTAAAAAATAATTAAACTTAGATTTTTAACACACGGTGCTGATCAGTTTTAAGTCGGTGCCGGAGTTATATTATTATCAATGTTGTAATGGGCTCGCCATAATATTTAAAGAAGTATCCTCTAACTCCTATCAGTTGAGGAGTTGTGTTTTCCATCACATCAGCTCAGCAATCACATTATACACAATATCTGATTATTTTATAGATCAAAATATGTGAAAAACATTGAGGTTTTCCCTCGGTTTCTCCGGATTCCACCATCAGATCCTGACTTGCTTCCAATGGGACCACCTAGGAAGTGCACTCTTTCGAATAAAAAAACAATTTCTTAAATCTGTCCAGGCGTCTTCGAGAAATCGGGGAACATACATAAATAAAAACTCCGACGAATTGAGAACCTCCTCCTTTTTTTGAAGTCTGTTAAGAATAGTCAAAATCAATCCATAAATAATCAAGTCTGAAAAATATATACAAGTACAGCTGAATTGAGAATCTCATTAATTTAATTATATGTATATTATTTAATAACCTGGTTAATAAAATAACCACGTTGATATTGCGTGCCGGATGTGCTGCGTTACTAACTCGTATTCGAAAATAATTATTTCTATTTTCAATTTATCAATTTCCATTTTTCCATGGTCACAGAAACAACTACGTGTATCAAAGAAAAATCAAACAGCGGGAAAACAAATTAAGAACTGATTTTTTAAAGAAATGTCAGCTTTATTTTACAATTATAATTTGTATTTGAAATTCTAAGTAGAGTAACAGATAATGCCAGCATAAAAATCAGTATTTTCGTACGTGGAGGTAATAAAACTTAGCTGTAACGATATCTAAAACATTAATATATCTCATACAGAGTACACAATTTATTTCTTGAAAGGATAGAGTTGAAAGCTTTTATTTAGAGAGTAGGAATAGTCTGGATGAATCTCACTATTTTCTTTTGTTATCTAAACTTTTAATACTAAATCCGAATTACCTTCAGGAGAGTTCGTCACCCTCTCAATGGTTTTCCATCGAATTTTAAGGTTTTTAACAATATCGAAATTTTATAGAATATTTTGCACTCTTTAGGAAGTCATTTCATACTAGGAAATAAAATAGATTATAATACGGTATAAACTTTTTTACTTAAAAGTTGTTTTAGAAACTTAATAGATAAATTTTTATTAAGTACACTTTTATATTCTAGAAGGAAGGAAAAAAATGAACTGCAAGACAACGTTTTATCATCAGCTTCTGTTGTATGACAATATAATCTATATCTATACTATTATATAAAGCTGAAGAGTTTATTTGTTTGGTTGCTTGAACGTGCTAATCTCAGGAACTACTGGTCCAATTTGAAAAATTCTTTAAGTGATAGGATCATTTATCGAGGATGGCTATAGGCTATATATAACATCACGCTACGACCCATAGGAGTGGAGCATTACGCGGATGAATACGAGCGGGTCGACTAATTCTAAAGATTGAAGAAGATATAAATCTGAAGATTTTATTTCTTTGTTTGCTTGAACGCGCTAATCTCAAAAACTACTGTGTAATAATTCTTTCAGTGTTAGATGGCCCATTTATCGAGGTAGGCTATAAGCTATATGTCATCACGCTAAGACCAATAGGAGTGGATGATCACGGGCAAGAAGACACAATTATTTTTTCACTGTATAATATAATGATTTAATTAAAGTACCTAATCAAGTCTAAGAAGCTTTTCAAAGTTTTTGTTCGAGAGTATTGTACGATTAGTTCTTTTCCAGTTCATGTAATTATAGAGGTAAATCTTACATAATATTATTTAAGGTACTGATTACCCCTCATTATGATTTTATATAAACTTAATTTAATTAAATAATCAATATTAAACTTACTTAAGTAATTTGAGAATTTTATTTACAAGAAGATCAACAAAACTTGTTGAACTCGATATTGATTGGCATGTCCTTGACCTTTGATGCATTGATATCATTGAAATAGATCAAGAGCATATTAATTAGACGCTTTAGATGGTACTTATAAATTTCCTTAGCCCACCTTTTATATTATATAACCTATTTGTAAATGGTTAATGTCGCTTATGGACATTAATATTACGACAAATTCGAGAAATAAATTGGTAATGGGGACTTTTGATCTTTTTGGTGGAAAAGATCATACTTCAGTAGCAGAGAGAAATTTTATTCTAACCAACTATTAGACTAAGCTAACTTCTAGAACGTCAGCTAACTTCTAGAATGCTAACGCTTAGATAAATAGAAATTCAACCTCGAAAATTTTACTGTTGTTATATAATACAAAACTTTTTCAAATAACCCAATCACAACTTAAGATTATATGATGGAAGTTTGGTCTTTGTTTTTAGTTGAGTTAAAATGAAAATCGCATCACTGGCATGTCTTTCATCCTGGACTGGAATCATAAAAGAACTAGCAAAGGTTAGTAAAATTAAACTTACCCAAATTATGGTAGGTTAACTAAATTGTAACAGAATTACTCATTCAAGTGGTTCGACGCAAACAAGTTTTGGATTTTGATTCTGGGTTCTTCTAATTACGTTTAATTATCATTCGTGTGTCGCAATCATAGAAATATTCGGTGTTTTGAGTTTTTTATTTTTCCACACGACTATATATTTCTTCAATAATAATAATTATTAGTGAAAACAGTTTAAAAGAATTTAATAAATAGTCTTGTGGCGGTCAATTGAATTAATAAAGTTGATATATTTTTAATAAACTTTAAAAAGAGATAGATAGATAAAATACTTTAAAGCACACAGCTTAGGATAACTTATACCAGTTACATAAATTGCCTAATTATGTATGCAAAGAGCGAGCTTATCACTGATAACCTCTTCCAGGTAACCCCTTTAGTACGAACAATACAATAAGATAAACAAAACGTTAAAAAAGAGTGATCGCCCAATGTTTAAGACTTTGACGGTTGTGGAATATGCTGAATGATGAGATTCGCCACTCTGCATCATCAAAAGTCATCTGAATCATCCACCTATTATTATCGCGCATATTTACTAAGCTATTATTACAATCGCTAACTATTTGGTAATCAAATATTGTATGACTTTTGTCTTATCATCATCATCACAACTCGTTAAAGGCCCAATGCTGAGCACACTGTCTCCTCTTCAGATTGAGGATGGTGTTAGGCATAGTCCACCAAGCTGACACAAACCTAACCCAAGCTCAGAAGCAGACTCGTCTCGGCGCATTTACGACATTGTGACAGGTGACGAATCCTGGATTTATGAATACGATCCAGAAACAAAGCGTCAGTCGACACTTTGACTATTTCATAAAGAACCAACGCCTATGAAAGTGAAGCTATCGAGAAGCGCAGGGAAAATTTAGATCGCTAGTTTCTTTACTTTGACGGGGTATCTGTCACCCTCTTTATAGTCCTGATATGGCACCGTGTGATATCTTTTTATTCCCTAAAATAAAAAATCTGCTAAAAAAGGACACTTTTTTCTTTCGAAAGACAGCACGTCTTCCGGAAGCAGCGTTCGAGAAGGCCGTGGAAGAGGTGTCTGCGGCGGAATGGAAATTTATTTCGAAAATTTGATGATTAATTGTATATGAGAAAATTATTCAGACACATGAAACTTTGCACAGAGGACAATTTAAAAAAAAAAGATTAACTAAAATATTTTATCCATAAAACTTAGTTTTTCAATACTTTCTAAGTGATCCACGTATATTTATTATGAACCCATTTGGATGTATTTTTTGTTGTATTGGCATTGGACCTAAGAGTTGTTACACTAAAATGAAATTTCTTTATTACCTATCATCCGTCATATGTCTGTGTGTATTTATATGTAAATATAATCGATGTATTAAAGTATAAATGTAAAGAATACAGCTTTAGATTTAAAATAAGATCATCTACTGTACTCAGGATATTGATAAGGGTAAGAGCAACACATCACTTAGCTACGTTTTAAAAAAAGTGTTATGCTCTATACTTCCAACTTAGATAATTGTCATAGTAACCAATTATTAATCTATCTATAAATATGTGGTAGATATATAATGTATTTCTATAAGCAGATGGTACTCAAATAATATTGACATCGCTGTGTATCGGCTTTGCGTCACGCGTTGATGTCTTTCGTATAGATGTGTTGCTCAAGCTGCAAGCTGCCTTCTGACATTACATCAATGAAGATTATTTTAGCATATTTTGAATTTCCTCAATATATTCCTCAGTAAATAATGTTACATAGGTATAATATGTACAAAAATATAAATGTTTTAAATAGAAATTCAATAAATTTGAAAATTTTCTTCACTTTCAAAAATTATTTAAAAGTTTAGTTTAAAAGTCGTAAATATAAATGTTGAGAATGAGATACTTACACTTCAAAGTCGATGATATTCTGTAATCGATTTGAATGGCCTATAATATGATCTGCGTTAGGGGTCAAAGCCTGGTTAAGTAGCACAGTGGGCCACGGGCGTTTTTGCGGATATATTGTATTCTAATGTCATATAATCTGAATCTGGAGATTCTGTAAATATTTTTATATTCATATGGCATAGGTTCTTTCAATTATTATTTGATTTAAGTAACAGTAAAAGGTCATTTATTTTGTAAAATATCTTAATATATATTATGTTCTTCAATAGTAAAATAGCGGAAATGAATAGGCGAAGTTATTTATATTATGAGGACACTGCGTTGTATGTGGAATTATCTATATTCATAAGAAACGATTATATCTTGAGGAATTGGTTTTCCAGTATCTGAAATAGTGTGGTGATGATGGTTAATGTGATGATGTTGATGTGTGGGGTGGGTGATGGCCTTTGGTGGTTGTTGAGGCTGGGGGTGGTGCGGGTGCGGGTGCAGAGCGGGTGGAGGCGGTGTGGGCGCGCGGCTATAAGTAAGAGGCGCACGCGCAGCGGCGAGGTTAGTCGCCGTTCGGCAGCGCGTCGTCAGCGGTGCGTTTCGTCTGTCCTCCCTCCACACTCAGCCGTCCCTCACGCACTCGCCTTTCTCACACGACCGGCGATCCTCGCTTGCACAACCTAGTTCAAAACCGAAAGGTCGGCGCTATTGGCATTTAAACGATCTCTGACATTAACGTTGCATTTAAATGTGCGATGCAGCTTCCTCGTTGAGCTTCACTGTCGCTGTGTCGCAACGTGTGTCGTTTGGGAAAGGCGAGTGTGCTGACTGAGGTTTCTGTTGCAGCCAGCACATAGCCGCCCGAAAGAGCCGGGCTCTTCAAGCAACCGTACCGCAACTTCGGGGTTGACTCTCGTCATGGACCCCAGGATAGCGCTGTAAGTACTTATTATTTTACACATATTATACAAATATAAATTTTTCTTTGCAATCAATTATAAAATTAAACCTAGACAATAACAACAATTTGAAAAAAGTTGCACTAATGATCGCGTTAACTAATCGTTATTATGTGACTATTTCATAATATCATGTCGTAATTTTTGCACGATAACTTTCTAACGAGTAATAATTATGTTAATAAAAAAATCGCAAATCGGAACCTGTTGACGCGTATTGTCGCTTTCATCGAATGTTTGCATAGATGAATAGTGCGGCCAACGCGTAGAGCTTTACGTAACGTAGCGCCAGGGGACGGGATGTAGATACATCTCATATCACCGATATGGTAAAAATAATACGATCTAATTTCTTATGTGGAAATCAGGTGTAGGTTGCTCAACGGCAGGCAACTGACATCACGAATGAGGGCGCGTGTTTCTCAATGAAGGCTGCGAAATAATATTGCTTTTAAAATATGCACGACTAAGCGCGAACATTGTCTCCCCCGCGGCCGCCCAGACGCATTCGTTTACAAACATCATGAAAACATGAAGGAATATTAAATTACACTGTCAACAAAATAGGTAGCTTTCTAATACCGCAAATATTGCGGTATTAGACTTCACGCTACAAACATTCATCCGCAGAAAGCTTCTCAGCTCATAATTGTTCTATAGATACGCAGAACAAAACGAGAATTTACCGGCTTACTGTACTAAAATTGCCGAATACGATAAAAAGAGGCATAAAACTAAAACACAGTGCAATAACGTGCTGCTAATGGGAAAATAATAAGATTATTTCGAATTGCAAAGGCGGAATAACTGTATGTATGACTCTGAGTGCGGTGAATGGCATCCGTCACCTTTGATTGACAATGTTAACAACATTACTTAATATTTACTTTTACATAATAATTGCTAACTTATGGCACTTCGTCGATGTGGTTAAAATTAATATTGTGCTTAAAATGTCAAATTATTAAAGTTCAACTCAAGAGCATAATATTTTTAAAGATTAGCCCTTGCAGCAATAACAATACCGCCAATTCAACTTCAAATCTCTTTTTTGTATTTATTACATATTTATTCTCGATAAAACGAAAACTATTAATATCATTCCCGCTTTCATATATTCTGAACTTTTCCAAAACGAAGTTAAAATTAATACAGATATCAAAAAGTATCTTTGAAAAATTCTTATTTTTGCGTCTAATTCAGTTCAACCCCGAGAAAAATATAAAATATCCTTATATTAATAATTCATTAATTAAAGAAAAAACTGTCTGAATGTTTTCTTGTTACCTAATTATAAGGGATACATAAAATGATAGTAACACAGGTGCCAAACAGAGGTTATATTTTTAATCCCAGCTAATCTTCTAACGGACGATACTATAGTATAACTTTGATTAAATTTCATTGAATAAATTAAATTTTATCGATCAGATTATTTTTCCCTAAAAATATAGATTTTAATTATTCTAAGACAGTAATGACAGAAAGGATACACTGGAATTGTTTTTTTATGATATTAGAAGAGAAAAATAATATTAGATCGCATTAATGTCTATAATAAATAGGATACCGATGAAGGTTCAAATACTGCTAAAGGACCGACCGAACGACAATAAGATTGCATACGAATTTCCATTACTTCGCCAAAATAAGTCTAAATGTATATTTACATACCGTAAGTATATTTTACAGAATCCAAACTAAACTTTAGACTTTTGCATAGAAGCAGACTTAAACATGTGTATCAAAAAATATATCCAAAGGGAATAAAATAAGGGAGAAAATCAGGCGGGATTTTATACAATATGTATAAAATCCCGCCTAAATACAATATGTGATATGACTGTTAAATTAAGTAATTTCGCGATAATTTCTATTGTCATGATAATATGCCATTTACACTTACGACGCATGTCGTCATTTCTATTGTTTCACTTTCGCAGTTAAAAGAAAATTCACTTTTAACATTTTGTCATCGCCTATGCGTGATACGTTACCTCTCTTTTTGAATACAAATCAGTATATATTGGAATTTCTCCGCGATACAGATTCGGGCGTACGTAACTCTAAGAAGTGAAAAGAAAGTTGTAATAGATATTTATAGCACGTTTACAATCAAAGTAAGCGGAGACATAACAGCATTTAAAAGTTTTAGCACGAGTTATTGGTTTTATAATTCAATAGTGTTTATATTGTTTTAAACGAGCAAGAGAAAAGGATATACTGCAATAATGTTACTTGATTTTTTAACGAAGCATTATCTACGAAAAATTAAGATATTCTAGCAATTAAATGTTCCCTCATTTAGTGCCGAATACAAACTACCGCTTTTTGTATCGAAAGTTTTAATTCAGAGAAAAGAAAAAGCCCTTTGTAATCGGCACGAACTATATTTTTATTCCCTACATATAATATTATGTGTTCCTAAAAACAATGTTTTCCTATTAGACTACAATGTCGTGGCGCGACGCGTATTGGCCAACATTAATCTAATAACTACGATAATGTAGAGAAAAAAGAATCGACTTAAGAAAGAACCTAACCGAGAGTAAAATAAAATTTCATATAATATTTCGCACTGATTTTGGAGTCAAGTATTCTTACTAAATAGTTCTTATAATATGGCGATCCAATATCAAGTATGTAATGAAATTTTTCATTTAGTTTAAAATTTTTACAATAATGATAACCGTTAATTTTAATTTAAAAGACCCTATATTATAAGTTTAATCATTTAAAAATATATGTAAAGCGTTATTAATATCGCACACAATTGTAATTACACGAACACATGCAATTTAATATTTATCTCGAAATAGTTTCTAAACACACTATTATATTTATGTATACGAAAAGTGTCACAATGAGGTGTTTAGCAATCTATACCAATCCAATTAAGAAAATTCATCTGGTTTGATTCTATACGCACTTTATCGTCGTATTTTGTCCTACGGAAAAACGTTATCAGACTACTTTATATTCTATGGTTAAAGTATAATCGATTTAATGATCAGAATTTAAAGATTTGCTTAGGCTGGAACCGGGTGCCGTTTTTTAAGTGATTAACAAATAGTTATTTGGTTTTTAGGTATTTTGCGAAATAAACTTTACCAAATAGTTAGAAATCTAAATTAACTGTTTAGTTGAGTTGTTGAAGTTATTGTTTTATATCTCAACTTGGCTCTCTACTTAACTCTACAATTTGCAGTTCAAAACACTGTTTTGCCTTTTTATTATAATCGTATGATGTTCTAAAATAATTTTTGTAAGTGGTATTACTACACTTCTATGGGTCTCGTAATTTGATGATAATTACTGTATTTGTATATTAAAACTTGAAAGCGATATTTGTATGATATATGTCCATTTGCGTACGGATATCCTATGGAGCTGGCGTGAGTTTCCCCGGATCAAGTCTATCGCGGTGTTGCAATCTCGCTTAGAGACGTAAGAGCCAGGCCCGGACCGGTCTCGTCCGCTCTCGCATCTTCACATCTCGTCTTCATATGACCTTCACTTTCGCTTTTAACACGTATACGTACGAGCGCGCGTGAAAATCGAACCTTTTCCACGTAATGGTATATAAACTTTTACAGTCTTAAATTACTTTATGTTATATTTTGATATGATTTGATAAATTACCGTAACGGTTAAAATGTAAGTTTTGGAGCTAGATTTATGTACTTAATTCGAAAAAAGTTTCTATAAAAATTGTTTTAATAACGGAAAAATGTGGTTTAGACGTGAAGACTCGTAGCACACCTAAGCAACTTGTTGCGAAAGTGTAATTATTATCACTGAAATTCCAATGTTAAGCGTCTGTGCATCTGCCGGCGTGCACGGTGGCGGGGTTCACTACAGCCTTCCTGCCCACTACCGCTTTCGCCTCTTGCACAGTTATAAACGTGAAGTCATCGCATACCGCTGATCACTCATAATAGTGTGACTAATTTTACCTTGCATAACTATTTGTGTACAGTGTCTATAGCTTTTTATTGGACTTGTAGCGCCAACATTTTTTAAACAGATGACTTAAGAAGTTTTATGAGGAAATTTCTTGTAGATGCTAATCAAGATTTAATATAATGATGTTGATTATGTTAATTTATAGATAGATATATAGTAATGTCCAGAATGCGGGCGAGTTGCTTCTTTGCGCTTTCTACCTCTAATGTAGCTATATGTCAAGGGTAGCCGGTGGCGGCGACAGCGCGGCAGGTCACGACCCATCGTCATCCGCTAATCCTTCCACACTTACGCAATCGCCGAAACTCGTTGCCAACCCCACCGCAGCTCAAATATTATGACCTATTCACCAATCCGCCACGACTAACATCATCGAACCTGTTTTTATACTATAATGGTTTGCCAGGCCACGAGTTACATTTTCGCAACTTAATACTTTCCGCGCGGTCGGGCTTGTAGCGCTAAATTATTGCAGGATTTTTCTTTACGTGCGCACAAAGTAGGGCAGGTAAAGGACAAATTTAAGGCTCTCTTCAATATGCCTAGCTCTTATGAAACTTACCCTCTTCCATATTTCATAATTTAGTATGACCATCGCTACCTATTTGTTAGGTTGACAAATGTTGTTTCTTAGAATAAACAAGCACTGCTAATAACTATAAATTCATAAATTAACATCAAATATTGAAATAGATGAGTAACAGTAACACATTTTTAATAGGAACTCAAAAGATTTTAATATTAATATTGAACGTGTTTGTGTGGCTATTAGTAGGCAATTTATATGTCGACGAGAAACTGGAAACTACTTAACAACATTCAACCTGAATGACCTTCCGCAATCTTAGAATACCTACAGAGTTCTTTATTTGGCAAATTCCTAAGGTTGCTTGATTTTATATTAAATTGCAAATAGTTTTGCGAATGTTGTTATCACAGGTAGTTTTTAATACAATCAGGAATTGCTTTATATAAATATTTATAGTTGTTTGAGCTAAATCCATTTTAATACTCCATTACGCGGAATTAAAGTAGAATATTTTACGTAATATTCTACGTTCAGTTATTTTTTCACCTTGGTCATATAGATTTTTAAGTGATAGTAAGTTTTACCTTATGTCCGTCACGATATCTAAATTATGTTAACATTATGTCCTTTGAGAGCATGAAGACAGCTCATAATAAAACTGACATTGGATTAGGTATGTTACATAAGTTGCATAAACAGGTCCGGGTTCAACTCAGGGTCGGTAAAGGTGGTCCGTCACCCATCACTATGATTATTTTAGTGTTTTATAAGCATCACTTTCGGCATCGATCAGTTTCACTTTTGAGACGATGACCTTTCAAGGAATGTGATGAGATAACATAATATGAATAAAATATATATTTTGTTTCTTCGTAATATATCTGCTTGTTCTTTCCATGTATAGGGAATTTTACAGGTTCATGAATGCCCCTTTAGCATGAAGTGCTAAAATATTAAGTAGTTATTATGCTGCGTTAAGCTGAATGATTAATAATAACTTATTTTTATCTATATAGTCATTTATTGAAACCGAAAGCTCGGCCACGCGTGAACGGAACAGTTTTTTGACCTTGACTCTTTCTGCGTCCATGGTCTGCAATAGGTAGTTATTAAGTAAATGTTAAACCGAAAAGCCCAGTCTATTGTTTTAGAAATACCTACTAGAATTGGAATGGTTTAAGTAGTTTTAACTAATTCAGCATTCATAGGACATATTGTCGGGCATATATTCATGTATGTATATTCACATATCCAACTGTACGTACATAATAGTAGTAATTGAGAAATACTAGTCAAACTATCAGATTAATTACTTACTTTAGTTTTATTGAATTGACCTTATTTAAAAATATTTGGGTGAAATATTTAGAAATCAAATTTATTTATAAGTAGTAGATATTTAGTACTGATTCTTTTTAAATGTCTTTCTTTTAGTTATAGGCTCATAATTATTCATTAAAATGTTACCAGTAGTCAGCTGCAGCATATTGTCGCGACGCTTACGCATGAAAAGTTCCTGTTTACGAAACATGTTTTATGTCGGCATTGTGGTAAAAGTTGAATTTCTGCTCGGAGAAGCGTAAGAATTTGGCAAGAAAACGAACCTTGAAGTGATTATGCAGTGACTTGTATAGCGATAGGATATCGGGAAATCCACATCAGATTTTTAAATAAAAATTTAATTATTCCTTTTATAATTTTTATTTGCAAATAATATTATTGCTCGTTATTTGAATATAGCCCATACTAATATTTTGATAAGGAATCAATAAATATATTTAACAAGGAAAATTTCAAATTCTAAACTCTAACAGAGTTTATACGTGAACAAAATTAAGTGAAATTCATCATCATCACCTAAAAGGTTTAACAACTTACTAATCTAAGTTTATTCCATAGTTTATTACACTGACCAGACATTGGAAGATTTCACAAATCTCTAATGACATTATGACTTTAGGCGATTATTAAATATTTTACAAAGACAGTACAGATTTTATGAGAATACTTTATACATATATGTAAAAAAGATAAAAGCTTTTATTACTCATAACGACTATATATATTCGCCAAAATTAGACTGTTCTACCATCTACCAAATTATATTGAATTTTAACTCAACCGGATATAAAACAAAGAAACTACTGGAAAATTATTTCAAAATGATGAATAATTTACGTAAAATTGCGATGAGGTCTTAGGTTAGGATTTTAGTTATAGTTTATTTTTAGTAAAATTAATTACTTATTATATTTACATAAAAGAAATTCACAATAAGTTTGTTTTAAAGACAAATTTAATTATTATTGCTACAATATATATCGTTTCGAAATGTTTCCAATATTAGGGTACTGAAATTTTTACCATATGTAAGCTACATTGAAGATAAAATATGAAGAACATTAGAGTTTTCTTACTCATTTACGGCTATTTCATTTCGACTATTCGTTGTGCAATTTGTAGGTATCTTGTTAAAAAAATATTGAAAGAATTGTTTGACTACAGAAGGTAAATAAATAAATTAATTATTATGCTAGTCTTTTGTAAAGCTGACGAATATAGTCTTTAACAATCCATAAAATTTTAAATTATGGAATATGTGTGATAACATCCTTAAATAATATTATTACATAGATAAAGTAGGGAAGATTAACACGTAGGCTACTTTTTATCCCGAAAAAATTCAGAGTTACTGTGAGATAACAATAAATTAAGTTTTCTTTTTTAAGTCCATAATTTATTTATTTGGCAATAATATATTGAAAATTACGTGTTTTCTGATAAACTTAAATATATGTGGTAAATTAAACCCATCCCAAGCCGGGAGGGGTTGGCAAAGTAAAAAATATTTCCTGTCAAAATAAATTTAGATTTTTTTATTATTTTGAATAAGAACACTTTCAATGTCCATGTCATAACAAAAAATGCGTGTTGATTTTCCCAACTTATTAAAATTAAATTTAACTTATAACAAAATATTCTTCATTAGTCTGCCAATAATATTTTTCCATCAATCAAACTGTGCGTGCCGTGAGTATTCATACTTCTTATGCTTTGGGATTCTTCACGCACACCAAAACGTGAGGAGTATGCATTATCAGGAATAGACAACACTCCCATTTTCAAAATTCTGTTTATTGTTGACTAACCTTTACTATAATAATCAGATGTCATATATATTTTTAGAATAAGAAAAGCTTCGAAATAATTAATCAGAGATTTTAAGAATTTCATTGTCACGATAGGTTATTTTCCTACATCTTTATATCATGTCTATTCATTATACTATATTTATATATTTAAAAGACCACTATGTAAATTTTGTTGCGGCAAGGTTGCCAAGTTAAAACTATTCTTCGTTAGGCTTGCAGAAATACCAGAGACGGTTTTAAATAGTGCTTTGATTATAAATAAGGTATTATTATAAAACACTTTAGAACTAATATATAGTAGAATTCAAGCATCAATTCAAAAAGTATTACAATTTTTTTTTAATTTCTGTAGGAAGTATTGTCTTCACCTCAGGTATTAACAATGAAGGTAATTTTTGATCGTAGTTATCTATTTTAGTTACTTAATAATTACCAATGTTATTTATTAAGACAAAACAAATTTAGGGCACTAACAATGATGGTATTTTTGCATTATTATAGAAGTGTATTATACTGTTAATACAATATAACATGCTTAAAACTATTACCTTCGGCCTGGGTATGGTCTGGGTTGATGAACCGTAATACCGTAATACGTGATGAACCATACCATACTCACTGATTTATCGTTGGCATATTACTTTTATTAATGAGACATTAAAACGTGACAATACTGACCAATTTTCAACGAATCTATGTATAGGTTTTTATATTCCGTTATGTGCACTACAACAACTGCTATTACATATTTTTTGTCCGTAAACTTCTTATTTTCATATTTTGTACAAATCATTTTCAGTAATATTAAATAAAAAATGATAAACGTTCAAGGAACTTGTTTTCCCGTCTCATAATTTATAGTATAATTATCTAGGTATGTTGAAGTTCAATTTTTAGGAACAAAGGGCCAAGTCAGCGTTAGTAATAGCTAGTCAGTGATGCAATTGCAGCTGGTCTACATATAAAATATATATAAGATAGAATGAATCACTTTTCAATGTCTTCATAATTTGTTTCTAGTTATTGGCTTAGTTTCAGTTATTATGTAAATGTGAGCAATTAGATATTGTTAAACATTGTAATTGTACATTTCGCAAACATGAAGCTGAAACTATTTTGTTGCATACATGAGTGTATCTATGTCACAATTAAGCCAAATGACTGTAAAAATCAAATTCAATTTCTCAAGAAACCACTATCTCCATTCATCTATCCGTTTCACACGCATGCATGACTGAAAGAGACAAAAACAATCAAGCAATTGGCTACGCTTACATATTTGCCCCCGTACGTTCACCGGCGACCTCGGAGTGCGAGGAATGACAGACCTTGTCTCACGATACAGATTTACAATATCTACATTTACTGTCGCCAGCGGGCGAGCCTGCGCCAGCGTCTATGCCACTCCGTTTCACGCTTGAGCCACGTGAACAGATGATGAAGGAAGTCGTCCTCATGTCGACTGCCGTTATAACGATTGTCGAAGCGTTCTCTTCAACTGTTGATTGACTAACTTTCCGTTGGCCTTAGCAGTCATAGGTTGTTACTCGTCTTCCGTCGTGGTTTCATCGAATATACAGAGCTAGGCTGGGCTATAAACAATGGTTTAGGCTTTCAGACCGAGCAATTACAGTCCGGCATTCTCTTTCTCACATTAGCGTAATTTATAATAAAGATGCATACTGCTAATCTTTTATTGAAACTTAAGATTTTGAATCGTTAGAAGTATATAATTTTTTATACAAAAAAAAATATACAGTTATATGCTGCTGATAGCTTCTTAAAATGTTGAATATACTATATTGGTTTTTGTTACAAAAACAACATTTCCCTTTAAAATTATAGTACATAGTAATAATTATATTATTGAGTTACTAAAAAAAAGTTGCTATGTCAAGGGTAACGCCAAAACCCAGGGTTATCACAATTCATGTCCTGGTTCGCAAATTAATAAACCTAGTCTTACATTACTTGACTCAATCTTCCCTCCCTTAGTATATTTGTATGTAGTTGTAGTGTACCTATATTTTTTCGTAAGATTATAAATAAATATTGTTTGTAACTTTCTAACTTTACAAGTTAGACACGGCAATTGTACCTAATTGCATACTACAATTTGTATATCGACCCCAGCGCATCGAAAGCGGATGTTTTCTACCTAATAAAGGATAATTATTGCTGCGTGTTATTCAATAACACACGAGAATTAAGAAACTAAGTTAAAAAATGTAATTGTGAATTTACAAATTTGCTTATTATACGACTGAATAAACACCAAATGAGTTTATCGTGTCAGTAGCAAACTCTTCCGCAAAAGTGGAAGTCACTTATAAAAATTCTGTTTTAACAATTAATAAAGCCTGTCCTAAAGATTGAGTATATGGTTCAAACAATTTAGTATTACTTTATAACAATGAATATTAAAAGGTCTTTTTTTAAAGCAAATATCTGAGTATTTTGAGTACTTCTGAAACAAATTAAGATTTAGTAACAATATTGAAAGAACTTAATATTTTTTGTTGCTCTGCGCCAGATCTCTACATATTTGAAATCTGTTTTATCCAGATACATAAAAAGGATGCGTCGTGTTTGGATATATTGTTAAAGTTCGCTTACGTAAGCAGAAAGCTTGACATCCGGATAGGTTAAATAAGCGAGTCCGGGTCTCCGGCGACTATATGAGTCACATTTTTTCCGCTTTTGTCACTTGCCGTGATAAAATTATTTAAGGCTATTTAATGTACCTACTGGTAAGGAACTCGTTAGGCTTCAATGACACGTCTTTATTGTCTGCGGGGTGACTGTCCAAACGTTAAATAAGGAAATAATGTAAATATGCCTATATATGTTATAAATAGTTTCAGGGTGATTTTAAGTTAAGCGTGGAAAAATAATTTGGTTAATAACTGATATAATATGTAAACTAGTGTTCGTCCAATGGTCTAAATTCGTAATTTTTAAATTTGAACACAGACCTATTGTAAAAAATATTATACATATTTTTGATAAGGTATGACATTCAGTAAGACCATAGAAAAATAATCTTTTAGTTTAATTTATATTCTTTTTTTAAAATATTATTATATAATATTGTAGAAAATATAAGATGAATTTACCTGACCAATATATTAGACAGATATGATACATTAAGCTTTTCTATTTTATGTAGACTTTAACCGAATGAAATTATTTATTTTGACATGTAAAAAGAGAAAGATTTTATGAAGTTATATCTTATTAGGCATCTCAAGTCGCATCACGGATACAACACGATGTTGTTGAGTCAGAGGACGTCGACCGATGAATATAACCATGATAATAAGAACAGCAACCTAACGTTACAAGTGAAATTGTCATGACAACTCTACAATATTGCGCAATAAAGATGATTTAAAATAAACTTTATAATTTTTGTATAGACGTCTCTCCAATTATCCGTCATGGCATCAAAACGAATGCTTAACTATAAGGTTTTTGCCTCTTCATACTCGAAATTAGTTAATATTAAAAAATAGTGACATTTTATTACTAACGTAGTATAGGAATTTAATTTAATTTTGTTGTAAGGGAAATTAGTAAGGGAAAAATGAAAAAAATCTTAAGTCTTATTATTTCATCGAGATGAAAACTTTAATTTTTGCCTTCGCTTCAGAGTAAAATAAGATTATCTGTTGAGATAAGTAAAAGCTTTATTTTATATTATTTACAAAATTTATTATTTCTTCTCCCAAATTCTAATTGTTAACGTCATTTCCATATCATATTATATCATCAACCAAGTAAACGTCATTTCCATATGATATTATATCATCAACCAGGTATAAATATTTTATTCTGATCATTGACTTACTTTTCGTTTCTTGTTAGAATACCAAAGAAAGAAAGGAGAAATCCAGTTTTTCCTTATCCAACTCGTACCTTGTCCATCACAGTTTTAGTAATTTTAATGGGTTTTACAAATAAATGTATCCCTTGTGATCAGAAAACTGGTTGAAAATTAACGAAAATAGACAGACACGTATTTTATAACTTGTGAAGTATTTTCGCTAATTATGTGTTCAAGCTTAGTTTGCAGCTAGTTATCGTAACATCGGCTATAAAACAGATAATGGTAAATTGTGGGAAATTAGCTATGTCCTTGACCAACTCACCGATATGTGTGTATGTGGGCTCCCACGAACATACAATTGTATTTTTAACTAAGCGCGCCATCAACCTTTGAAGAGTCAGTCGTCAAACCTGTTCTAACATTTTGTCATCAACACTTTGCATATGAATACATAATGTTGATATTAAGTTAAATGTTATTCTGTCAATTTCATAACTCAGTGTAACAATCTGACTCTTATATTGCGTTATAGCTTACTAGTATATTAGAAGGAGAAGGAGGGCAAACTCAAAAAGCAAAAAGATTATACTGTACACTTTAAGATTAGTTTTAGTTACGTTTAGTAATAACATAATTTGGGTACCAAAATTGGGTGGGTAATTGTTATATTTTACTTTATTTTTAAACAGATTATATTTTTTATATTTGTAGCCCCAAATAAATAATTATTTCTTTCTTTCAAACAGACAAGACACATAATATTAAAAAATAGCTTTCTTTTATTGTTTTAAAAGCCTCTCACATTAAGTTTTTCTAAATATCTACTGTATATAGTAGATATTTAGGAAAACATGCAAGAAGTTACAAAATTACTGTCCTTAAAAATGCTTGTCAAAAAATGATTTAAGCGGCGGTATTGGCTATATATTGGTTTAATTTGGAAAGCTAACTACATAATATACTACGTAATACCTATACATATATAAGAATTCTGTATTAGTTCGTGATGAACACCAAAGCTAAATAGAATTTTGTGCACTATATAATTTAATAAAACTGCAGTGATAAGAGAGTTTTTATCGCGAGTAAAAACCTCAAAATTACTTTTATTTCAAATTTAATACTTGTTAAAATAGAAGTTGTTGTAATTATTTGAGTTTCTAACCGATGTTAAGTTTTAAGTTAGTTTACATAATACTTCTATAAACATCCAAAAGATGGCGACGTATTAAGATTTCATTCGTAACACTCTTGGTTATTTTTACTACGTTTATAATGTTTATTTACTTTTTATTACCTTTAGTATATAGTTTGACCCTATTTCCAGTATCGTATTATTGTATTTTTTTTAATATGCTTACTGGAGAACAGTAAAACTAAAACCAATTTGTTATTAAACTTTGTTATTAAATTAAGTACTATTGTCACTCACGTTGTTCAATGCTATCATTTGTATAAGATTTTCATATCTAAAATCGGTGGTTTCATGGTCGGCAGCGTTGCAACAATGACATAACTAACAGCGTTCCAACTTCATAGTTATTTGTTGATGTAATTATAAGTAATAAGACTTGGCTATTATAACTAATAATGAAATTAATTATACAATAAATATACTATTCACAAATTAAACGTTAACGTTCTACATGTATTAGAATAGTTTTAGAGACTCGCTATGGTGTGCAAAGTTGTTATTACGAAATGTACAACTATTTAACTTCATTTTATAACCCGGAAAACGTTGTTTATAAATTAATTAGGTCCTCTAAACACATATATTATTCTAAATATATCAGATTTTTTAAAAATGCGTTTGTTAAAGAAATAAATGCAACATTATTATACTTTTTTAAACCTTGTGTTTATATATTATAACTAAACAAGATTCAAAAGTTATAGGTACAAACAAGTTGAATGTTTATTAGGAATTTTAAGATTTTACCAAATATGTATACCAGAGGCATAATGATAACATCTAGATAGGTCTTCTTAAGGTGGCCTAGTGGTAGTTTAATACGCTCACCTAGCCTTGCGTTCGTTGCGACCTTACATCTAGTGAAATTGAACCGGTACTTAGTGTATACCGGTCTTGCTGCACTCGTGTAGATACAGAGTTATTAACTCTTAGTTATTTATGATAAAATAAAGTTTAATTTATCCTTTAGACTAATTTCTGAATATATAACAGTCTCGATACTAAATAGGATGTAATTGTAACATAAAGATACATTGATGTCAAATGTACCGGAAACAGTCACCGACTCATATATAGCCCTCTCTTTAGCTTCCGTACGTTAGAATTGCATATTGTGCGGAAATGCCACCTTCCCTGTACACGCTTACAGTAAGTAAACTACTAAGCGGAACGATATGTATCATTAATGCTAATGTACAAGAAAAAGTGCATTTATCCAATAATATTAAACGAAAATGAAATTGTCAATTATTTATCCTCTTATTTGTGAATCGTGAGAGTGATATGTGGCGAAAGTTTTCATAATATATTACTCCATCGATTTGCACTTGCGTCGAATAAGAATGCGTAATACTCACACCCACGCTCCGATTAGTAGAAATTTCTCACGACTATATTAAGCTGCAGCAAGCGATGCTCTTGTTGCAATTATAACAATGAATGTTTTCAGCCTCTAAATATTTCATAATTACAACTTCTTTACTTCTATGTTATGTCTGTAGGTATTCTTATGTAAAAGGTTAACTAAAACTACGATGATTCACATTTTTGGTTATTGTCACATGCCATCACATAATTAAACAATATTACAAAGCAGCTTTTTGTTTGTTACAGATGTTTCCTGCTTTTCGCCTTCCATGCTACTTGTAGCGAAGTAGATATTATTACAGAACCACGTCCAGGAGAAGAATATGTTTTAGTAAGTTCTGGACAGCAGACTCCTTTAAGAAATTTCGAAACATCACATAAGATACCTGAAAAACATCCCAATCATCGATTAACAAAACAAGATGAAGGTGAAAAAATATTTAAAAAACTTAACAGCGGTAAGACTAAACACCCAACTGAAGGTATTGTATCTATAGAAGAAGATAAAAAAGCTACATTAAAAAAGGGACAAAAGCTTAAAGCATCTGAATCTATTGAAATTGATATTCCCGTTTCTAAAATAGAAGATATAAAGATAAAGGAAAACATTAAAGATGCTGATATTAATCCCAAAATGGCCGTGGCTTTGAAGGCTATATCAGAATCGGGAAAACTAAGCAGTAATGATGGAACAACAACCCAAAAACCGGTATTGACTACATCATTACCAACATCGACAAAAGTGTACGACTACATTCCAATTAATTTTGACACTATTGACGATATAAACAGCGGATTGCTTTCTTCTAACGTTAAACTGGAGACAGCAGGTTCTGAACAAAAACAACATTCACGAATTCAAGTAAAAAAGGGGCCTAATGGTCAAGACTATGAGTACGAGTACATTTACTATTACTATGATGAAGATGAGGAGGGTAAAAAAGACAATAATAAGAAAACTCCATCAAGTAGTGAAGTCCCTATTTCAAATTCACACGATGGACCACAAAAAGTTGAAAGTGAAAATCAAATAGCTAAGGACATCAAACCAAAGAGTAAATACAGTACAATTGATAGATCAAGTGCTACTACAGTTGCAGCTCCCGAAGTTCAAAATGAAGTTTACTCTCCGCCCAGTAGATCTCGGTCACGAGGCCGGAATACTGCACCAGCACCAGTTGAGGAAGAGTCACGAGAAGAAAGGTAAGTAAAAATGTTTTATTTTCTAACAACTGAAATATCGATAGTAGAGCTTATTAGAAAAATGTAGTGGTAGTATTTATAGTAGTAGCAGCAACGTAGATACCTCACATCTATTTTATTCCGAGTAACTCAACATCACTCGCTTATTGACGCACGAGCCCATGTGGAATCACTGCACTATGAAGAACGGATGAAACAGAAGTGTACGTACAATACAATAACTTTTCTTATCAGGCTGCCATCGAGCACTCGTTTTCCTCCTCGGGGTCGTAACTTTGCCTCGACGACGTCTACTACTACGTACGTTCCAGAGGTATCCTCAGAAACAATAAGGCATCGTGGTCGATCACAGGTTGACAGTATTGCTGATGAATCAATTGGTCAGACTAGAAGTAGAACACGCGCTCATATCAGGTATAGATAGAAAAACGATCTTCTAACCTTCTCACGGTGGTCTTTTCTTCTCTAGACTCCTACGTAATTCAATGGGACGCTTGGTTGTTACAAAATAAAAAAAGAAGATTGAATTAACATTATATAGGTGATGGAACACGAAATATTAGAGTAAAACTGTAGTTTTATGGCAGGGAATGTTAGATAAAATATATATTGCATTGCCTACTTTCTTCACGCTTATGAATAAAAGGGTCAATTTCGGTTCTTCCCCTATTTTCCTGAAATTTTATGTATAAAATAGTTTTTGTTTTACCTAGATTTATTTATTGTTTTCAGACGTCCAAGCTCTGAACTTGTAGATCTTGACAGTTTTAAAACTCACTCGGGTGATAAACCGGCCCAATATAAAGAACCTCCAACCAGATATTCATCAGAAAGTAAAACAACAACAGAGATTGCAGAGGATCTACCTCCAGCCGTCGAGCCATCACATGCTAAAGAATCTCATAGAGAGGGTCACAGTCTTGACAGTGGCATTAGGTTTCAAGAAATACAAGATGACTCAAAATTGCCTTCCGATTACAAAGAAACGACATCATACGAACAGCAAGATACTACCGAATACACAACAATGACAGCAATGGAGAAAGTAGCTCTAGATTTATATGCATATTTGGCAGGAGAAAACTTAAATAATGAAATAAGTCCAGCTGTAGAAGGGACAAATGTCGAAGGATCGACTATTGCAGATGAAGATGCCTGGACAACTGAAGTGGTTAGCACTACAGAAGAGGAAACCACACCTACAACCACAACAACGACTACTACAACAACAACGACAACCACAACTACGACCACACCAGTTCCTACAACTACTACTACAGCAGTGCCAACTCGTCCTTCAAGATTCAAAGGTCGCCCAGGTGCGAGGTCCCGAGCACCGGCTTCATCGAGCGCCGCTACGGAACCTCCTCAAGAAACTTCTACTAGAACGCGAGGTAAACTATAAAAGGAAGTTAATTAATTGATTGATAGAATAGAGTAAATAAGCGATAGCGATTTTTATGTTTTTGGCTATGCGATTTATGCGATTTTTTCTTAAGAAGCGACTGCAAAATAATGCAATTAATTGTGTACATTTAATAATTAGGCTACAAACATATTAAGGTGATTTGTAATCAAACCATATTGCAATTATAAGATTTACATTTTTTTTAATTCTTTTAAAAATTGTAAAAGTTGTTTTGTTCTTATCTTTTTATTTATACTTACTACGAATTATGACGTTTCATTCACCTCAATATTTTTGAAGTCATTGTTAATTAATAGACAAGTGTATGAATATAGTAAGTGAGCGTTTGTTGACAGGTCGATTCAGCAAGCCTAATGGCACCCGGAAAACAACTGCAGCCGCTGTAGAATCCTCAACCTCTTCTGCCCCAGTTGAGAAACCGGCACAACCAAAGGTTTGTATCCATTTTTTTAATGTTTTGATTGATCGATATAGCGATGTAAAGCGAAACGCTTGAGCGAATGCCTGCAATGCGATGATTATGGCAACTTAGTTATTTTTTGTATTTAATAGCCCACAGATCATACTGTCACCAATTGACACGCAATTCCCTATACTCATTCGATTACAGCATTATTATGCAAATAAAATAAATCATATATTAGGGGTTAAAGTATGAAATTGCCGATTTGCACTGAAAAATAGAAATTCGTTTTTTTTTTTTAAATTAAAATATTCATTTAATCAAAATAATTACCATTGTTATCTATACATTGCTGCCATCTAATAGGAGGGTCATTTATGCTTTTGCCATAGAACTCTGGTGATCTAGATTTTATAAACTGTGTAAAAAAAAGAAAACTTTTCATCACGTAGAAAATTGTCCGAATTACGAAAAAAATGGTAGTGCGAATACGGAGGGTGACGAATGGTTTCCTATTGCGAGCGATTGTGAGTTCGGCACAGTAGACTTCTGCCGTTATTGCTTGACCAGATCGGAGAAAGCTGACACCATGCTGAGACCACCAAACAGTTACCATTACCTTTCTATTGGTGAACTGTTGCGGCGTTTGACCTGGGTCAGCCATTGCATTTTTCGCTTATGATTATCGTAAAGAATCCACTTTTCGTCACATGTCACAATTCGATCCAATATTCCTTCATTTCTGTATCGATTCAACAAGGCACAACGACAAGTTTCAAAACGCGTTTCTTTCTGCAGATCAGTCGAATCAAGAGGCACCCATTTTTCATATTTTTTTTTTATTTTATTGATTTGACGCAAATGAGTCAATATTGTTGGTAAGGTAACGTGCCATGCCATGCCGCTAATTCCTGGGTAGTTTGGCTCGGATCGGCTTCCACCAAATCTTTCAATTCATTGTTATTCACCTATGTGGGCGGTCCTCCACGTGGTTGGTTCTTCAAATCAAAGTTTCCATCACGTTTCCATCAGCGTTTAAACCAAAATCGCACGTTGCCTTCATCAGCAGTCCCCTCTCCAAACGCAACATAGATATTGCAAGCTGTTTCTGCCGCGTTTTAGTTCCTCGTCGGATTCGTATTCAAAAATCACTCGAATTATCGAATTATCCATCTTTCTTGTGTAAGCTGAATAAAAAACAACTGAAAGTCGATTTTTTTATAAGATTTGCATAAAATGTTGCATTTTATAAAAGAAGAACTACATAGGCACCGTGTGAAAAAAGTTTCACTCAAAAATCTCCAACCATGAAGGTTCTATGTCAATTCGAAGTACCTGTTACAATAAAACGGCAATTTCATACTTTAACGCCTATTATTATTTCTTACTGTGCATTGTTTATTCAATCCCACGTTAGGTATAGGTGTTTAATAAGTAATTATAATTTTTTTTTTCTTTTCTTTACTAACATTTAAATGAACACAATTCAATAGTCCGTATTAAGCTAATAAATTAATTAAATTTTATTAATAAGTAGGGCATTATTACAATATTTCAGGTCCGATTAGTTGCGTTCATTGAATGTGGTCAATATTTTTTTTATGGTAGACTAGCCGACGCGCGCGACTTCGTTCGCGTGTTGCTCCGCTCCTGAAAGTTGTAGCGAGATGTTAAATAGCCTAAGTTACTCCTTGTTACATCAGCTATCTGCCTGTGAAAGTCCTTCAAAATCGGTCCAGCCATTTCAGAGATTAGCCGGAACAAACAGACAGACAGACAGACAAAAATTGTTTTGTCGATACGTGGCATCCTCGAAGATAGTGTGGGAGTAGTAGCGGACTCTGAGCTAGAGTCCAGAGATCCCCTAGGTCCGCAGCATTAATGGGATGTGTGAGGGAGATTTCTTTTATTTCTACATATAATAAAATACATGTGTATGTGTGGAAAAATCTTCGAATGTTCTGTTTGATGTATCGTAAAATAAAGTGTTATATTATACTCCCCAAGCATTTAATTCGATTTCAGCCGCCCGTAGACAAACTGATAGCAATTAACCATTTTAAGAAAATTGCTCTACTATTATTGTAACTGTCTCGATATGTGTTTCTTAGTATGTCTAATGTAGAAAATATCTACCACAACATCAAATAATACAAATATTTATTTCAAAACTATTGTATTAAAAAAAAGCACCTGTATAATAATTTAATAGCTTATAAAGTATCTGTATGTAATATTTCATTAAAATCCTGTGACCTCTTTTTGAGTGAACATCTTCCATGTAAGATCTTTGCTTTTTTTGGGATGAAAAGTTGTCTATTTATTAATTCAGGTTACGAAGTATCTGTGTGTCAAACATTAAATGTGTTTTTTAATTAACAATTATCCAAACATCTAAAAATACAAACTTTCAAATTTATAATAGATAAACACATATAGGTAATTTATTCTTGGAACGAAATTTCATAATGTGGCTTGCGGTAGAAGTTGCCTGGTAGAAATCGTCTCATAACAATAGCATTATGCTCATCTCGAGTTTGGAAATCTTCGGAAAATTTATAAATATCAAAAAAAAGCAGTTGAATAAAATTCGTGTAGATTGATTTATTTGTTTGTCCAAGATAAATATAAAAAACATGATGAAACTATTTTATATTATAGAAATATATTTTTAGTTTAGTTGGTGTGTTTTGTTAGCAGGCGTTCGGACGGCGAGGCCTGTTTGCAGGGCGCACACGTCCCAGCAGTACTCCTGCGCCTGCGCCAGACGCGAGCAGTGTACCCAGTGAAGCATCAGCACCTAGGTTCGGTCCAAATCTTTTTTATTACTCCTTTATTATTACTACTTTTTCTTTATTATTACTCCTTTAACATACTCAAACGTACAAGACGAGACTGAATGTTTAATAATAATTTATAAAACGGTTTCATTAAAACCTTAACACGATAGAAAACGTTTTATAAACTATTAATCAAATCTGTAGGTAACAATCGTGAAAACTTAAGAAATCACTCAATTTTTAAATTCAAAAACATCTTACATTTGGAAATTGGCTGGAACAAAACTGTAATGACAACTAGATTTCACAATCAATATATCTTAAAGAAAGATAAATTATATAGAACTTTAGTACCTACGTCACTAGCTTATCAAGGCGAAATCGTAATATTGCAATACAATAGTATACAATAGGCAATAAAAATTATAGTTATCACACATGGTTCATATTGAACATATTCTAGATAATAACGATAGTTTATAAAGTATAGTTATGGTTTTCGACAGTTCTATTCATCAATACTATTTTAGGCAGAAATTTTACTTAAATGGTATGTTGTATGATGCGCAGACCTCGTCTTCGTCCCGGCCTGAGACGAGTTGCTTCATCAACTACCGTAGCCCCATCATCCGGTGAGGTCACAGAAACTACCGCACCGGCTGCAAGTCAGAGCACATCATCTGGAGAAGTTATTGATACCACACCCACACCATCAAGGACTATTGGGTTTGTTTCTACTACAATTTTTATAATTAAATCAATATAATTATTCATCATAAATAGTTCAAGTAGGTACTTTGAAATTATCTAAACATAATTTAATCAAAAAAGTTGATTTATTTTTAGCCGCAAACCAGGCCTAAGGCCGATTGCACTTCGACCTGGACCAAGACTAAATATAAGACCAAGCCCTCGTTTGAGACCTGGACTATCAAGCGTAGCACCCACTGAAGCTGCCTCTGAAGCACCTGCTGAGACTTCTGCTCCAGATGCATCGGCTACCGAAGCTGATTCAGAAGTAAATTCTTTTATTTCTTTATACATATGTAACTATGAAATATATGTGCATATTTCATTCGTTTAAACAAATTGTTAACTTAGTATGAAAGGAAGGAGGAAATTTTAAATAATATGAATACATAATATAATTGTAGAGAAAGACTACTTTAAATATTTTAAAATTGTTTCCAATATGAATAAACGGACTCCACTGTAGATACTTGAAAGTAAATCAAGGTTACCTACTTTTAAATTCATTATGTGGAATAAAATCAACTAGTATTAAGGAATGTTGAAATATTAAAATAAATTTTTAAGCTTTTTTTTTTAAAAAAAAACAGGTATTAAATATTACAATACTGTTGTATAAATGTTCCTCATATAAGAATACAATTATTGTATTTATTGTAACTACATTTATTTGATTTGCATAACTATATATTTTTCCGATTATTTTCCACAACTTAAAAGATATTCGAGGTACGAAACATTTATCAAATTTATTTTTACTCTTGTCATCAGGGTTTTTAATTTACTTCCTCATTTTATAACTTCCTTGAAATCCAGTCAAAATTCTTATGTTAATAATGAGGTCACTCATTTTTTCAATCAAATATTCAATAAAAGACAGTTGAAAGCAGATTCATTATATTATAATTTCAGAGCCCATCACCGACACCAGCGCCGGAGCAACCTCGCGGTGTTCTGAAGTTGCGCAATCGCCTGCAGGTGTCTCCGTCGCCCAAGCCCCGCGTCGCTGTTACGCCTCCCTCCCGCCGCCCAAATCCTTTGCTGAAGAAGCGTTTGCCTTCCACTGAGGTATTATATTATAATGTTTCATATATTTAAAAAAAACATTACACATTAAATAACTTCTTATTAAATGTCATACAATTAATTTCACAATCTAGGTGAAATAAAGTATGTCTCGCGTATCTCATCGTACATAGATTAACACTTAAATTACTACTTAAAATGTTTCATGTTTATTTAGACTACAACTGAGGCGCCAAAGAAGTCTACAGAGACGACAGAGGATACCACTAGCGCAGAAAAAAGTGAAGCTGAGGCAGAGACGGAAGCACAACCCGCAGAGACTACGCCCGCGCCTCCGCTGCGCGGTCTCGACGCGCTCATCGCAAGAAGACGCGCAGCTGGCGGGATCGGTGGGCGTCCCGTCCGCCCTGCGCGTGGCGCCAAGTTCAACCATTAATTTCTATCCCTAAACTTTATTGTCTGACAGCGAACACCGAGGAGCTCTCATACTATATTGGTTAAACAAAGAAAACGAAACGAATTTGAATCTTGTCCAGTTCAAAGTAATTATTTATAGTTTACGTACCTACACTTGGTTTTGTTTTAGATTCCTCGGTGAGACTTCAAGCGCCTGTCATTTAGTCAAATTACTCCCTAACTGCCTAGAGATCACTTTAATCTCTCATTTTTGTAATCGATAATAGTTGTATCTTTATGTATAATAATTAGATTTAAATATTATAATTTTTATATTGTCCTCGATACCTAACCCTTTGATTAGGAACTTTCTTTCCGTAAACATAACGTTATGTATATATTAGAAGATATTTTTTTATGATGGTGCATTCAGGGTTCGATTTTCAAAAGTAAGTCACTGAAGTGTTCTTTCATTTTTAAACCAAATTACGAACCATCGAAATCAATATGATATAAAGTAGACATATCCTTATCACCAAAGTAGTATCAATAAAACTATAGGCGCTATCTTATTACGCCTTTATTTATCGAAGCGTCTACTACAGTAATCTGGTCTTTTAATTACAACATTTATAAAATACAATTGCAACACGGAAGAAATTATGCCATAGATAATAATCTGATTTACCAGGTTTTTAAAGTTCAGGAATAATTATAAAAACATTTAATAAATTACTAGAGAAATTATCTAAAATATATATGATCGGTTAAGTGTAAGAAATTTTGATGTGCCGTTATAATTGTCATCTTTCTACATATAATTCTATTGGTAATAAATATTATACCTGATACATATTTGACTTAGGATTTGTAGACTAAATCTACGATCATTATAAATATGTTCATAGTTCTTTGACTTATCTAACGTTAGTAACGTCATCGATTCGATATACTCACTTGTTTTTATTTATGATATTAAGTGGTCAACATGTTGTAGGGCTTAATTAAGTAAGAATGTTGTTAATGAATCGTTGCGTCGACATCCATCGATTTGACTAGAAACGTCTGCACTGATAGTTAGTGCCATCGTGATATGTTTTGTATCTTTTGTAAGTGTGATAATAAACTAAATAATAAGATAACGTGTGCGGTAGTTTTATTTCTTCTACTTCCTAATTATAAATATTTTATTAAAATACTAACACTGACATCAATCCAACTAAAATCACGAGATGCTATGAGGATACGGCATTTACATTGAATCTAATTATGCAACATATATTATAAATTTAAAATCATAATACCTATATATAGAAATCACTAACAATAAATATAATTTGTAAAAAAAATGTTTTGAAACTGATTCAATCCATGAACACTGTCCATCTATATCTATATCTATACTAATATTATAAAGAGGAAAGATTTGTATGTAACGAATAAACATAAAAACTACTGGACCGATTTCAAAAATTCTTTCATCATTAGGAAGCTACATTATCCCTGAGTAACATAGGCTATATTTATTACAAGAAAAAATTAGAGATCCTTAGGAAATCTCACGAAAACCAACCCAAGGTGCCAAAAAATTAGACATAAAATATCTTTCATCGCATGCGCTGCAAAAAGTATTGATGATAGAACAAAAAAATGTTCTACAATATTATAGAACGTATCAATATCTACAAAAAAGTCCGCGAGACCATATGTCCAACTATTATAGTTACGTCACTATAACTACTTTTTTACATTTTAAAAGTTGATAAAAATGCCTATCAAAATCAGACCATGTTTTCTATAACTTTGTATTAATCCTTATCCAAATAAATTATTTCGTATTCAAGACTATTTCAATACCTGTAAATTACTTTTTGAATTATTAAAATCGGACTTTCCATTCAAAAGATATTACGAAATTAAAAATATCAATATAAACAAAAAATACACGACGACGCGACGGGCCAGTATAGCGACGCAGCGCAGCGAGTAAAGCGGCAAGAGAGGGGGCACCGAAATGCGGGAGGGCCAATATATTTTTAAAAATAATTTTCCACCCGCGCGAAGCCGGGATGGGCCGCTAGTAGTATATAAATCTAGTCGACCCGCCCCGGCTTCGCCCGAGAGCTATTATAATTATATCAAGCTAACTTTATAACATAGACACAAAGAATACGTAAAAATATAAATAAATAAAATAAACCCTTGCTTGCTCTGCTTAAATTCAATATTAAATAATCATCTGAATGTTTATCTGTTTAGATATTTTGATGTTTGTTACTCAATCACACAAAAAAGGCTATACGCATTTTGATAAAATTTGTTTGTATTATACTTTATGAACTGGATTAACACATAAGGTACTTTTTATCCCGGAAAATTTCATAGATCCTGTGCAGTGGGGGATAATAATAAAATGTTTATTGAACGCCCGAACAATTTTATAGAGCAATGTACCTACCTGTTGAATTTTTTTTTAAATCGCAACGCAGCGTTTTTTTGTGTGTGATGTTGTGATGACGGATCTATAATAGGTAATTTTATAAATAATGGCATCAGAAGGATGTTAGAGATAAATAAGGTAGCTGAAGGAGTCTCTCCCTTCCTCTTATAATATTTAACCATTTAAGGAAAAATATAAAAGAGAGAAGAGGTCGGCAGCCCCACACCCGCCACCGACTCTCGAGTCCACAAAACCAACCAAAGATTGAACCTTCCTAGACAGAAGGAGAGAGCTATTTATAGTGCGCCTACACTGTTAATGCTACATTAGCAAGTACCGAAATCCGGGTAATTGAGTCGAGACTGCAGTATTGTAAGCCGGAAGTTTGGTAAATCAACTGACCGACTTTCTTTCTCATTAATATATGAATAACTTTTATTCCCCACCTTACTCAATAAATTACAAAAAGTACATAATACTCGTATGTTGAAAGTTATTATTGTATAAACTAAATACATTAATAACATGAATTGCTTATAAGAAACAATAATTCAAATGTCAACTAAGTTGAAAGGGCGAACCTCCGAACAACAAGAAATTATATCAAGCCAGCAGCTTCGCACGAGTTGTATAGCATATTATATCTACATTTTCATTCTGCCGTAACTGAATGGATTCTCCATTCAGTTTTGAGTTTATTGCGAACACACAGACAGACGCGGCGTAGTACTTTGTTTTATAATATTCAGTAGCGATAATTTGATGTAGGATATTAAATCAAACATAATCTCAATTTTAATTCTGTTGTTCAATATTCGTAAAAGCGATTTAAATGTTGTAAATTTTATTAATTAATTTAGCAATGAAACAATCAATATACAGTTAAAACTAATGTGTAGTTATGCTGAGGCGTACTGACCGTGTTTGTCTGTTATGTTCCGAGTAATCATTGTATTTGATGTAAGTGACGACATCATATCAGCAGTACTATGAACATCCTGTGTATTAATACTACTTGGTATATATTTGATATTGATGAAATTGAAATGACGATCTCTTATCTACTGATGTGTAGAATTTTTCCACAAATTGCTAACAATAGTTTCAAAAAAGGATAGTCAGTGACATTTTTTTAATTAAATAATAAACTATTTTGGGATACAAATAGTATCTAAGTGAACGACGTACTCATACTACGTGACCCATTTTTAACAAGTTTTCCAAGACCAAATCTTTGTTTTTCACGTAGTAATTCATAAATAGTCTATTAAATTTTTTTAAATTTTAATTTGAATATAGCACAATATTTCCCTAGAAGATATTGACTACATGACGAAAACAAAGACCACCTCCCCTACTCCTGTGACCAAGCGTGGTATTTTGAAGACCCCCCCGGGCCTCAATACGTAGTAGTGTACGTTCCCTAATTATATTGCGTATAAAACACTTATTTCAATCTTGTACCAAAGTTTATAGGTTCAAACCAATAATATTAGTCGAAAATAAAGGATTCTCTATACAATTCGATGAAGCCCATGGGATTTATTTTAAGTAGCCTTGGTAATGTAAAATACTGTAGATTTTGCATTTTTGGCAAAACTGTACAATATTGATAATAATAATAGGAATAGGATAAAGTGATTTAATTCTATTTCTCGTTATTAATGTTACATCCTTTATATGATAATTTAACAACAACTCACGCACACGAGTGCACACAGACATTGGACACATATCATTTTGTACACGAACTACTGGACAAATATATTTATTGCTTAAAAACCAAGATAAATTAGTCGTCTGACGAGTTCCATCCGGACTGTCCTGTTACAACGCAGACCGCTGACCTGAGCGCTGATCCAGTCAGTAGTTCAGTACTCAACCAGTCAGTCGTACGCGCACCACGTTACCACATATTATACTTTTATACCGTCCTCTCCCAACTTTGTAAGTACACTATCTTATCTAACCCTTTATCTGCTATTAACGAGTTTTAATGTGGAACAATTCAATAAATATTTCCAATAGCGTCACAATAGCCAATTTAGAGTATCAATTTTGTGTTAGATATCAATACCGTTTGTAGTTTACATTAACTGAATAAATCCCTGTATTAAGTATCGCCGGCGAAGCCCGTTTTCCTTCCCTATAAATAGTACAATAATACTTATAACTCTTTATTTGTAAGATTTATTATTAATCGTGAAATAATAATTTGTTCTTGAGATGACGTTTCGATAATACTGTTTTTAAAAAATTAGAAATTATCTTCTTATGTCATAAGATCTAGCATTAGCTGTATATATTTTCTATTTAATCTTAGACTTCTTTTCATTTATTTCAGTTGAAACCCAATACAATGGGTTTGGATATAAAGACCGTTTTAGTGGTGGATGGTGTGGGAGCAAATTGCGCAGAGATTCTTAACTCTCATAACATTAAAGTTACTACGAAAGCTAAGATAACTAAAGATGAGCTCTTAAAGGAAATCCCCGTAAGTTAATAAATAATTTGCGAATTCGATTTCTATATATTTATGTTATTGAAAATTTTAAGTATTGATAAATGAAATGAATAATTATCTATTTTGTTGTTACATATAAACAGAATCATGATGCATTAGTGGTACGTTCTGCAACACAAGTGACAAAAGAGGTTTTAGAGGCGGGATCCAAGCTAAAGGTTGTAGGAAGAGCTGGAGCTGGCGTCGACAACATCGACGTTGGTGCCGCTAAGGCAAAAGGCATTGCAGTTATCAAGTAAGAATTTTTTATCAGTATTTTTTAATTTTGTAAAATTTTTTTGAATTGCCAATTTATTTTTTATCTCCCAAATATGTATGTCACAATGAATTTTTTTTTAATGTGAAATGCTTTACGTACATTTCTTTAACTGAAATGGACAACCATAAGTTATTCCTTATCAAGAATTCATACTTTATGATGCAATATAAAATTACATTTAAAATAACGTGACAGCTATTAAACTTATATTATAAAAGACAATCGATAACATTTCTGACCTCTTCGTCCATACAAACAAAATCATGTCAATAGTCTCGTATCAAAGAGATATATTAAATTGATAAATTATTTCGATTTAATCAACGTACGATACTTATACAGCATGAAATATAATTACTATTTATTTATAGATAAATAAAAGTGTTCGGATAGTCAGAGAGACAAAAATTTCCACTCTTTCTTTTCAGGTTCTTTATTATATTTTAAATATAGTTCCTAACAAGTTAAAAAGAAGCAACAAGACAGACGACAATATTTGGTCCGATCAAATCTGTAAAAAATTACCGAACCATCTTTATCTTACTCGTTTTTAAAGAGAAAATTTTGCAGTACAATACTTTTGGAGGCAGGAAATATTAATAAATGCACTTCATGACAAAAAAATCCATTGATCAAGAATATGTTTTTTTTTAAATGTTTGTTACATCTAGATTTTTAGAAAACTATGTACTTTTTGTACCGCCTTATAATTTTATAGTGGAAAAAGCCACAAACCATTTTCAGTATACAATTACAAAGGAATACTATATTTAGCTAATTGCCAAATTTTCTAATAGTGGACGTAGTGTACAGTGTAGCCAGTTTAAGTTTTTTAATTTCACTTTTAGCAAACACGTAAACATTGACATTAGATTTAGTTCGTGTTTAGGAAAAAAATAAACTTTATTAAAAATTTGTACCTAACAGTTAATAACATCTCAAAAAACCTGGCGAAACATTATATAACTTTAAGATGAAGTGATGAAGCAGATAGGAATCGAACAGAAAATATGCCAGGAGTAGGTATCTAGATATTTTAGTGTATTAAAACTTATTTGTTGTTTTCTAGTTGATTCTTATGAAACTTTTGAGACATCAGAAATAAAAATATACATTTGGATAAAAGGCAGAAAGAGTTGCTAAAAAATTTAAATTTTTAGTGCACCGGGTGCTAATGCCATGAGTGCTTGTGAGCTGACATGCGGGTTAACTCTCTCCTTGGCGCGTCATATTGTTCCTGCTGCCACAGCTCTTAAGGCTGGCCGCTGGGAACGTACTCAACACACTGGTACCGAGCTTCAGGGCAAAACCTTGGCCATCCTGGGTCTAGGCAGAGTAGGCCGCGAAGTGGCAGTCCGAATGAATGCATTTGGAATGAAGGTAAGGATTAAAAATCATATTAAAGCAAACACAACTATTACGTCTATTTTTATATTTTCAACCATTTACTGCGAGTTGTTGCTTTTGTTGCTATTGCGATAATGTATTTAAAATAAAAATCTGCTGCGAATTTCAATGAATAAAATTACGACTTTTTTGTTACAAAGTAATAGTATGTAAAAGACAATATGATTAATACACATGTTATATATGTATCTTCAAACCGCATTTGCAACACTTTGTTAAAATATTAAAAATTATTTATTTCACTGATTTCCTTACAGATAATTGGCTACGATCCTTTTGTAACGGCAGGGCAATGCGCACAATTCCACGCCATAAAGAAGGAGTTAGATGAAATCTGGCCACTCGCAGACTATATCACTCTACACACTCCTCTCATAGAATCTACCAAAAGTAAGTATTTACTTAATCAACAAAGGTACATCAGGAGATGTAGGCCTTAACATTCGTGATGGACAGAAGTCCATTATAAAAATGAAATATCAGTATTTAAAATACTAGCTAATTTATTAGTCTACTGATTCTAGTCTACTATAAATTGTCGCAATCCGGACATCGGGTGCACTTACCTCTCGAAGAAGTATGTCAAACTCTACCTCGTCCTCGTATCGGTATCAAATAGCTATTATTGCCACGGCTATGCCTGCCGAGTTAGTTCCTTTAATTATCAAGGATTACCTTCTTCTTGTAAGTAAAGGGTAAATGGAGTAGACTATTATTATTATATTTTCTCAGTCAATTTCTGATATAACACTGGCCATCCAAAATCAACCTGGTTCAATTTAATTGGCTTACATAGATTGTTATGTAGTGCAATCTTTTGGTTACCTATTGGAATAATATTAATAATTAAGGTAGCTGCTGAAGATACACTAAATTATTATTTACATCAAAATTTATCTTTAGCCTGTAATAAATTTACATACAGTTACTTCCGTGAAAAGTAGTTTAATCAAATAAATTCCATTACGTTGCAAACGAAATAAATTTTAGATTTGAAATAACTAGTAATACTAATAATAATAAGGAAAATTTAGTAAGATAAGGAATTCTTTGAACTATACGTACCTACAGACAATTTTCTTGTTTATTTTACCTTATGATAATTATGTTACGTCTAAGATGTTTTTATTTAATGCTTATCTATTGAGTTTTATTTGTCGTTGTTGCAAAGGGCGTTATCAATTATTTAGTCATGTATTAATAATATCAACAATGTTGGTTGCTACATTTCGTTAGAGGCCATTAATTTATTACGTAAGACGATGTAGGGGGTCGACCATGTCTTAGTTTTTCTTACAAAGGGGTGGGAGATAATCTCGATAGTTCTTACGTATGATTACAAAAATGCGTAAAGTTTAAATTGTACTTTGAAAAAACGCGGGTAACCCGAGGTCCACTCGGTAAATAATATATGTAAACGACTTTCATTTCCATTGCAACGGACCCGCGCTACCTGCTCTGCGCTTCCCGGGAACTCCCCGCTTGTGGACTAGTCGTCACTTGTTTAGGTAAACAACACTCGTCAATGTGTTGATAATTTTATTCTATGATCGAGCAGGTTCCTTTTGTTATATGCTTATACTAAAATTACTTACTACGTTAACTTTAACAATACAAAGTGTTCCGGTGGAAGATCTACTGTCCGAGTAGGTTTTGAGCCCCTGGACTAAAAATCTTATCTAGGTAAAGATGAATGATTAAGCAGTTTATTACTACCATAAAGTAAAAATGATTAGTACAAATAAACGTATCTGAAAATTTTGACTTTAAAAAATAAACATTAAAGCAAACCAAACGTGCATTCGTTTTTTTCTTTAGATTCTTACGTAATAAATATTTATTCTTATTTTTTTCTTATAATAGCAGGATGGGGGGGGGACTAGCGAAAATTGTCTTACGTAATAAATGAATGGCCCTTTATAATGAAATCCAATGAAATTCCTTTCAGTCCAAATAAAATTGAATATGTCACTTACCACTTGCAACTTAAACTTATGTTTACATATTATTGCAGACTTTATCAACGCCAGTGTACTGCAACGATGCAAAAAAGGCGTTAAAGTCATAAATGTAGGTCGAGGTGGTTTAATCAACGAGCACGATTTCCTTGAAGGACTTAAGTCAGGACAGGTAAAAATTATTACTTATTAATTTTTATTGTAGAAACAGAAGTATTGAAAACAATAACTAAATAACGACATACGACATAATGTTAATCAACTAATGATAATAGCAAGGGGCAAAGCCACAACAAAAACAGGGACTAAGATGACTAAATTCGCAATAAGTTTCTAAATTGCGCAATATTTTTCTACTAAAATGGAGGTGATATGCTTAACCTAGCGATTACATTTTTTTTGTAAATATGACGAAATAATAAATATGTTAATAAGATAATTCTTTAGTATCTATTTTAAATACCTATATAAAATTTTATGAGATTGGATAAAGGTAAGACGATGTCTGGCGTAATATCTATAACAAATCTATAATACTTCAGTTTTATTATCAAATAGAGGGTTTTTTTAATTACTTGGGAGCGGGACCGGCCAGTATTGTTTTGTCAGCGAAATATTATCTCCACTAATGTTAATTTGATACCTGAATTAATTTCGTACGGGTTCTAGAAAGTTCGTTTTCTGAAAATTAAGTTATAGGTAGACACATGACTTGGAATTCTAGGTTGAAGCCGGTTTAGTTAATTCTAGCTCGAACAGTCGATACTAAATACTTAAATATTAATTAAGTTTTATTGATAAATTATATTTTTTTATTAAAATACATTTGTTACTTAACTATTTTGCCAGGTGGGTGGTGCAGCATTAGATGTTTTTGAGCAAGAACCGCCTACAAACCCCTTGACGTTAGAAATTATTCAGCATCCAGCTGTTATTGCTTCACCTCATCTTGGTAAATATTTTGTTTTTAATATTTAATTACACCTAAACATCACTTGAGAGAGAAAGAGAGAGATTGGAGGATGTGATAGAAAACTAAAGCCTAGAGGTCCCAATCTATAACACTAAGAGCTACTGTGATTCGTTTATTGTTAAAACATTACAGTAGTATTCCTCCAACATCTTAAATCAAATATATTTAACCTATGCTATCACGTTTTATTCTGTTGCGTAAAACTAGGTTGCCTGGAAGAGATCACTTTGAGTGATAAGCCCTCCATTGCGCATATTTATATTAATAAAGTTTGTATGTTTTGTGCTCTCTTTTGAGCAATAAAATATTTTTGATATTTAATTAGATTTTAGCTTGCTTTCATACTTTAAGACAATGAAGAATTTGAAATTCATAAAAAATACTAAAAACAATTTTGATTTCAAGTTTATGCAGATTTTTGTTTTCGACAAAACCTAAATCCATTAAACATTATATGAATTCACATTGTTTGGTACCGAATATAAAATGAAGTAGCCAATTAAAATTAATTACAATATTAAATTAGAGAGCATTACTTTATTACATGATTGCTAAACTAGATTGTTTCATCATTATTTTATTTATAATATTTTCTTGTATTATTTACTTTTATAGAAATAAAATAATGTTATTATGTTAGGTGCATCTACAAAGGAAGCTCAAGTACGCGTAGGACAAGAAATAGCAGAGCAACTTGTGAATTTGGTCAAACCTGGTACCTTTTCTACACCTCTCGCTCAAGTAAACTAATTATTAAAATTTATTTTTTAAAATTGTATCTGTTTATTATTTTTTCTTTTATTTTGTTTAAACAGTTAAACCATAAAAATAATATTAAATAGGTAATTTTCACAAAATTCTATTTCACTCTGAATAATCTTTACTGGTAAGTAAGTAGTTTAATGAATAAAAATGTATTGTAAAATACTTGTTTTATTTTAACACTTAAAATTTAAGATTCTGAACAATCTATATATATAAAAGGAGAAGCTGACTTAATGACTGACATATCAACGCAGGGCCTAAACTACAAGGGTTAGAAACTTGAAATTTTGCACAGGGGTTCCTTTTACAACGTAGAGGAGCACTAAGAAAGGATTTTTGAAAATTCACTAGTATGAAACTTTGCCGTTTTTGAAGTTATTCAAATGAAATTCAGTATGAAGGTTCCTCATTAAAAGTCATGAAACATGTGTAAAATATTTTTTAGAAAATCATCCCTTAAGGGGGAGAAAAGGGGGTGCAAAATTAAGTATGAGTACCTCATAAAATTATTAAATATGTCAACAGACGATCTACTGTAGACTAATATACGAGTAACTACCTTAATATCGCAAACGAAGTTGCGAGTAAAAGCTAGTTAAATATAATATTTAATTGTAATTGTAAATATTTTTATCTGTAAATATTCAGTGAAGCGTGATTCGGACTTTCGCACTGAGGGTTCCGTACAGTCTGGATTGAGAGATAAATAAGTACAAAGGGTAAAAAGAATTAAAATTATTTACTATAATTACTTATAGATAATTTACACATATAATGTATAATTTCATTTTTAAATCATCGAAATTAATGAGGCTATCTGATGGCAGTATCACTCGTAAATATAAAAAGTATTGGACAGAGGTATGTAGACCAGCTTTAATATAATTTAAAATAAAAAACGTAAAGATTGTATTAGGAATAACATTAGAGGATAGGGATAGTGAATGATAGCTGGCCATGATTTTCAATTGTATGCATTGGGAATCTAGAGCGACTGAGAAGGACGGTAGGGATTTTGATAGTGGACAATACATCAAATGCTATCTGGGAGTAGGAAAAAAGAATTAGAGGGAAATGTCATGAATAAATTGGTGATAAAGCTTAGTTTCCTCCTCGTCTGGAATAATTTCTACCAGTCCTTACTGGTGGGGCAGCATCGTTTTGTTCTTCTGGTTCAGCCTCTTGAACTGATCTCGATGAAGCTGAAAAGTGATAGTTGAATAAGATTAGTAATTCTATATTTTTTAGAACGCTAAGGAAACTCTTAGGAGTCTTTATTATATTTTCAAAAACATATTTTTATGATGTAGTAATGAAACCCGCACGCAAAACGAATGAATAAAGCATCGTGCTTACTGTAACTTAACGCATATCATTTTAGTGGGTTATGGTTATTTTATATCGAAACGATAGTTGCAAAATATATATTACTAAAACCACGGTCAATAAGCCGATTTACTTCTTGAACGCATAAGTAACCTAAATAATGCAATATTATTTCGACCGTTTATGTTTAACAGGCGTCGGACACGGAGCATGAAGGTATTTTTACATAATTAGAGGTAATGACTTATTTTACCTAGTTTGTTTACAAACTCTCGATTATAAATCACTACAAGTCTAGCAAACTAACCAACTATAATTGTGTTTTAATTTTTAGTTACACAGTAGGAAGTACGATATTTTTAATTATAGCTTGTTAACTCTAAAAGAAATCTCTACTTAATAATAATAAATAAGTTAAAATGATGTATTATTTTAGTTTGCTGTCACAATTCCTTTTGAATATTTGTCAAAACCTTCGTATTGTATAGTATGCTGAAATATCGGAAGTATAGTATGCTGAAGTATAGTATGCTGAAATATATATATTAATTGAGTCTATTCATTGTGACAGTTAAGGTGCTAACGACTAGACAGCCCACCTCATAGTAAGTGCCCACCGTCGCCCATGGACATCGGCAATACAAGAAAGTGACTTTTGTTTTGCCACCTCGAAGATAGTGAGGACGGGGAATGGAGAGAAGAATGCTACGGTTTCAGTGGACCCTGAACAAGAACCCAAAGTTCACTAGAACCGCAGCATTAACGGGATAGGAGAGGGAGGGGTAAGTCTGGCCCACATGCGGCTCGACCAGAACGCGTCAATGACACTTGGCGGTCGGATTCGCATGCTGGTGGTCGCAAGCCAGTCGGGTAACCGATCCCCTACGAAGGGGACCACCAAGGGGATGCTATCCCAGTGGTAGAGGGGAATTGTATTCTAACCCGTCCCCTCACGGGTAATAGTGATTTTTTTTCTGTGACAATTTTGTATTTAATTATGTAATTAAGGTAAATACATACGTCGTCCAAATCGTCCTCTGCTGGGCTTCGAAGGCGCGGGTGCTGACGCGGGCGCGTCTTCAGCCTTAGTCTCGCGCGTCGCCGTGTTGAAGCGCTTCTTGCCTGCTAGTTTTAATATAAAAATTGGGTGTTTATTTGATACTGAATGTAAGTCATTATCAGTACAAGGTTTGTATGAAGGAATATTTTTGCAAAATCTAACAATTTTTTTTATTAAACTCTATAAAATAATATATGTTTGGTTGAGTTCAATGGCGCTGTATATAAAACGTAAATCAATTTTTATATCCTCTTGCAATCGGGCGAAGTCAGAGCATGCCGCTAATATTGAATACTCACCGTGTCAGTACAATACTTTTACTTGATATATAATATTGAAAAATATTTTTGTAAAATTATATACACTATTTTAAATTTGAACATTTAAAAAAATAGTAAATCATGAAAATACGAGAAGAATTATCTAGTCTCTTTACGTTGACTGTGATATAAATAGATATATAGACAAACTTACTGAAGTTAGCTTTGACAGGCGGTTCTGTAGGACTATCGGACTGTTGCTGAACTGAACCACCGGAACTGCCCTGGCTTTTAGCTGAAATTATTGATTAATTATCGATGTATTTTTAGGTATAAATATTTTATTTTACTGTATTATTTTGTTTTACTTCAAGGTTTTTATAATAAAATGGGCTAATAAATGTAGAAACAGTTCACAGATATAATTATTAATTTTTAAAACCAAATATTTCCTCCACTCATTTTATGAAAAACAATTTAAATTTAATATCATCTTAAGAAGAAATAGTTGACTGGAAATTGATTTAAAATGGCTCGAAAAGCTAATATATTAATAAATAACTAAAATCTGAAGATATATTATGATTTATGACAATGTTATAAAAGGATAATAAAAGGATAATTTTATTAACATAATTATAGACACGGTACCTTCGGCGACCTGCGCACGCCGTCTCTTCAAAGCTTCTAATAAGTCAGTGTTACTTCTAAAAGGGCGAACTCCTCCACCTACTAGTTTCTTCCCTTCAGTAGAGGATGGTGGCGCTTCTGTTGATGGTTCTTGAGCTTCGCCCTCAGCTGGGTAATCCCCTTCATCTTCATATTCTACTTCTTCCTATTTCATAGATAATATTACGTAAATTCTTTAGTAATACTAATATTTTCTTAGATTGACTACTTATGAGTAGATAAAAGCATATAATAATAATTGTCATGAAAACAAACTCAAGATCTAGAAGACCTTCAGATATGAAAAGTTATTATTGGCGCATGCCTTCATTTTATAGCACGTCACAACTCACAAGCACTCGTACATTCCGATAGCGGTAGCAATATTAACATCATGAACCAGTTCAATCAGTGTAGCTACATAATATAGTACTGTATTAAATAAGTGCGTTGCGACCAACGTACGTAGAAATGCCACTGAGGAAAGGGAACCAACCTATGCTGAGGTCGCTCGAAGGCGACCGTCCATCGGTTACTGGTCCAGCTTGCCTTGGACCAAATGATTCTTACGTGACATCCTAAATTAACTGTTTTTTAATACGGGATTGCCGATAATATTCAAAACAATATAAATCTAGAAATACCCAACACATAACTAAGTGCACTTATTTTTTTAAATCAAGAATAGAGTATAAAAAAGCATCAAAAAGCTGTACATAAAACAAACTTTCAAAATATCTCACCTCTTATCAGATCAGAATTTATTGCAATAATATGTATAAGTTTATGATAGCAACAAGGAAAATCCTTCACTGTCATTTATCGAAGTTCTGTAACAGACTTCGTGGTTTAACAATATAATTGAAATATCAAAGGTTTTTTCCAATATCAGTTCTAAATAAACATATTGTTATTAGTAAATATTTAGTCATTCTTTATAAGGAATGAGGATGATGTCCTTGAGCCTATCTCCACGCCTTTTACTGTACCAATGTCAAGTTATTGCATTAATATGGTTTAATTCTGCAAACAGGACCTTACAACTTCATAAATGAAATGTTGAATATTCATTATCAATGTATGACACCGCTATCGCAGATATAAGTAGAGTTTTTTAGGTTAAGTATTTCTCATTATTAAATTTTCGTTCATTTGATTAAAACCTTTAATCTAAAGAGAAATTAACGAAAGATATGGCCTAGGAAGAACTTACTAGTTTACAATCGGTCGATGCAGATTCTGTTTTGCAAGTTGATTAGGTAGAATGTTCTATGTATATATAAATTGTACTTATCTTAAAAGAGAATAATATACTGTTACAATTATAGTTCATTCAGGGATATAATTTTACAAAAGACATATTAGCCGCAAACGTAACTCTATTGTTCATAAAACCGCATAAAATATCTGATGTAACCGTCACAAAAGTACTGTTACACGATCTGGTAGATTAGTCTCAAGTAAATATGAACGCCACGTGAAATAACCAAAGTTTTGTATTTCGGGAAATAGATTCGTTTTGTATACAAATAGTTTTGGGCACGTTTCGAAATAAGGAAAGTTCAATTAGTAATTTTAAACAGATTTTAGAGTTAAAGATCTCTAAAGAACATATAAGAATAAATAATTCTAGTACTTAACTTCTGGTTTCTAATATTAATTTTTACTTATAATTTTTGGTTACTAAATAATATTCTTCAAGTCTTTTATATTAACCATTTGGTAATTTATGAACATTTTGATTATTTCATTAACTTGCGAATGAAGTTATTGCTGTCACCAAACTATTTGAGTCAAACACGTCTACAATAAAATAGTAGTTTCTTTTCGAAGTAGAAGAAGAAGTGAATCGTGTAATCTAGTAAAGAAAAAATCAAAATCACTTTCACAAAAATTTCTATTATCTAAATTCGTTTTTAATTGCCATTATAGTTCTATCTTCGAAAACAATGTACAGAATGTTGGTTTTATTTGTGGTTTTTATACCTATGTATTTGTTATAAATAAATAATTATATACCTGTGGTGGCGGTGTTGTGGTGGTGGTCTTTCCCTTGCCCGCGAGTCCTCTTTTCAGTAAACCCCGGTTAGGCACCGCCCGTGGCTCGGCATCTTCCTGAGGCCGCGCACAGATTTGACACGCTAGGCATGCGATAACCACGATTCTGAAAAATTAATGTATACTCTCATAATCTCACTTTATCATTGTAATAAACTTATCAGTAATAAATATTTGAAAATGCTTTTAATATCGAAAGTTACGCCTTCAAGTTTTAAGCTCTACAAACTTACAAATTCTTGTAGACATATTAGATTAAAGTATCTGCAAATTATTGATTTATTTTACGCTTCTTCCTTTAAAGCAAATAAAAATATTTAGACAAATAGTTAAATTGTGATGCTGTTATTTTATAATTAGAGATTATCATATGATGGTAAAAAACAATCCCGGGAATGATCCATCCAGGATTATATGTATTTACATGTTCTACGCATTTTTCTTCATTGGTAAACCTAATTCGGCATTTATATTAAATATATTAATTTTATAATATATCCATACATTAGACATATTTGCGCACGGGCATGAGTATTATACCTAGTATTTCTATAGTCGACTCTCGATGTTGTTTAGGTTCGCTGTGTAAGAAACGATGTACAAAAGATTACACATAGCGTAGTGAATGGTACGTGTTACTTTCAATGATGACTGTCAAATATCGATTCTTTGATACCTATTCATAGAAAGTAAAAGTGAGTCTACACTAGGGTGAGGATCATTGGGATTATCACCAACAACTCGTTTTAAAACTTTAAAATATATTATTCAAATAATGGACTCACATGTAAGTAACCGAACGGTACATAAGTAAGTACATTAACTATCCAAAAGTTAGCACGATCTTTGCGTTAATATCCTTGTATATTTGACCTTTCACAGAGACGGATACACTATAAATAAATGTTAGCTTTAAGGATTCTTATATAATTATTACTCTAAGAACTATAGTTATAGTGTTAGTGATAAAAAGATGAAGAAATATATATAATAGTTATAAAATTTTTGGCTAATTATTAAAGCGATCAGGTAAGGGACATTTTAGTTAAATAAAAATCATTAATGTAGATAAGAAATCAAAGGTCAAGGATTTTTTTAGATCGCACACTTCCTACTTTACATTCTTGGCATGTCTGCTGATGTAAAGATGTGTGCTAAATAGATGAATGGTAAATGTCAAATTGTGAGACGAGTTACGAGGTTGGGTGAATGTCGTATGGAGGTGGATTGGTATGTTCGACTTCGGAGACACGAGTGCGTAAGAGCCTCCAGCTTATGACAGCTAAAGGTCAACATGTTGCTTTATAGATAGTTGAGTAACAGGTCTTCTCGCAGGGTCGGATCTCATAGACTGAGTTGTTTCCGCATCCGCTTCCGATTGTGCTATCGCGGGTTCCCTTAGCTTTCTCTATTTTATATAATACACTAGAATATCAAAGGATGCGCCGTATGCTTTACAGATACGCGGATGTAATATTGTAAAGTCTACTCATGCACTTCCTAAGTTCAGGCAAAGTGTAATAAAGTAATTGTACCTGCACTGTATTATTCATTAAAATCATCAATGTCCAGTTTAATTTTGGAAATCGCAACGATATAGATTCAAGTCACATCGGTAAAAGTGCAGCTTTCTAGTTTGGTACAGTTTACTACGAGAAATCTTTGTTTCAGTATGTAGTAAGCATGCAAATATGTACTTCGAATGTATAATGGCAACCTAAAATTTGAGTCAAGGTCATTAAGGCAAAACCAGAAACGGTAAGAATTGGGGTGACCTCGTGATCGTAGTGCAATGCGGTACCGCAGCTACACAGCTATCGTGTCGCTGCAGCACCCAACAACAAATTAGTTGCGTTACGCACTATGACCATAAGTTAAATATCCTAGATAGATGTTTCTATGCAGTATTGTGAAAGCTCCTAAATATTTTGTGTTTCCCAAACTCTTTCAAGCACACGTCGCAATACCTCCGTGTTATGTTATCAGATAAAAATATTGAAACATTCGTGTGAAAAAGTATGCGCGTTAATCTTCCCACACTGTTGCGCTTGCATTACTAACGAATTACTGTAATAATGAGAAAATAATGATTTTTACTTTAATAGTTAATTCTAATTACTATTATGCGATATTCTTGGAATTAAATTGTCTTACATATTGTTAGTGATAATTTATTAATTTGTATGATAATTATGTCGAATATTAATTATGATCGACTTGAACCTTAATGACACTGAAACTTTTCGCATGATGCGACTTTCTAGGTGTACAATTCTTCAGTGATCCTTGTTTATCAAATATGTTAATTCACTTATTACCTAAATTATTATCTGAAACTTACTTAAAATAATTTACCAAAAATATTAAAAGAGTTTTTAAATATTAAAATGGTTTAATTTAAAATATAATACGTAAAATTGCGAATCTCAAAAATTTATTTAAATTAATGGGTCTTTAAACTAATGATTTCCGAGGACATAATGTAATTATTACAATTTCAAACATATCTATAATTTGCATTAGACCTCTATTTTCTTATCGTAATTGTAATTTGTTATGTAGATTTTTTTGATATACCTAATCTCCAGAGGAAGTGTTCAACAACCTTGCATAAAAATTTATGATATCCGTAATTTTACCAAAATACTACTTATTTCGTTTTAATCTTACAGAGATGCATATTTTAGTACTCAAGTCCTCGAAAAATAAACAAGAGCTTAACTGTAGCAGAATTTTAATACATAATCTTTATTAATTGAGGCCAACAACTGGAAGTAACTACATTCATTGCCTACTACCTTCTAGTTACTGTTGACTAGCTTAGTAAAAATATTATTAAAGTGAATAACTTAAAAAATTATGTGAATATATTAAAAAACTTATACTTTGCCATTTATGTAAATGTAGTCAAGTTCTATACTTTCTTAACGACTTTTAAAATTTCAAATACCATGTTATTGTTTAGTAACTAGATTTTATGAATACATTGAATTCTTGCAATCAAGTTCTTACATTACTTGTTTTCCTAACTATCTTAATAATTAGATTAGAGCATCGTTATAATATAAAGGTTTGACGATTACATAAACAACCTGCAAAACACAAATAGACTAATGAAATTTTTCAAGCATTTATTAAAGATGTTTCGATCATAAGTGATACAATTAGGTTTAATTCTTTAAATGACAATTATCAATTTCTATTGTTTCTCAACACCTGCAGATAATAATCTCTATTGCGTTAGATCTAAACAATTTTAAAGTCGTACTTTCGAACAAATCAAACGCGTTTACATAAGCTGCGCGCTCTATGAATATTTAAATTTATATCAAATATTTTATACTATTATTAAATTGTTCAAAATAACTTTTTTGGATGAGCATAATCAAAAAATCAAATATTAAACTTGTTTATAGAAAAACCAAAGTTTATACTTAGGACAAAGAAAAACTAACTAAAAATAAAAGTATGTATTAACCGAACAAAAATCCTAACCTAAGGCCTCAACGCAATCAGATAGGACTGTGCCGAAGATCCTGGCTGCATTTTCTCATTGAATGACAATGATACTTTTTTGGTCAAAATGCAAGCCAGCCATATAGGTAATACTTAGGTAAACACAAGTGTTATATAGCTTTTACTCGAACTGTTATTAAGATAATCATAAAAAATATTACAAAGGAAACATTTGTGTTGTTGTAATTTTTACTGTCTTGGATGAGCGTTTATCCCAAGTATATTAAAATTTCTCAATCATAGGTCACGAGATTGACTTTCGGCGTGGGATCGACTTATTCACCAACCGGTTCATGGTTTCACTCAATTAATTTGAAAATTAATTGGTTTGATACATTAGGTCAGCCCATAGCCTTTATAATGAGGTTTATAAGTCACGTATTATGAAACATAGAATCAGAAACATTTTTCTATTCTTGCATTAGAATTGCGATCGTGACTATATTATTCAACCAGCATGATCTTAAAAGCCAATGCAGAATAAGAGGAGAATGTTAAGTTAAAAAACATGTAGTAAAATCAAGCGACCTAGAATATAAATTTATTTTTAAACATACGGAAAAGTTTGTAAATGAGAATATGAAAAACATTTTAAAAAAATAATAACGTGATCAAGTACGTGATCTTACGTTGATGAAGATTTAAGAATATGCTTCTTAAAAGCAGAAATAAGTGCAAGTATACTTAATTACCCATTTCATTATTAGTTAGCTTTAATATAATAATAATTGTGAGTGTGGGAAACCAATGTGAAGGGCTTAATTTTATGGTTATTTTAAATTATTATAATTATGTAATAAAAAGTTTTGTTGATGAATAAGTGCAAAATAACAATGAACTGCCAACTAGTACCTACTTGTACTCCAAGACCTGTCATTAGAAAGGCAAAATACTTACACACAAACGTGTTAATATAATCAATTTTATTCGCTCCTTAACTGTAACCTATTCATTTAACGTGTTGTTTTGTGGTCTATAATAATAATAAACAGACCTTCGTTTACATACCTCTCACTAGTTTTAATTACTAAAAATTGTTTTGTAAATTACATAGCGGAGCGTTGGAGACCGTGAAACTTGAGTCACAGTATAGGCAAAATTTTATCGTAACTTACAGTCACCTAACTTTACTCCAACTCTCCTCTTTACCCCAAATCACTTGACTACAACATAATGACTTCGCAATTACAATCGCAAAGCTGATGAACATTTTATTAAAAAAATTAAAAGTTTAAATAAAATGTACTCACAGGGGTAGTATCCTCATGTTTGTTTTGTCAGGCACGGATGTCGCAACGAGCACTCGGGTCGATCCTTTCTCTTGGAGCGATTGTGAGCAGGTCCACAACGGTCGGAGGCCACGCTTGATCTGCCGTTCCAACACCGACACCTCCGGTACACTCCGGCGCTTGGAGCCGATGGTTCGGTGCAGTGTCCGCTGTAAGCTGTCCGCCCTCCGCCACTCCGCGACACCACTAGCCTGATTTATATTCGGAGTAGCGCACATGCCGTGAGTCGTGACGCATGCCGAACACTACCAACAATCCACATACCTAACACCTGTTTACAATTGACTGTTACCATTTCAATTTTTGTGCTTCTAAGCAAATCCTGTTCGACATGTTCAATATATTCTCCCTATGTTTCATTCGTGCAGTATTCGTATGTATTCGTACTAGCGAGCTGATGATGGAGCCGGGACGTAAGGAATGGAGCTAATGGCGAGTGGTGGAAGAATCGAATTTGGGCTTGCTGGAATACTTATAGCAATAAAAGCTTGTATTTACATTCAAATACAACACTTTACATTTATTCTATGAATTATTGGTACCGTAATTAGTGATAAGCACTTCAAAAGTAAAGATGTTCATAATAATAATATCACGCTAAAGCTCTGTATATAACCTAACGTCTTAATACCTTAGCTTGATTGAAAGCTACTCTTTTGATCACGGATATCTATGGTTTTGATCTGTTCCTACCAACAATGTTCAAGGTTAATAATAATTTTGTAACTAATTGTTTGTAATTTGTAAGCGAAACCAAAGGTGTTGCATTGTGAAATAAAATGAATATGTCTGACAAGAAGATTTGCCCACTCATACTTTATACGTTTATGTACGGCTAGTCATACGAATAGGTATATGCAATACATAATATGACAGAGCGTCGATGAGCTTGTCGCATTTATACAGATGACAACTTTCATAAAGTTCAAAGGTTATTAAATGTTAGAGGTTTCTTAAATATCAAAGGCTTCGTCGATTTTTGTTTTTATAAAACGACATTAAATCTTACTTAGAGAGTGTAAGGGATACTTTTAAAAACGACCGTTTTTCTCGTGTTGAAAATATAAAGGAAAAAACTATGCAGGTATGCACTCAATTTTACTAGTTCATCATTTTATTAAAACTTGATAGGGTTGCGACGTTTTAATGTACCTAGATTTCCTATGGCAATCTTTAACTTCCATCATGAGATCTGAAAAAAACGGGTTGCATTGGGGGAGTGCCGGCAGAAGTGAAAACTTGAACATTAACGTTGTGCATTTTTGAATATTTCTAAAGAACAAAATTTAAAAAACCGAACTGTATTATCGAGGCTTACATACGGCGAGACCAAAACGTATCACGGAACTTTGGAAAGAAAATATAACTCTGCGGTTTAAGTAAGCCAAAGAAAACAAAATTAAAAAAACCGAACTGTATTAGTGAGATCTGACGCTTACGAATTTTCGATTAAGTCACGTGTCCTGACGCGAGTTTAGCATTTTTACTCATTCCAAAAAGAAAAGTATACAACTGCACAACGCCGCTAAACGAGTTTTCACTTAAAAAAATATAAGTATTACAATATAATATGTATTATGAATTAATTTGGATAGCAACTATGATGGATTAAGAGTTAATACAAACAGCAATTTAATTTTAAAAATCTCATATACTTTCTACGTTGAGATGGATGTGCATCTTTTTGCATTTATCGAGCTAAATATCCTAAGAATTTCTTTCTAATTTAAAATTTTTCTTTCTAAATTAAAGTTTATACTATCAGCTTCCTTTTTAATTTTCGGGACCATATTTTTTAATATCGTGCGCTTACCTAAATGACTTCACTACAGAAGTTCTTGTTTAATTATTTAAAAGTCATGTCATACTGGTAGTTTGGTGTATTAGTCGAGACAAATCGTTTGTCATGCTGTGGTCATTTTCACAATTAAAAAATTGTTATTAACCTAACTAGGTCACACAACATACTCAAAACATGACAATCTGCGTGGATATAAAAGCTAGATATAGTGCTCTACCTATATACTATAAACTTCATTTCATGGTATAGATGTACCTACCTTATTACTTTCACTTTTTGCTTTACCTATACATAGGGATATAGTATAGGTAATAAATAATAATACTAAGGAATATAGTATTCTTTATAGTTTTTTTAAGAATTTCGATCTAAAAAGGAAATATTTTATTTAATGGACAATTACCATACTGGCAATGGTAACATAATTAGTGCTACCAACAAATTACTAGTTTTACAGGTATTTACCATTACAATTTCACAAGATAATTCAATCAAGATTTCATTAACAAATATGATGTAATAAACATAATGTTATTTTATTATTATAAAAATTGCCAAAATGCTTTATTGATCGGTCGTTTAAACCCCTAAAAGCCGCTAAGAAAACAGGGTGTTTTAGTTTGAATTTAAGCGGGAATAAATTTGGATTTAGTTATGTAGTATTATTGACAGTGACAACATAGTAGGTATGCACTATTCAAAAAATATCGATAACCGAACTGATTAAATTTTTACTATTCATTGATTTTTCGTTACTTCTTCTTCTTCTTTGATTATGGCTTCCATTCTAGGTGCGCAACAAGATGTATGCAGTATGCACTGAGTACTCAGTCAATGTCTCGTATATTAAGCAAAACCCTATGGAGCACATCACATCACAATAGGAGTACAACACAATAACAGTTGGAGCAATAAAAATATTATAAAACAATAAAAAAATATTTTTTATATAAAATGTACCAATGTTAGTTTAAGTTTGAGGTTTTTATTAATTGAATTTTAATAATATGCATTATGCAGTTTTTTTTTATTAATACATTCATTGTATTCAAATTGAAAAACAAAATACTAACAGTGATTTCGATTTGTTACAAATCGATTAAATGTTTTTCGATTAATAATTTCTCGATTTGAATTACACACTGACACGTCCCTACTCCCTGTCCCTCATGCTAATTGGCTAATTGCTAAGCGTTGTAAATCTACGCATGTACGTCATGTTCGAATTGATTTTTCAGGTTCAGCTTCAGACGATCGATTAATCGATCTTAGCTTGATCTGAAATCGCGTCCCTAGCCCTAAAACAAAGAAGTATTTAATTGGTGTTTAATACAGAGGTTTTCACTTTTCGTTTAAAAGTAAAAGTGTAGTAGCTAGTAGATAAACGTTCACGCCTATTGACCTCGTATATAATCTTTGCTATTGACTATTAACATATTTGTTCATGTGGAATTTGCACTACAAAATCAGCATTAATAGAATTTTTTATTGTCTTGAGTAAAAAAGTATATGATATTGATTTTGTATAAAAATGCTTATTTTGACGATTTTTACTATTTGTATTTCGTTAACTTTTGCCAATAAAACTGTAAAATATGCTGCAGTTATTTATAGACATGGAGATAGAACTCCCGTAAATATTTATCCGACTGACCCTTGGCGTAACCAATCCTTCTGGCCAGTGAAATTTGGCGAACTTACTAACACTGGCAAAAACCAACATTATGCTCTTGGGAAATGGCTTAAGAGACGTTATTCGGTAAGTTATAAAGATAAAATAAAATGAGCTTTCTATTTTAGAAACTAACGCGACTTTTATAATGTAAAAAAATAAATAGAAGCCGGGATAGTTAAACCATTTATAACTCGAGAACTGCTGGACTGATTTTAACGAAATTTGGTACAGAGATAGACTAAAGCTTGGGAAATGAAATACCTTTTATTTTGAAAAAAAGGCTTGAAGAGGTTCAAAAACCAGATGAAAGTTTGTTATATATGTATAGAAATATGTGGTAAATTAAAATGTAAAATCAAACATAAATCCATATGATAACATTCACCCAAACTAAGTCAGAATAGTCTGGCTAGTTATATAATAAAAATAAGGACTCCATATTGTATGTTATAAATGTGAAAGTATAAGTTGTCTTGTCCTTTCACAATATAATGAAATGTCTGGTTAATATGGTTCTTCGTATTCAAAACTTTTCTTTGACCTTCTACGTTGACAAATAAACAAAAATGTAGTGATTTGAAACACTGGGCTCGGGTCTGGCCTTTAGGGATTTAGAGCTCTGGGCGGTACAAAAGTAAGCTCTCATTGCGTAAACTTTATCACATTATAACATGGTAGAAAGCCACATGTTTTAAAAGTATAACAAATTACTGAAAATAACACAAGCCTTTACTTCTCACTAGTATTGAATTTGTTACTCTAGTATAAAACATTGGTTTATAGGCCGGATAGTAAAAATCTTCTTTTTATACTGTTCCTACAGAATTATAATACAATATGATTAACAAGTTTGAAGCGATTGACTTCATTCAACTATTATGTAAATAACATAACGGGGTGGTGATCAGTTTTTTTGTTGTAGAGCCTATTATAGCTACAAGTTTATTATAAACTAAGTATCTATCAACCAGTCAATAAAGCAGACCATCCGGCTTCTTAAATTCTATGTATTTGTGAATAAAATTTATAAAGGAGGAATTCATCATCAACATCACAACCCGTCAATGGTCCGCTGCTGAGCTGGGTCTCCTCCTTAGAATGAGGAGGGTACTATTCCATAGTCCACCACACTGGCAGCACAGTGACGGCCCAGTGGTTAAGACTTCAAGTCTTACTCGCGAGGTCCGAGTGTGATCCCCCACACAGGCTGACTTTTCTGAATTATGTGTGTTTTAAGCACTTAAATATCACTTGTTTTAATGGTGAAGGAAAGGAGGAATTACATTCAATTAAAAATCTGGCACTTGTGAGTAGGACTCGCACACTAGTGCTGCCATTCAATTAGAATTAAGAGAAAAACTAGGTGGCATTCAGTTTACCAACTGCAATAAAATATTTTTTATGTAATTTACAGTTTTTGTTAGTATTACTTCTCATACATATACGACATTAGTTCTTCCTAAATTTCATGTAGCAACAAAAAAATTACAGTTTCGGGATTTTTCCTGTACTATAAGGCTGTCTTTGTGCCAAAAGTCTTGTTTGTAAGTCACCGGAAAACATTTTGATTCCTGTGTGACAATCGAAATATTAATTTATGTGTGTTATTCTGAAATCCGATTTTGCAGGACTTTCATAGTTTGGTGGGAAATTCATAGAGGGTCCACTATTCTAAAGAAGTATATTTAAAATGCAAAAATCTAGATATTGTTTAAATCACTCTTTATAAGATAGAGTACAAAAATTTAATCATTTTATTTATAACCATTATTGATACCATGCTGATGTTGAAATCTTTATTGGGCTTACGTTGTTTTATTACAAAGTAGCATATCTGATAAAAGTGTCACAAACAAAGAAATATTAATATTTTGCAAATAACAACAACTTTAGAGTTTATCAGTTTTCTAGGATAATTTTGTGGTTAATATTAAAATAATTGTCATTAAATATTATAAAACAGTTTTTTATTTTATTTTTATTTATTATAAAACACAGTGCCTGTTTGCGACAAACCCAAAAACTATTGAACAGATTTTACTGATTTCATACAGTTATCACCAATAGACGTAGTGATTGATGAGTTAAGGTGTTGTGTATATTAGTTGTAATATGATGAATTGTTGGATATGTCTCCTGGAATCTTTCATGAAAAACGCTGCCTATTATACATATTTGTAACAAGCAGCCTGACCTTGCTTCGCTTCGGGTATTTGAAACAAAATTGTTCAACGTTTCATAAAAATCATTGAAAAAAGAAAGATGAAAAGAGTAAAAGAGAGAAAGAAAGAAAAGATAAAAATGAGAGAGAAAGAGAAAAGATATACATGAAAGAGAGGTAATAAAAGGAAAAAAAGGAGATAGAGAGAATAATAGAAATAGAAAAAAGAGCAAAATTAAAGAAAGAGACAGGGTAAGAGAAAAGGAGATACAGGAAAAATGTAGATTTAATATCAGTGAAAAAATGTTTCAAATCAGCCTGCCTGCCCAATCAACTACAATATACATATATGACATCGGTAAAAAAAAAATAAATCAAATCAATACAAAAAAATGCCTATGTCTTATTAATTAACTACAAAATAATTATGGTAACACTACATCATCTCTGTCACTCAGGAATAGGTGCAGGTTCTTATTAGTAACAGAATTTTGAATATCAAATTTATAATTCTATACTTTAATATTAAGGCAACACTTAATAAATTATGTCACCTGGCATAGTGGAGCTTTATATCAGAGAAAGAATTATCAAAATCGGTTTATTATTTTCTGAGATAGGTAATCACTAAATTATAAATGGCCACTTTATGACACTTAAATGGCCATATTTTTATAATTATAATATTTATGGTAACACCACAGCCTATGTTACACGGAAAGGATGTAGCTTTCGATCGGCGAAAGAATTATCAAAATCGGATTATCACAAATCGTGAGTGTCACACAGCTTTAAAATCAGTAGTTTTTGGGTCTATTCGCAACAAACGTACAAAAAATCAAATGTTTCCTCTAATCTCTTAAAGAGTGTGTAAGGAAATGTATACCTCAAAGAAGTGATGGCGAGTAAAAAGGCTAGTAAATAATAATAGTTTCTTAATTTATTCTAATGTGAAGTAAACTTTGTAATTTTTAATTACAGCGTTTGATATCTGAAAAATTTAACCCTGATGAGATATATGTTAGGTCAACAGATGTTGATCGCACTCTTATGTCAGCTCAGGCCAACTTAGCAGGTAATATTATATCTAAAAAACTGTAAAATAGATTTTTAAAAACAGAATTAAAAAATGGATTGTTTGTTGGCAGGCATGTATCCCCCAACTGGTAAATCTGTCTGGAATAAGGATTTAATGTGGCAGCCAATACCAGTCCATACTAGACCTGAAAAAGATGATGAAGTCTTAGCTATGAAAAGAAATTGTCCTGCATATACAACAGAGAAAGAAAAATACCAGCATTCATCTGATTATAAAAAAAGACTAAACAAATATCAAAATCTCATGGAGTAAGTTTATGTTATATCATATTTAAAATTGAATGACCATAAAACAATTACTTCTACTACTACTAAACTACTAAATTTTAAAGAGTTTTTATCCAATGAAAATTTAATATATAAATTGTAACATATAAAAACAATGAAATTTTAAAAAGCTCCTTGTTAAGTTTATTTGGGGTTGGGCTTTCTTGTACAATAGGGGTAGCCTACAAACTATTCTCAGACATACTAAATACACACATAAAAACCACTAAAATTGGTCAAGCCATTTCGGAGTTCAATAACAAATACTGTGACATAAATTATTTATTTATAAGATGTATAAATTTTGAAATTAATTATTTGTGTTATCTTTCAGTTACATGAGTGCTTATACTGGAAAAAAAATTAAGGACTATTGGGACATTTTTGATATATATAATATACTATATATTGAAACTATATACAATTTAACTCTTCCTAGCTGGACTCAATCAATTTTCCCCACAAAAATGCGGGAACCTGCATGTTATAGGTAATATATTTTTTGTTGATATTAAACCTAAACTAGCTTTGGAATATTAATAAGGAAGGGAAAGTAAAAAAACTCCAGTGAAGTCGATTTCCATAAATATTTCCATAAATATTCAAAAGTGTTATACATTTCCAGCTTCGTCACAGCAACATACACCCCTGTAATGGCACGATTACTAGTCGGTCCTTTGCTCAAAGAAATTGTGAGCAAGATGAACATCGTAATGCGGAAGAAGAAGGCCAACCCATTGAAACTCTCTATATATAGCGGACATGATATCACCATTGGAAATGTACTGAATGCCATGGGGGTATATGACGGGAATTGCCCTGAATATACATCTACCATATTTCTTGAACTTATGCAAGGTATCCTACACATTGTATAATTAGATAATATCTAAATGTTATCAGTTCTTAGATTGTTTATTAATATAATCGATAGTAAATTTAGTCAACAGTATTAATATTAGTTAAAGTATAAAACAGGTCAGTCAGTATAACTGAAGTAACCCTTGGAATGCCTATAGTATATTGGCTAAATGGTTTTTTTACAGATGATTCAACAAAGGAATACTCAATAAGGATGTCGTATAGAAACTCAACTGAGATTGTAGAACCTCATGTGCTAAATATACCACAATGTGGCACTGATTGTCCATTCGAGAAATTTCTGAAATTGTATAACAATCTTTTATCTGTGGACTGGGAGAATGAATGCTCAAAACAGGTAATTGATCTAATATCATATTTTTCTTTTTGTATTTATCTAATGAGCCATATAGATTAATGACAATGCATCTGTATAATTCTATTTCTGTTTGGTCGGTCGGTTCCAAGTCAGATATTGTGTAATTAAAGATAAAAAAATGATTTAGTTTGATTGGCTATTAAAAATGCTAAAGACCTATTTTTTAGGTCTGATGAATTCCAGATCCTGAGCCTGTTTCCTTACCAAAATCCCCATCCCCATAGTGTACAGACGGCTAGTCAGCAAATATAGATTTTCTGGTTTGTTCCTAATTGTATTTTTTTATTTTTCTGTCGGGAAGTTTCTTAGTTTAGAAATTTACTTAATATTAATGACATGGCAAATATTTAAAAAAATGTCTTTTGTTCAGTTTTAGTTTAATTATAGAAATTTAGAAGTAGAACTATATAGAGTTAAAGTTAATTGTTAACAGTCTTGGTTAATATTTTTAATAAAATTTTGTATTGCTGTTTTGTATTGAAAAAGTTTAATTTGTGATTCAGCAATCTCTAGAATAATAACTATGGTATATTTATATTATCTTCAATTATATTTTACAGACCTCGCTGTTTGGTATTGGAGGTTGCCTTTTGGTTTTGTTAATACTAATGTATTTAGTACATAGAGCGTATTTGACAAGGGTTGCCGCAAATCGAAGGTAAGGTACTGAAGGTAAATGTATTATAATTACTCTGCTTTACATTATAGTTTAATTTATTTCCTAGGAATCAGCTTGGAATGAGACAAAATGTAAACAAACTATAACATGTATTAAATTTTTTTTAATGTAAGCATAAAATACATATAAGTTTTTTTTTTTAATAAACATCCCTTGCTACGTATTCTTGCTCATCTCTGATAGAAACGCAGTCTTATACTACCAAATTGAAATGTAGAGTATTTATGTAAAGTATGATATTTTTGTTCTTTGCGATTAATTTTTTTACCTTTTATCTCGCAAGCTGAATGTCATTAGAATCATTCAAAACATTGTAAAGAATTTCAATAGAATCATTAAAATGGTTTTCCAGAAGTTTCACTTGTATAAAGTATATAATAATAATTGACTTCATTATTAATATGGACTATGGAAGTGATGTAAACAAACTTTAATCGATATTTTATTGCTTTTAATGATCAAACGGGTTTTAAACAACGTTTGTGACAATCAATAATTAGAATTCCTTTTGTGGTTAATATAAGACAACTAAATGACTTTTTACTTGGTTTTTATGAAAAAGTAGCTGACCTGGAAAACGTTGCTTCGCCATGTTTTTTTGGTAGGCCACCCATATCACTGAGGGGTATGAAAAATAGTTTACGACCTATTTTCGAAGCTACCGAGTATACACAAAAAAATTAATAAAAGATAGTCAAGACGGTTCGAAGGAGTTTGGTTACAAGCACTGTGACACTCGGATTTTATATATATAGATTTAATCCGGCTATTTTGATATTAATTTTATTTCTATTATAGGGTTCAATCGTCCTATACAAGTGTATACCATCCGACATCGGCTCCTGAAAAAATGGTAGATCTCTAAAGAACTATATCAACAGAATTTAAAAACTAATTTTGAATATTATCAATCCTTAATAACTACGTAGTAATTGTTGCATGAATACTCTTAAATTTTACTATTATTAGTATAGTGTTACCAATGTTAAATTTCAACTTAAACTATGTAGTTTATCTTGGCATTTTTACTTAATACTTAAGCTGATATTAGACTATCATATATGATCACAGACGTTTGAGTCATTTTTATATGAAGAACAAATGACAGTGTAATATCTACATTTGTCTATGTCCTCCATAGATAAGGGATCCTATTTGAAACTTCATCCATTCGGAGATATGTTTTGTAAGACTTATTATCTTCCAATCTAAGTTCTTCAAGTAAAGTGTTATGGGCTCCTCTCTATGATCGCCTTGTTGCTACCCATGATCTAACCCAAATTGGGTTTTTTTTTATTTCTAGTTTTACTTTTCACAATTTTATTTTTTTAACGCAGTTAATAAAATTTTACTCCTAGCAACGGCAAACATGGCAAAATTTTTATCCATCTTGATAGTATATGACGGTTATATGATCACATGTGTGTCAATAGTGTAATACGTAAAAATGAAGAACTGCATCATATAAATATGATCATAGAACTTGATTAATGACATCATATATATATGATGAATATATTATAGTGTTATATCAGCCTTAGGGAAACTTATAATAATGGACGAAATTGTGATGGAAATCGTATAGGTAAACATGGTAGGATGAAAATGTTTGATACTTTGTAAGTGTTATTGTTTAAGGCGTCTTTTAGAAATTTAATAAAATGTTGTTTTTGTAAAAATATTCTATTTTTTACGGAACTAAAAAGAGACTTAAAGATTTTAATGGTACTAACGATGGATTTGTAATGATGAAACTAAGTAAACTTTTTTAGTTTAAAAAGTAGTACTTGCAGTTTTCGTTGATCCTGTGTAATAAAACTGAATGCTTGTATTAGGAGTAAGACTATCACAGATAACTGAGGCTATTATATTATTATGAATTTGTTGCCAAATCGATATTAAATCTAAAACAATCGTACGCAAGGTCAAGGTGGCGGTAAAACTTTTTTATTTTAACACATTTTTGACACTAAGGATCTCGGACTATGAATTATTCAATCAAAGGTGTCAAACTTCAAATTGTAACTTTGTCGGGTCGTTATGCCACAGTTTGAGAACCGCATATTATTGGTCGATTGGAAGAGTAAAGTGCTCAAGTTGTTATTAAGGTTGTGTCCATTTGAAAAAAAAAGTAAATAATTGCAGACTATCTAAGTCACTTTCACGTATCAACTACCGTACGTACTTAACATATTGTAGAGTTTTGGATAAAATTATTCTTTCATAAAACTATTTTCTTAATATGTTTCACGTTATTACCATGGTCACTAACCTATTTTATGTAAAATAAGACTGAGATTTGTAACTTTGTAGTGACTTCTAGTTATTTTAATCAGGGATGTTATGGAGCTCCGTAACCGTAACCGAAACTTTCGGATATCCGAAATAAAAAAATATCGTTTCGTATAATTTGGTATAGGAGTCTAAATGATGCATGTTGTGAAAAGTTCTTTCGAGTTCGAACCAGCCACCTGTTCGTTCGTTCGAACACCTCCCTTGCATTGTTTATTATTTGTAATTGTTCATTACAAGTCAGTTATTGTGAGATTACGTTACATTTTACATTTAGAAACTTACTTGTGTGCATTTAGAGGAAAATGATTAATAATTTGTATAAATTATTAATAATTGTTTATATTTCAGCAAATTGCGTATTAAGTGTAATGTAATCTGGAATTTCTTTAATCAAGTAAATTCACATTCCGCAAAATGTCAACAGTGTAGTAAAAACTTTTCACGGAAAAGAGTCAAAACCTATTTGTATTTTACTTTTAGAATCTAATAACCGTAATCGAAACTATCCGAAGCTAACGGATAATCCGAAATAATTTCATATCCTTAATCGTATCCGAAATTTAATATCCATAACATCCCTGATTTTAATTATTGACTTTTAGTTTTTATTATCTACTCTTCCTTTATATCAGAGTAATAATAATAGATTAATATTATAAAATCTTCTGAAAATTTATGAAAATGTTTCAACTTTAATAAATCTTTACATGTGATTAGAGTTATATTCAATATTTCTGTAGAATAAAGATTAAAAAAAATATATTTGGACATTTTATTTACTTATTCATTCCTTATTATTGATATTATGAATATATAAAATTTATTTATTACATAAGGCGCGTTCCACTAAGTGATCTCAACATCCCAAATGCTCATTTAGCCGTTCCACTTGACGATCGCGGGCGTTGTGGTCGCGTCGAAAACGTCATTAATGACGTCATGACTGGTGCTCACTCGAAGCTCACGACGACCCATGTCAAATCATGGGTCGTTGTGAGCGTTGCAAAATTAGTGACCTGTGGTTGCAAAATTTTGCGGCATTTTTAAAACAACAAAAATGGCGACAATGTAAATAACTTTATTTGATACGGATAGAGATTAATTAGTGGACGTGAATTTTTCTGCAGCGCATATTTATGTAAAATTAATTTTAGTTTCAATTAAATTATAATAATAAAAAATCAATCAATAAAAAATATGAATATAAATTAATTTAACCAATAATTTTAAACTTAACCTCTTGAAGCTATTATTTTATAACTCGCCATTTGAATTATTTACGTTAACGCTCAATTACCAGTTCCACTTGGGTTAAGGATCGTAACTCTCGTCGGCGTTGAGATCGCTTAGTGGAACACAGGGATAGGCATGGGTCGTCGTGAACTTCGAGTGAGCACAAGTCATTACGATTTCGCGTCGACCACAACGCTCGCGATCCTCAAGTGGAAAGGCTAAATGAGCTTGAGATCGCTTAGTGGAACGCGCCTGTAAGTTACAAAATTTCATTGACATTGAATTGACAAGTTTTGTCAATCTTTATAATAAATTTTGTTCGTTTTTATATTTGTTTTGTACGTTTTTTACTATAAAGTGCGTTTGAAATCATTCTTCAATCTGCATAATCGAAATGGCATACAATGTAAGTGAGCGCTTCCCACCAAATCCAAAAACATATCCCATCTTTGAGCCTGGAGCTTATCAGAATACTAATTCAAGTCTCGTCCATCCTAATAAAGTGCCCTTTCTTTCAAAAGCTCCTAGAAAAACTGAATTAGGTCGGAGAATATGGACTCATGCAATTTATTATGCCGAAAGACCTCGTGCAATTCCCAACTGCACAACAATTTCATCAAAAGTTCCACGATTTCCATACGAATTCTTATGTAAAGAGGATATTGAATCAATAATATGCCAATGTGAGATAAATGCTACATGTGAGTGTCATAGTGAGCAAGAAGAAGCAAACATAAATAAAGTTGTATGTCAAGCTAAAGTCCCGAGGCGAATATTTAAAGGCGCAACTCCTAGATCCATTCTAGGCGACAATGTTTCATCGTCTTTACATAAGCTTGGTCAAAATCACAGATGTCCTCCACTTTATAATACAGTAATGGTAGAGTCACATACTTATTATCATGGTTGGAAATGGAGTAAATGGATTTCAAAAAGAGTTAACAAAGCAGTGGACTTGACGCCTGGGCCAGCAGACTACAAAATAGAAAATGATCCAAGTTTTCAATCGATTTGCAATGAAAAGGTGAGGTCAATGAAACGTAAAAACTCCAAACAGCTTCGTTTTATGGACATGGTTGAAAGAAGAAATAAATTAGAAAATCTTCCAGGCCCAGCTGCTTATAATCCTAAATTTAGTCAAGAAACAAAATTAAATTTTATAGGTCCAAAGGCAGAGCGATTTAGTGTTTCGAAATATCAGGAAATACCAGGCCCAACAAGATATTCTATCAAAAGAGATTTTGAAAAATATAATGAACCTATTACATTTTGTCGTGTAAAACTTGTACCAGCCGCTTTTGGAGTTAAAGCAATCAGATTTAGAAATAAAACCGAACAGGGACCGAGTCCAGCAAGCTATAGCTCAAACTGCAAACCTACCTATTATCATAATTGCGTTGTGGCGCCATTCAATTCTTCCACAAAAAGATTTAAAGATGACAATACTGAGATTGATACCAACGATGCCATTATAAGTGATTACGACATTACTAATGCGGAGGAATTGATGCAAATCCGAAATTTTAAAGAACTACCCACGTGGCAATTTAGGTCAAAAACTATAAGAATGAAAGCTGCAACCAAAAAACAGAATGAACCTAGTCCAGCAGATTTCTTACAGCCATTGACAATGATTAAAAGAGAATTTCAAGTACAGCATACTAGTCCTTTTTTTTCGTCGGAACCTCGGTTACAGGCTTGGTATAACTGGATTCCCGTCCATGGAAAGGAGAAGTCACCAGGTCCTGGTCACTACAATCTTGAGAAACCAAAATGTATACCAGCAGTTCATCACGGGCCAATATGTCGATGTCCGCGTTTCGAAAACAAAGAATTTCAAACTCCTGCGCCTAATACATATAACACCAGAATAGGGATCGAAAATATTTTGAACACTAATAATGAAAAATTAAAACATAGTATTAAAAATAAACCAAAATTTTATTGGCGACCTCCTGCTGAGAAAAGACCTTTAGGAATAGAAGAGAAGGAGAACATATTGTTGAATAAATGTATTTCTCTTTTAGATACGCCAGATGTTTTTGAAATTGAACTGAAAAAGTTGGATGTTAAACCTATTATCCCTTCAGTATCAGAACAAAAGGGTAAGCCTAAGTTATTGCGCTGTTTTGTATACAATCAAGGTCGGCTTTAGCTACCGGACGCCCCGGAAGAGTTGATTCTGGCACCCCTTTATTGTGAAATAAACTGGCGAACGGCTAAAAAGAAAGTTTAATAAAAAAATATTTAAAAAACTTTAATAGTATTTTTGATCAGTGTCTGCAATAAATAACATTTTAGGGGCTGACATTTTTATTGTATGTATAATTAAAATAATTTTGTTGATTCATGAGTATAAACAGTAGTAGAATATGTTGAAGAATATGAACTACATGAAAGACAACAATAGTAAAGTATCAAAAATATAGTCAAGATTATTTTGTTAAATAAAAGTTTACATTAATAACGTTAATTTGCTCACACATCTGAAATAGGTTTTACCTACAGTCGTTTTTAGACATCATCTTAGCCTTACCGGTGATATTTTAAAGCTTATTTAGATTTTGGTGTTACTGACTCAGATCGATTAAAAACCGAATTTTTAAAAACTGTTCATCTCTATCTAAGCCAGAAATGATATCGTGATCTAATTCAGTATTCAGATTCACTTTGTTTTTGAATCTGTGTGTTGAATCACAAGACGTGACGAGTTTGAATATTGTTTTCTATCATAGATAACAAAAATCAAAAATGACAATGAATGTTGCAAGAATAAAAATATACTTACAAAAGAATATACTGAATTTAAAGAAAAACTGTTATTTTTTTATTTATCCTACAATTTATAGCAAATAAGCTTTAATAAAACTAATAGTTTTTACGATTATAGTTTCATTCACTATTTTAACTAACGCATTTTGTTAATCGTTGTAATTTCTATTGTTAATCGTTTATAATACACAAGCTACATACTTACCTATCTATTATTAAAAGATTTCTGTAATAGGGATAGCGATATTTTTCGAAAAAAAAATTATTCTTAAATGACAAAAAAGAATCGAGTGTCGATGTACTAGGGTGAAATATCGATTCAGTGCTATATATCGATATCGGATCCATCACTAATCTATAAATGTGATCTGTAAAGTGTAAATTATATGTACCTATGTGGTGTGTTCAATTGAGTGATTATTATTAAAAAAAATATTTTTTGTAATTTTTATAAGGAGACTGTCATTATCACAAAATTATTTGAGAATGTTAAATAGTGATCAATAATGAGTTAGAGTGCTCCAGTGCTTCTAGTTTTGTGTTCGGTATTAATGTGTTTACGGTTTGTTACGATAAATAATATGGTCATGTCTTCTTGAATTATCAATCCGTGCAAGTTATTCACGTAGTACTACCGAATTGTTTTTAATCTTAGGTCTGTGTGTACTTATTTTGGTATGAAACATAATCTTATTTTTTTATTATATGACACTGGCAGAATGATTTGTTCATAAGCATATATATTCACAATTAAAAAAAATCATTAGGTAATGCATATCAATTGTTTATTTAGTTCTAATTTTTATTTTAATTCTAAATTACAGACAATTAAAATTAATTATAACATCGGTATAGGGTTTATTTAAATTATTTTATACTACCTGACCCATCTTTGTTTTGCTGAGGTGTATTTGATTACGGCCAAAAGTATTATCAAAATCGATTTAGCATTTCTCACCTTTTAAACCTTTCTTGGACTTCTACAATTATTTCAAAATTAATGAAATCAGTCCAGCCATTCATATATAAATACTTATATATTTTAGTAATATTTACTTTCTCATACAATTTTACAATAGTTGGATTGACATATCCAACTGTTTTTCTCTATTTCTATACTAAAGTATAAAAGGCATAGACACCATACACTCTAGTGTTTAATAATTAAACTCTTTTGACATCAAGCATGCTAGAATCTATTCACATTGACTTTCAATTTATCACTTATGGGAAAGGCAAAGATCATAGTCCAGCCTTGTCATTTGTAATGTTATAGATTCTATTCACCTTGGGGTATCATAAAATGTAAACAAAACATGAAAAGCTTCTTTGCGTCTAATTACACAAGAATTTTGTACTTTTAAAAATTACCAATACAATAATAAGTAATGACAATTATCCTAAAAGATTTTAATAATTCAAATTATTATTTTACATGTATATATTATAACTGTTTACAGATTTAATATCTAAGTGTGAAAGTTTGATGTTTTATACTACCAGTAAATTTTTTACTAACTTATGATATTTTCTTATTAGTTAGTAGCTATTAATTTTATTGTCTCATTAAGCTGTTAACTGTTATGTCATGAATTATTTTCTCATGTTGCTGAATTAATAATCCTAAAAATCCGCATATTTATCATTTCAATGAGAATTTTATTATTAACTAGCAAAACCCAAGTTTCCTGGTACTAAGAAAATGAAAAATAAAAAATTATGTATGTTTATATTCAGTGGTTTTTTTTTTAAATTGCAAAACTATTAAACCCAATGTCAAACATATTATTTTATTGAGATTTAATACAAAACAATCATCCAAATTTCTGACTTTTTTTATCCTGACATTTATCTCAGCAAAATAGAGTTGGCCAACCGAGTGTTGCCATTCTGATGTACATGTCTTAGATTTATTCAACAATTGTTTTTTTTTAAACAATATAGATTTACGAACAAATAATCTAAAATAGAGCATTGACTAGTTAATAATCATGATCTGAATATTTTCAGATAAAGTCGCAAAAATTGTTTCTAGTTTTAAATTGGAATTCAAGTTGACTAAAATATGCATTTTGAAATATACTATTATAAAATTTAAATTTTAATATTAGTATTATATTAATTGAGATTCATACTTAAAATACATTTATCAATAGAATAGTAGAATAACTATAGAACAATAACTATGTACTTGTACATAGTTATTGTTCTTAATATAAGCAAGTCAAACAGATTGTTAAAAAATTTTAGCAACCAATTCTTAGATATGTAGATCTTGAAAGATTTCAGACAGAAACTTTTAAATAATAATTTGACTTAGAAGATATTATTCACCCGAGAATCAACTAGCATTTACTCATAGTAATTACTAGAAATACATTAAGTTATCTTTTAGATTTTTAAAACGTTCTGATAAAGAAGTGCAGATTTTATTTAAACAACTGGTAAGATTTTGTGATTTATTTTATGCTCAAATGATAATACATTTTCACCTTACTTAAATATAAATGTTTGAACACAAAACCATTTAAACAAATACTTTCTACCTGCCTTAATACCATATGCAGTTATAGTTATTTTAATATAGATACAGTTATATAATCTTTTTTTAATATTATGCAATAAATTTATCATATATGTATAGTACGCTTTTATATAATAACTAGATAACCTGGAACATCTTCTTTTTATATATATAAAAGGAGAAGCTGACTTAATGACTGACATATCAACGCAGGGCCTAAACTATAAGGGTTAAAAACTTGAAATTTTGCACAGGGGTTCGTTTTATAACGTAAGGGAGCACTAAGAAAGGATTTTTGAAAATTCACCCCATAAGGGGGTAAAAGGGTGCAAAATTAGTATGAAGCTTTGCCATCATTGAAGTTATTCAAATGAAATTCAGTATGAAGGTTCTTCATTGAAGTCATGAAACACGTGCAAAACATTTTTTCGACAATCGGGATGATTGTTAAGGGATAAAAGAGCAAAGTTAGTATGACATCCTCATAAAATTATTGAATATGTCTATAAACTATCTACTGTAGACTATTATAACTACCTTAATATCGCAAAAATCGCGTAAAAGCTAGTTGTTTTATAAATAGCCTTCATAGCCTACGGCATGTTCTCAAACCTACCAAATATACAAAAAAAATCAAAACAATTAGTCAAGCCCTTTCGGCGGAATTAAATGACAAATATTGTGCCACGAGATTTTTATATAAGATATGATTGTTGTTTAGTGCCCCAGCCAACTTGGTCTATTCGAAAATTTACGCATATAATAGATACATTTTATTTAATATGTTTAATATAAACCTGTGCATACAGAAACTGTTCTATCGTTAATTCAATTGAATTTTCATACGAAAATGTCATTTACATTTCAACCGCTTAAAGCGGATTTTACAAGAAAATTATTTATACTACTTACTAAGAAAAATATCATCCAAATCAGTTGACACATTCACGAGTTTTTTAGAGAACTTAACGCAACCGAGACACCTCCCACACTCTACTACTATCATACATCAGACGTCGATTGATTTTATATTTTTTATGTAATATGTAAATAATGATCATAATTCATTAAGAATCATTACTTTGTTATAAAAGTAGAAAAGGTTTAAAGTAAAATAGCTAACAGATACCGAGCGTAAGAATAAAAAATAAATCTACCCACATTTTTAATGTCTCAAACCTGTGATTTGACAGTACTGTCGTGTATGTGATAATTCTAATTATTTATTTACGGTAATAATTGTAATTGAGAGTGAGATTTTTGTATTTCCATTTTAATTCGATGTGGAAGTTTTGCATCGCGGTAACGAGTGAGTTTCATTTTAATGATATTTAACTATTTTATGACGTTTAAATATTTTTTGTATGCGATGTGATAAGCAATGTGTTATCATAATTAATGGCGATAGTTAATATTTCTTGTATTCTGAATTATTGTAAATATTGCTATTGTCCTCACGACATAAATTAAATAGCATTTGGTAGTAAGTTGTTGAGTCGTGAAACAACAATTTAAGGCGATGTATCATATTAGTATAACAAAGAATTACCTCATTACAAACAGCACTACTTGATCCATATCTTATGACTTTCTGTACTGATTAACCTTTAACTTTATTGAATAATAAGTATTCATAATATATAATTACATCATAGCATGTTCTTATCATATACATATTCGATTTTAGCTATAATACACCAACTGATAAGCCATACATTTACTGCCGTAGTTAACCGCAATCTCTTCGAGTAAATATTGTGTTAAATTGGACCTTATAATAAATTACGATTAAAAAATTATATTACGTATATTATTTATATATTAATCAATTAATGTTCGGACAGATATTTCAAAATTTTTGACTGAAATAAATGACAAAAATGTGAGTTTGATTGCAAGTTTAAAAAAAATCATAATCATTTTAAAAATTGTTTTGGCCGTTATTCGTATGTAAAATACATTTTATGTAGGTACAGATACTCCATAATTTTATTAAATTACATTTAGACAGAGTAATTTTGTTGCGTGTCGTCGAAATACTACAAAAAATACAAAGAGATAATATTGATTACTAGTCATAAATCTCAGAAAATAAATCAAATAGAAATCAAGAAATGCATAGGTATAAAAATGGTCAAGGTAGAACCGTGGTCGCACCCATGTATTTCTTGTTTAGTCCTTTTTAGACCACTTTTTTTTGCGTAGTTGGGTTATAGTTTTATAAACTTATTTTTTTTTATTTATTAATATCCCGTTTCCCGATCGGGATTACCTTTATATTCTCATATTGTAACGTAATATTGGTTTATATTTCCTTAAAGGAATAAATAACTAAAAGGACTGGCTGCGCGGACTGTTGGACCGTATTTTAAACATGTATGTTGACTTAAACATTATGATATATATAAATATTTGTAATGTGTTCACCAAGACCTTTCATTTAATACCAAACATGTGATAATAAATTATCTCAGTTTAATTTTTTTCGAGGTTAGTTTCTGAGGGTTAAATTCCGTCATAAAAAAATTTGGTAAATTCATATAGCCTATGTCACCCGGGTCGTTATGACAACTCATTAAAATTGGTCAGTAGTTTAGGCGCTAGGGTGGAAAATACAAACATACATACACAAATCATTACAGTCGGATAAAAAAGATATAAATCAGTTCTGTAGTTACGCATTTAGTAACAGTATTTAACTTTTATTTAAATTACTCTTTAAAGTATCCACACTAGATATAGATGACTAAATTATAATCGTGTAATTAAATATTATTAAATTCTGAAACGTTCAAACATTAATTCTTAACTTTTCTCATATATGATATTTGTATTCTTATATCTTTTAATAGATATGGTATAGTATTGTAATAGTAGTAGTCAAATAGTTGTACCTATTATTATTCTCACTACACGTATGTTCGCCTGGCTGGCACCGATTTCAAAAATAACAATTATTGTATATTATTGTCCTAATAAAGGGAGATTAATAAATAACGGAATTATTTCTTACTTATTAGTGCATTTTATAGTTTGAAGTCGGTTTTTTTAAACGTAGTTTTTTTTTCATCTCCCTAAGTGACAAGGATGGCCCACCCCAAATTTATATGGCAAAACAACGTTTGCCGGGTCAGCTAGTATTACTATATATTTAGTATTTTATTTTCAAACTGTGTTGATATTCAGTGCTAGGTCATAAGCTATCTTTATATTAATTAATTTGATTACTATGGACTATATAAAATGGGCAATTTGATGGTTGAAAATTAGCTTATTTAACGATTAAATATAAATGTTAGTGTTACTTGTGTGGCTGAATTGATATTGAGCTTCTGTCGACTATTTACATAAAGCCATACTATTTATAGATTGTGATGTCATCGATGTTTTGGCACTAAGTATGTTTCTATGCGCTATCGTTGTTTTGAATTTTTCTTATTTATTTACTTACTAATTAACGACGAATACCTTTCAGCATGTTATAGGTTCACTAAAGCATTATCTACAGCTTCATTCGCGTTATAGTCATGCTTTGGTTATCATGACAAAAACGAATTTCCATACGAACTTTTATCCCCTATTTACACCACAAATATGTCCTAGTTTTTGCGTGGTAGGCAGTCATTGTTAAAACCATTATGATCCCTCCTTCCAACCCTAGATAGACAGGAAATGCGAAAGGTTTGGGGGTCCTTTGAGACACACCAAGGGGCAGTCGACAGTGAGACCTTGACCCTATGGAGTCCTATATGCATTGTGCAGCTTATCGTAAAGCTTTGCAAAACATAGGCTGATTGGGAGAATTCTATGGCACGTATGAGACGGTACTATTATAGGTACATTTGTATTCAGGACGTCCGTCAACGTGACCATGACCTAATAGAGTAATAGACTGTTCGGTGTATGTTGATGCGGGGTATAGTACAGCCGCACACTGAATGTAAGAGATCTCTCTCTCTCTCTTTTCTCATGTTATTATGTCTTGTCTCTCATCCTTGTTCTTGTCGACATTCAAAGTTCAAACAGATTTATAGCGGTCTGAGAAAGTAAAAAAATGCTTTAGTTATTTTTATGTTTAAATTACAATAATCAAGACGGTATCACTAATTGCATTTATTTTATAATTCCCATTTAGTATTGTTGTTTTACGTTTTACATCACTGATTAGCTTTAATTGTTATATTATATCGCTACACTTCATCTCTTAAATCATTAGCTTCATAAAAGATTATTTAGGTTATATTTTCTAACGATTAAGCTTGAACTAATTCTATGACAATTCGATTCGCTTTGGTTTTTATGAAATATGGATCTAATATTATAGAAATTGCTTTAACAGCCGAATAAATTGTAATAACGTATACTACCTTACACTAAATCTGTAATTGCGTAGTTTGCGCCTTGATATAATACCAATAGAAGAAGAAAAATTGTATCAACAAGTTATTTGTATGCTAGCTTGTGTGTAGTTATAAGTGTTTGTATCAACAGCTATTAAACTACATTGGTTTATTATTCGACTAGTAAATTCAAGTGCTCTACGATAAACTCGTCCTTGCTCAATTACATTGGACAATCATCAATCTAAAGTGCACTCCTTAGTGCTAATGGCCAGAAAGGGACAGAATTTACATATTATTTTGAATAAGTACATAACAGTAAACGTATATTTTTGCGTACCTTTGCACTTTTTACTAAACTAACAATCCTACAATATTACAACAATGTCCATTTGCCATAACGTATCTTACTTATAACAGTATAAGACCTCTCATAATTTTTTCTTCCGTTTCATCTTGATCGTTTCCTTAGTGCTAATTGTTAAGGAAATCTTATAATTTTGTTAACTGTGTCGCTACAGATGCTTTGTGGAATCTCTTGCTGCATTTCTTTCATTTTCTGCTTTAATTTGTAACGTTCTATTCTATATAGAACAATCAAGAAGAAAATATTAGAAAAGTCTCGTTAAGATCTTACGAATGTAATTGAGTTAGAGGCTGTTACTGACTGATTGTAAGTTAGTTACGTAATGTCAGCGATTTCTGTCGCTCTTTGAATTTTAGAAGGATATCACTACATAGTATAAAGCAGTCACTTCCCGTCTGTCTGTCCCTATGCTTAGATATTTAAAAGTACGCAACGGATTTTGATCCGTTTTTTTTAATAGATAGAGTGATTCAAGAGAAATGTTTACATGTATAATATATGCATATTATAGTAGAGAAAGTAACCGTGCGAAGCCGGAGCGGGTCGCTAGTTTTCTATAATATCTGATATGGGCTAGAAAATCTAGGACAAGCTGTAAGCTGTTATGATCAACTGTAAAAAATTCTACCACCTATAATAAGGATAATCGCAAATGGTTTTTTATAATTTAATAAGTTTCAGTATTAGAATCGATTTCTTTATATCCGTCTATCTAAGAGTACTTAATCAAGTATAAAATATCAGTCGTAAGTAACTGGGGTTATTATAATATTCTTGGACAATCTTGTTATATCCGTCGTCCTTATCTCATGAATATGTATAGAGTATCTGTACATATTGTATAATATAGCACCGATTCTGTTTTTATGGGTCACGAATGTCGTCGTCATGTGATGTCAATTCAACCTAAAGAAATGCAAAATATCTAAAAATTGTTGTAACTAGAGATCTTACCCGGTTTTATTATTGAACTATAATTCCAATGCTTATAAATTTTTAAGTACAGGGTTCTCAATTTATTTTATTGAATATTCACTTAATTAAACATTGACTAAACTATAAATCTGTGGTCTATAACATTTAATTTTTAATATCTGAAAAATCTTTATCTGAATTTAATTCGAATTTTTGCTATAACATTTATCAATACTTACAAGTTTGATAATTACATCCTTTTTGATGAGAATATCTACATAACATGGTTTGATTAACCAAATCCCATCCTTATAAAATGCTTAAAATAAATAGATTACAAAAACTTTCACGGTTAAAATACGAAATTCATGACCATTATTATTTTAAATTATTTTTAGATCTGTAAAATGTTCAGTCAAATATATTTGTGCTGTAATAATTGTAATATGTCAATCGTACGATGAAGAAAACTGTAAATTTTGTTACGAAATCACTTAAATTGTGTAGTAAGAGAAGTTTTACCATGTGACTGTATATGACAGTGTTTTATACTAAAAGAGTTTCCTGGATTTGTGTTACATTTAATTCGATGGATTCGAAACAGAAAGGAAAGAAGAGAAGCCGCAAATATGGAAAGGGAACAAAGAAGCTATCAGATAATACTAAACTTACTCCAGATGAGGACCATCAAAATGCTAATCAAGACGAAAATAAGAATGATTCCGCTAGTTCTACGGACAGCGAAGATTTAGTAAATGCATTAAATTACAACACGATTACATCACTAGCAGCTTTAAAAGATATAATTCAGGGCGACAATGATACTCCAGAAACAGATAGTTTTTTTCAACACTATTTTATGAATCATTGTAATACTCTTTCAAGTCGAAATTCTAACTCTACATCACCGTTTCCATTTACGGAAAGACGAAGATTGTCACAATGTCGAGAAGAAGACGAAGACGACGAAAAAAAAGAAAACGTAAAACAACGGTCGAACGGATCATTATATTCTAATTCAGAAACTAGCGTAGATGTAAATAATGACTGTAGCTTAAATCAGCGAAACACAATCACGGGAGGAGAAGTTGAAAATAAGACGGACACCGAACCTATTAATGACAATGAAGTGTCTGAGGCGGAGGATATAACAAAGCGCACAGTAATGGGTGCTAAGCATAAATTTTTAGTTACCAAGGCAGAGACACCATCCCCTATACAACGTGCATTAAAAACGCACGTAAATAATGCTCACACTGTTCATTTTGGGACTAAAGGTGCCGAAGAACAGAGACCTAATATAAGAACTATTTTTACTGGAAAGAATCTCCATCACGATAAAAATTATTTTGACAGTAGTTTAATAGAAATTAGATCTACAGTGGACGATGTGCTTACAAGTTCTGAAGATATATGGGTTAAGAGAACCGAAGAAAAACGTGTAAGTGTTCTGCCTCGTTTACGTTTTTTAATTTTTCTCCGTTTTATTATATTGTAATAAGTACTGTGACGCACCGGGAACAGAATTAAATTGAAAGGCCTAGCTCAGTTTTGTATATTTCCTTTTATTTACTGAACACTGCACGTGTTATTATTTATATAAAAATCTAAATCAAAAATAGAAGCGACGTCCCATCATTTCAAGGACATTTCTCTCTTTTGTTCCTCAACATTGTACAATATTGAAATTATGATTTTGTTTTCTTAACTGTCAGCCTTGTGTCAGTTTGATCTCTCTAACTACCTAGTGTTTATTAACTACCTAACTAGTGTTTATCATTTCTGAGGTAAAAAAATATTTTCAAACGGCAAATTTTCGTTACTCAGGCTCCCAAAAAAGATAATGCGGTAATAAACAAAGAAAATCAGAAAAAAATGGCGACTGAAAGTCAAAAGGATACGGCATCATCACAAGTACGAGAACGCTCTGGAACATGGGGTTCACAAAGCGCTCCAAAGGAAAAAGTAGTTCCCAAGAAGATAATTGAAGAAAAAGTAGTTCGAAGACCCAGTGATGACAGGCGATATAAAAGAGGTATAAAAACCTTATCTACCTAGTGGGGTTATCTAAATTTTATTTTTTTCATTACATTGCACGTGTTTTCGAATTATAATATCAAAGTGATATTTCAAATCATTCTACCTGCAGTTGGTAAAATTAATTTATTGTTCACTGAATGGGGGGTCTTTTATAAGTCACTAATTGTGAAGTAATCCTATTAATTATTTATTTTATTCACTTGTTTCTAAACAAAATAGGTTGATTTCTTTAAGCGACCATTCACAATTATTTGCATAAAATATAATGATAAAAACTACCTTCAGAGATTAAATTTATATATATAATTGCTTTTTATCTACTAAATCAATTTGCCCATTGAGATGTAGCATCTTATGTATTAATTTCTACATTATTGTAATATTTCTTTAATTTATTATTGACTTGTAAAACACTTTATGATTTAAGAGCAACGATTGGATGCAGCTGTCACACGAAGCACTTTATCTGTTGGGGAGCGTAGGCGCCGAGGTTCCGCTGAGGATGCCCAAGCGCATCTGATGTATCAACAAACCATTCATGGCAAGTAAACTTTCTTATGTCAACCCCATGGTTATCTCTCTAATTATTTGTCAAGGCCTGTATTTCTCAGTTTCATCCAAGGTGTTTTATATATGTTGAAAAAATTCTATATATATATTTATTAGACATGATGTAATTGTTATTAATAATACGTTTTGTTGAATTTTGACAGGAACCACCGGGGTGAGTCGCAGACCCGCTCTCTTTGACATGTTCAAATCGCGCCAGCGTGGGGATACCAAAAAACAACCTTCTATTATCCAGCAAGTCAAAGCTGCTGTTCAGGTAAGTTTTTTTATATTGTTTTACCTTAAAAATTATTTTTCATAATATGATCAACTTAGATGTTAATGACAATAATGTACGCCTAATAAGTTAGTTATACGAGACTTGATTTATATATATAATATATTGATGTTTCTAAAGATAGTAATATTTAAGAAACAAATAATTGTTTTAGTGTTTTTTTTTAAATTTATTTGGGTAGACAAACAGTGGACACATACAATATTTTTTGATTAATATAAGTGATAATTATGTAAACAATTATGCCACCAGCATCGCTTTACTAATTTTTTTTTTTTTTACTAAATGAGAGAGTAGTGTCTTATATTATATACAATATAAAAACATAAAATAACGGAACACTAACTTATAACTAATACTACAAACATACAAACATAATACCTATGACACATCAAAAGTTAATAGAAAAAAAAAAACATTTGGATAAATACAACTATAGTTACATTAGACATAACATAATGTATTAACTATCCGAAACACATATTGTTTTAAGTAACTGCTTTTAAAAATTTATGTTTTTATTAAATATATCCATAGAGTTACAATGTCGGTTGAAACTATTTATAATTCTATGCATAGGTGCACGTTCTCCTGCATTTGTTCTATTCGTAGGTGTAATAAAAAGATTGCATTTTCTTCGTTGATGAGGTCGAAAGGGTACTCTGAAATGTAATTTATTGTTAATTTCAATACAGTCATATCTACCTGTTAATATATCATGTAAAAACATTACATCTAATTGTATTCGTCTAAGTTTAAGTGGAAGAAGATTATATTTAGTTAAAAGTTGGTTATATGTTAAACGTTTACCAAAGCATTTATAGTACATGGAACGTAGACATTTTTTAGTGTTCTTAAATATGTTGATTCGATATCGTACCTCAGTCGAATGGAATCATTCGCAACGTTTTATTTAATTTCTACGAAAATGTATATTTGGATTAGCTATTTTGAGTTTTATCTTATTTCAAGAAATGAATAACAACGCTGAACCTAACGAGGGTTATTATTGTAATAAAAGCTACTTTTATTTTACTATATGCTATTCAGACCGAACGCGCGTTAGAATATTTTACTATTTACTAAAAGATGATATACGTATATATATATTTATACGAATTAATAAGCGCATGGCTAGTTTCTAGCCAATATATATATATACTTTATTCTGCAAAAGTTGCAAAACTTAAAATCGAAAGTCGTAAATAGTTCAAAATATATTGACTCATTTGTGGAAAAAAAAGTATTTCGTGCGTTCTAGGGCTAACGTAATATGTTAGCCAATAAACACTTGTGCAGTTATTACATATGCGAAACGCCATCTTCCGTTTTACACCGAAGAATATAAATATAATTTTGTTACACATAAATAAGGTTATAACAATCCAATAAATAAACTTCGTTCATTAGTAGTTTTAATAGGTTAAACTAACAAACACTAATTGGGTTTCTTAATTGTGATTTTATTAACATCTTGCAGAGTATGACAAAATCGGGAACAGCAAGTAAAGAGTCTGTAAAGTCAGATCCGTCAAAGGCCGAGGCATCTTCCAGTTCGGCTCAGGTTAGTAATTAAATACAACGAAAATATTTTGTCCCAAAACTTTTGAAAACAGTTGCGGTTAGTCACATTATTGATCGGCAATGTTGGTTGCAACAGAATATAATTTATTTATTTTAAAGATAAGGACAATAATATTTGATTTTTCTTGATATTTCAATTATTGCTAAAGGACTAAATGTGTTAAAACTGCTTTTTCCAACATATTAAAGTAAAATTTAAACTTGGTGGAAATTAATGTAACATATAATATAATATTATAAAATAGCTGATTGAATTAACTATATTAAATGAGGTAATTCATGGATTTTCCAAAAATCTTCAGTGGAATAACCATAATTATCGTTCTATCATTATTTAATTTTTGTTGGTTAAACTAAACTTTTCTTGCAAGCATCTTCTACAGTCTTTATTGCATTTTTTGTTATTTGGATCCTTTGGGTGTTGTAGAGATGTGAAAAGATTTAAGAGTTTGGTACTGGATAAATAGTAGATAGATACTTCTTATTGCGTATAACACAAAAAAGTCGTATTTGCCTGTAATAATGTAGGACAAACTGGTAACATTTTTTTTATATATTCACATAATTTATTTGAGTTCATCAGTATATAAATGTTGCAGAATATAGTAAAATCGGGTACAACTAGCAAAGAGTCCGTGAAGTCAGATTCAACTAAAACTGAATCAACATCCAATTCGGGCACGTCTTCCGTCAGAATGAAGGATGGCTCAGCACATCCACATCCTGGTAGCGACACTAGAGTAAGTATCTAAGAATATTATTCGAAGTCAACGAAAATTCCTTTTAAATATCGAGATTCTTAGTACTTATTTATGTATTTTTGTATATACAGTATTATCACACCGTGACCGCATCAACGTCGCGTCGTCCAAGTGCAATGGCTAAAGTTATGGAAATATTTAGAGGCCGTGCTTCCATACCGGGACAGAGCGTGCAGTCAGAAATCGCTCACGGGCGACGAGCGGTAAGTATTGTTTGCTTATTAGTTTGGATAGATAGTTAAGCGCTTTATTGCACACATAATATTATAGTGAGGATCCCAAGTAAGACCGATTTTCAATCTGCTAACCGGGTGAAAATAATATCAATTAAAATTTGTTTTCGAACGTAGTTGGGCGTGAAAAACCGCGTAAGAGTACTTGGTAAATACAGCATGTTCTTACGCGGTTGGCATGCCCATATCTTCTTTAAAAAATTAAATAAAATATTTTTTAAGTTTGAGTGTCGTTTGAGCCAAATGAATGAGACTCCGAAAAAAAAATATAATATATGCAAATATAAGGAATATAAAGAAATTGTTCTTATCTGCTTAACGCTTGAAATGTATGTGAAAATTAAAGTTATTTTATTACAACTACAGTAGTATAAGGTTGCATGCAAAAATCCAGTCCAATATAAACTCAAACTAGTTTATTTCAAATAAACTTTTTACAAAGTACTTTTGACACGATAAAAATTGGTTAGTCAGTCAGTTTGTCTGAAGCTACCACCAGTTCGGAAAGCGGTTTTCTGATGAGAAGAACTGTATTATACAGCATACGGTACGAGCAAATATGTATTACAGATAAGCATTGCGCGTACTATTGCTATAAGTGATAGAAGAGGACTTTTTGAACGAAGCCATAAATAGAAAAGGAAAAAAAACCGATAAAGTGGTGGTGCTCGAATTGCACTGAGGGTTTTCCAACGGCAAAGTTAAGTTAGTCCCTTAATTCAATTGTACGGAACCCTCAGTGCGGTGCAGGATAGTGTAACTATTTGCACTATCCCGATTCTCTAAAACTTCTCTCACCGAAGGTCGTCTGACTAATTTTTAATAATAAAACCGCCATTGCAGGCTTTGTTTTTTGGTAGCTTTTATGTTTTTGTACACAATTTTTTCTACTTAGTGTGTGCAATAAAGTGTTTGTATATACATATATTTATCTATCATTTAAGGTAATATTACATATCATTATACAATAAAACATATATTTAAATACTTTAACACTATACATATATATTGTATATATGTATATACATATATAGTAATTCATAATATATATTAATATTACACATCTATAGTCTATGATTCTTGACTAGATAAATAGTGCTTCGAAATTGAAATGATATACTTGTATGTCACGAGGAAGCATTTTTCATAAGCTTGCATTTTTACAGTAAAAGATTATCTCTATGTTGGTAAGTGATATACGAATATAGGTTGTCACTTCATGACTAAGATCCTGTTGACATCCTATTATCAGTGTTTGTAAAACAAAATGTCAGTTTATTACTGTTTAGATAGATGTTTTTAGTAGGCTGAAAATATTTAACGTTAATTAAAATTTAAGTAATGTAAAGAATAACAGAGCAAATTTCTGAGAGGAGATAAAATAAGACAATCGAAATAAGAACTGTAGTAAGGTTACGTGGGTAGCTATAAAAATAAGTATAAAAATTTCCTCAGGTAATGTTTGTTCTATTTTTATGTATGTATTTTATTTATTTTAATTAGAACGGAAACACATATTCCACTTACACTAATTAACAAATTGTATTAAATAAATTAGATTATAAATTATGAGACAAGATACGTTATAAGTTATTATACAAATTACATCATAAATGGTAATACAAATTAAATTTAAATTACATAAAGATTTCTTATTATAATATATTAAAATGAAACAGAACGTCATAGTTCTTCGCAAAACTGCAAGCATTGCTTCGCCAGCTTTACCCACTCGTCTGCAAATATGTCACAGTGAGGATACGTCATCAGCAATTTGTTTAAAGCTGACAATGACCGCAGTATGGGAGATCGAGCACGAGAGACAGTGCGATACGCGGGGATGGCAAAAAAAGTGTGGCGACGTAGACGACAGTAGTTATTGGGTGCAAATATATGGCACATTTTGTTATGTAGCTCTGGACAGTCTATTTTAGCTGTTAAAACTTTGCAGACAGTGGTAAGTTGTATATAGGAGCGCCGTGTTTCTAGTGAATTATACCCCTAGTGTCCCAATAAAAAATTAGTGGGATATAGATATGGATAGTAACCATGGAGACGTTTGTACAGGTATCTCAGAAAGGCCTTTTGTACTTTCTCGAGTAGCAGAGCATAGTTACTTTCATATGGGTTCCAAATACAAGCGCTAGATTCCAATTTGCTACGAACGAGAGAGTCAAATACAAGCTTGATGGAGTGACGATTTCTAAAATACGGCTGTAGCGCATTACAAAACCCAGCCGTCTAAATGATTCGGCGGTTACCGTAGAAATGTGATCATGGAAGTTTAGTTTTGAATCAAATATAACTCCCAAATCTTTTATGACAGTATTTCTAGGTAGTAGTGCTCCATCCATTTTATAAGTAAAGATAACAAGTGTATGTAGTAAGGTTACGTGGACAGATATAAAAAATAAGTATAAAAATTACCTCAGATAATATTTGTTATATATACTATTAATAAGAACAGATAACCAATTAGGATATATTTGACATAATTTAACAGAAGCTAAAGTTTCAAATTAATATATGAATGCATGTAAGATAACTGTATTTCAAGTTTTTACTTAAATACTTACTAAGTATAAGGCACGTACGCCTAAGATAGCCCTGTTCCTAAGATGGCCCACTTTCGAAATTTTACAAGTTAATAAGTCGAATGAGTTTAAATTTCGCGCGTATGTTCTATTAGTTGATTTGTACGTTAATTTTATTTACAAGTAAATGAGCAATATTGTGATAAAGTTTGTTTTCAGAATAAAAATCCTTTTTTATAATTATTTAATTATTGCAAAAAATGAGCCTTTCAAGGCGCCCGTACCTTATATGATAATATATGTGCCATTTTATTATTTAATATAAATGTTTGTGTACAATATTATATACGATCCGAGGGAAAGAAATGATTAGTGCGTATTTCGTGTAGTGTAGTAGTGTTAGTAGAACCTAAAATATATTCCATACAGGTCTTTGCATTTACAACTGATATAAAATGATGTCAAAACTAAAATTAATAAGGCTTTACTTCAAAATACTTAATCAGTTCACAATTATTTTTTAGCCCCATTATGAATTAATCGATCTTCTCTACTTTTTTAAATTATCCACATTTCGCACAATTTGTATCCATTTCAGCCACCTACAGAAGATATTGTTATGTCAGAACTGCCGATTGGCGGATTCTTAGTGTTAATTGCGATGTGACAAGTTATTCGTTAGTTCCGCATCGGATGCGAAGATCAGATGTCAGCGTTACCGTTCGCACATTGCATAACAAACTGTCGTCTCGTGACAACGACGTTATCGCTCAGTACTGTAAGAGATGCCTTCGCGTACTAACATCGTCATATTTGTGAAGATGAACACTATAAGTAACGTTTTACAACAAAACATATGAGTGTGCGAATGGGGTGCGATGGCAAATTACTTTAGATGGAAGAAGGGGAAGCTCGACGAGAGCGTGTACTATTCAGAAAAACCGCGTAGTCGCTCCCTAGACCCGAGAACCCTGGAACTGAGCGGCGTCAGGCTCGTTGCACATGACCACCAAGAAAATCAGGTATCATGTCATGTCATTATATTCATTCATGTCAATTGATTGATTGTTTTGCGATTTATATACTTTTAATTGAAAATGCACAAAATTTTGTAGTCAATTTATATATTTTAAATTCAATAATTTTGATTGTTCATGAACTGATCATGCAGTTCATAGAATACAAAAAAATAAGTTATGGCGTATAAAATATAACTCATAATGTTTTTGTTGGTAGCAGTATTTTATGCTTAATTATTCTAATAGGAAATAATAACCTTACATGTTATTTAAAGCAAAAAGTCATGATGAAGTTTGCGCGCAGTACCTACGTGCATTTCAATGCTCAGTAATTAGCTATTTAAATAATTATGATCTATAATAATTTATAAGTCTACTTATGTGCATTAGCGTGCATAAAAGCAGTTTAATGTCTGTTAATCCATAGTCATAAACAAATCTCTATTGATCGACTTTAAAGTTGATTGTTACGAGATTAATTTATGTTTTTTGTTGATATGTTTCAAAACTATTACCTATTTAACAATTGTATTTTCTATTTATATTCAACATTCTTAATTAGATAAAAAAACTTGTTCTTTATATGCGAGAACAACATTCTCATTATAATGTGATTTAACCAGAGTCTTAATTTAATAATAATATATTTCTTTGATTTAAATAAAATGAAATGTGAACATATATAACATATTTGAGTTATGTACCACACATAAACCTAATACATTTTGCAATTTTTGCATATTTTTCTATATTAAAAAATTACTTTGGTTACTTGTTTATATCATTGGTTCCCGTTGAGCGACGTAATAAACATTATTTTTCAAATGAATTTAATATTACAATAATTTTTCTAAAAGTTTTCTTATGAAACTTATTAAAATAAAATATAAAAGATACCAACTTTAAAAGTACAACAGATACAATTAATGGCGCTCATTATATCACTTTTCACCCATCCTGAAATATTTTTATTGTCAGTGAAAATCATAGTGATTTAGTGATAGTTGATATTTTATATATCTATTTACAACATACAGAAATAGTTTCCTTAGTTTTTGTTCCCAAATATACATCACAATTTTTTTATGGTTATTACAATTTGGTGATAATTAAAAGCATAGTATACTATAATTCAATGTTAAAAATGTAATTGTATATATGTTTAACTCATGATTTATTACTGAGTTTTTGGGATTTGCTTTAGAATTTAGAAAATTCAATTGAATTTAAAAATTATTAGAGTATCCCGTACTGGATGAAATCATAACATAGCTCACCTTAACATAAGTAATTCACCAAACTTTGTTGCTTTCGACTTATTTAAAATATCGCGACAGATCGTATAGTTTTTTTTTTATTTACATACGATCTTATTTTGTGAGTAATATTTTTGGAAGAAAGTAAAATAGTAGTAAATTTTTTCGATTATCGATTACCGTCATATTAGACGTGTGGCACTTGCACGTTATCGAATAGTACCGCAGATTTGAAGTCAACGATATTTACCTTATCTTGTTTATCAATTATCTTGATGGATAGATTGATATGAAATTTAATTCTTGACACATAATGTCAAGAATTAAATTTCATATCAATCTAACGTATATAAAAACAGTTTTCTCCACGGTCAAGATATACAAAACCGATTGAGAAATTATTTAGTGCCTAGTTAGTTATGTTGAAATTACGTGTCAGTCGACAAAGGTCAGCGTAGGACTCTTATTTTTCATACTCAATACGAGTATTATCAATTGCTAAATAATAGTATAAATAACGAGTGTATATGCGGAAAAGTATGTTGTTTTAGCCTTATTCTAGTTATGATATCACAATGTCCTCTTGAACACTAGTGGTTCCCTATAATTGTTAATTGTATGTAATAGGCAGTTTTGCAATATCTGCCACAATAGTGCATTGTATTACATAAAATGTTTAACAAGTGTTTACAATGATATCTAACTTTTGATTTCTAGGTAATTTAAACAATAAACAGTGTTAAGAACATTTTCAAATATGAAACAGCTTCGTTGTAATAATATGATAAATCGTCCTTAAAATATCGTTGAATAGATCTTACTTAGAAATCGTAAGTTTTTTATGGAATTATGTCTTTAGTGTGCCCGTTGGGTGAACGACTCGTACGACTTCATTCATATGAAATAACACGTCGATTTAGAATACTTAATAATAAATAAAACAGAAACAACATAAATATAAACTTTATGACATAGTTTTATATGCAGTCGTATGTAAACTCAAAGCGAGGCTTCTGTTGTCTAGGTTTCCATCTGCAACAAAGCTATGTGCAGTCATTGTAAGACAATGGTAGTCATAGAGCATATTTGTCATACATACACATTATATTAATAGGTTAAGTATACTTGAAGCAACCTTCGTCAAAGATTAACATACTGTCACGTTTGTTTTAAGTTCATTATCTTTAGTGATTAGGTGTTCTTGCCTTTAAACGTACATAGGTATACAAAACAATCTTCCTAAACGGATGTAATCAATTTATCCTAATGGATCTTTGTTTGATACTAGTAATCGCACCTGTTACTATTTTCTTTATAGATCTTGTAATAATTATACATATTTGTAGTCCGCTACATGGATGACGCCATTATGTATATTTTGATATAATTAATCATATTCAAATGAATCTGTATTAACATATATAATAACACAAAATGAACACCGTTTTTAGGATTCCGTATCTTATGGGATCACTTTGTTGTCCATCTGTCTGTCCGTCAAGTCCATTCTTCTCAGATACTCGTTGAGATGAAATTAATATCATATACCAAAATATCAAACTGCTAAGTCCATGCAATAAAAAGATATGGGTAATGTAGTTACTTGCATATTTATAGGGTACTTCCCGATGATATAGAATCATGATATTTAACATGAAGCAAGGTCTCAAAGCACAAGTAAAGGAAAGTTCTAGATACATCACTAAAAAATAATTTTTTTGACTCTTCCGCAAGACCCTTTTTCTCAGAAAGGTACAGTTGAAATAAATATCAACTATTCAAGTCGGACTCCGAGCTGTAAAAAAATTAAACTCGATGTCTTTATAGCGCTAGTTTAAGGAAAATATGGAAAAAGTTTCAGGAAAAAAGGAAAAATTGGTTGCCTGAATTTTTTATAGTATTTTATCGTCACAGTCTGACTGAAAATGTTACACTCAGATTTTCCTTTTTTTTCTCTTAATCGATCCAGTTTCTCGCGAGTGCCATAATGAAGAAAATGAGAAGTGCGCTTAGCAGAAAAATATAAAGAATATTTATACCTGGGGGCTTGGCAAAGTGGCAATCGCCTTGAAGCGACTCTATATCTTTAGATGTAATTCCTTTATCATCCATAAATTAAACATGACAGCAAATGTATCTTACGCCTAACGATTGAAATCGCCGCAATTGTCAATATCGCCGTGTTGACAATTGTCAAAAACGTCACTTTACTACGCATTTGTATGAAAATACTTATTTGTCTTTCAATTCGTTTGCTTAAATTGAGCAATTCAACATTTGGTGTGAATTTTCGTTTTTCACGTGACCTTTTCTTAACCTTAAGTTAATCCCATACATTATTAATTTTTAAAAACCGTTATTGAATAAGTATTGATTTGACATTTTGCTAAAGCCCCTTGTCTTGAGAATTACAAACAGAAATAAAAAATCAAGTGATGAACAAATATAAGTAGACAAATTGTCTATTCTTTTATATGTATACAGTCGACAATTTAATTTCTGTAACAATACCTATAAGTATTTATAAATAAAACTCAAAGAAAGAAAACTCTTCTTTCATAAATAAAAGTATTATAATTTTATGGGTTCCGTGCCTTTGAAGGAATAAAGGGACCCTTATAAGATCAATTCGTTGTTCGACTGGCTGTCTGTCTGTCAAGACCGTTTTTGTCAGAAATACGTAAAGGTATCAATTCGAAATTATTATCTAAGTAATATTCTTAAGTATGGCTAGTCTTTGAAGCTTTGAAAAAATTTAAGTTCTAAGTGTAGACGTAATGAAAAGATACTGCTTTAGATATCTTATGTGTTGTTATTTTTATTTTCGCACTGGACCCAAAACTCCCAAGGTATTTCCCGGTGCACCGGAATCATGACATCAATCAAATCAAACTTCTAAATGCCGTTTATACTCCACATATTAATATTTTGATCCTGTCATAATAATCACAAATTTTAAGAAGTTTCGCATGGATTTAAAAACATGAATTTTAGCATAAAGCGATATCTTATCGTACAAATAATGGAAAATTTCTGAAAACAATACGTGTATTTCATACATTAAGGAGATAAACCTAAATATATTTTATTGCAGTTTGTAAATTAACTTCGACCTGTGTTGATACATAGAGACAACAGTTTCCAACGACAAGGTTCCGATTGTCCCCTAATTTAAATTCTACGAAACACACAGTGCGCGAGTTTCACACTCACATCAGCCGAATTTTTTTTATTAAATTTTTGGTACTTGTAACAGAAAAACGACAAATATTTTAGTCGTAAACACCGTGTTTTTTTTTAATTTATAAATATTTTCTTAGTTCAAACTTACTCGAAGTCGTAGTTTTATCCGTGATTTATCCAGCACCTTATGGTGGTAGGGGATCTGTTTCCAACTGGCAGCAAGAGGGTATCTCTTGTATTGCCGATGACTATGGGCGATGTATCTACCATAAAAAAATCCACGTGTCTAAAGTCTTTAAATGTAATAATGATACACATTTACAGACTTTAGACACGTGGAAAAGACACCAGACAAATATATATTGATAGCATCTTGTGCCATTGTTGCTTTTGTTCAGCAACAAAAGAACGGCGTAACAAAAGAAGTTAAGATGGTAGACTGAATAGATAACACAACAGAGTGATTTTATCAGAGATTCTGTTAATAGGTAGATAGGAAAGGTGTTGCAATTCTTCGTATTGTATACGTTAAGAAATAAGAGAATGTTAAATTACTTTATTAACACTGTCCTCGTGAAAGCATCATGAATCGGGTTCTGTCATCGAGGAGATGACGTTATTAAGTGTCGATATGAACTGTGTATTATTATGACCATGATGGTATGGTCGTTCATTTACCGTATGTCCGTCCTGTGTGCTCGCTTCGAAGTAATCTCATTTCAAGGTGAAGTGGACAGTTCGATATCTGCTACAATGGACACACACAGTTAAGACTACGCGGTTAATTTATAAAAGCTAGTAAACCAGAAATGTAAATAAACAAAATCGATTTAAGGGGAGTCGAATCTATGCACTAAATATTTTGGACTATTATTGTTATTTGTTGTTATCATTATGGATTTATCATGTTTTTTACGAAAAAGGAAAATTTCAAGAATTCTATAAATACTAATGCATATTTTTTTATAAGAGATTATTACAAATGGTTACGATATTCGTAATTTTTGATCATAAGTCAGTAAACATTAATTTATGTCACACTAGCGACCCGCCCCGGCTTCGCACGGGTGCTATACACTGGTGATGCGTGCGATCATTTATAGGCACGCCACCGCTATGTGCCTGCATTTTAAATCTGTAATATGTTCGAAAATATTCATTTAAATTTCATGCTGTAAAGGGCTATATTGATATACAGGATGGATTTTTGAGACGGGTCAGTAAGGGCAGGTACCTTAACCGTTATAGTTACAGGAAAACGTTCCTAGGAGACCATCCATAACTTTTTAAGATATTCTAAACTGCATTCACAGATTTTTGAGAAAATGTACAGTTAGCGAAAAAAGTGCTAAATACCAAAAAAAAATTTTTTTATACCTATCGATCCTACTTCGTATGGGGATCGAAAGACTCTATATGACCATTTGAGGTATGAGTACTAGAAATGTCAGAAATCGCCAAAGACATTTTCCATACATTTTGAAAGATTAATCAAACGTTTTCCTGTAACTGCAACGGTTAAGGTAGCTGCCCTTACTGACCCGTCTCAAAAATCAACCCTGTTTATTAAATGCACAATGTATTTAAGGTACTTCATTGAATAAGGATTAATGCTGTAATTGCTTAAAATCACTTCGTACATAAGCTATTATTTCTGTTAAAAAGTAAAGGATATAAATAGTTATTGTGAGTTATCTCTAAGAGATAGACATATACCATTGTGGACTTTATTTGTAGACCTTTTTAAGGTCTACAATACTGTAGTACATTATATTGATCCATCTCGCGGGGTTCAGCCAGCGTTTGCAATAAAAGCGCAAAAAATGTGTTTATTTACGACATCACTATAGTAGCCTCTAAAATTATCAGTGTTTCTCTACTAAATTATGCATGTATTATACATATAAACCTTCCTCTTGAATCACTCTATCTTTTAAAACAAACTGCATCAAAATACGTTGCGTAGTTTTAAAGATTTAAGCATACATAGGGACATACAGACAGAGAGACAGCGGGAAGCGCCGGTTTTTTTATCAAGATTCGTTGGTAAGATTCGATTGTTCAAGCTTTGCTAACGAGATAATATAAGTTTCGTTAAAGTATCTAAATTAACACTCAATACGTAATTTTTTACGAAACTGGTATTTACTCGTGAGTAATTACTAATTAATATTCACGAATACGTAGCTGCGTAACGAAAGATTTAATCAATTAAATTAATAATTTTGAATTTGAATGATACAAAATAAAACATAAAGAAAAACGTTTTATTTTGATTTAAAGTAAAATCACACATATATAAATTGTATAATCGTTACTAATATTATAAATGCGAAAATAACTATGTCTGTCTGTCTGTCGCTCTTTCACGCCAAAACTACTGAAACGATTTAAATAAAATTTGGCATACAGATAGTCTAGAGCCTGAGAAAAAGAGATAGGCAATTTTTTAATGCGAAAAAAGGGTTGTAATGGGTATGAAAATTTTTGTGGAAGTATCGTCCTTTTTAGTGCTAAAAGTTTGAAAGTTATTTTTTAGGGTGTTGAATTGATATAAATAAATATGACATTCAAAGTTTGTAAAAGATTTACCTTCAAGGATGTAAAATAACAATAGGGAGGGGATGTAAGTTTGTATGGAAATATGTAAGGTTTATGTGAATGTTTTATTAGTTTGCGACAAGAGATACGTTTGTGCTACCCAAAGGCACTGTCCCACGCGGACGAAGTCGCGGTCACAGCTGGTTCCATAATATGATAATACTCACTGTACTCGTAGACCATCAACCCTGCTATGATTTCTGGTTTTATTTATATGGTTTTTATTTAATAAATTACATTAATAAAATATTTTTATATATTTATATTAATATCAGAGTTTATTAGCCATATGAAATAATAACTATAAATATATAATATTCTATAAACTAATCATATGTTTAGTATAGTTACCTTTCTCTCTCATATTTTGTTTCTTAATATTTTATTTTACTATATTATATTTATTTATATTTTGCATTTAAATATTTTCTCACACATCACACTCACATTGCCTTTTTTGGTGAAAAATAATCATACCATGTTTGACTTATATTTTCACATATCACTGACAGCTTTTTGTATTGTTTTCATTTTATTTATTTTCTTTTTTTATATCATTCCAGAGGGCGTCTGTTCAACAGCATCAATTATATGCAGGTAAGTCAGATTTTCTATTGCATTATGTCATCACTTTTTTGTTACCTATTAATTTTACTACAGTGTATCATATTTTAAATGTACTCCTAATACATTAAAAAATACGACAACGATACTAAAACAACAAGTGTTATAAGTTTAACTAAAGATAATGGACTGATTTAACCGAGATGGTTCATATCTTAACCTAACTTGAAATCTGCGTGACTGTTTATATATCTTCTGAAAACAATCGTATAACCTTTGCTTTTATGAACATTTTTTGAGCCTTTTAGAGATTTTTAAATTTTAACTACGTTGTGAGTTTTACCATTAGGTTTGATGTTGAACTGATGTTGTTGAAATTAGAGCTTGGGGCGACATAAAGAAACCTCGCGACATAGCACCTAGGACATAGTATTATTTGGTACAGAAATAGAAGAAAGCGAAAGAGGGATGAATGTTTGTATGGAAGTATGTATAGCAGAATAATATTATAAATAGGAAAGTAAATGTTGGTCTGTCTGTTATGCTTTCACACCTAAAAAAAGTACAGTGGGTATTGATTTTGATGAAATTTAGTGCAGAGATAGAATAGAAGTTCGTAGGAAAGCACATAAGCTACGTTTGATAGCAAAAAATTGATGTAGTGATATAGCGGTATAGCAATAGGGGATAAAAGTTTGTAGGTATAAAAGTTTGTAGGTATGAGAGGTAAAATTGAATCTTAATACACTTGGTAAATTGCAGTCGGGCGAAGCTGAGGTGGTTCGACTAGTATGTCCATAATTCCAATAAGTATTTATATTTTTTAATGCATTTAAAAAAACACTAAAAATTCAAGAAATAAAGTAATCCGGCAGCGGGATTAGTAGTCTTGCTGGTAAGTCAATACGCCTCGCGGATAACTCTGGTGGCGCGGCGTTGGGGCAGATTCCGGAACCATGCGGATTTAATTCTATTAAAAACGTTACGTTCAGTTAAAAAAGTACTCTAAAAACAATAAATAGGTGGTACGAGGTACTGTTGTGTTGTGAGGTATAATTTTTTTTAATTCATTATTTATTAAAATGCAGATTATTTATTAAAATGCAACATGTTTGCAACTTTGACCCGATGAACCAGCCTTGCAGGAACCATCTGTCCTTCGTACCGTACGATCGAGGCTCATATGAAAACAATCAAGTCCTATTGAAAAAAATAGAAAGATCGGGAAAACACAAAAAATGTACACAAACATGTATGTGTTACAGCGAATGTGATAAATTTGCTATTATTTATAATGGCTAGCTATTATAAATAATTGATAAAACGTGTAGACGTATGTGACGAATTAATCACTTTATCAAAACATTATTCATAGTATCTAGTCAGGGTTAGCCAATGTAATAATTTGTCTTTCAAACAACTGTCTTTAGCCCTCGACGCAATATGTCGGGGTGTTTAAGTTTAACATGTTTATCTGTGTATCTGTAAGTCTAATAAGTTTTTGTTTGTTATCTTGTGTAATACTACATAAACATACAAATACTAAGGGGAGTGTTGTTTGTATAAATACATGGGCATACTCGTGCGGTAACAACTAACAATACGTTCACAAAAACAGTGAAATAAACGCCATCACGAACAAGGGTGTTCCAACACGACACGACGACGATTTATCACTTTGGCTGTAACATATACACATACTGAAACCAGCACAAATACATGCAGAATGTTAATCATATTTAATTTTAAATCTTGCATCACATTTCCAGAGAATTACGTGCAAATTATTTTTATTTAATTTATTTATTAAGCGAGAAATAGGTTTTCACCAATAATATGTCACTAATTTAAAATTCCATACCCATTGTTAATAATGAAAGAATATCTTAATGTTGTTTTATTCGTTCTCCACTAGTTGCATCATGGATTTTGACGACCTCCTAAACAGGACGGCTTTGGAATAGTTTAAGCCCTATAATTTTTAATTAATTGATCATCACATTATTAGTAACTACAATAACCCTATAAACAAATATCTCATGTTTCATGTATTTACTTACCTTTCGACACTGATTTTCCGCTAAAAGTTTTCACATAAATATTTTGTAATCTACTTTAACAATGGTTTGGCTCATAATATCTTTTAAATAGTTTCTTATTGCGTTAAACAAAATAAGTATCTAAAACGTTCAGGGACTTTTATGATATTGATTGTATAACAACTTGACTTCGAATTGTCGCCGTTAACCTAACATCTTTGTTGCCGTAGTTTCGGCCAAGAGGTGAACACGCGTGACACATTATTTTATTATTGACAATGAACAAAAATCTAGTTTGGAATATCCATTATCCTTAATATTATAAACTAGCTGACTCGGCGAACTTGACCATATCCTTGTACAGGCTGCCCTTATTTCTAATGTTAGATTTTTTGTGTGAGATTTTTAAGTTTACTTGTTTATTAATAAACTAGCAAGCTTAGGTAATGTAACTCGCTCGAAATTACTTCAAAATATACAAATTATGAAGATACTCAACAAATAGTAGCGTCATCTGTTAGGACTTATGTGAACTTCGTGAGTAATGAAAATCGCGTACGATGACAACTCGTCTATGGCCACGACGGCTCAATGTTGTTGTCGTTAAAATAATAAATACATTGTAATATGATTCGATACCTGCAGATCCTATCCTATCGTAATTTCGCCTTATTTTGAAAGTAGGATTCTGGGCTATTGCTCAGTGCCTACCGTAACGGCAGCGTTTGAACTCTCTTCGAGATTGCAACGGATCTGTTAACTACCCGTAAAGCCGAAAGGAGGTTAAAAGGGGGCCTCATAAGGAGTCCATTCACAATATTTTAGAACCGTAGTAACGCTGTATAACATACCCCAAAAAAATAAAAATAAATTATTATTTTCATTGATGTGCAAACCCTATTTCAGTAATATTAGAGGGTAAACTACACAGAATTGCTACGTCAAACGCCTCTTTGAATTCCGTTTGTTTCCGAAAGAACTCGCAGAAGTTCCTCCTGGGTGCAAAATCGGAGGGTCCGCTCCTGTGCGTTATTGTCCTATGGCGTTAGTGATAAGGGTGACGATTGTCGTCACGAAGAATTCGTTAAACTGCAACATGGTTTAAAGAGCCGGCGGAATGTAGTCGTCTTGACATGTTCAAAAAACACTGGTACGAAGGCAGGCGTCGCTGTTCAGTAGAGGGTTCTACTATCGATAAATCGTATTTAAATTGCTATCTTCATGTCCTACGCGTAACATCATATCGTAATATTCAGAGTTAGAAAGCATCATTATTTTGCAAAAAATGTTGGAAAAAATACTCGAAACAGTAGTAGGATATCGATTAGAAGATTTGAAATTGACAAAATATTTTTTTTCCAACTTGACATTTTTTGAAGCCAGTACTTGAGTCCGTGTATTGAGGTAGCAAAAATAATTAAATGAAAAATAGAAAAACTATTAAAGTAGTAAATTATTAGGTAAAATAGGTACGTAGGCCTTTCTGTAAAATAATCTTTGTTCCCTGACATGACACCTTACTAGGGTTGACAATATTTTGGCTTCGATAATTAATTATATTTTATGGGGTAGTTTGTAACACGTTGTATAGTATACGAGCGGCCTGCCCTCGCTTCGCTCTAGATATTTGAAGTAGTATTATAATTGATGTTCTAAAATTTTTACTCTGTAATTGTGTAGCTTATCATTATTTGAAAAAAGAGTAAAAAGCGACACATAACAAAAGAGTGAGAATGATCAGAGATAAAGATAAAAAAGAAGAAGAGAGACGGAAATACTATAGACTTCTCTGACTGAAAGAATTTTTAAAATCGGATTACTAACAACAAAATGGCCACATTCTATTAAATAAAAAATGTATATGGCAACACTACATCACCTATGTCATTCAGGAATAGTGTAGTTTCTTATCAGTGGAAAAAAATTTAAAATCGGATTAGTAGTTCCTGAGAAACTCTTCAATTTACAAAATGGCCATGTTATGGCTCGTAAATATTTGTGACCCACTACTTACAAACACAGATCTTATAAAAAAAGGAATGCCTATTTCCCTTGTTCACGGCATCACGCGTGAACGGCTGGTCCGATTTCGATCAATATTATAATATTGTAAAATTAAAAATACTACTTAAAAGTAATTATATAACTAACTACTTAAAAGTAATAATATAACTAACGCGTAAAAATTTGCACAGCAGTGTGAAGCCACAAAAAGGAAAATCACTCATGCACTCAGCATGTGTTGGCAACCCTGAGCGACCTCAGGTTTACCAACGCTGGTTTTCAGTGATTCTCTGCGATTTCCCCCCTGATTGCGTTTGCGATCAACGGTGACAGTGTTATGTAATAAGATGAATAATAATAGTATGCCATTTATATAGATAATAAGAACGCTTAGTAATAGAATAAAATAAAAAAGAAATAAATAATAACGTTTTGATTCTCGTAACCTTTAGTTAGGTATAGTGCGCGAAGAAATGAATCAACTAATGTCGCTTAGGCTTAGGCTTAGACGGTGAAACTAAGCAGTGGAGGTGAGTGTCTCGATCGAATAAAGGAATTCCTTAAGCCTACACCTTGGTCACAAGTCCAAGGCACTGCTTGAGTTCCTGTCATAATAGTTCTTGTCAGAATAGTACGTGATAGTAATGTTTAGTTATATCTTGACCGTGTTGCGCCCGTATAGCTTTTGAGATAGGCCATCCATTCCATTCCTTCTTTTAATTAGTTTCCGACATATATGACTTAATTATACTTAGTTTATTTTCATCCGGATATTTATTAGTTTATTATTAACATAAATATGATATTTATAGTATATAAGTAAATGTATATGTATAAGGTTGTAATAATTTGAATGTAGTTTATGGTTGCACCACCCTATACCCATCTTTTTTAATAATTAACGATAATTTTCCTAACCTGAAGGTAGTCTGGAAGAGATGGCTAATAAGCCACAAAGCCGCCTTTTGTTTGCCAATGTTTTTCATGTTAAATTACAACAATGACAGAAAATTTCTCAATAAATATTCTTTTTTGTTATATTACTTTTTATTTTATTATTTTAGAATAAAGTGGCTTCAGACCAATCTTATAGATGGTCTCTTAACAACATTTAAACTTATATTTTCTTTTGGATTTCATTAATTTAGTGCGGTTTGAGAGCGCTCCAAAGTTGACCGGATTTTTACTATTCGTAAGTCGGATTCTTACTAAATGAAACGTTAGCCTTACTTTTATATATGTATATGTTGTATATGTTTGTTTAATCATAGCTTTTAACATTTTTTGCGACATTCGTGTGTTATACTTTATTTATTATTGACCGTTTTCCTTACCATAAAATGAAATATTATAGTTTTTTTAATCATAAAGAATCCTAAGCAAGTACAAAAGGTCCAAGTTACCGTTTGGGAACAAATCAACATCTGCTTACCTACTTATATGCCCAATTATAATTTGTACTTATTCTTTCAGTTGTGCTACATATTTCAACATGTGTAGGCGTATTCATAATTGTGAATAGTATTTTCAGTTTATTAGGTACAATTAAGAGTTTTGTGGGCAGAATTTTTAATCTAGTCACAAGCATTTTGACTTTTCTAAGCGTGCATATTGAGAGATTTTTTCAATTGTAAACAATCTCTTGTAGTCTAGTCGACAAGTTGAAAATGGTACAAAATAGAGATACTGCTCTTAAAATTATGTGCGATAGCTCATTGGATCCGGAATGATGTCTAGAAAAATGTGCCAAAAGCGTGTATTAGCACATAAAAAATTGCAAAAGTTATAAACAATTAAAGATGAAAAAAAATGGCATTTCGTTTTTTGCCAATATTTAATAAACTATTAATATTTAAGAAATTTCAAAAAAAGATTCTGAAAGAGGAGGAAATTTCCAATAAAAAACTCCTAACTCCCGGAACTCTATCTCCATTATTTATAATTTTAATTTAACGCTGAAAATAGGTCTGCGCGTGACATTTTTAGGATGCGCGCGTGGCGTCAAAAGCGAGTACGGCGCATTAATTAATTTATTTAAGGTATTGAATATTTTTTTTTTAATTTGAAAAAATTATGGTGTGTTCTGAACACTATAAATAATTTATTCCCGTTGGAAATTTTACTTAAAGTTAATTTTTCAACGAGTTAAACAATTGTTAACTAACGAAATTTTCTCGAACTACCGTCTTAATTGTAAGTGAAAATAAATGTTTAAATAATTTTCGTAAAAAATTTTCGCTTCGTAGAGCCTTTCTTACATACATACTTAACAAGATCGTGCCATAAAAGTTAAAAAAATATTGATACTTTGTTTATAACAATTTTTTTACTTGAACCAATCCAAGTAATGTTGGATTTTTAAGTTTTTGTTCAAGTAAAAAAATTGTTTTAACATTTTTTTTCACTTACAATTAAGACGGTAGTTCGAGAAAATTTCGTTAGTTAACAATTGTTTAACTCGTTGAAAAATTAACTTTAAGTAAAATTTCCAACGGGAATAAATTATTTATAGTGTTCAGAACACACCATAATTTTTTCAAATTAAAAAAAAAATATTCAATACCTTAAATAAATTAATTAATGCGCCGTACTCGCTTTTGACGCCACGCGCGCATCCTAAAAATGTCACGCGCAGACCTATTTTCAGCGTTAAATTAAAATTATAAATAATGGAGATAGAGTTCCGGGAGTTAGGAGTTTTTCATTGGAAATTTCCTCCTCTTTCAGAATCTTTTTTTGAAATTTCTTATATATTAATAGTTTATTAAATATTGGCAAAAAACGAAATGCCATTTTTTATCATCTTTAATTGTTTATAACTTTTGCAATTTTTTATGTGCTAATACACGCTTTTGGCACATTTTTCTAGACGTCATTCCGGATCCAATGAGCTATCGCACATAATTTTAAGAGCAGTATCTCTATTTTGTACCATTTTCAACTTGTCGACTAGACTATTGGTGACATTAAAGCAAGAACTGTGAAAGAGTGAAAACTTTGCTTAATCGGGAAAAAGCCAAAAATGATTTGGAAAATCAACAATTTTTACAAACTGTTTCTGAAGTTACTGTACATATTCCATGTTCAGATAAGCATTCCTGGATCAGAGTCATTTGTGTCATTTGCTGTTTGTTTGAGATTGATGTTACTGCATGCTTTCTCAAGATGTGACACAACATCAGCAGCCTGTAACATAGGCAAACTTAAATTCATCAAAATTATGGAGAAACATCCTGAGTTAGCTAGCGTTACAGCGCTATTCCTAAGAGAAAGTCGTCCCATCTTGTTAACTTTATGCGGCGGTAATAATGAAAATTCTCTGGACAGTATGAGATGTAAATGATTCAACCAGGCAGAGACCAAAAAATACATACAGTTTATTATCGCTTCCCCCAACACAAGCAAGATACAACCTATTTCCACAGTCTTTAAGTGTATCACCAGGTCCAGACGTGGCTTTGAAAACACTACAATCCTGAAGATTGGCGCTGGAAAAAACATGGAAACATTTGGATGCCAATACAAACCTCCAAGCCTCTAGGATCCCCCGATTTAATGAAATTAATTTTCTGCAGATGCAAAGGAAATTGTGGAAGCATGTGCGAGTTCAAAAAAGCAGGTCTAAAATGCTCTGCAGTGTGCCTCAATTGTTCTGGAGAAACCTGCAGCAACATCATGGATTTATCAAAATTAATGGAATAAAATGAATTCGGAGCGTAATTACCACCGACAACTCCAATTTTAACTCCTATCATTCCTGAAACCTTCACTTTCGACACTGAATTAGATCTTGAACCCCAGTCTGGTTTTAACCCCATGATTACCTCGCCTAGAAGTAGTCAGTGGATTAGGCTTACTGGGGATACCACATAAAAATACGCTCCTATAGACGCTACCTCATAGGTGCCGGCAATAATAAATTATTAATAACATAGGAAGATTGCGAAAAATGTTAAAAGCTATGATAAAAAAATATAAAAGTAATGCTAACGTTTCGTTTTCACCAAATTCTTACGAGTAGTAAGAACCTGGTCAACTTTGGAGCGCTCTAAAATCGCCATCAATTAATGAAATCAAAAAAATTATAAGTTAAAACGTTCGTTAAAAGACCATCTACAAGATTAGATTGGGTTGAAGTCATTTTATTGTAAAATAATAAAATAAAAATTTATATAACAAAAAATTTGCAACAACAAAGTTGCAACCCCACAAATTTGGACTTAAGCTCCTAGTAAGACACATCTCCTAACAATAAAATTGCAGGAATTTTTGCAGGACATTCCAGGAGTTTGCAAACAGTTTAAGTAGTACTAATTATAATTTTCTCTAAACCAGGCTATAATAATACCCCCATTGTATTCATGTCACGCACCAGCAAGTACCCCTTGGTGGTGTGGGACCTGTCCTCCGACTTGCTTGCGAACACCAGCATGTAAATCCGACCGAAGTGTATGACGAGTTCATTGATGACGTTGGTCGCTTCGCATGTGGACAAGACTTACTCTCTCCCATCCCATAAATGCTGCGGATCTAGTGAATTCTGTACTCTTGCTCAGGGTCCGCTGAATCGGCAGCATTCTTTCTCTTCACTCCCTCTCCTCACTCTATCTTCAAGGTTGCAATACATCGGCAAAACAAGAAGATATCTCTTGTATTACCGATGTCCATGGGCGACGGTGGCCACTTACCATAAGGTGGATCGTCTGCTCGTCTGCGCCTTATCTACCATAAAAAAATTAAAATTGTAGTGAAAAGCGCGCGAAATAAGCAGTAGATAATTTAAAATTTTTGTCTGTTTGTTTGTGAACGCTTCACGTTAAAACGCCTGGATCTATTTGATTTAAACATGATACACAATAATAATTTGGTAACAAACTTAGCTCTACATGGACGAAGTCACGCTTATAGATTCGTTATCTAATAAACTCAAAATGTATATGTCAGAGGAGCTGGCCGATTTAAATGAATGAAGTGATCGAATCTAATGATGTCAGAACAGAGAGAGCCGATTAGGATGAACTAAGTAATCGAATCTTACGATTCCGTAGTTTTTGAACAGGAACCCAGACAGTGCCTTGGACTTGTGACCAAGGTGTAGGCTTAAGGATATCCTTTAAATGATCATAACACTCACCTCCACTGCCCGGTCTCACAGTCTGTCTTAGGTTAGGTTAGGTTAACATAAGGCTAACCTAACCTAACAAAAACCTAACCTAAGGCTAACCTAACCTAACATAAACCTAACCTAAGGCTAATCTAACCTTAGGTTGTGTTAACACATCTAAATACAATGTAGGGACTCATAATAAATAAGACGTAAGAACCCACATGATCCTTAGTCCGATATGTCCAATATCCGTGATGCGACACACTATTTGTTACACTTCAACTCCAGGTGATGTTCACTCAAAGAGACTTGTCGAGAGACTAAAAGGTACTGCGTCAGTCGGGGAATATAAAGGGACTAGACAATGGTAGCAATGCCCCTCCACTAATATGGAGAATTAAATCAACAAAACGGAAATAGGGCGCTGGCATCCCGATTAATCGATAATCTTTTACTCGTTTGAGACTGTTAAAAATCGTTGAATATTAAAATGACGTGACGAAAGTGATCATTAATTTTCTTTATCATTTTCCTACTCTAATTATAGCCTGACACGGCCTTCACTATTATCCTACCCCAACTATACCCCGACATATATTATTATAATATTTTATGTTTTTTATTTATATTTAAGATTTATTAGGATTAAAATTGTCGCATTGCTGTTTTTATCTAACTTAACTAAGTATGTTAAAAAACAACATCAAAGAAAATTAACCCTTATCAACTAGGCGTACTAAAATAGTTATGCCGTTTCGGAGGAGTTCTATAAGTTCTATAACAAACACAGACACGAGATGTTATATATGTATAAGATTTTGTTCGTATCAGAATAGGAGTCAATTGACATAAAAACAATATAATTCAGTATTTTGTCGTATGTCATTTACGTTTGCATGACATGCGGCTAAAGTTGCCTTAGCTGCTCTCTCAGTCCCACTATACATCTAGCTTGCTTATTTATTGTACACTTTATACTAAGTTAGTGTACCCATGACCGTCGCGAGTGCACGACGTGCCGCGCATATTAAGCCGATAATTTAAACGATAAATTGAACTTTACGTATTTATCAACAATGCAACAGTGTTCTGTTATACTAGTTCTCTTATTGGCTGTAGAAAAATCACGGATGCGCTGTTGGGCCAAATGTCTATAGTTGTGCTGTGTTTACGTTTTGGCATAGAACACATGTGAATGTAGGTTTTTGTATTCAATTGCCGCAGTGCCGTAACAAATACCTTTTCTGTGTATAAAAATATTGTATATTGTATTAAGAATTGTTTAAATCCTCATTGAAGAGTAACAAGATGATAAACAGTACCGTTATATGGATATCGCATTAATAATTAAGCTTATGTATACTTTTGTGTGAATCAAGGTAATCAAATTACATAGTTGTACAGGTTTTTCCTTCATAATATAACCGATAGGATACGTTATATTTTAATCACAATTCATTGATTTCACTGTTATCGATATTCACAAGCATTACATTTTACCTTAATATTTACAACAATTTCTATTCACTAACGTAAATATCATATTTTTCACGTTTGATAAAAGAGGAAAATGATGGAACAACAATAAACGTAATAAGGAAATTCATTCATACAATATCTATTATTTAAAGTATTATTGGGCATGAAAAGGTTCTTGACAATATCTGAAGTGTAGTCTGTGTTTAACCTTGACCTCGGTCATAACAAATACAACAGAGGGGAAAACTCTACCATAATGCCTCGGTTCTGATAAAATGATTCCCTGAAAATAAAATGTAAAAAATAAAGAATGAAGCAAAACATTTTATTTACCCCTTTTCATAGATATTAGGTAACTTATTATTTTATCTAACAATTATGTTAAAGTTATTTGTATGTTAAAATATTAAGATTTAAATATCAAGTACGTATTTATTAATCTTAATTTTCTTTGTATGAAATTACCTTGATAATATGAATGATTTCTATTAACCTCGTTTTAAATGACCACGCTGCGCGATCAAGGGATAATTATAGAGATAAAATTTAAAAACCTCATAAAATTAAGTAACACGAATTAATACTATGAATCGGTAAATAAAAGAAATAAGTATATAAAAGTGTATTTTACATATTTGTAAATATGTTGGGGGAAAGTTTTTTCGTATTTTATCTTTTGTTGTAGTCCGTCACTGGTGGTTATGACTTGGTTTTGATACCATTATATAGATGAATTATAATACAATAATAATGGTTGCTTGCCATAACAAAGCTATTCGGTACGTTTTATTATAAAATAGTTACAATAAAGGTAATGGATCTAATGCAGTATCAGTAAAGTAACGCAAAATTGATACAAGCGTTTTCAGTCCAGGAATTTTGTTGTCAAAGATGCTGCCAGCTCTGATTACCTACGCTCCGACGTGTTAACGGTAGAGTCTATGCCATTCTTGAAAAATTGGATCAAGATAACCTGGTAATTTGGTCGATTGGGAAACTCTATTGAAACTTAATGAAGAAGAATGAAAAATTATTGATATGTACCAACAACAAACATATGCCAAAAAAAACATGGTCAAAGGGCGGTCAAGCCCCACAGACTATAGCGAAACCTGGATTAACTCTATAAAAACGGCGGGATTAAAAAGCCACGAGTTTCACATGTTTCGGTCTCTTTAAATCTCTTTAGTAGTATTAGGTTATATTGATCTAAGTCCCAAAATTTCTACAGCAATTTGATGTCACCTACAATATTACGCATTACATATATTATGTCACCGTGAAATTGTCAGCACCGTTACATTTTAATCTAAACTTGAATTTGTACGAAATACGAAAAAAGCTATTTCTCCAAACCAATAAAACTAAGTAGCGCATATAGGTTTAAGTCATTGGTATTTTAGTTGTTTATACATTGTGTTACGTTCTTTAAATAATTAATCTATCGATTAATTTCAACTTCGGAAATTGTATCGGAATATTCTCATTCAAAAGTATCTAGTAGGTTCTTTACCAAGTTTTATAATTTAACTATTATTAATTTTGTTATTTTTAATTTTATTATTTGTGACAGAACGTACTAAAAACTTTTTAATCATATAAAGATGAATCTTAAATAGTGTTCTATCCTTTTCTTGCAATATTTAAAATAATCTGGGAACATTACAAATAGATATGTATTGTTGAAATAGCGTAAAATACATGATTTCAGATAGATTATAAGACAGATATTGGCCAAAATATTGTTGTGTTAATGATGAATAAAACTGAATTTGCCGAACGCTCTTTGAAGGTGACCTAACCCGCGCATGCGTTTCGTCTCAATACAACCCTCGCTTTTATTTCAAGGACAACCATCTTTTCCCCCGATTCAAGGTTGCTCTCCCCAAATACTGTACCGTATACACTGATTTCCAGTGTACGCATTATAAAGCTAAACCGGCTTCTCTCTAACTCAATTTTCCCGCCAAAACAATTTGATAAACATTATTGTATTTTCGTATTTTTGATGACAGATAGACGATTTCTTTTATATAACCAAAGTTATACCTTAAATAAAAAAAAAATTAAAACCTTAAAATTTTTATATCGCTAAATTTAACCTTATAATGACGTTAACATCATGGCAATGTGGACTTAAGTAGTTTCTGGTCAATGCATTGGTACATTTCTTATTGTCATCAGCGTTTAGATCGAAATAATATACATACTAATAATAAGTTTTTCAAGTAGTGTTTGTTTATTCAGTAAAATGTAAGTTATGTTGGTGAATTGTTTCAAATGAATTACTCCCATGACTTAATTTTTCAGTATTCATTTCATTCATTAATTAGATCACAGGTCATGATTTGCAAATTGATTCAATTTAATTACGTCAGCGTTTATATTCACTTACTCACTTTATAAATTAATTTAACAATCAAATACTATAATTATATCCCATTATGGTCGCGTAGGGTAAATATCTTTTGTTATGAACCTTATCATTACATATATAAAAATATATAATGTTATTAATGCTTTGGAATAAGATTATTTATCTAATATTAAATTTATTTTATATTAAGCCAATTATTATTAAATATCGGCCAAAACAGCGTAATCGTGATTATGAATCTTGAAATGTTGAATAGAAACTATAACTTAAATTAAATGTGAACAGTGCTAAAAGTAAGAAATATGCATGGAATTTCTCATTTTCTTCATAAGCATCAATCGAGGGGACCCACTCCTCCTTTGGACCAAGATGACAGCTCCGAGAGTTGGAGCTCGACACTTAGCTCAGTCGATTCTCATTCATCTGTACAAAATGAAAATAAATCAAAGGCAATACCTATTAATCGGCGTGGATGTTGTACTCATAGGAGTCTTCGCGGGAGTCCCTTAGAATCTACTTCTAGTCCCCGAGATCGAAATCCAAACTTTTCTAGCTATTTTCGAGATGTTATGGAAGGTCCTGGTTCCCCTTCTCCTCATCATTATCACTCCCACTATTTCGATAACAAATCGAGACGAACAGAAGAGGAACGGTACCATACAAGCATGAATTCTTACCAAGGACCGCGTCAGGATTACAGACACTATATGTCGCCTATCTATAACGATGTCATGGATGACATTCAAGAAAATGAGTATAGCAAATGCGAAAAGTATGGAGAAATAAGTAGCCCTAAGTTATCGCACACCCCTTTTAAGAATCGTTTTGACAATAGAAATTTTGCACAAAAGTTAACAGAAGGTATAAATAATAATAATAGTAGTAAAGATGTTCATTATCCAACTGAAAGGCGTGGTTCTGGTTCGAGCGCGAGTGGCCATAGGCACAAACATCATTCAATTCAGGAGTTGATACGGACATTTAGTAAAAAAGTGGGGCAGTGGCGTCACGATTCTGGCGAAAGCCGACGACGAGCGAGCGCAGTCCCTGCACCGAGCGCTGAGCGAGATGTAGAGAGTGAAGAATTTCGCTCGCGTTCAAGGTCATTAGACGCCGATCATATTTTACCGAAAGTATCGAAAAGATCAGTTCTCGAAGATTGTGGCGCTACATATCAAATATTTGAAACCATATTAAAAGAAGGTAAAACTAATGTCCTGTTTTTTATTTCAGATGATAACTTTACATGATTTTATAAGACATTAATTCACTATATATATATACGCAGCATATTATATGTCAATATATGATACTTATAATGCATATTATAATAGTTTGTAACTATTCAACTCTATCTGGCGAGTTAAATGGAATAAATTGTATCTTATACCTCACTTCCTATTTTGCGCTCTAAGGTCATTTTTATTTAGGCTTAGGTATCGCGTCGAATGATTGTAAATTGTATAATGTAACTGTTATTGGATGTCAAATTTTGGGCCCCTCAAATGCGTACATATTTGGGGGCCTTGAATAGATGGCCATGAATTATGCTTATCAAACATCGCAAATAAAGATTTGCGACTAAGATATATTAAGTAATGAATTGAATTCAGTGCTGTACTGATAAATTAAAACCTAATTAGAGTTCCGTAAAAAATATTTACAAAGTAAAAAATAAATAATTCATTTTTACATACGTGAAGGCATATAATGTATCGTGAATAAAAGTAGATGACAGCCTTAGCATATTTTATGTGGCATGCATATCCTTACATCATTCTTCGAAGCCTTCCATTCCTATGTATTTTCGCTTTTTAGATACGTTTTATCGTGGTCGTTATTTTAATTTTAACTTCAAACCAGGGCTTAATCATGGTAACGAGTAATATAAAACAGAAAAACTTAGTACACTTCCTTATTTCAATTATTTAATCTAGTATCTGCCCGTGACTTCGTTCGCGACAACTTCTAAATTGGGTTAATTGTGAATTGAAACACATTCACGCACGAACCTCACTCACCTTTATCATTCCACTAAAAGATTCACTCTCTCAAATACACATGGCAAAGGTAATTCTATACCAAAGGCTCCTTTTCTCGATGAAAAGTTTTCTATATGGTTTGCTTACTTTTGTGTTAAAGGTATAATAGGTGATAATCCAGATTATAAATATGTAGTGTGCCACATTTCATTGAAAATACGTTTAGTCGTTTTGTCTGACTGAGAAACTAACATCAAAATAACTAAACATACAAACTTTCAAATTTGTAATATTATATGTTGTAGGACAAAATCAGAGTATTAACGCTGAATTTGCAGTTAAATATTATTACAACAATATTGCCGTTTTGTGAAATAAAAAGTTTTAAATGCCCAATATTACCATTGAAATACTTATCATCCGTAAGAAACGGTTAAGATTACCTTTGTCATAGATGTTTAAAAATATTTACTTAAGAATTTAATAAAACATTACAAGAATTCTTCTGACTTAAGTTATTCGATATTTCCTGTATTGCTACAAAACCTTGATAAACGTTTACTTCGGTAAGATTTATTTAAATATATTTCCTTTCTTGTTATCATGGTATTTATATTACGATGACCATAATATAATATTCATAAAAAATTAAAATATGAAAACAAAAATTTAAGCATTTATTTCTATGAATATTATAATATGCTTTAAGTCAATTAAATAATATTTGATATTTTTTGTGTTAAATGCGACGAGTTCGTTATATACCCAATACTCATACCTACGTGAGTTATCATTTCCTACGTGCTACACAGAGGTCCGCATAATGTGTGACTAATGCGACCTTATGAGTCATCTTATTAGTTATATTGTAAAAAAAAACGTTTTAAGCTATCGCTGTGTTTTAGGGTTCCATACCCAAAGGGTAAAAACGGGACCCTATTACTAAGACTCTGCTGTCCGTCCGCTGTCTGTCTGTCACCAAGCTGTATCTCATGAACCGTGATAGCTAAACAGTTGAAATTTTCACATATGATGTATTTCTGTTACAGTTCCTATAACAAAAAATACTAAAAACGGAATAAAATAAATATTTAAGGGGGGGCTCCCATACAACAAACTTATAAAATATTTAGCAAAAACTCTTCGAAAACGGAACCTTCTTGCGCGAATCCGACTCGCACTTTGACGGGTTTTAAATATTTTAGCGCACTTCAATTAATCGAAATAATTAGTTATTAAATTGTTAATGCATTTTATTTTGAATGAAGTTTTTGGTTGTGTTTGTAATTTGATATAAAAAGTATCCATTGTACTTATTATTCTTAAGTGCATACAAATTTGCTTCATGTAAGCAAACATTTAGCGTTATTTTAAATAATCGACTACAAAAGTTTCTTTAACTTTTAATTGTAATTTTCGACATATTCTCTTATCTTATATATAAAAATGAATCCCTATTTCCCTTGGTCACGGCATCACGCGTAAACAGCTGGACTGATTTCGCTAATTATTTTTTTGTTGTTTCGTATTTTCAGGAGAAGGTTTTTATGGAAGAAAAAATTTAAAAAATTGCGCGGAAATTTAGAAAATTTAAGAAAACTAACGACCATATTAACTTTGCTAATGTAAGCTTTTGACAGCTAATTCGAATTCAATATTCATAGTTATGACAGGACAAAGTCTCGGGTCATCTAGTTAATAATAATTTTTGGTATTTTTCACTTTGTACATTCATCCTTTGGGAATTATTATTGCAATAAAATTAGAAATGATAACGGGAGTGCGTTTTTAAGTTCGCGGAATGAGAGGGTCAGAGAGGGGTGATTAGGCTCATTAGGATCGTAACATGTTCATTGACTCATAATTAGTATAAATACGAGGTTTCCTTGTTATTAGACAATTAGTCTTTGAGCTATAGTCAACCAAGCAACATAATCGGGAGTGAAAAGTAAAACATGGAAAAGTTCGAGTATCGTGCCATTATAAAGTTCCTTACCAAGCAAGGAAAATCAGTTGCGACCAAAATGAATGAGATGTCATCAAAAAGTCGAAAAAAATTTACTCGACGATGCTCGACTAAAGAAGAAACAACTCGCAGAAATTGTTGGAGTATCCGACACAACCATTTTTAAAATCCTGGACGATCATTTTGGCATGACTAAGTGAAGCAAGATGGGTGCCGAGAATGCTCACGCCGCCGTCGCAAAAAACAACAGCGCGTAGAGTATTCACGTGCATTTTTGGACCTCTGTAATGAAGACAAGGATGGTGTATTGAGTCGAATTGTTACTGGAGACGAAACTTGGATTCATCATTATGAAACTGAGTGCAAACAAGACTCCATGCTGTGGCATAGAAAGGACGGGACGCAGAAGGAATATTGTTGATCGATTATAAAGATAAAGGTGTTTCTATATCCGGAGAATACTACGCTTCAATATTAGAGCGACTAAAAGAAACAATTATTTAGAGAAAAGACGGGTAAAATTGACGAATGGTGTGCTGCTTATGCACGACAACGCGCCGGTCCACAAAAGCCGCGTTGCGTTGGCTGCCATGCATAACGTGAGCTTTGATATTTCAGACCTGGCCCCGCGTGATTATTACCTGTTTCCAAAAATGAAAAAAGAGCTGCGGGGTTAAAAATTTACCACCGATGATGAAATCAAGGAGACAGTTTCGGCGTATTTTTAAGATAAAGAGAAAACATTTTTTATGAGGGTATAACTAAATTAATTGAAAGATCTGAAAAATGTATCCGTTTTGCAGGTGAATATATTGAAAAGGAAAAATAATTTGTTTTTTTTTCCACTCCTTATCTTCCATTCCGCGAACATAAAAACATATAAAACTTTCATGATGAGATAAATATCTTTTTTATTTCTAAACAGTTTCTTAAAAAGTGAGACGGTTATAATTGAATTACAGAGTGTTTAAATTCAATTAACCTAATTAAGAAGTGCGTAAGTCATAATCTTATTAACGAATAAATTTTCTCAGTGTTCATTGAACTATTCCAAGAAAAATTATGATCGTACTGGAACATAAGTCCCAAAGTCCCAACATGATACTACGATTTTTATATGTCAAATGAAAAGATTAAATGTAATCTATAAAATTATTAGTTAACACTTCATATTAACTTTTTGAAAGTTTTTCTTTCCGAATGTCATATAGGTTATTCATAATTAAAAATATCTGACATTTTATTTTACCCGTGGGGGAAGGGTTTGAATACTAGTCACATATGCCACTGGGAGTTCATCTCGTAAGAGCCGAATTACCCAGCACCCCCTTGGTGGTAGGGGATCTGTTCCCCGACTGACTTGCGACCACCAGCATGCGAATCCGACCGTCAAGTGTCATGGACGCGTTCCGGTCGAGCCGCATGTGGGCCAGACTTATCCCCTCATAATTTGACTATCAAAGATATTCCTTTGGACAATTCGCTACCACTAGATATCTTTGATGGATTATTTGATTCTGTTGATTGTGGCTTACTTTTTAGTGAAAGTAATCGGACCTAGGAAAGACTAGAAAGACTGCTTTTTTTGGCGTTACTCCACTTTTTGTATCAGACACGTCTTTGTTTTTCTTTTATATCAATGTCATATTCTTTTGTTTTTGCGTCATTTTGTTTAACCTGTGAATTGTTAACATGATTGTCTACCAAGCTTACATTCATGGTGTTTGTACCATTGTCTATTTTAACCTCTTTTTACTTGTTCAGACAAACTTCTTGTGAAGGATCTTCTAATGTGTTCCATATGCAATTAGCGATACTATGACAAAAATGTCGCAGTTTGCTGAATTAAAAATTTGCAAAACAAAGTGGCGGAGTCGGATTGCGAAAAAACTCCAGCAAATTACTTTTATTGCAAATTATTAAAAACTTAATACGTTGTATACGATAGAAAACAAGACACGTTAAACTTTTATTTTTCTCAAGTGTCACAATATATACTTCTAGTATCACTCACATAGAAAAAAATATTTTCTACCAGAGTTAGTCATAAAAGAGTGTTCATATTTCAACAACTTCTTGTACTTTACAAGTCAGTCAGGGATTTTTATGTGATAATGATGAGCGACTAATAGTGCAATTTTATTAGAGACGCCATAGCTAAATTTCTCTCTTTTCGCTTTGACACACGAAGTAGTACGTACTCACATATCAGTTATCTTTGTTTCCAGCTTTTCTTTGAATTCTTTTATCTCGTCAGGTTTTAAACGTGTTACGGCAATGCGACGGATATTTACGAAACTATTATTAATATCACAGGTACTAGGTAATACAGGTCTACTTATTAAATTATTTACATTATTTAATTCTTTGACATTTGGAATTTTTTTAGTTTTATTGAGATTATTATTATTATTACATTATTAATACAACTTCAGCTACTTTAGGATGTAACTTTTTTTGATGACCTGTTAAATTCATCGTACATTCTAAGCATTTATGTAATGGCTTGTAAGTCTGATTGGATTGATACCTCTGTCTCTGTATTTATATATTTGGGACTGTCAGTTTTCGCAATATTTTAGAAATAAGTATATTAGAAATTTTTATTTGTAGAGCGTTTAATTCTCTACAAAAATATTATGGACTTGTCTTCATGACACGCCATTGCTGAGATACAGAATTCCAAATAAAAAAGAATTATTATGTGTAAAATAGAAATTTAGCATGTATTATTATTTATAGAGCTCATTTTTGATCAGGCTTTTTACCTGTTTACGTTAAAAAAGAAAACGACTAAATACATAATATAACCCTATTGATATTATTAATCAAACACTTACACCAATTTAAACTTGTTGACATTGCTAATTGCTATGAAACAGAATAAATGGTTGGGATCACAAAGATTTTGTTACTCTAGCCTATTAAAAATTAAATCTTATTTGCGAGTAGGTACTTTATTACGTATAATCCGTTAAAACCAATGTTAATCGTAGCACCAGATGTGGTATAGCGTGGGATATTTTGTTAAAAATTTGTTTTTCGTTTATTTTTAATATCTGATATCAGATAACTTTTTTTCGTGAATTTCTACGTTTAACGTTTCTATTTCCTTAAGAAGTAGGCAAAATATTTAACTGTAATTTAATTACAAGCTTTTGCAATGTTTGTATAACAAACAATAAGGAATTAAAGGAAATTACCATAAACGATTCTAGATTTCAAAACACCCATGGTCATATAAGTAATAGGATATTTTAAGTCCGTTTTCACGTAAGTATTAAATTTTTCATTGATTAAATGTACAGTATATTTTATGTGTTTTATCTCTGTGTCAACAGGAGCACATTTACGTCGAGCCGCGTCACAAGAAGCAGAAAAGCGTCGTTCTTCTCTCGGAAACGTTCCCGCTGCTCGCCACCGAGCCTCCGACGCCTTTCTTGACCCCCACCACGCGGCTATATTGTTTAGAGATTCGAGAGGGGTGAGTTGTAAGCTACATTATACTTAAAAGCTAGTGCACTGAATATAAAAATATACGACATTACAATTGATTACTGTGACTAAAATAGAACCTTTCTCCTCGAAAATTGTTTTTGTTATTAAGGAAAATTTATTTTCCATAAACATTTTCAGAATCTATTTTTATAATATACAAATAACTGACTAATTGATTTATGGATATGGACCGTGAAAATTCACACAAAGGATTTTTGGAAATTAACTAAGGTGGTGAATTAAATTTAGTCTGTCATTTTTGAATCCATTATGATTTAACTATCGTCATGAAACCGTGTTATGGCAATGCTAAATCTTAACAAGATATTAATGTGACAAGATCAAAGGTTCGGTTAATGCGATACGTTTGTATAAATTGTCAAAATAAATTTAAAGTATTCGTAATAAAGCTAACATAAAGTAAAACGTTTACAGACATTATTTAAAAAAAATTATGTTCATAAGAAGGTATTGACTTGTGTGGCGCAATGACTTAACGAAAAAAATATGATTCACTGATAAGTATAATGGAATCACTGTTTATGAAATATTCTTTTGAAATGTATATAATACAGCAATAAAATAAAAAAAGTCATGATGTCTACGACACTAAAAGAGTTAATGAGATTGTACTATCATTCACTAATAAATTTTAGTTGCTAAATGACGCAGTTAACTTATACATAATGTCAAGGTTATTTATATTTTTGTATGCACGTCCTTATCAAAAAGATATTTGCTATTTATACAGAGTATGATTAGATTTGATTATATTAGATTTAAGTATTATAATTATTTGATTAGTATTGATTAAAGATAATTTCCGTCTGTTCATATAAATGTTTTTTATTATATAGAAACAATGTTTTTAACACTTGATGTGTTGAAAAACTAGATAAAGTTATATATTTAATAAAAGTATGGTAAGTATTATACATTTCATTATATTTACTAAATATAAGTTAAACTTAGGAAAAAATTTATGTTGTTTGTATTGTTTCAGTTACCTGTTGCTGACCCCTTCTTGGAGAAAGTTAGTCTCTCCGATCTAGGTAAGTTTACCTTTTATTTAAAAAATATTGTGTATTTTTGTTTTCCTATAATACAGTATAAGACATGGATATTATTTTGAATATAATTTTAGCTCTTTTAGCTGAGGAAACACAACTTAGTATTTGTTACAATATTTATTTTTATATGTATAAGTATTCCTACTTGGTTAAACTCTTTCCATTATTTTTTGTAATGTAATCTGATTTTTTAATTTAATTCGATTTGGGAACACTTCTTCTATTTACTCACAATAATATAATAAATAATGTCTATCGAATATATAGACAAAAAAATTGTTAACCATTTATTATATAAACACTAAATTACTCTGACTAGTAGATAAATTAATAAAAACAACCAGTGTGTTGAAATCTCTTTATATAATATCTGCTGATTTTAGGAATCTAGTAGTTATATTATGTGACTTGAGCCTTAAGAATACGAGGAAATGGTTGAGAGATACAAAACGATGCATAGAGGAAGGATGTAAAACTATAAACAGTAGTCATTTGCCAAACGGATTTAAAGACTAAAATAGAATTATTTGAAACGAACTGTCATAAAAATGGTTTTTAGTAAGTCGTAGTGTTATTGACAACTACACCTATTTTATTATAGCCAGCTACTAATTTTATTATACTAGCTTTATTATAGCTAACTACACCTATTTAATTATTACACTTGCAGGTAATATGTTGTGTCCAACTATGCATGTGTCCATCCTAATATTTATACCTAAAATGAAGGTATGGATACTAAAAACAAACAGACATGCGAATTAGTGAAAAAGTTATTACCTAACTTTATAATTAAGTTGTTGAAAAAATTGTATACGTAGACTGTGAAGCCACATTTATTTCTTAAATTAGATTTGTTATGAATCGTATTACATAATGGAAGAGAGCCATATTTAAACATTTTGAAAGAAAATAACGTATTTTTACAAATTTTATTAGATAAAACTGCGGCTAGTTTGACCTTCACCTCTTAAGCTCGTTCTCAAGGCCACATCTTTTAAGCTCAGATGCACCTTTTCATTTCCTATTGTGTATTGAATTATTTACTTGCTGGCCTTTGCAATGGGGCCTCTGGATTAATTTTTAAAATAATATAATATAGGAAAATATATTTTTTATTTAAATAGATGACCTGGCGAATTTCGTATCGCCTAACAGTCAACAAATGTCATGTCACAGATTAGTTGACTTAATTTATGATTGACAGTTGACATGTTTGAAATGTTGAAATTGAAATATTTCACAGTTACTTTTGTATGTTTGAGTGAATGAATGGAGTAGAAGTCGACTTTATTTTTCCTTCAAGATACTAGGTAAACTATAATCGGACAAATTTTCAAATAAGAGGAAATGAATGAAAAAAAAAATAATTTTTTTGCTATATGTTTGGGAGGCTGCCACTGCTAGCCCCACCCACGGAATCGCAGCGGACGGTCACGAGTAATCATAATATTAACCCCTTATGCATTTCACGAATTTTCGCTTGGGAGGGACTTGGTCATGAAAATCTGTCACTGGCTCCCGTACCATAACTAGCAACTGCCCACGACCTTTTAGAATTCCATAAAATAATTGAAATGTGTGAGATAACACTGTTTCATTTCATTCACTCACCCATTTCACACTCTATCACCCTCTAACTCACTCAATTTATCACCAGCACACTTAATTTGCATTTATTTTAAAGTTATGTAATGCATATTTACGCATTTCCACAACGATCTATCTGGTATTTGTATTTATCATCCTTGCTTTATTTCTGGATTTATTATTTTTTGGTTAAAAAAATGCTTTTATGCTTTATGCATGCTTTCAAGACTTTTCTGACATTAAATTCAGGAATTTATATGGGATTTTTTATAATTCTTACTAGAACCTGCATTGATTTTATGAGGCCTCATGAGATCATTTTCGTAAGCTATCTCGACACCATTACGGTAAACTTTCCTCCTTGCTTTAGTTATTACGATATTGGCGGAGGAAGAATATTCGCAAAACGCCGCCTTCTTTCTCCTACTTCTGTGAATCGTATAAAATATCCTAAAAAGCATTCATAAAATTCTTGTTGGAAGGAAGTTACATATATATAACGCAAGATGCAGAGATTTATTTAGCGACTACAATCAATTCAAGCCAAAACCGAGTGTTTTGATCATGACCCATTTAACGGCTTCTGCGTCAGGTGTATTTACTTATGTTCTTGAATGAGAATAGTTATTTATTGATAATTAAAATTATGAAGGAGTAATCTTTATACATACTGCAGTTATCAGTAAACTATTACCAGTCATAACAATTAATTGTTTATTTTGCAAATATTTACTATGAAAACAAAGGTACATGTAGCTCTGTATGGCTTTAAAAGTAGGCGGCGTTTTTATTATCTGTTGTAAAACGTTTGTTTGATTGTGTTTAAGGTTAACAACTACTGTGATTTTATTATTTGCATACTGTCTGTAGATTATTAATTTAGCAAGGTTTTTCTAATCTACTTTATCATAATATCTCGTCGCGTCTCTGAAGTCAAGACATCTTAGATTCTTATGGCCATCGATTGGCAAAGATTTAGTGCTGCTTCACCCACGGAGCGGGGCGGTAATATTTTTATATCGCAACGAATGTTATTTTACTATTATGATGTCATTTATTAGTGGTTTTTTTTGACATTATTGTTATTAATTAGTAACTTTTATTGGGATCCTTATAAGTAATTGCCTTTCTTTAGCTTTATAGTATTTTTTAAATAATAATAAGTGCATACAGGGATAATCACCTCATATTAAATTAAATTGTCTAAAGGGCCTCTACGCGTTGGCTACGGCTCCGTGCACGCCTTTCAACTCACTCTTGACCCCTGATTGGAAAAGACAAACATAATAATAATAAAAATTTATTTATTTCAAAAATATTATAAATTACTCCTAATTTTATGGAAATAAATTTAATTAAAAAAATGAATACTATAAGAATTATTTGTGGATTATTATTAATTTAATCGGATAATAAATATAGAAAATTAATTCTCCTACTTTTAAAATTATTGATTGTATATGATTTTTAATTAGTTTAGAAGATTAAGTTAGTGACACCGAGGAGGAGATATAATTGGATCAGGTGCAGACTATATTTAGCGTAGTGATATATACGCATATGAGTAGTAGAATATCGTGCGGGATGTAGTCGTGTCTACCCAGCACAGCGGGATGGGCGTGGGCCGGCCGGTGCGGGCGAGCGTAGCCGGTGTCAAGTTCCTCGCGGCTCGCGGCCCGCTCCAAGCGCGTTACACTGTGCGTACATTATAATTAGCAGTGAGCCGTGGGAGGCGCGGCAGGCCGCACCGAGTGGCGACGGGCGATGCGCCGCCCGCGCCCTGCGCATGCTGCGCCTACACTACTTCTCGGACAATCCCGCTCTCGCCGTCGAAGACGACGAAGAGTCCGTGTACTCTATCGAACTCATCAAGGAGTTCGAGGCCGTCGGCCGAGCGTGGAAAGCGTTCCTCGCCGACTGGCTACTGAAAGGTGTCGGCTTGTTTATGTCTCCCACGTTGCGCCTGCGATTCGTTGTTACACTCGCGAGATGACGTACTTTCGTACCGCTGTGTTTTACTAGCGTTTATGTTGACTTGTGTCTAAATAAATATCACTAAAATTTATTGTTATAAAAAACTCTGTGTCGTATCCAAAAAATTACTGCTTCGTCGAGTATGTAGTGTAATTATTTTTTAGTACTTGAAGTAAATCGGTACATTTCAGTTTAAATAATTTTATATAAATTTTAAGTTTACGTAAAATAAGATTCAATATTAAAATAAGACTTAAAATTATTTAGTGTCATTGCAGCTGCGTTATCTTCGTTTATATTTTATGCAAATAGTTAAATAAATCAATATCATCAATATGCTTAAGACGGTTACTTGGGTTTTTCTTGCCTAAATCTTTAATTAAGCACTTGAAGGCAGCTATAAATAATTTTAGCTGCACTATTTCCTCCCATCGAATGTATACTGACTGTCTGTATCTATACTTACGTCATACGATATTTTTATGACGTCATTAATATGGCCTTAATGCCACAGAGATTTTTGGACGCGTATAAATAAACAACAGACGCTTGCTCAGTTTCGGTATCGAAATTATCAAAGTTAGACAGTTAAAAATTGTAAACTATCTTTTTTACTTTAGTGCTTTTGGAATAAACAATTCGTTCGCTTTTAGTTAATGTTAATTACCTGAGTCTGTAGAATTGATGCCTATGTTCTCATTATAAAATCATTTAACAATATAAATTAGTCGAATTTGCCAAATGATTGAACGCCGTCCAAGTGCTTTATTAATTAGCATTATCAATAAAATAAATAGTGTTTATTTTAGTAGACTACCCCATTAGTACAAGTGTAAATACAAAATAGTTCGTTTTTTATGCTTTCAACTGATGTTGTTTATTTCATTACTAGCTGACCCGCGCGAATTCATCCACGTGTTGCTCCGCTCGAATTGGTCGTAGCGTAATGTTAAATAGCCTTCCTCGATAAATTAAAGCTACCAAACAGTAAAATAATTTTTCAATTCGAATTAGTAGTTCTTGAGAATGACACATACAACCAAACAAAGAAACTCTTCAGCTTTATAACAGTAGTATAGATAATAAATCGGCTTATTTGTACTACACTAACCCCATCGTTATTTATCCTGTTTTATTTGTTATTATTTTGGTCTTATTTCTAAAGGCGTATTACGTTTTACTTAACAGATATCACTTCTTGACAGATATCAATTGATCCTGAAATCACATAAGTAGTGGGTATTAAATATTTGGAGTTAATTTATGAAATAAAAGACATATTGTTATAACTTGATAGTCGGATTCCTAAAAATATTTTTCAATGATAATTTTTAGTGTCCTCCTAACTAAAGGCTTTATATAAAAGCTGAAATTGATATTCAAATAGGCGTTGCCGCTAAAGCGCTCTGTACAAAGTCAAAGGCTTTCGGTGAACAAAGGCAACACTACGCGACGCTTCGTTATACCTGCCTGAGCTGCTCTTGTGTTTGATCGACAGCTAGTGGTGCTCGTTACTTTATTTTAGGTTTCACAGTATATAGGTTTTACGTGTTTACGGTTTTGTTATTTTAGAGTCTATTGCCATCAGATATTCAGGAGGGCCAAGTAAGCGATTAAAAGAAATTACAGCTTTTGACAAGTAAAGGTCCACCATAGTGGATTTCATTTAGGCAGGTCATGATTATAGATCGTAATTCCATTTTTTCTTGCATTATTTTTTAGCATTTAAAATTTTTAGGTTCTAAGTATAGTTTTTCTTGTAGAAAGATTGTCTATCCAAAAGTAGAAAACTTAAATCTTTATATTTATCGTACAGCAAAATATCAAACAAAACGTTATATCATAAAATGAATTATTTATTTCTAAAACTCTATACAATTTATTTCTTAATCGATTATACGTCATAAGTCGATTATATAAACGTCCTAAATAAACAACACAAAAATGGGCAAACATGTATGAAATCACATGCATATTCGATAACTTCTTTGTAAACATTTTACTGAAAATATATATTGCTAATATTTCGATATTCCTTTCTAAGCAAAATATGTAATACGATCTTTACCATAATAATTATCTATTGCGTATATTGTGAGTCGTGACCTAAATTTAAATTGGCAATATATCGACCATATATTGCGAACATCAACAGTAATTTTATTAATAATTATTTGAAAATGTTACGTATTTTTTTCTAAGCTACGTTTATTATTTTTGAAATAGAATAATACAGATCGATTGAATGAATATATATATACCTTGCCAGCATCACTTGGCATCTCTGCTAAATAAGTTCGGATTTTTCTTCGATTTTTCAGCTTAAAATACATTACAAACTAATTACTAATTTATAACTATTTTTCAGAGGAAGATGAGTCGCAGATATTCGTGAAATTCTTTAAGTTCCACAAATGTTACGACCTAATTCCGACATCAGCTAAGCTAGTGGTGTTTGACACTCAGCTACTCGTCAAGAAGGCTTTCTTCGCCCTTGTCTATAACGGTGAGTGCCATGTATAATAATTATACTCATTTTTTTATTTGCTATATTATAGACATTTATATAACTGTTATGAAAATAATTTAACTCACTTGGCTTATTTTATTTTGTAGTTAGCTTAAGATTTAGATAAGATGTGCCCGCGAATTCGTTTGCATTTCATTCAGTATATTTTCAGCAGTTATTATGAAATAATTTACTCAAATATAAATTGAACCCCGGTAAGGTATTAGAGTTACATTTACATTTCCTTAGATTTAGAATGAGGATCAAAAGTTTGTTTAACTTGATAGAATATTAGGCAAATATTTAATTACGACACATACATATATGAAATATAGGTACCCATTTAATATAGACCTGGAAAATATTATTGATAACTTAATGCGTCCTTTGCTATAAGTAGGCTAAAATATAAAACTCTATAACATAATACAGTTTAAGGCTGTAAAGACAGTATTTATATTTCCTGAGTTAATCAAAACATAAACATCTTTAAGGAAACTGTTCATACAATGTAAAATATATTGTTTCCTAATGCTATAGATAACTATAGCATTAGGAAACAATAACCATATATAACAGTTGCGTGGACTACTATTAATCATCGACTTTAGAATTAATAATTAAATAGTCTAACAAAAATGATAAAAAAAATATTATTTATCGTTAAATGTTAATAAATTGCGTAATGTCGTCAATACAAATATGTCACCGGAGGTTGAAAACATAAACATGAAACGTGAGACGTATTAAATGCAACACCGAATGTGGAGTCAGCGGGTTTGGAGTTAACGACCCGATCCTTACGTTGCGTAATAGCTGTAATAAATTATTTATTATCGATAAAGTCACATGATAGTGGTTATGGAAGACAGCTTAGAAAATAAGAAGATTAAATTATTAATCTTCTGTAATTAAATGCGGTATCAAAAAAATGTTAATTTTTAAGTTTCTAGCTCAAGGATTTTGGACTTGATGTCAGTCAAAAAGTTATCCTGTTATAAATAAGTCAAAGTTCCTTTCTCATTTAGCATAACGAAACTGCATGACAATTTTGGAAATATTCAACATTTATAATTCAAGATTAGCAACAGCTATCCCGCCATTTAATTTCATTTGCACTTCAAATAGAATAAAATATTTGTTTTACATTTTTAGGGACTAGACAAACTCAAACTCAAAAATTTCGATAGAGAAACGATATTATAATGAATTAGTAAGTATTGTATTTTTATGTATTACAAATTTCAAAAATGATTTCTACGTCGTGTAGGTGGCGGCTCTTATGATATCTAGATCATACGGTATAGTTGTCAAATCGTCAGTGTCTGTGACATATATCTTTAGAAACTCGTTGTATATTCTTTAAATCTCGCAGTACTTTTGATTGTTATCAGTAATTTTAAATGGATGTAACTAATTTTTTGTAGAGATAATACACATTGTCTTACTCTACTTTAAGAATATAAAATGATAAATTTTTGTAAAAAAAATTGCGTAAATTATTTAAAACAAACAACAATTTTTCCCATGTTAATTAAATGGGAAACTAAAATAAAAATAGCGACCCTTTAGAGTTGAACTATAGGGCTCATGTTTGTCGATTGTCGGTTTTTTTTTATATCAAATAGAAACATTTGAGAAAAAGTTCGAAAAAAAAAATTTTTTTTTGAAGCACCCTAATGCATATATTATTTATAAAGTAGTAATTTAGAGAGGAAGCGTCACCATTTATTAATTTGAAATACATTCATTATCGAAATGATAAAGTTAACATTTTTGTGACTGCATTATGCGACTGTATAAATAACTTTTTACGATGTGTAGCGACTTATGCGAATTAGTTGTTTTTTTAAAAAACCGGTAATAGCTAGCGGCTTAGCGAACATAGAAAGTATTAGTGATATTAAATGATTTGTCGCAGCTCACTTGGTTCCATCAACGCTGACTCCATATTAAACAATACTCCAGGTCCAGTGGAATTTGAGGTGTTTGTCGTTCCCTATTACTTCATAATGTTTTGGCTTTTCACGGTAGGGATACCCTAAATTCAATATAATATTATATTTTTTTATTTTTTCATTGCATTCTCCACTGCGTTCCATTAAGTATTGTTTCTTACGGTAATACCATACCTATTTGTAAATAACATTTTTACTATTTTGTTAGAGTTTACTTTTAATTTCTTTTTCAGCGGAGTATTCTAAATTAATTATTCATACATGATTTCTTATAAGTTGCACTATGTCTGTTGATTATGTTTTTTACAGTGGAGATTGGCAATAGCTGACAGTGACATACTTTAAAGATTCTGCGAATAAAGAAACATTATAAATAAAAATGGAATAAACATTATACGACTTATGATTATAATAGTTTGAAAAAAGTATCACTTTTAAAATAAAAAAAAAAAAAATTATATAACAACATAAATATAGTGAAGCAAATCTATTTCAATTTTTTCTAAATTGTCTAATATTCCAATATAACGATCATGACTTTTGTAAACACAAATTAAGCGATACGTTTGGTCTAAAGTTTCCTTGGGAAATCATAAATTTTGATTTAATTGAGTAGGCTAACTAACGAAAAACGTGACGTTAACTAATTTTAAATTATGTTGTTTAGTTGACTCGAGTGAAAAAATAATGTTACCGGTTTTTTATGAGAAAAATAGGTTAAAGGTTATATATCCGCGAAATAATTTTTGTTTACTTTAATTACACATTCGTACAGTACAGTTTTTTACGCATTCATAGTAATAATTAATACGATAATAATTAAATGTCAGTTCCTATGTAGTTTTATCTATCTGGTATTAATATAAAAATTGTATAATGAATAAATAGTTTAACTTATATAGAAAGAAATCCTATAATTATGGATTTCTTTGCGAAATAGGTATGCTTTGGAAAGAAAAGTGTGCTTTTAATTAATAATTATTAATTAATAATTATTATGAATAATTTATAATGGAAACAAATAATACTTTGTGATTTTTTGCAATAGTTTTTTCAAAAACTATATAATAGTGGCATTGTCCAATCCGAAAGTATCGATCTCCTAGTGCTTATTTATAAAAGAATTATTTAATATTCAAGCATTCTTATATAGAGAAATGTAATGTCTCATGTTCACTCATGATAATTTTGTTTCCTAAACTGGAAATTTCATATATGATACATTTTCCTTGACAGGTGTCCGTGCGGCACCACTATGGGACTCCCAGAGGCAGAAGTTTGTGGGCATGCTCACTATAACGGATTTCATAAAGATCCTACAGATGTACTACACGAGCCCCGACGTCACCATGGACGAACTGGAGGAGCACCGCCTAGAGACATGGCGCCGTAAGTCATTTACAAATTTATACTATCATTTGGATCTAAACATCCAAAAAGTGACAAACATTATTTATTTTGAATATAAACTCTTCTATCCCACGGGACCTACTGTTTACGAAGGCATTTCTTCGAGATAAACAGTAGATAGACCACTTGTTAAACCAAAGAATCTGTGTACGACATTCAAATCCGTTTAGAGGTTTTCGAGTTATTTAGCACCAAACACAAAACCATTCACATTTATGATACTAAGATGAGAATATCGTAGTTTGATAATAATATGTTATCATAAAAAGATATGCTTATACATATACTGATAACATAAGATAATAATAAAATATGTTTACTATCGTAAGCGCCTGAATATTTTAATTTTGCAATAACATATTGTAAAACGTTTAATTAAGGGGTAGTCCCAGACATCGGACTACTGGTGTAGCCCACTCCTTACACAAGCATTTTAGCTTACTAGGAGGGGTAAAGGGAATACTACTAGTATGTGATCCATACTGCTAATAATCCTTTTTTTTTTAAATTGCACCCGTGCGAAGCCGAGGCGGGTCGAGTAGTAATTTGATAATTTAAAGCGTAAATGCCGCCACACCAATGATTCATTATATAATTTACTCGGACCTTCGGACTATGAAATTTAATCAGCAAATTAACATTAATTAAATACTCGAGGCTTTAAAGTTGTCGTACATTTTTGTGTTAAAAAATTTGAGTCGAACCGACCATAAGTTGTTATCCTACTAATAGGCAATATTGAAAAGATAAACAATATATTATATTACAATAATATAGTATAGATTGTAATACTTTGTTGTGACATAGTGCAATTATATTAGCAGACGTAACATTAGAGCATTGACCGTGAATAGCGACCTAAATATAAACAGTGTCGCGTCATTTAGTCTAAAGACATCAAATTGTTGTGTGTAAACATTTCTTATTGTTATTAATCCCATTATTATTTTACTGGTAATTATTATTGCAATATATTTCTATTAAATGTTTGGTCGTATTTGTATAGGCAAATACCAGAAGCGTTCATTGTCGATACATATTTATTTTTACGCGCATTGTATGCGCCACTTGTTTTATCTATTTGCGGTGGTTACCTTCGCTGTAAATATTTAATATAGTTTAGTATTAGAGAGATGTATCAAAGTTATCATTATATTATATTTCAAAGCTACTTTAATGGTTATTATGAAACTGCTTACATCTGATACCAACCCATCTTTCTATTATAAGTACAGTTAGTGAGAGATGGGCGAGCGTTAAGTACGAACGGCTTGGAAAGAGTTTTATGTGTTATGTTTTTATCCATTTGCTTTTATGTAAGTATTTGTATGTGGATTATTGTGTATTTGGTTTAAACTCGCCCGCATAGAGTGCGACGGGGATAATTCAAAGCAATTGGCCGTAGCTAAAAAAAAATCAATATTGAGTTAATTATACAATCGTCTATGAACTATGATGAACTAAAAAAATCAGCCATAATTATCTTACCTATAACATGACCAAAACTCTCTAAGGAAAATAAAGGAAATTAAGATGACACGAAATAAATTTAAAAAATGAGTTTCCGCTTAGTGCGTTCTGAGGGCAGAACTGCAGCTTCGACGACGTCGCTGTATCCTAACTCCGTTTTATGATTCAAAGCTGAACTGATTTAATTATTTTTGGCTTAAATATATATATTTTTTAAAAACTTTTCTAAATTTGTCTCTTTTGAATACGGCGGTAATTTTTTTTAATGAATCATGATTATTCTAGAGTAATTAATTATATAGGAAAATTTGTATGGAGAAACATACGCCGCCATCCATGTAAAGATCGGTACACGAAGCTATTACTTAATGATCATGTTGTGATATTTGTGACTCCGCAGACGTGCTGAAAGGATCCGTGATGCCGCTCGTCTCGATTGGGCCGGACTCGTCTCTGTACGATGCGATCAAGATGCTTATTACGAACCGCATCCATCGTCTTCCGGTTATCGATCAGGAAACCGGGAATGTACTCTACATACTTACGCACAAGAGAATACTACGATTCCTTTTCTTATATGTAAGTAAATTGTAACTAACACTGATATTTTTCCTCTTCGTGTACTTTCTCTCTTCCTGTATTTGTAATCTATATTTTTAATTTTACTCATTTTTCTATATTACATATACTTGATGCAGATTTCCATTTCTTCAATCGCCATTACTAAATTCAGATAAATGAATAAACAGATATTGTAATGTATTTAATATTATTAATATTTGTTATTGATAAACGATTTTATTTACCGGAATCTATACGTTGTAAATGATGTAATTTACGATTCTCGAGTACTACTCGAGAGAGTACATAATGCTTTTCCTTACGTGGCGATTCTGTTCTTGAGTACGTTCTTTATATTTAAATAAATGACGCCAACTGAAATCTCATCACCTCAGGCTAGTTTATAAGATGTATATTTATCATGTTGCAGATAAGCGAGTTGCCAAAGCCTGCATATTTGCAAAGCAAGCTCCGAGACTTACGTATCGGTACCTTGAACGACATAGAAACGGCTACCGAAGAGACTTCCATTATACAAGCTTTACGGAAATTCGTAAACAGGCGTGTCTCTGCGTTGCCGCTCATTGATACTGAAGGCCGACTGAAGGATATATACGCCAAATTCGACGTTATTGTAAGTTTTTAAAATTATTTGTACATTATTAAAAAGCACTTAACCAAAATATTATTTAAGATAAAACAAAACATGTAAAATGGCGAATTTATTGAAGTCAGGAATCAGATATATATAATTCATTTTCTTTAAAAAAAAAAACAGAAATATGATTTCAATGATTCTTGGTACAGATATATTTTTTCATAACAATAACATTTTGTTTACGCAGTTTGCGTATATTTTCATGAAAGTACTCAATTTGTTCAAGGCTTTATAGTTTTTGACATTTCTTTTCCTATACTTCTAAGATTACAAAACACGAAATATTTATTGTTGCAATAGGCTAGTTGACTAAATTTGAAAACTTGGTTAATTATTTACTTTAATATCTATTTTATCCCAAAAAAAACTATATTTTAAACAAAAAGCAATATTTACATTACGTATTTTGTATTTAAAAAAATAACCAATTTAGATTTCCCCCGAAAACGCTGAATATTGTCATGGCGTCTTGAATGACGTCACGGTCTGCGAAGTCACCTGCTCTGTTGTATGAAAACGTCAACAACAATGTTGCGTGGCGCGACGTAACACTTTCTGATCGGTGTTCGCTGTAACGTAACTTAATGCCTATTTTTTCGAATTTGTTTTCAAAAAATATTAATAATATTTAACTTTTATGATAATAAACTGGTTTTTCTTACCTACGTCTCTTCATTTATAATTAGAAACTATAAACCAAGCAATTTGTTATTAGTGGACTAAAGCCTATTCTCCTTACAAACGTACTTTATTATTGTTTTCGACGTTTTTTATTTCGTTAGTTACTCATATTTTTCAATAACAATGAATCATTTCTTTGTATGATCATTTCTTTCCAGAAAAATCCAATAGTCAATTTTCTGAAGTTATGGGTAGATTAAAAAATAACAGAACCATTGTTTACCAGTGTAACACTAAAGGTCATATTTTAAAGTTAATAACCTTAGAACCAAATAGCTAAAGAATTCCAAAACTATTTTGGAATATATAAAACCGAAATGTTAAAAATGAGTGTGATAAAGTTAACAAAGTTTTATAATAATTTGTATATAAAGAAAAATATTATTAGTTAGGGATACAATAGTACAATGTTTGTTTTGCCTTTATAACACCATTTTATATAAAGTTTGCTAAAATTTTATAAATTTATTACAGTTGTAAAGATGCGTTGCATAAAAATACTGTTTCTAGGCAATCTTTTTTTATATTGTTTTTATTATATATATAAATATCAATCAATATTCTATAAAACTGTATCTATATTGTTCTAAATGATTTCATAGAAATATACTTGACGTCTTTATATTTTACAAACAAATCGTGCTACGGAAGGAAAATATACTGCGGCTTGAAGTGTGCTATTTATATATCATATTAATATCCGGTTCTTATTTGTCTTTTAACACATGTATGGCAAAATGTTATTTGTAATCAATTTATATTTAATGATTCGAGTCAATAAAAAATAAATTGTGAAGGTTTTGTATGAAACGTAAACAGTATAATTGGAAGAGTAAAGCCAGTGGCTCGTGAGTTGACTTAAAGAATATGGAAATAAAACTATGATGTTTGTTTATTCATAAGAATTAAGTAAATTTACTTCATAAATAATTATGGGTATTGCTAGTCGTCTGCTAAACGTATGAATAAATTAACTTAATCGTTCGATAACATCTATTTACATTGTTAAAAAACACCTAACCTACCTACCTATTTAAAAAAAATAGCCTAAAAAAATCCTAAACTAACCAACCTACTTACCTACGTAAAAAACCTAACCTACTAAGTTAATCAGATCATACGAAAATTGGACGAATAAGTTAATTTATTCGATAATCTAATTTACGGACCACTAGACACCTCGAATAATTATTAAATAAATAAATCAGACGTTTAGTAAAACAAGTGTATTGTCATTTACTTGCAAATTTAAAATACGAGCGTCGTTGCTCAAATAAATCGATCATGAACCAGCGCACCTTAATCTGGTCCCCTATTTTTTTTATTTCTATCACAATAGTTTAGGCTATTTGTTATGTATTTGCTGACGTATAATATTATTCGTTTATTTCAGAATTTGGCTGCAGAGAAGACGTACAATAATTTAGACGTATCACTCAAGAAAGCCAACGAACATCGCAACGAATGGTTCGAAGGAGTGCAAAAATGTAATCTTGATGAAACGCTATACGAAGTTATGGAGAGGATCGTTCGAGCAGAGGTATTTTATTATTTTACACACTGATAGATTCGGTGACTTCCAATATTCCAATTTGGTTACAATAAGAGACAATAGTGTTGTGTGCTATCCGTTTTGATTTCGAATCAGTGACCAACAACGTTCGGATATTAGTTAAATATGAAAATAGATGGCGCTTCAGTGATTAATGCAACGTACAAAAACAACAATCTTGTATTCTTTTTCTATTGTGCCTCAAAAGATTTTTGTTTTAAAAAAGATTCTGTACATAAGTGGCTCATATGCCTACACAACTTTAAAATTTAATTTATATGGATGAATTTCTCGAAAACAATAAAATGAATTTGTATGCTGTTTGTAATCTTATATATAAAATTCTCGTGTCACAATGTTAGTTACCATACTACTTCGAAACGGCTCGACCGATTTTTATGAAATTTTATATGCATATTCAGTAGGTCTGAGAATCGGCTACTATCTACTTTTCATCCCCCTAAGTGAAAAGCGTAGCCCACACCAAATTTATATGGTAAAACAACGTTTGCCGGGTCAGCTAGTATTATCTAAAAAACTTTAATTAGCCACAAACATAGGAGGCATGATGGTAGTCAACAGGAATGACAAAAAATGCACTAAAAAGTAATAAATAATTCCGTTATCTATTAACTTCCCTTTATTAGGGCAATAATACAATAATTGGTAATTTTTGAAGTCGGTGCCAGCCAGGTGAACAGACATGTAGTATCACTACATTTATATAGAAAAAGTAATATGTATATCTATTGAGCGAACCTGTAACGAAATAGCATGTATGATTCTACTATTATACTACATACTATACTATTTGAATGACGTCTTCATTTATATCAAACATTTTTATAGTTTTTCAAAAAAACTCTTCGATTTAATTTGTTATTCATAGTAAAATTCAAAATTACCGAATGGTAATTTTTTCCCCAATTGCATGCCCCAAGCGAAGATATATCATAGAAAGCCGGTTATACCCTTTTTATAAATACATGTGGATGTTGTAGTGTGTAGTAAGACTGCATCTAAAAATCGAAAGAATGGATGGCAAGGCTATAATTTCACCTAAAGACCTAATATAAAGCAGTTGATAATATTGTCGATAATCATGTCATGTGTATTTCAAAATCTGTCCTAATGCATTAATTTAATTACATTATTTTAATGTGACAGGTACATCGCTTGGTGGTTGTAGACGAACAGGACAAGGTGATCGGAATTATATCTCTATCGGATCTGTTGATGTACATCGTGCTGCGTCCGACGGGTGAATGCGAGGGAGCTAGTCTGCGCAACGAGCACGCCTCCATCGAGGAGAAGGACGAGAACGCGGAGGATACTTGCAAACAGACATCCGAAACAGAGTGCCAATAACTAGGTCCACTTGAATTTACATTATCAAAAGTATAAATGCCATTTTGTTTTTCATAAAACTGCATACATTAAATAAAGGGTCCACTGCAATAATGACGAATGCCTAAAAATAGTAAATCTGAGTCAGTAACTTAAATTTGTCTCTTAAAATATGCAGTTTAAGCTCGTTTACTTGAGAAATACTGCTTCCTTTCAAAGTCAATATTTGTTATTTAGAATAGGTTCACATTTTCATATTGAACGCTAGAATCACGTTCGTAACCTGAGACGATAAGATTTCGAGATAAATATGTTTTTAATGTTTAGATACACAGCTTGAACGCTATTTTCTTTATTCCTAATTATGTTAAAATAAATAAAAGAGCATTTATCATTATTGCAGTAGACCCTTCAAACAATAGCTTGAGCAACACCAAACAGCTCGCAGATATCTATTTTTAAATACTTATTTCGTTAAATTTATATAGATTTCATTAGGATAGAAAAAACATTTCCGTTTTCGATTTCTAATTTTAAGTGATCAATTTTCCAGTGAATGTTGTGACATGTAATATTGAAGATAATTCGAGTAATAATGTAAATTCAATAAAAAGGGCTTAGTTCTATTCAGACTTTGTTTTTGTGCGGTTGTGATATTGTGAAAATTTTTTTTAAGTTAGTCTCTTAAATTTAACCAGCGTGATTTTGAAGGGAATAACTTTCACGTATTTTCTAATTTTATATTACTTTTGATTTTATATAGTTACATAGGTGGTTTTTATTCTAATTTATAACTCAAACCCACCCTGAAAAGTGCAATGTTTATTATTAGAAGCGTCATTTATGTACATCCGAATGAAACTATTGTAGTGATACATATCTTCAAGATTGCTAATTATTTAATACTTGTTTGCCAATACTATAAACTTACTTATTTTGTGGGTGAGTTTTAGTTCTATTAGTTTGTACACGTTATAATAATGTTTCCAGAAGATGAGTGATGATAATGAAACCCAATGTAACTTTTTTTACTAAACCACAAGATCATTTAACATATTTAGTAACTTTTAATTTTTTATTAAGTATTTACATTCATTTTGGATAACTTCTATATTTTTGCTGAGTCGGGTTTTTATTTTATATCATTTTCTTTTCTAGTTTTTTAGTTTTAAGCGTTTTAATATACATAATATTATTATATGAATAGAAGTTGCATATTTGAGGGTGTATAAATATATAATTTATTTGGATTTTTTGTTACACGTCATTTTCTTTGCCGGTGCAAAGAAATGTACGTGAAACGTAGCATATTATCATAAAACTAAAATAACTTCATCAGCTTTCAAATTTTCTTCTATAACATAATAGTATAGTGATAGCGTATAATCTATTTAATACTTATATATGTAATGACAATAACATATTGATTAAAAGTACGGTATAAGATTGCTAAATTTACAAATTGTAAGCACAAACACATTTGACATTGATTTCTCTTTAATTAACATCTGAGAATGAAAACTTAGTAGGATGAGTTCCGTGTCTATATTTTTTTTTAATTGAATGTGGTTCGTGAGAGTATGTACGAATATTTTTGAGGAGCACACGGCCATTTAAGGAACAGAAAAAAATAACGGTCGTCAGCAAAGATTCGTTCCTGTCTTACCAAACTTATTAGGCATGTTGTACGGTAACCAACATGCAGCAAGTATTATGATGTGTTATTAATTTATGTGTAGTCTAGCGAATAGTTCTAATTTTGTCTATTTATAGTTATTGTATTAATTAATAAAATAAAACATTGTAACTTGTAGCGTTAGTATGTAACGGTAAAGGAATCGGCATATCTAAATTAATATGTAAAGTGGTAAAATCAATTCGAGCTATGTGAGATTTTGATATGATTAAATTAAATAAAACTTGATTCCCTATAAAATTGTTTTCATTTTTTTCCCACATCATACTTTTTATGTAGAAAGTTGATACATTCATTCTTCAGGAGGTAAACAAGTCAATAAAAGTATATGTATTTTTGTTTAATAAGTATTGTTACGAGATGATAGATGCTTCGTTGCTAGGGGATTTATTTAGAATGTTAACAAGGGTCCAACTAAATCTTTACAAAAATTACCCTTCACTACGATCTCGCACTATTACACGATATTAACAGTTCCTATTTTCAATCTGCATAGTTCCACACTCATTTCGCGCACTACTCTCGAAATACTATTTCGACCACTGTTCGTCACTATACACTTTACAATTATCAACTATTTCGACTATGCACCACTTTCTCTGCACTTCGACATCACTTTTTCATTCTCGAGTAATAGACGCACTAGTAAGGGGCCGTTCAAGTATTACATAAGCAGATTTTTTGCAATTATTAACCCCGCTGCCTCCCATGTCAGCAAAAGTAAGCAGCCATAGCCCCTTCCCCCCGAGCTTACGTAAACATTGGTGTATGTATTTTTCTCCCTCCTTATTCTTAGCAGGAATATTCTCGTTATTTGAATAAACCTTTATTATAATATTATTATAGGATATAAAAACAAAACGCTCGTTATCAGAAGTCTTTAATTAAATATAAAGAGTCTCTATTACAAAAAGCACTTTAAAAAATAACAAAATTGGCATCTTCTGGCCTAATCTCATAAAACTTCAATGGCACATTTAGGAATTAGAATAACATAACTTTAAGAAAAATATTAAAAAAAAAACAGTCGGAATCACTAGTTATTTATTCAGTTTGCACAAAAAGGTACGTTATGTTTAGGACAAACATACTTATTGCAACTTTGGCATGTATGGGTTGTTTTTCGGTCCTTTTTCGTATGACACATGTGGCACCCAACAAACGTTGGGACTCTTTACTGAAAGTTCTTCTGAAGACTCACCAACGAATCGTCCAAATTTTTCTCCCAGTGCTCGTGGCAAGCGTGTCACATTTCGGCGGACTTTCAAATTTTGAATATATCGCAACTGGTTAATTATATTTTCGGCTCTGACACGAACATTCTGTCGAAGAGGTAACTTTACGCCAGACTGTACCATCTTTACCAAAGTAATATGCAAACTGTATCTCATTCGTCGAAAATCCATCCGAATCCAGTGAAAGATGGTCACTCGGCTGCGGCGTCTGATTTATCCCAGAATGTTTTTGACTTCTAATTGTATACAGTAGAATATTATCGTCATCATTGTCTGAAACTACTTCGACAGATTCCTCAGAAGCCGGCGTGTCATCAGAGTCCGATTCTTGTACAATTGATAATATACGAAAACTTCCAAAAAACAAAATTATAAGAAATAGCTACAATAAATGAACATAACGTAAGAGTTCACACCAAAATTCATTGTATATAGTCAAAACGTCATTCAGTTACAATGGTACAAAATAGTTAAGTTGAAAACTGGGATGAGTCGTATTTTTTTTACAGTTTCGAACACATGTAACTCCCAACGCGATGACCTTCCTACTTCAAAAATGTTTAGCTAAGGTCAACTCGACCAACTATAGGCAAATTAAACTTGCTAGGTCATTTTGACCCAACACCCATGACGCCGGGTTAATCCTCGAATAATATTGTATGCTAAAATCAACTAACGAAAAAAAATTTGAGTAATATTGATTGATCATTCCACGTCCAGTGATTTCCACGCTATCTTAATGTAAAGTTAGCGTTATTGCCGATTTTTCGCGATCGGTTCGAGCAAAAAATTTATTTTTTTTAGGAACTAATTAGCAGCAAAAAAGCAACAAATTCGGTGTATTTTTTTCTGATTCCGCTGATTTTACACCACCATTTTTTTAGATTAAGAAAGCAGAAGAATGTATGCTAAGGCGGTCTTATTGCTACAAGAAATTTCTGACAGACAATCCTTGCCAGTTAACTAATCTTTATAAATAAAAACGGGATAGTACCTACAGACTTATTATTTGTAAATATAATACATATACCTACATACTATATGCAAACATAAATATAATATAATGAATACACACACATTATTATATATAGTTTAACCTTATAGATAACAGTATAAAATATGAAGATACCTATTATTAAAAATAAAGTTTTAAATAGATAAAAGTGACTCTTGACAGGATTTTTCAAAATGCTGAGTGATTTCGACTGACCAATGTCGATTGGGACTTTATTCCAAAGTATCGAGGTTTTCATGTATTCGTGTAAGAACAGCTAAACAGATACGAATAAAATTTGGTACACATCAAGTTTTTATCTTGAATCTAAACATAGAATTCTTTATTCCCGAAAAAATTAGAGTTCCTGTAGGATAAGGTTTATTATTCTTACAAGAACATTTAAAGGGATATGGATGAATTTTTTACGATAGAACAAACTTAGCCATACTTGGAAGAAGTCACGCAGGTCGACTAATATATATATAACTAGGGGCCCGTCCCGGCTTCGCACGGGTGGATAATTTTTTTTTAACATTTTGGCTCCCGCATTCTGTCGCTCCTCTATCGCCGCGTTACTCGCTGCGCTGCGAGGCACTCCACACCGCGTCCGCGACCCGTCAGGGATTATTTTTTATTTATCTTGATATTTTTATTTCGTAATATCTTTTGACTGGAATGTCCGATTTTAATAATTCAAAAAGTATTTTACAGGTATTGAAACTGTCTTGAATACGAAATAATTTATTTGGATAAGGATTAATACAAAGTTATAGAAAACATGGTCTGATTTTGATTGGCATTTTTATCAACTTTTAAAATGTAAAAAAGTAGTTATAGTGACATAACTATAATAGTTGGACATATGGTCTCGCGGAGTTTTTTGTAGATATTGATACGTTCTATAATATTGTAGAACATTTCTTTGTTCTATCATCAATACTTTTTGCAGCGCATGCGATGAAAGATATTTTATGGCTAACTTTTTTGCACCTTGGGTTGGTTTTAGTGAGATTTCCTGAGGATCTCTAATTTTTTCTTTTAATAAATATAGCCTATGTTACTCAGGGATAATGTAGCTTTCTAATGGTGAAAGAATTTTTGAAATCGGTCCAGTAGTTTTTATGTTTATTCGTTACATACAAAAATACAAATCTTACTTCTTTATAATATTAGTATAGATAAGAGAAAAAAACATGCATGCATTGATACACATATATATATAATAGGAAAGATTTGTATTCTTGTATGTAACGAATAAACTTAAAAACTACTGGACCGATTTAAAAAATTCTTTCACCATTAGAAAGCTACATTATTCCTGAGTAACATAGGCTATATTTATTGCTAGAAAAAATTATAGATCCTCAGAAATTCTTACTAAATCCAACTCAAGGTGTAAAACAATTAGCCATAAAATGTCTTTTATCGCACGCGCTGCGAAAAATATTGATGATAGAACAAAAAAATGTTCTACACTATAATAGAACGTATCATTATCTACAATAGGATACGCGAGACCATATGTGCAACTATTTTACATTTTAAAAGTTGATAGAAATGCCTATCAGACCATTTTATCCATACCTTTGTATTAATTGTTATCTAAATAAATATCGTATTCAAGACTGTTTCAATACCTGTAGATTACTTTTTGAATTATTAAAATCGGACATTCCATTCAAAAGATATTAGGAAATTTAAAATATCAATATAACCAAAAAATACACGCCGTCGGGCCGGTGCGATTCCACGCAGCGCAGCGAGCAACGCAGCGAGAGAGGGGGCACCGAAATGCGGGAGAGTCAGTGTTTAAAAAAATTGTTCAGCCATGTGAAGCCGGGATGAGCCGCTAGTCTTATATATAAAATTCTCGTGTCACAGTGTTAGTTACCGTACTCCCCCCAAAAGGGCCCGACCGATTTTTATGAAATTTTATATGCATATTCAGTAGGTTTGAGAATCGTCTATTTTTTATCCGCCTAAGTGAAAATTTTAAATTAAATTATCAGACGAACGAAGCGGGTGAAAATGAGAAATACCTGCGCAGAATTTCTAACTTTTCTTTAAGATATAAGATACTTAGACAGATATTCATACTCGTACCGAATATACTCAAAAAAAAATCATAAAATTCGGTCAAGCCGTTTCGGAGGAGTCAGAAAACACGAGATTTTTATTATAAGAACAATATTATTAATTTAAATTAATATTAATAATAACTCAAATTTCCAAAAAATGAATTCAAATATTCTGAATATTTCTGTTAAAAATAGAATTTCAATATACAATACAGTGGTATTCAATATACAATAGAGGTATACAATATTTCTTATTTTCTGCTTGAAAGAGAGAATATGCCTCTTACTACCCTCATAGATTTATATTTTTAGGTGCTTGTTAACTTTGCATTAATTTATAAGTTTTAATTAAATGTGGGTATATTTGAAAAACCCAAAGATTCCGGAATAAAGGTAGGACTATACAGTCGTACTATCGAACCGGTTTTTTTTTCACTTGTAATATTACAATATAAATGGGAAAAATATTTTAATCGACTTAAAAATAATGTGACATAACTTTTTTTCATCGTTTTTGATAATTCGTGATGGACCTGTAATTACTGTAGTTATCTTTAGCGTATTATTGTGTATGTACATACCTATTTTAAGTATTTCCGTGTTGCTACATGTGGTGATACAAATGTTTATTGGTTGCATTAGTGTTATATCTACTTTTGATATCTGAATGAATTTGATCTATACCTGGACTTTTGCTACTATTGGTAATCGGATAGGATTTTAATCAATGTTTATTACTATTATCTATATAAAATATTTTATATTTTAATAATGTCGACCCACTGTCTGATCATTTTTTAAGATTTAAAGAAGAAAAAGAAAAGGAGGCTATAGTTCGATCATCTGTAATAGGCCTTAATGTAAACAAAAAACCGGTTTTGTGCATAATCATATAAGATAAGGGAGTTGTTGAAAATTACCTAGTATTTTATAATCATAATGTTACTATTTTATTTTACATACTTACATAAATTTTTGACTGATTACCTAGTATTTTAATTAAATACTGCCGTTATGGTAGTTTCATCTATTGTTATTATTAATTTTTAAGGTTCCGTACCTTAAAAGGAAAAAGGGAACCCTTATAGGATGACTTCGTTGTCCGTCTGTCTGTCTCAGAATCGCGTGGAGTTAATAAGTTGAATTTAATAGAAAACACTCAAGTCTGTGGTCCCTTGTAGATAACAAGAAATCAAAAAGAGTCTAAGTACACGAATTGAAAAGATATGACCGTTAATGTGGTCACTCACATAATTATAAGGTACTTCCCGATGACCTGGCACCGTGAATTTAGCATTAAGTAAGTCTCTCATAGCGTACAGGATAAAATTAGAAAACTGTAAATTTTTTCTACATCACTGGAAAATTAACTTTTTTTGACTGCCACTTATGACCCATTTTCTCAAAAAAAAATAAGGATATCAAGTTGAAATTTGTATAAAATATTCTAATCTCTAGTTTATCAAATATGTAAAAAGATCAAACGTTCTAAGTCAATTTCATGAAAAGATGCAGCCGCTTTTATTTCATATATTGTAATTTTGATATTCGAGATAAATCAAATATCCGAGGCTTTGTCTTTTGACCATGAATATGATTTTTGGCAACACGCGGTCTCAGAGCACTGGTGTGGGGAAAACTCCTAAAAATAGCATTTTGTTGTTAAATCACGAAAAAAAGTGCTTTTATATATTTAGGTTTTGACGCATTATTAAAGGATACGTGAAGTTATTAAGTTGAATTTTATATTAAACATGTAGGTCTTTAGTATCTTAAAGCTGTGTAAAAATCAAACTTCTAAGTGTAGGCAATCAATAAATATGGTCATTTAATGTTAAACTGATTACAAGTAGTTTTAAAAATCGATGTTTGCGATTTTAGTAATATTCGAATTGTTATACAATATACCTCCCCTCGATACAGATACAAAATATTTTTATTGTTTGTACTCTAGTTAACGAGTTTAATTTAGATCTTGATCTTGACATTTAAAAACTTTAAATAAATCTATTCCAAGAAAGAAAGAAATAATTTGTAATACAAAAATTTATTTAAAAAGATTATATGGTAAAACTAGCTGCGTCCCGCGGTTTCACCCGCTATATTTTGGATACCAGAACTTATATCCATAACAAACTTTCTGGTTTATAATATTAGTAGGATGGTAAATGGTAAAATATAAATTCTATTAATTAATTTATAATGACAACTTGTAAAATATTTTAATTCACTCCAAAAAAGAAGGAAGCTCTATATATGATAATACATATTTTATTAATACATGTTCACCGACTTTAAAATTATTTAAGTGAAATTATTTCTTATTGCATTTTTTTTGTTAAAAATATTTTATCATGTTTTTGTAAGTAATTATAAATATGTCAATTGAAACACGTATTACTAATGTCGGGAGTAAATGCCCCCCAATACTACTTTTTATAATATTTTACCCGCACACGAAAATCAAAATTTTATAGTGAAATTGTACGGAACCCTCAGAGCGCGAGTTCCACGCTCGCCCTTGGCCAAATTATTTTTATTTGCTGTCGGTCGTAAAACGGAAGTTTATCGTAACTATTTTCAATATTTATAAAAATAAATAAATATAAATTTATAAATATGAAAGTATGACTAGACTAGTTTCCGTGGGTTTGGTTGACAGTCGGGTTTTCGGACACTGGTTTAACACTGATAAGTATATTTAAAATATTTGTGAAAAATTTGTAATTAATATTGTATGAAAACACGCCACGTCACAACATACGCTAGTATTTTATATGAAAACTATAGAACGTAAAAGTTCAGTAGCAACCTGATCCTTCCGAGGCGTCTTATCGCAGATTTGTAGCATCGGTATAAAACCCCTACGCGCTCCTTCTCGGTGCACTTCGACGCAGACGTGGGACGTGAGTATAACTCCTATTGATTTAGAATTTATTATTTAATTTTTCTTCTAATCCGAATTTTATTTTTTCAGTGAGCCAGGGTGCCCGCCGTCTCCCGAGTGGGGTAAGGTAATTTTGAGTAATTCTTTTAATCTAGTATTTCCTCGATGAAAGCTCTTTCAATAGCAAATTTTTACCATTTTAAATATTTAATTTCTACTTCCAGGTATTCTGGATAGGAAATATATCCAGTATGGTTCCACCAGGAGATAACCGTCGAGTGCCGCGGCTGCCGTCGTTTATAAACACTACGACGCCGGCTGCGCGTCTGGCCTGACCTTGTACGTATAGGATGGTTAATCATTATTATTTAATTAATAAAGTTCTACTTTTAATTGTTACTTTATAAGCTTTATGTAATTATTGGATTTAAAGGGGATATTTTATTTCAGGTATGCCGCTTCCCGACGACGTGATGTTTTACCTGCGACCTCGCGTGGTCGGCGTGGCGGCCATTTTGTTCCGTAGATATATATTTTTCTAGTAAAACGCACTATAAATTACTTATGTGAGTATAATTATTCTATGTTTTATAACCAGCTGATTGACCTGATCTATTCAGTGATTTTTTAATATTTATATTGTCGTAACTGCTACTTGCTACCTCCGATTTTTTGTCATTTCATTTCCAATAAACAACTCTTAACTTTACTATAACAATATATTTCTTGTTTCAGATTACCACTTAACGAAACCATAAAAAGCGGCTTTGGTTTTTTCATACCATGAAGAGGGCATAGTATTATAAGCGACGACGACTTTCTGACATTTAAACGGGTTAGTTTCAATTTATTTGATTGTTTTAGTTTGCAAATTAAAGAATAATGTAGTTATTTCTAGCTGATCTGGCGAACTTAGTACCACGCATTTCAGTCAATGAATGTCGCATTCTGAACTGTTGTTAACCAATATATATGTCAGTCTTTTTTCATTCCTGTCATTATTCTACATTTTTAAAATCTAAAATACGCCATTATCCAAATATTGTGGATATATCATGTCGATTCAAAACCTTTCATTAAATACGTTCTTCAATTTTAGGGGAGAGTTTACCGTATCGACGGGATGAACATTAAATGTTTGACAGTTACGAAACCCATCAACATTTTGTATGGGAAAATATTCTTGTTGTTTATTTTTTCGTCAATTTTCTAAAGTTTTTAATAGTTATTCTGCTATTCGGGACAGAGACAAATACAACAAATCAAATACCATGTTATCGTTTCAGCTGTTCTCGAGTTATAAGTGTTCGAACAAACCCAAGTTTGTTTTATGTATATTGATATTAGGAATAAGATTTAGATCTAGTTTCTCTTTAGATCTAGTTTTTTATAATATAATATTTTCTCAGACTTGACCGCCGTCGACTTGTGGCTGTCGCGGCGGCCGTACTACCTACATTGAAAGACAAACTCATACATACAGACATGATCATCTCTGAATACTTAAAGTATCTAATGTGAGTATAACCTATTTATCTAGAAAAATAATCATCAATAAATATGACTAAATTCTTCAGCTTGGTAATATTTTTTTTATTGTTTCAGATCATTACTAAGTGAACCCAACGGTTTTTTTATTTGTTAAAAAGAAAAGCTTCTTTTTGTATTTTTTTACTTTATTTATTACTCAAACGGTGGCGGGCTTTATTTTCATTCTGTAAAAGATTTTTCAGTTTATAAACTTGGTTTTAATGATATAATGTTTTATTTATTCACCCTTTATCATAAGTATTTCATGCTTTGCACCTTCAACTTTCAACAAGTAATATTTACTTCAAAATTTTCATATAGGTAACTATTGTATTGAGGATATAGAAATGATAGTCAATTTTATTTATTTAACATTCTATTACAGTTTAATTTTAAATAGTAGTTAATAGATATCACAAAAAGTAGTTCCGAATCAGAGCAGGTTATTTTTCTACATTCTCATTGGTCCAAATTCCTTTTGGTTCTTACCATAATTTAACTCTTCTATAAAGAACTTTTGTAAAAGTAGTTTTTTGGCTTATTAAATTACTTTCTAAGTTGCTACATACAATGTCTCTCGGTTTAAAAAATCAAATTGCATGATCTTTACATCGTAGATTCATTTTACTTATTTTCTCTCTATCTCTAGCTATTCTTAGCTAAAGCTCAATTCCGTTACATGTTTTTCATTCCTTAAGGCTACATTTATAGATAATACATGTAGACTTTAACCCGCTTTCCGCTTCCTTAACAATACCTATATAAAAATTGATAATAGATAATTTCGATCTAATACTATTATCGAGTAATATTATAAAGAGGTAATGTTTGTGAGGTTGTGGGGTTAATCTCTAGATCTACTGAACCGATTTTTAAAATTTTTTACCAAAAGAAAACCACATTATTTGTGAGTGTCATAGGCTATATATTAAATCGATAAATGAAGACTTTCTCATGGTAGTCGGATTAAAAATGTTTACTGCCAAACGAAATGGGTACGGGTCGGTTAGTAACTAATAAAGAAGTTATTATTTTGGCAGCAATGTGTTTCATTGGTACCTTTTTTGTGATATTGTTAACATTGGTCAAATCGGCTTTTTAAAAAGAAATCTGTAAACTGAAGTTTCAGACACTCGATTATATTCGATTGGCAAATAAAACTTCATATTTGTCATTAGTCGACATTCGAGTTATTATTATCTATTATCAACTTTTAGGGCACAATGAAAAAACATACAGTATTCCAATATTTGCAAAAAATTGTTTTCCGTCTTATATAAAAATTCTAAACTATAGAAACGAAATGCTTTAAATTTTCAGAAGTAAAAACATATTTTAATTGATTGGAATACCCAAACAAGTGTTTTAATGTTAATAACTGGTTACATATTTATTCTAATGTGTATATTTCGAATAACTCGAGATAAACCTATTAAATAGTGCAAAATGTAATGGAGATACATGATTGTGGTAAACCTGTAGGATATAAAATGAGTGTAATATAGAAGCTAAATAAATTGTCCAATTTTCAGTAAAAATAAATACATTATAAAAATAAATTTAAAATAAGAAATTTTTCACGATATTTGACGTATACCTACTGTATGAATTAAAACTGTGCCAATAACAATCACACTGCTGCAGTGATTCGGAACATGAACAATAATAGCGAGACAGATCCTGCATTAAAATATTCTAGACAACAGGATAGAATATGAAAACTTGCTTCTTGTTGACGACCGCACAGACAGGAAAAATATAATAATTCGAGAGCCATACCTACACACCTTGAATATAAAATCTGAAAAAAAAAATTATGTCAAGATAAACAATTATGAATATGCAATATTGATAATTTTAGGCTATTACTGCTGTTTTGTGCAAGAAATTAAACATCACTAGTTTAAGTCTGGCTTGCCAGGGCTCTCGAACTATAACTAACTGATCAACGAACTGAGGTCCGGAACGCGAATAGAACCCTTGCTGTTTAAGTTTAAAATCTTTTAATGATTGCGCATTTCAATACACATTTTAATAATTTTTGTCATCAACAAGGGCAGTTTCATTATACACTATGGAAACCAAAAGCACAATGGGTCCTTTCTGTAATTTTTCGATATTTCACTTGAAATAGGGGATGGGGTATGCAGTCTGCATGGATCATTAAAAATAAGCAAAGCAAGGATCTCCCACCTTCTTTAATTCTTAGTTAATATTTAAATCGCCTCTATGTTGTCACCGGACTGCAATTTAATTAAAATGTTGCATAGATACTTTCACCGAACTGCATAATTAAAAATGGTTATATTTGAGCTTTTTTAACCGAAACAATTTTTTTGTACCTTCAAAGCGAATGCTTTAAAATAATAAAAAAAAACAATATCAAAATATTACAGAAAATGCCCATATTTAATATTATCGCAGAGGATATTACAATTTAAGGTAGCAACAGTCAATTTAACTATATTGTATTTAAGTTCCGTTAAATATTTTTAATAATACTACTGTAGGGGAGGCCATGATGCTAAATAGGGATTACCTCGAGCGTCTCAGAGATATGTAACATTTTGTAGATTAGATGATAATAAGGAAAGGTTATATAACTTTTTAAGGAATTCAGCGTTAGGGTATAGATAAAATAAGTAAACACAGTCCCACCATACTGTGCGGGAGCGGGGATCAGAGCAGCCCCCCCATGACTGCCTCACTGCGTAGAAACGGACTCCCACTTTAGGCAATCTCAAGTTGTTAATCTTAAGTCCTGGATAGAGTTCTATAATAGCACTCTCTTCCAAATCATAAGGCAGGTATCCCAAAATTGTAAAAAGAAAATAGATGAAAATAATTAGTCAGATGTCAGATATTAACTGATTAAGATGGTTCGACTTGTCACTGATATGACGAAATGTTCATCTACCGACTTAAGTGGTGGGGTGGCCATCAAGAAGGGTAGAAGAAAAATGTATTCTGGCACCGGTGATATATACTTACCCACATAAGATGACATGATTGCGTTGTTTTGTGATTATCTATGATATCATGTCATTGCGTCAGAAAGCACGCCACGCACGAATCGTCAGACTTTTAAAATACACGCATTCCATCTTCTAATTAACTCATCTTTAATCAGACGCGCTCGAGTAAACCCAAAATAATCCCTCTTGGGCTCCCCTACTATACTCTAAAAGTAATTAGATAAAAGTTTTACATAAAATAGGCCACATCAATAGTACAGTATCAGTTTCTTGTGACCAACAGTGGTTATGCCACGCGAACTCTGTTAGGGGTTTGATTCAGGATAACATTTTTTTAAGGTCAAATTCATTTTTAGTACAAAGTGAACGCTTGTTTATTTGTTTGTTACGCTTGTTTATTAACACATTTCTATAGAAAATGGCTTAAAATTTCGTTTTACTAATGTATTTAAATTTGGTTGTCATTATCTATTGTGAGTTGTGACTGTATAAATGTGTAATAACGATCTCGACCTCGTTTTCTACATTGGTGGTGCATTACATTTCCCGAAAGAATGAGCAAATTTTCCGAAATCTTATTGAAATATTATGGTAGATTTTTGGATTTTCGGTTACAAATCAAAACAGGAATTCGGCTTCACATAAATATCTGCTGTAGCACATATTTTTATCGTAACAAAAAAAATATTGATATTTATAAAGAATTACGTTTTATATCTATGGTTTAAAATTTCCATGATGTGGACAATTAAAGGCAAAGCATCGATAACGGAGACATTAGATTATGTCAAGGCATTTTAAAAAATCAGGGTAAATGGAGTCCAATGCAGTCAGATGGATTTCCAATCAAAAGGGATAGACACCACCCTATATTGTAAGAAAACACAAGTTCACGTGGCACGACTGAAATATTTTGTTGACCAGTGTAAACTACTATAGGATATAGTAATTTGACTAAAAAAAAAAAACAAAAATGCTACAAAAGATTACGTACATTTTGTGGTTATTTGATATTAGACACTTATATGAGTAATCGATTATATATGCTTACACTTATGTAATATAATATAGACAACAACAGGTCTTAAGTATACCTAGCTACAATGATTAATGAATAACATTTGAATAATACTTTATAAAATTGTGAAATCCTAAGAAATTATAATGAATAACAGTTTCGTCAAAAAATAACTAATAAAGTTTGAGCACAATAGTTAAGTGAGGGTCTTTATAATTAATATTTTTGCTATCACGGACAGAGATAATTGCTAATTTCTAAGACATCTAACATATAATGTTACACTGATTTATTACTACCATTTACGATAGAGAAACAGTAAGTTACATGACACTATATCTAACACAATAATGACGAGTCGGAATCGCAAGCAACAACAATATCATATGACAAATAAAGCATATTATCGAACTATGAGATACATATTACATACCCTGCGTTTCACTAAGCGATCTCAACGCCCACGCTCACGACCGCGGTTTTTCCCGTTCCATGAGTCCGCCAGCGTTACGATCGTTAAGCGATGTGTGGCGAGTTATAAAGCAATAGTTTCAAGAGGTTAAGTTTATAATTATTGATAAAACTATTTTATATTCATATTTTTAATGGTTAATTTTTTTAAATTTATAATTTAATTCAAACTATACTGAATTTTATACAAATAGGCGCTGCAGAAACTTTCACGTCCACTAATAAATCTCTATTCGTATCAAATAAAGTTATTTACATCATCGCCGTTATTGATGTTTTAAAAATGCCGCGAAATTATGCAACCACAGATCACTAATTTTTCAACGCTCACAACGACCCACGATTTGATATGGGTCGTCGTGAGCACATGTCATGACGTCATCAATGATGTTTTCACCGCGACCACAACGCCCGCCATCGTCAAGTGGAACGGCTAAATGAGCGTTTGGGGCGTAGAGATCGCTTAGTGGAACGCGCTTATAAAGATGTTATGTTTATGCCAACTTGTAGGTTTCTATATTGATGATGTATTTACTGTCAAGTTCTAGGTCATTTTAAAATAAGAAGATTTTCTTATTCTAACTGAATTAATATTTTATTACATTAATTTAGTTAGAATGAGTCATTTGAATATTTAGGCCACAAAAAGGTATACATATATATATATACAACATTGACAAAACATTACCGATGCTTTAGAAAGTTACCCACTGGCATTACAGTAATGTGCTTTATTTAAACAGCGGAATGTCTTTAAAAGCTATAATATTATAAATTCGTTATAAACATAACTAAATATAGATTAAATTGCACCACTCTGAAGCTTCGTCCTAGTGATATGCAACTTTTAATGCAAAATATAGGTATATAATTACTTATGATAAATATTCATTGATGATTATAAAATTAGCCAATTCCTGGCAATACTAATGAATTTTGAGTAATAAGTTTAATATATTTATAAACTAACTACGATTGGTTACCTGATATTCCAGACCTTATAGACTCTTTATATTAGGGTTAAGAATAGTTTAAATGTTACATAAAATATCACATTTCCGAGATATCTCATAAAAAGGATAAAAAATTAATCAAGTTTTTATTTCTGATACTAGATTTGTTAAGTACTAGATAACTTTTAGCAACGATACCTCGTTTCTAATTAAATAGGTAGAAGCTGTAGAAATTCGCCTGATATGTTTATTACTTAAATTTTTTTTATGTCTTGTAATATGTCTTGGATTGAACAATTAGAAAATATGAACTTTATAAAATGATATACATTTATACTAAAAAGTGTAAATAACAAATATCAAAGAATAAATATCGGAATTTATAACTTTGAATAGATATAGATGTTGTAGATATAAATTATTATCTACAGTAAATATAGGAATATATTTAATATATATGATATAAATTGATATAAAGGTATTGGTATATTCAGAAGTTAATCAGGTGTAAAATACATAAATAATAATTCATACACACTATTAAGTAAGTATACATAGTTAGTACATCTGATTTGGCAAGGAAAGGCAATAGTACAGATTATGCTATGGCCAATTTGAAAACTGCTTTTTGACACATTTCTAAAATGACTATATCTATAAAGATACATTTGTAGGATAATAATGCTAATTATAATTTGGGGATATCTACTAGCAGAGCCAAATAAAGGGCTCGATCGTGGTGGTTATTACTTACATATAATTTTTTTTTATTGTAAGGATTATTAGGTGAAACATTTAATTTTAGGTCTCTAAAACATTTAATTATATATAGACATTGAAAAGTAATATATTCTAATTCCTAACATTAACATGCGATTTTATGTCAAATTGAATGAAAGAAATGTAAATTATAAAAAATTGTTGCGTTTAAGTGGTTGCAGTGGTTTTTTTACACATTTTTTAAAGTGTTTTAAAAAGCATTACAGTAAAAAGCTGAACATATACTTCCGCAACTCGTGAAGAATTAATATGCTACAAGAAGCATATTTTAAAACACTAATTGTGTCCTGTTTTTGTCGCCAATTTTAAAGCGTACAAAAACCCGCCGTATAAACTCAAGTTACCGTATCCAATCGCTTTAATGGTACGCTTTTATTCCAGCCAATAAATTTCCTATAACATGACCAATGAGTTCAATATCATTATCATACTTTTTCTTAAAAAGATAAACAATACAATAATGTCATTAAATATATATCAAAGTAATATAGCCGAAGTATCACCTACTTAAATAAAGAAAATTAATATGGTCATAATAATCATCCAAACAAAGAATAACTTTAAATAAACTATAAAAACTCCTTCCAAAAAAAAAAATACTAATTAACAAATTATAAATATACGAAATCAAATATACTTAATTTTAAAAAGTAAATTAAATGGCCGATATTTTGTTGTTTCCGTTTAGTTGTCATAGTTATCGAAAGTTACATCAGGGTAGGCCCATGGTGGTCGGCGAGAGGTGTGCGATGTGGTCCTGTTTGAATGTTCATCATATCTGTAATTTTTAAATTCCTTTAATAAAAGTTTTAATAATATATGCGACTGGAGAGAACTTAGCTTATTACGTATTCGGTTGTAAATGACATAGACAGACATTTCCAAACTCACCGTGTCTCAACCTGCGCAAACTGGTAGCTAGAGTTGCTAGTAAAGCCATTGCTTGTTGATGGTTCTAAATCAACCACATGCCAGGCAAGCAGCGAGTCTGGGAATCTAAAAATACGTTTTATTGAGTTAAAGCATTTCACAATGACCTACCTGTTTATGATTAATTCATATATTTATGTATATAAGTCGGCGCGTAAGTTAGACTAAGGTTAGCCTAATCTTAGGTTTAAACAGAGAACTTCCTGGGCAGTGAAGGCGAGTGTTTTAATTGAATGAAAGAATCCTTTAAACCTACACCTAGGTCAAAACTCCAAGACAATGATTAGGGTCATGTCGTACTTGTAAGATATCATAATGTTATTTATCGGTTCAGTAGCAGTTTCTGCGTTGCGTTTGCACAAAAGTCTATTCAATATCACCCCTCTTAGTGTTTTTCTATTCTCTTTTTATTTCTCCGAGTTATATATAATTAGTATGATTCAGGAGAGTTAGCCTAGTGGCACCGGCCGAGAAGTGAATTTCTAATTCAGGAAAGTATCTCTGATTTCGGAGTTGTGTTTTCAGTTGAGAAGAACATAGTAAGAAAATCTCTATTCCTGGTAACAGATATGTGAAGTTTGCCAAGTCGCACTTGTCCAACATGCTGACTATAGAATGAACTCGGAGGCAGTATTGGACCGTTAAAGGGTTGAGATGAAGACGTTATGACATATATATATATATATATATATATATAAAATACACTAACTGATCATGGTTTCCATAAAGTCCAACGCCGTCTCCCTCAAAGATGTTTCTATCGCCAACGGGTGGGGCTTGCGTCGCCGGTGGGATGGTGGTGCGGTCCAGTGGGTTTGGTGGTGGAGGAGTAGAAGCGCGGACTACGGGGGGGTTCGTCTCAAGGGTGGAGTTCTTAATGCCGTACTTGAAGTATATTATCATTCCTGTAATTATTATATTAAATAATTTTTGTTTTCTTCTTTCTCTGACTAACTTAACGTAACAGAGTGTAAATACATATATATTTTGATTTTCTTACCTATGATCATCCACAATGTGAAGCGAACCAGAGTCAAAATGGAAAGGTTCAAGATGAGGTAAATGTTGATGGTAATCGCAGTAGCCGGCACGAAAGGGAGTCCAGGTGTGGCGTAGATAAGAGCAGAACTGCATGCGGAAATAAATGATATTTTATTAAACAGATGAAAACTAACAACAACTAAAAAATAGTGCCCGAAAGGATAATGATGCATTTAATCCCAACTAATTCTCAAATAATATTATAAATGCTAAAGTTAGTAACTCTATTTGACTGTTACGGTTTCACGCTTAAACCATCTAACAAATTTTAATGAAATTTGGTATAAAGACAGAAGAGAGCTTGGGAAACCACATAGGGTACGTATTATAGCCAAAAATGCTTAAAGGAGTTTCATTAGGGGATGAAACTTTGGGCTTGGGTTGACAAGCTGTGACTGTTTATGTCTTTGGGAGCTAGTCATATATAAATTATGTTAATGTTGAACATTAAAATATAGAGCCATATAGCGGTATAATAATAGGGCTGAAAGTTTATATGGGAGTTCGTCATATTATGTTACAAGTGGTTGAGCGGCCGGAGCGGGTCAACTAGTATTGAATAAGCCCTTTTTAATTAAAAAGGAAGGCGTAAATACTTACATTCAATATTATTAAATATTAAAATAAAAATATGTATTGAATTTGTATGAACTTTTCAAATAACGCGCGTCTGAACAAAAGAATAAGAAAGTATAATGTTCAGTATTGAAGGAGATGACGACAGTAGGGAATAGTGACAAAGGCGCTTTCCTATCTTTGAAACTTAATAGTGTGTTGCTTATAAGGCGAAATGAGAACTGGCTATGCATTTTAAGTCAAAACATAAATCGCTTTATTCTCCTTTTATATACATATTATAATCATATATTTCATGTTAATTAAGTCTTTACTAAAAATTTCCAATTCGATTAACATAAGGATAAAATATGCTTATTTGGCATAATAAATTTTACCGGTTCTGAGGCTTCCGGGAGATGACGAGGAGAACGAAAATGATGCTAAGCATCAGCAAAATCATTACAACTGTAACGAATGTAGATTCCGCGGGATTTCCATAAGCAGCGAACATGTCGAACGAAATCACCAGCACATACAAAAGTCCAACTGCCTTGATGACGAAGATACCTGTGAGAATAACAAAAAAATGTTTTATAAAGAGAAGATGGATCAAAAATATTTATAATCCTCTCATACGGTCGAATACAGAATGCTAAAAAACGATGGTACCTAACAATTAGAATGCGCGATACAGCACTTTAACGAAGCGATCTAATGCACCTAGGTAGGTAAAGTGAGTATAGTATTTATTTAGTATTCAAGTGTTTCTGTAAGTTAGAAAGTTATTGAAGATCTTTTCTCAAATAATTTTCAATTATGCACGGACTAAGAATATTATAATATTCATCTTATTAAGATATATTGCAAATCTTAGTTTCTCTATATTATCAAAACCGACAGTACATCTCGCACAGGTTAAAACGTTTTCTTTACTTCACAAATGGAATAAAATATAAAAGATAAAATCTAACCAACTGGGCTAAAATATTTTAAGTAACAATAATTATTTAAGTCAGACCTGCATTTATATAAGTGTGAAATCCTTATCGAATTGCTCTTTACAGAAAAACGCAAAAAATTTAAAAATGATTTTTATACACTTTAAGTGTTTTTAAATATCTTCTGTGTACAGACATTGTGTCGATTCTGATGATAAAAAGTTATTTCAATGGCTTACCTGATTGTTCAGTGGCCGGGCCACGGTCGACCCATGGTAGCAGTCCAGGGCAAAGGTACGACATCGCCAGCAACCTGCGGTAGATATTGTCGAAGATACGAACGCAACGGGAAGTACCCACTGAACATCCTCCAGGTACGGCGCCTAAGATTTACAGTTAAATATTCAATAAAAAGGATACGAAAATGAATTATAATACAATAGAATTCCAATAAACAGTCCAGCTATTTTTAAAAGAATTGACAATCAATGTTCAAAATTATATTTGTCAAAGAAATGCTTTGAAATATCTACAACAACAATAGCTTTTAAAAATGTTTGAAAATTATAACCGAAACATATATTTTAAAACCTTCAAAATAATCAAAATCTAGCGGAGTTCCATGATTAGGTGTTATCTAGTTTGATTTAGATAAATACGGATAATGACGATTTGATCATTATAAGTGATCTATCATCTCCATGAAATAGAAACAGGTGTATATTCGTCAATAACTAACGACTAGCTTTAGTGTTACTCAGTATTTCAAAGCTTTAACTTTTAAATAGTTAGGTCGTTAAAATGTTGATAATATCTTCACAGACAAATACATATATTTGTCTTTGTTAGGTTTCATTATAAAGAACACTGTATTTCAATAACAAACCGAAATAGCTTTTCCTAGCAATTGAAAATGGAGCTCTGATACGACGTCTCTAATTGTTTATATTTGCGAATGCACTTTGATTTACTGGCAACATTTGTTTGTGAAGCTGAAGCATTAAGTTTCAATTACAATGTTTGCAAGGCAAACAAAGCTAATTAGACATGTGCATAAGAATAACTTTTTGTTGCTGCTATAAGAACACTTTAAAAAGACAAGAGACAAAGTTTAGCATGGTAGGTATAGTCGGCCACACGAGTTAACGAGTAAACCCCTGAACATTTAAATTTTATCAAAGCTCGATTTCGTTGTCATCTTTATCATTGACATTGACAATCAAAATATCCTAATGTAAATGCAATTATGATCTCTTTTATAGAAATCATAGGTATTATTTTTTACGATTATTATCTAAACTGTCACGTAAGTTTCAAAAATAAAAATAAACATCGTTCTCAAACACGCAATTGACATTAAACCTAAGGATAGTCAGTCAGTTTCATGGCTGACTATTTATACGCTTGGAATCGGTTATCCTAATAAAGCATTATGTTTAGAAATATAAATTCTTACCATAAAAATTATTTTCCGGGTTTGAAACGACAAGAAACGCGTCATCCCGGGCAAATTCTTCGCTGTCGCCAGGTAGGGTGTCATCAGAATCGGGAGAACTGTGAAAAGATTAAATCGTTTAGTCTAGTCGCTTAGCTTAGATAGTCATAATATCAAGTGACCTTTCGCTTCCAAAATTAAGTTAAAATTCGCTATTCGCAAATTGAAGCAAAAGCTCTAGGTACCTGCGGGTAACACGGCGCACCATGACACGCTGACTGGCTGGCATAATCTGAGTCAGATTACCCCCCTGAAATAATAAAATAAAATTATTAACATTCAAAATTGTCTTAATCTTTTGTGATACAAGAAAAATGTTGAGTAAATTAACGTATCAGTGAAGAACTTATGAAATCATATGTATGCATATTATATTCGTTTAGATTTAGTGACTGACTACTGACATATCAACGCACAGCACAAACTCATTTCTTTTTTGAAATTTAATTCCTAAGGTAATGAAAAAGAGGATAAAAGTTTTCTTGTAATCAGTCATATTTAAACACATTATGATGTTGTCATTATAGCCCAAGCGCATATGAATATATGTTTATAATATAGCGAGCAAAGCTGTGACGATTTCAGGTAGTTGAATAATTTTTTTCTGATAATAAATATATTAATATTCTTAAAAAATTGTAATTAAATAAATGCACCTGTAATTCCATTAGATAGAAGGATAAAATGCTTTTATTTATATGAAAGGTAATACTATAACCTAAAGCCATTCTTTTGCAACTAATAATAATTATAATCACGTTGAAAATAAAAACATAAAAATTGGTATCTAATGCTTCTTACAAAATACAAAATTATAAATCACGTTGCGTTTATTTGTATTTGTTAAAGATTTATTATGTTTTAAGCATATTCTGTATGTAACAGTTTTGTAGGAGAAATAACAATTTGAATGACTTTAATTAGCTACTATGATTTTTTCTAACTTCTACGCAATAATAAATATGCATTCAATCACGGCAGCTGCTTTTATGCTTAAAATATAAATGCGAAGTTGATATTGCTGCATCCTATTAAAATATTCATTAACTTTGTTCATAATATTATATTGTGGCAAAACTAGCACGAGAACAAAAGTAAGTTCATAGTGATTTAATATTTAGTTATGTACAAAAAATACAATATTTGTACAAAACCAATTGCAATTGAATTTTTATAAACATGCTCAATGTGTATATCACTATAACCTTTACATTTTGACGTATGACTATAACCTTTATAAGTCCAATGTCTAATACCAATGAAAACAACATTTTGTTTGAATATATGGGTTCAAGCAAAAAAATCCTGTAAATCGATAAACAATGAAGTTTATACTATGGAAGAACATAAGTCTTCTATGATATAAATTAGGCGCATTTCCTAGTATCGATTAACAAACCTTTGTTGAGATGTTATCTAGTAAATACTCATTAATGCTATCTGGTACATTATAACTCGGTAATAAAGCAGTAACAATCTTAAGTTATAACAGATATATCATAGCAAATGTTTATAATAAAAAATATCATATAAAATGTTCCTTCAACATAAAAGGATAATTTTGATAAATTGCTCTTTCGTGTTGCGGGTTCGTGGTGTCGTTGAATGAAAAAATTGTTTATTATTTAGAAGCAAGAAACTTTTCCTCCTTTTATATTGATTGAATCAGTAATTATTTTTCTTTGATTAGATTAGTTTCGTATTCATAACTTGTTGTAATATAGAAAATACATCGATCACTAAGATATTGAACCGTGAATGATACACCTTACATAACTTTTATTTAGTATCCGGATAATATTATACAACTTCAGTTGTTTGTTTTGATAAAACAACCTGCATGTACGTCTCAAAAACAAGACAAAATACAAGTGAGAAAACAGTTACCATAGGTTATAACACCTTGGCGACAGTAGATGATTTTGTTTACCTGGGCTCGGCCATAACAACGGAGAACGAAATATCAGCTGAAGTAAGAAGGCGAATAATAAGTGTTATTTCCGTTCCAAGCCTCTTAAAATATTTCCGTTCCAAGTTAACCAGGAAAATTAAAGTACTATTGTACAAAACGCTTATAAGACCTATGCTCACATATGGTTCCGTGACTTGGGTTCTCACTAAATTAAGGCAAAAACGCACTTCTAATATTCGAGAAATCTTAAGGCGTATATTTGGTGTAGTGTGCGAGGAAAATCGATGGCGGAGCCGTTACAACCACGAACTTTATGACCTCTATGCAGAACCACATATTGGCAGGCACATTACGCTAAATAGGCTGAGGTGGGCTGGCCATGTACAGCGAATGGATGAAACCAGGATGCCAAAATGCCTCATGAACAATAATCCTGAGGGACGTCGAGGTCGAGGTCGAGGAAGACCAAAGCTTCGTTGGTTGGAGGGCGTAAACCGGGACGCGAAGAACGTTGGCATAGCTATTTGGAAGACGGCCAATGACAGACCGACGTGGAGGAAATTGCTAGACCAAGCCAAGGCCCACAAAGCGCTGTAGAGCTACTCAATGAATGAAAATGTTTGTTTGGTTAAACACGAGTGCTTTTTACATTATATGATCGCACTAGTTTGATAATCCTATACAAATATAAAAGGATCCCCTATTTTCTATTTCCCTTGGTCACAGCGTCAACCTTGACTGACTTCGCCAATTTTTTTATTGTTGTGTTTTCGAATGCAACTGGTGTTTTCTAATGCAACTTTTCTGTCTGTTACCTAGTGTATTTATTTAAATGACCCGCGCGACAGCGTCTTCTTGATGCTCCGTTATGTTAATAAAATCTTTTGTATTTTTGTTTCATTGTTTATACGTTTGTTTTGATAATTGAATATTTTAGTATCACAAATCAAATATGTTGAAAATCGTCGTATGAAACTACCCGTTTCAACTGTAATGATCAACTTAGCACGCTTGTATCATGATGTACTACTAGTGTTGGATTTAATTAGTGTTGGATTGGAAGGCTATAGGTTATATAATATCGCGCTACGACCAATAGGAGCGACGCATCACGTAGACGACGTCGCAATTATGGACGGCTAGTAGATATATAACTATATATGGTACTGTTCTTTTATTAAGCTTGTTATATTTACCAAAGTTTTCAGGTATATAGGAACAATATTTGTTTACACACGAAATTTTCCTTTACACTTTTTCTATAATTATCATGAAACGATGGAATATTTATTTATTGTTAAGAATAATTCCTTTGAACAGCACATCCTAATGAACTTGTCAATAATTATACCTATAAGTATCGAGCTATTTGAACAACAAAATGTTGCAGATATTATATCCATTATACATTATACTTTGTAGTAAAGTTATATACTTAATCTTTGCATTCTTCGCAATGCAGTAAAAGATAATAATGACATTAACTTTAGATAGAGAATCGATAAGTGGCTATACCATGCCATATACGAGCAGGTTTTAGGGATCCTTGTTAATATATACAGTTTCCTGCACCGTTCGATCTCATTACGATTAGGCAACGACTCACGTGGTTACAGTACATTATATTTCATCTCACTATGATAGTCACTGTTGACTTAACGGAATCACCAGTCAAAATGACGCAGCATCATCGAGACAAAGCCCATAAGTTCATTACCATAATTGATTAAGGTTTGAAGTTTTTGATAAATTTAATACACATTATTTCTAAACTTTTGAAAATAGACTTTTTTGTTTAAAGTTAAGAGTTTTTGTATAAATTGGTTGAAAAATGACGATAATTGTTCAAAACCGCTGTTTAATTTATTTTAAGATGTAATAAAACATTTATAATAATTGATGTCGAATAATAGGGTGGCGAGTGTGTCAGGAACTCAGAGAATGAACGATTACCTCATACCGATTACCGATATACCTCAGTAAAGCTAAGTCGGGTGAGTTAAAATATTATAATAATAGAATACTTACGGCACTAATCGTCTCACGTTGTCCAGTAGCAGTTCCTTCTGGGTCAATGGGGGTGCGCAGACTTTGAGGCAGCAAGTCGATCAGATTGTCTGAATGTGGTTGGTAGCGAAGAACCAAAACGCAGCTAGAAACCAGCGTGTAGGCCAGAAGAGTTCCTACGGTAATGGATACAATGTTATAAACTGATAATTATATTTTCAATAATTATTAAACAATTGTAAGTATTTAACGATCTAACTTAGGCCATGAAGAAGTTCATTTTCAATTCTTTTTTGTTGTTTTTATTGCCAGGAGAAGGTTCCATTCATTTATTACGTAAGGCTAATTTCGCTAGTTTATGACCCCCTCCCCCGTGTTAAAAATTTATTACGTAAGAATCTAAATGAAAAATGAATACACGTTTGGTAAAATTCCGACTTGTTGAATAGTTGAAAAAAATGTTTTTGACATTGTTTTGTTAGAAATCTGGCGCTATAGACACGGACTTAGAAATACTTGCCTTAGCAAAATACTTCATAAAGGGTTTCAAAACTTATAGCTGTTTGTGTTGAACCTGTTCCAACCTTGCGGTGACCATTGTGTCCTTGGAGAGTCATTTAAAATCAATCGGACAAAAAAATAGTTTGATAAATAGATAATCTTGTGCCTGATCGAAGGATTTTTTTTATAAACAATTAACTGATGATGGTAACAGCAAGGATCCCTCTGTTCCAATTGGGTCAACACAAACAGCTATAAATTTTGAAATCATAATTTTTTTTCAAATTTTCGCGACTTTAAGTCAAAACATTGTGTAATGATAGCATAATTTTATATTTTTTAAAATAATATGATTTAATGGCAAAAAAAAAATACTGAAAATTCTCAATTTTTCATTTCTCTGACTAACCCCATTTAAGGTAAAAAAATTTTTTTCGCATATTCATTCATTTAGGCAGAAATTTTATCCAATAGTTGACTTTGACTTTGACTTTGGAAACTTTTAACATCTTTACCGTGATTCGCCTATGCTGCTCTCCAAAACATATTACTACCTTTTTGGATTTTTTGGCCGGAACGTCCCGAAAACGAATATTATAACATTTTTTGTATGCATCAAATAACCTTTTATATAAATCGGCGTTTGCCAAGGATGCCAAAATTAAAACACAATAAAGCATTTACTACATGTACAATTGATATACATCAATAAAAGAAACTATTTACACACTTTAATAATTCAATTACTATTTAACTGCAATATTAAAATCATCAACACAATAACGAGTGTTGTTTACGCAAATAAGTGCCGACTAGTACTCAAGCGGGGAGTTCCCGGATGCTGGTAGCGCGGGTCCGTTGCACCATAGAAATGGAATTCGTTTGCCTATATGCATCCGAAAGAACCTCGGATCTCGCGCGGTTGCCCTTTTTCAAAATATAATTTTAACTTTCGATATTTTTGTGATCTTACGATAGAACTATCAAGACTTCCTCCCACCCCCTTGTATGAAAAAGTAAGATATGGTCGACCCCCTCCCTCCCTAAATTGTCTTACGTAATAAATGAATGGCCCCTATGTAAGAAAAAAATAACAAATTGTGCGGAAAATTAGAAAGTTTAAGGACCTAATGTAAACCTTAACGGTTTTGACAGTAAAAACTTTTCAAATGTAAGTTTACGTCGTTTTACGTAACTGTCAGTCATGCAATATTCATAGTTACGACAAGACAAAGTCTGTCGAGTCAGCTTGATAAAAATAAAAATGACCAATCTCATTCATTACAATCTCTAGAGTTTTTTAATCACCGCATGGGAAGTGAGATCTAAAATAATATATCTATTTATACTTGAAGTTTGTTTAAAACGTTTTTTAAATTCATAATAAAAACGTAAATTGGTTGAATATTTTTCCTATTTAAAATTGAGACTTAGGAAATGTTTTATCATAAGCGCACCGGGCACTCAGCAGAAAGATATTAAACGTGAAACTATACCATTTTTTGTTCATGTTAACCACCGCCATTGTTTCATTTGCAGTTGTCAGTCGTCAGTAGTAATGTGGGTTTCGATTTAACTTTGTTTGAAGAAGAATATAGCATTTATTTTTATTTAAATATGATGTCATAAAAATTTATCCTCATTTAAAGAAGCGAAGTGAGGGGATCCGACTGCAGCACAATAAATTAGCGTATTTGATTTCTGAACAACAAGTGATTAACATTATAAATCAAAATATTTAAGGACGTAAACAAATTTATCGTATTACATAATAATATTAGTAAACAAATATAAATAGCGAGATATACATTTACCATGTTTTGTGTAGAAATATAATAAGGAGCATAATATCCAAATATATCATCAATAGAGTTAATCTTCAATAGACTTCTAAGGAAGCAAACAAGTTTGTCACATTACGTTATAATATTAGCAAAGAAATACAAATAGCGAGATATAATTTTCCAGGTTTTGTAAAGAAATAGCATAACGAGGCATAATATCCAAGTATATCATCAATAGAGTTAATCTTAAATGAAGACTTCTAAAGAACCCCCACGCAGTAATACACGTGTAAAAAGTTTTACATATAAAATTGTTATGGTGTTATGGTGACTTTCAATGAAATAACTTTTATATTGAACCAATTTGATATTTCCGAGAAGGATCTATTTAAGTAACATTAATATTAGAATTTGGACCTTGAATTGAGGTTTTCCGTGTTTTATAAAAGTGAAAGTTTGTATATAGCAAAACAACGTTTGCCAGGTCAGCTTGTAATTATATAAAAACGGCAGAACTGAATGGAAAGAAGTTTTGGACACGGATACGTCGCCACCTGGATTAACCCTTTTAAAAAAAGATTACTAGCATAATGGATCGCATACAACTAGATCTTAACCCCTCCAACTAAGCCAAAATGCTTGCGTTAGGAGTGGGCCCACGAGCATCGTGAATCATTATGACGATCGTGAATCAAACGCCTGAACCATTGAGCTACTTTCGCTTTAATTTATTCCGGAGCAAAACAAATGTCCTTTAGTATAAAAGGGTTTTATTTACACAAAATCAGCTCAACGGATCTTAATAAAATACTGCATGCAGATAAATAAGCTCGAAAAATATAAGATATTTTTTTATCCCGAAATGAAACTTCGTCTCTGGGGAATAGAAGTTTCCACGAGTTAAGTCGCAGGTTATTGCATTATTTACCTACCTTTACATACAATACGTCTTATAAAAATAAATCAAATAAATCTAAACCCAAAATGTATTGAGGAAAACTGAAGGAGCTAGAAGTATACAATTTAGTGAAAAGAGCTTCCCATCCTTATGGGGTCCTTTCTCAATGTTTTTTATAATTTAACGGTTCTAGCCAGAAATCTTTTAGCACCATGTTTTCGTAATGAAATTTGTGACGAACCTACATTCTGGTTGAACTAAGAAACTTATGTGGACCCTCATATACTGTTTCTCAGTGACAATCTATTTCATCTTGGACCGTATGTAATTTTTTACATTTTTACATATGTTAAATTTTTTTTGTAATCTGTCTGCCTGTCTAGCCTCATTTTTCTCATGGAATACGTGGTTTCAATTGATATCAAATATTCAGGTCTGCAGCCCTAGGAAGCTGCAAAAAAATATAGATTCTACGTCAATCAACAATCAATGCAATTAAAACATACGGCCGTTTATGATTTCACTTATAACATTATAAAGTACTTCCCGTTGACTTAATGTAATTTAGCATAAAGCAAGTTCTTATAGCACAAGTATAAGGAAAAATTTGAAAACCTTTTTATCGTTACATTATAAATACTTTATATCTCTTTATTAGGAGCACTTAGAGGTATTAGGTTGCAATTAATATCAAATGGTCAGATTTGTGGTCTCTTGAAGGTATGTAAACATTAAAACTTCTAAGTGAACGCAATCAAGAGATACCACCGATTATGCTTATTGATATCCACATAGGAATTGTAAGCAATCAGTAACTTCTCGTTGACCTAGAATCATGAAGTTTGGTAGGGTCCAATGTGTTTCAGCGCACATAACCGAAAACCGTAAAATTACTTTATAGTTTTTGCCTATATTGATATATGGTGACAAAAGTTTTCCGCCATCAAAGTTCAGTTCGTCCCTTAATTCCCACTGTACAAAACTCTCAGCGCACAGTGAATTTTCTATTTTGGATACAATTTAAACGAGAATAGACTTGACAAATGTTACTTTAAAAATGTAATGTAGATTATGCTAACTTAGATATAACAAAATCTATAATATCTATCTGTGAACGACTCAAATTTAATCAGGATATGAATGCCGCAATCATGTCAAGATTTATAAGGACTGAAATATTAATGAAGTTTCAGCGCCAGCTTTGATATAGTACCTACAAACGAATATAGCATATACTAAACCAAGTCCAATATGTCTGTTTGGATTAAAAAACTTTAATTTTGTTTAGATATAAAGTTATATTTATCGGTTTAGCAGTTTTTAAAATTGAATACAGGAAAACAAAGAAGCAAATAACGCATGTTGAATAGTAGGTTATACTATAAAAAATATAAATACCTTAACCAAATTAATTAAATTCCTGACGTAAATATTAATAGTGAACTATTTTTTACCTTTAGAATGATATACTCTTTTAGCGTTAATTTAAGTTATGCCATATATTTATGTTGTGTATAAAATATTGGGTTATTAGTGAAATTAATATTACAAATCTTCTAAACTATACTTATCTACTTGATTCATCTGATACACACAATATAGTAAATTAGGTATTCAATAACAACAGTACTGTACCATTATTGTTATAAAAAATGTAGTGTTATAATATTCAAACTCATTGAAATATTTTTCTCGCCTCTAAGACGAGGAGACGTGAGTCAAAACTGCTAGGTACTCGTATTAATAAAATATATTAGCCCAGATTCGACAGTACTACTTTTTTGCATTACGTAGCACCATCACATGGAACAAATTGGATTGGCCGTGGGTGGTCCCCTGCATGAGAATACCTGAGTGACATGGCTGTCATGGCAGGGAGATATGGCGTGATGTCGTATAGCGAGTGATGGCCAACACTACTTGTAAAAGACCACTTAAATATATTTTTTTAAATATCTTTCATATACAGACATTCGATACGTTACATTCCTACAAATATGATTAATACTAAATATATGCTTAATATGTGTTTAGTATACATATTGTACTAATCATATTACTATAATATGATAACTGTTTAATAGTTTATAAGTTACTGTGTAGGGTTAATTACGATGTTGGTAGGATTGATATGCATAGTATTTTTACTTTTTTGAATGTAGGACTTTGTTGTTTGAACTTATAAACATCACTTGCAAAAGAAAATAAATACGCTATCACGACAGAATAATTATAATTGCATCGCGCGTAGTCTAGGAGTAACGCTGAAGCTCTGATTCTAAAGTATAACCCCAAGGAGGATAGTCAAGCCGTCATACTGTTGTTTAACGTATAGACTACAACTTTTTTTTTAAATTAACAGTAGTTAGTGCCTAGTCTCGTCAACAAAGTGTAAAGGAGTTTGATAGAATTATATTAATTGTAAAACCTAAAAACGCAGGTGAATGAAATGAAAATATCGCCGCAATTCTTTGAACTTGACTGGAAATAAACTTACTGTTCAATTTATAACTCTTATAAATCGTGTTTATAGCTGAAAATATTAGGACAAAAACAATAATATTTCTGTTATGGAATACGATAAATACAATTAAATTAATTTTTTTTAGGTAAAAAAGTTATTTGTCATTGTAGTTTCACGTAATTTACCAAATCTCTCTTTGTATTACAGAAAAAAAAAATCTAACTTATTTCTTAATTTGATGAGTTTCTTGTAACAAATAGCTTATTATAAGTTATATAAACACTAGACTGACTTTAATCCGATCGCTACAAGTTTCATGAAATATGTTTTCTGAAGCGTATTGTCTAAAGAGTTTCATATTTTATTACTCTTATCAAGAGGCTTGGTAAGTTAATAACTGAAGATAGACATAATAAAGTTCATTATATTTATTTATCAAATGAATAAATGTATGAATTTTAAAATAAAAGAGGTGAGTCAACAATTAAAGAGGATGACATATTTTGTATAATTGCCGTGATTGTGCACGCATTCCTTTAAAATGACTAGACCAATTTGAATGGAATCTGGTACATAGTTACATTAGAAGGTGGATTAACACATGTACTCTTTATACCGAACCTTTACGTACTCTTTATGAACAGGAATCCTATGGATAATAAGGAATACAGTCATATTTTCCTTCATACCTTTGTTTAATAAATGTACGTCTTAAGTATTTCGTACACGAGAATCTTACAAGAGGCATTAATAAAGTAAAAGATTAAATTAAAAAGATGTATTTCAAATATTCTTTTAAAGGAATTGCATACATTTCTTTGGAATCGTATACGGCTTACTTTCATTACCGTTAACATATCTTGCTAGACTTATATACAGATTGCAGGACAAATTGAAATCCTGTTCTTACATATAATTAGATTACGTATATTAAATTGAAAATTCATGAAAGAGGGTTGAGCACAGTATAACGACTTTTTCTATAGATTATTCATGTTATTATTGAGGTTATGGTACTAAGACGCAATATTTTTATAAGTTTGAAAAAACATTTCTAACAATTATTAATAGTTTTCCATTGAAGCTACCACGGTAGCCAAAAGTTTACTAAATACTTAGTTGTTTCTATCTACGTGCAGTTTATTAAAACACTTCGTGTTCAGGAAATTATATTCGCGTGCACTTTAGATGAGTTTCCTAAGTATAACCTTATTAATTTAAACTTTACTAAAATTGTTTTAGAAGCAAAAGATAAACGAGAAGTTCTTAAGATCGTGTACACGGTACACGGAAAGTGCACTTTGATGAAATCTAATCTAAGAAGTAAACAGAAAAGCTATGTAAGCATCCATATCCATAAAATTAGTTTCTTTATGAATTTATAAGTTAAGAATGTAAATTTTAATCTACGGCAAAATATCATTTAATTTATAAGGAAATAAAAAATTATAATAATTTTTTAAAATTTTTACGATTAAATACAGTAGTAGTTTTCGGAAATAATAAATGTTTTTTTTTATTAGTAGGTACAGCAATAAAATTATACAAGTATGATAAAGATAAATAAAATGTGCGTACATATAAATTTAAGCTATCAGCTAAAATTGACTAAACATATTATCGTACCTAGTTATTACAATAATAGGATTATCAGTAATGTGTAAGTTTGTTTATTTGGATGTTTGTTATTCAATCACAAAGAAAAACGGAAGAACGGATTTGAATTTATGGCATACATATTCTTTACAACTTAGTTCAGCATATGGTGGAATAGTTTACACAGAATATAAAGAATAATATTACAATAAAATGCTGTAAACAGATATTTTAGAAGCTGGTAGAACAGATAAATAAGGTCAGAAAATCGAAATTGTTTGGGTATGGTAATCTAAAATCTTAGTGAGTGAGACTGAGTTATGAGTTATTTGGTCCGTAATTGTGTATCTTTCAATTCACTCTGGACTCAAAATTATAATTGGCGAAGGAGTGGCAGCTATAACAGTTTCAAATTAATCACACAAAGTTACTAAGAAAAGTTAAGACGGATTTTTTGTTGGGTTTAGTTTATTTTCAGGTTTGTAAAAAAGAAAAAATAAGTGAGACAAAAGACATTTAGTGAGATGGGATGCTTACTATAAATCAGTACTTAAAAATTATAGAATAAAATTCAACGGGTGTGTCAGTGAATTAACTACTTAAATATACCTCAGCCAAGCGAGTGTGGGTCGATAAGTGGGTAATGTAAATATGAAGTGAAGTAAAGATCAATATACAGGATTTTAGAGCATAAAAGATTACAAGGATCAAGTTGGAAAAACAAGGCCATATTATGCAGCTTAACGACAACAAAGCGGACGTTAAATACCGTCGGTAGGTTTACATTGTGTTAACGAGCGTTATTGAGAAGTTAACCTTTATCGCCTTAGTTAATTAAAAAAAAGTTGTAGCTGTATTCCTTAAATGCATCACTTAGTTACGTAAAGTAGTACAACGATATCAATCAATAAATTTCAAATTTATATACCCATAGAAAAAGGTTATCCATTTTTCTAGTATAGTATATTTAAACAATTCAAAGCTTCCAATGGTATAATTAAAATCAAACGTCGTGTCGTTTCTTTATATTTTTTATCATTTATAAAAATAACTTTTATTGATTGGGAAGTTAAAGCTGAAGGATGGTTATTACACAATTTTGTATTTAATTTTTTCCTATCGACCATATTTTGGCATAATTCATGTTGCTGGAAAGAAAATCGTTTCTCTTTATGCTTCATGCAAGATATTTTTGAACCACGGTCAAAATAAATAAATTATAATTTATTCAATTTTTATTGTGCATCACATAAATAACCATAACCTTTAGATTAGGAAAATTAGACTAAAAGAAAGGTATATATTACCACAAATATTTTAATAAACACCGATAAATATCAATAAAAAAAATATGAATTTAATGTCATCATCGATTTTCCGACATCATATAATATTCTTTCAGAGATTTTTTAAAAACATTAATATACTTTGATGGCCTTAAACTTTGTGGTAACTATTTCGAAACTATTGTAGCCTGAACAGTAGACGATTGTGTATACGTTTTGTTTCAGGCATCTTAAGCAAATAGCTTCGTAAAGGTCGTAGGGGACCTAATAAATTCAACATTCTCCTTTAAATAAATAGGAGCATTCAAATTAAATAATACACAACGACATAAAAGAATATGCATAGCCCGACGACGGCGTATAGGGTGGCTCCCTAATCCTTAAGCTTTGAATACTTTGTCAAATTACAACATACTCTTACAACATATTATGTTTGGATGTATGTTATTATGTTGGATATTTGAAGAAACGTTTGAAAAACTTCTACGTCAGCCACAACCTTTGTCACCATGTACCTAATTCTCAATATATTTTGAAGACACAATGTGTAAATACAACAGATATGTGTACCAAAACCATTGTGTCTTGAAAATATAAAATAGATTGAGAATTATGTACAAACCATCCCCAGTCATGAACATAAAACTACCTGTTAATAAAATTATATTATCTTCAAAAGTGCCAGAAGACAATCCTAAGTCTTTGATTTTTCTTATAACAATTATAGAATTATAGATAAACATCTCAGTATTATAATAAGGCTCAGTCAGTACGTAGATTCATAACTGTTCTGTTAATTATTGACTTACGGCACAGAAAACTAATGTATTAAAGTTTCTAGTATTAATAATATCGTTAGCTAACTTAGAGCAGTTTCATGATATTATTATCTTATTAGTGATTGTACATATTCTAAACATAGTTTAAATGTCACTGTGACCTTTGAGGAATATAAATTATTCCGTACCGTTTTAATGCACAATGTGTCGTCTCAATAAATATGCCTTTGTGCTTCGGCTCCTTTATATACCTAGTTGTCGTCGAAGATTGAAAGAATGTTCTAAATTTTACGTGTTTTATTATCTGTAAACTTCTGATATAATATATTATATTTATGTGAATTTTAATATTCTAACTAATAATATGGATATTTGTTTAAATGTTTGTTATTCAATCAAACAAAACGAAAACAAATTTAGATAAATTTATAATAAAATAGGTACACCTTTATATTTTTATATACCAATAAATGAAAAATTAAAATTTTGGTTATTAAACTTAACTGCGAACACGTAATACGTTATGTAATATTATATAATAATATATTTATAAAAATAACATAAGTATACATCTGTTTTGTGTGTTAATGTAGATTAAGTTATGTTTGTGCTATGTGAAAGTTTGTATGTTTGGCTAAACGGATTTGGCTAAATGAAATTTTACACACAGATACTTAATGACAAGTACTAATACGTATAGAGTTGTTTACACAAAAATAGTTTAACAGAATTAAATGAAATATTGCGTTGAGATATTTAAATAACATAAAGCATACTTTTACGTAAGCGAATTTCCTTGAACTCTGGATCCTATGATGATGAATATTCAAAAGTTTCCGCTGATAAAGTCTCGAGTAAATACTAATTCGTATATATAACTTATACCCAAAAATAAGTCATTGTTATTGTAAAATAATATAAACTGTTTTTTTAGGTCTATTTAAATTATGAGAACTAATAAAAGAAATTTGAATTTGAAATAAAACTGATTTATGCTCATAAAATTAATAATTATGAACATGTAACTTATGATGTCTGTACATAGAACATATCAAAGAGAACTCGAAGTGAAGGGTCGTTATATCATAAAATTATTTGTCTCATGTACCTGCATGACGAATAATATTATGTTAATTTTATAAAGTATAGTTTCAAATAAATCGGAAAATAATTTACTTACCGATACTCATCATTTCTACCAACACCTCAAGCTGGATGACCAGGGAGACTAATGCTGCTACAATTCCACCTAAAACCGTAGCCATAGCTGGAGTTCCAGTTGATTCGGAGACGGCGGCTAGTTGCCTGAAAAGATATGTATAGAAAAAATAACACAAAAAATCATATCCCTGTACCATAACAAACTATTCCCTCATTTTATTGATTCATTTAATTCGCTTTCTTATTCATTTGTCCACTCACTCACTCTGAACTCATATTCAATTAATTCAGTTGTCGGATGATTAAGCATGGAGTTGTGTACTTAATACTTAATTCCACTTGCTTATCTACTCATTTATATACTAAATCAAACTTCAACAGACTTCACCACATTTTTTACATTTCGTGTATTAAGGAAGTTTTATATGTATTTTTCCTAAAAAACGTTTTAAAGATATATTAAAATTATCACAGCACTCCACATTGTTAATTTGGTTATTTTTATACAAATACGAGCGGCCTGCTATCGCTTCATTTCGGGTATTAAACGAATAATTATAATCAAAATTTGTAACTCCTACTCGTAGAAAGAGGAAGAGAGAAATAGAAAGAGATTCAAAGAGACAAGATTTAATTAAAAAAATAGCAATGAGAGGGAGAAAAAGCGAAAGAGAAATAAAGAGAGAATTTATTCCCGTTTCTAACGGGAATAATGTGGTTTCGTATGAGTGAAAAAATGTTTAAAATCAAATCAATGTGTAGAACCTATCTGCTTTCCATCAGTAAAAAAAATTAAATCGAATCAACACAAAAAATGCCTTTTTCTTATTAATTACAAAATATTTATGGCAACACTACAGCACCTATGTCACTTCTTCTTCCTATCAGTGATAAAATTTTCCAAATTGATTTAATAATTCCTGGAATTATTTCCTTTATACAAAATGGTCATTTAATATCCGACTATCTGACCTTTAACAAATGATATGCCACATAAACTATGTCACACTGGCATAGTGTATTCTTTCTATTGGCGAAAGAATTATCAAAATTAGTTCAGTAGTTAAATAATCAAATCCATTCTCTTTGTGTAAGAGTATGGATAAGTCCTAATATAAAGTAACACTGTATCATTGACGTTATTTTTATGCAACATCTACTGTGCGAGTCAGTCTCGCGTCGCGTCAAATTTACTAAAGTGAATTGGATCTGTGAAATCCACCAAAAAGTATAAAACCCATTCACCAACCTTCATTTTTCATTGCAAAACCTAAAAGAACAATAAAATTAACTTAAAATAAAGCCATAATTATTATGGAAAAAACTATTAATATATAACTTAACACTATGAAACTCATTTAAAGTTTGTAAACCTCATTATAGAGCCGACACAATTTTGTATCGGTAAATTAAAACTGGGCAGTTTTTGTTGTAAAGCAACGTGTTGCTTTCACTATAATTAATAACTATCACATTACTGACTATTAATGACGTAACAAAACCCTATTCTAAAATATTCAAATACAAAATGTGTTATCTAATTTTTTATTTCTGTTTAATTCCTAAATGTATTATCAAGTGTGCTTACCTAAAAATTAGTCCGTCCTGGGCCATAGCGTAGACAACCCGGGGCATGGGGAACATGGAACCGAACATAGAAACAGTCAAGCCAGCGAGAGCTCCAATCACTACGACATACTTGCATACTGGCGCGTCCACGTAAGCAAACATCTGCACTAAGGCCGAGTCAATATTCACTTTGTTGTAGGGCACTATGAAAAAAATATTTTAAAATAAGTACATATTAATAATTTGGGAACACATAATTCACTAATCACACCCGTAAACTAAAATATTTTTTGGTAGATCCTCCTTTTTCTACAAAGCACGTCGTTTTATGTGGTGTGGTGTATCATAAATTATGATAGATCTATAAAGAAATAAATAAATAAAAAAAACTAGAACTGATACTATCATTGGATGCCTGTTTTAATACACCATATATATTTTTTTCACTCAACTATCGGCATCGATATAGAACACATTGGAATTGAGGGCTTGTGAAATTGAAACACACTTTCTCGCTTTTAAAGATTGATGAGACACTTCCTTGTCAAATGAAGTGAGCCGCCTACATCTTTCTAGTCAATTGTGGTGCACCCGTGGGAAATAAATCTATTCTGATTTACTACCCTAAGTCTAAACCATGGAAACTACAAATTTATATAATATATTATATACCTAAAATTATATAACAACTTGATACATTAATTTCTAATAGTAAATAACGAGATTTAATCAAGTAAGTACTCTTAATTAGAAAACATTTCGTTATTTACAATATGTTGTAGATCATCAGATGTACTTAAAAAAATAATCTCAAATTCAGACTTCTTCAGCCAAGTTTTGTTTCATAAAAAAATTTACATTTTTCAGAGTTCAAAACAAATTATTACTCGTACTGGATTTCAGTAAAGGAAAATACATAGTATTTCGACAAATAAATTATTCTACGGTACCAATGAGTATTTAAATGATGTAATTTATGTTTCATTTTTACTTTCTTGACTGTTGGACAACTGGTAAGCACAAATCAAAGAAATGAGGATTGCAAAACAAATGCGCCGTTACGACAGAATAATTATGTTAACATCGCGAGTATTCCTGAAACTGAAGCTCTGAAAGTATACCCCCAGGCGGATATTCTAATCAAGCCGTCATACTGTTAGTTTGCGTGTAGACTGCACTCTCATTTTCTCTTATTAATTAACAATAGTTAGATTATGAAATTACTTTTGAAGAAATGGTATTAAATATATCACATTTTTTACATGATTAAAAACGATAAATAGACTTAATTCAAATACTTTTCAAACGTTGTAGACAAATTACAGTAGAATATGAAAAAAAATTTGTCAAAGTAAGATCATTATGTACTCATTTGGCAAATAAAGATTTATTATCATTCTGCTGTCATTAACAAAAAGTCATTAATCGCCTAAAAGTTGATTCCGAGAGTTGATTGCAATAAATGAAAAACATTTTTAAAAGATTTCGCTTATTATTGTTAATTCTTATTCTCGAAAGATGCTTGTTTTATATTTATCCTTTCATCTTAGTTGTCTTACTAACATGAAACGAGTAATACCTAATAGGTAGAAAAAAGGGCAATTACTGCCTTTTGTGTTCTAGTATGTCCAAATTTAAAATAAATTCAGCCTCTTTTCAAAAACAGAAAAAGGTATAGATTTTTTGCTGATTCCATATATACAAGTTAGTTTGACAAAAAAGTCAGTTACGCCATTTCTTCGTATGGCGGCAGTATTATTATTTTATGATTTTTAAAATGCATATTTTATACAAAATTTTGTCACGGACGTGACTTTTGTGAAATTGGCCCCAACAGATAAAATCTTCTTGTTTTGGTCGTAATGGAGTCTGAGGGTAACAACCAGACTGTCACATTTTTATTATACTTTCGTTTGACGTTAATAAATGGCTTTACTTTGAAAAATTTTGAACAAACAAGTACATTTCTTTCATTGATGCCATATAATATACATTGACCAACATACGAAAAAGTAAGCGCTCCATTCTTTCTATAAAGGCGAATCGATTTTCATTTAGTGTTATTACCGTCATAAATCTTTTGCTGTGTACATTTTCTAATCATTTATGTTTCATACTTTTTCACGCTATATTTTTATATGTCATTAAGAAAACTTTCATAATAATGTATGAATATTTAAATTAATAAAGGGCTGATTGTATTAATAGGATGGATTGTATAATACTACGAGTTAAATTTAACATCAATGGTACTAACAATACTATAAATAGCAATTCTCGATGTCAAATTTAATGTATACAGCTAGATCGTCATTCCAATTAATTCTGGCTTTAGTCTTAAGAAGTAAATTATAGAGAAATTGAGCTGAATACCATATTCTGTTTGAGGAAATAAATTTGATGAAGTGGGTCTTTTGAAGTTATACTATCTGTGTTAGATATTTGTTATGATAACTTCTAAGACTGGTTAATTAATTTTGTTTGTGAGTATAAATTATTATTACTAAAACGACTGGTTTCTACATTTGGTTTTGTTGGCCTCGATGCAACCTGATCTCTGTTCGATGGATCTGAGGCCTTATAAGTGATTTTACACAGAAAACATTTATTAGGTAGGGCAAGTAGTATATATAGTATAGTTCAATATGTTAGTGGTAGGGTAGGTCATTAATATTGAGAATTCTTCGTAACTAAAGTAAAAGTTAATATCTTTTTAACAATTCGTTAAATAAATTAAAAATAAAACAAGGCTAATACCGTAGCACTATTTATGTACACTATTCCTTCAAAATGGAATAAAGCGAAAAAATTAAATTGCTTTACAAACATTTTGTTTGCTCAAACCTCGATATTCGTTATAAATTCCCACTGACGGCAGCGATTCAATTAAAACACCGGCTTTGTTCGTAGATTCATTTAACTTTATGCACTTTTTTAAGTATTCTAAATTTAACTCCAAAATACCAGAATGGTAACAGCTTTTATATATTAATAATTAATATTATTTTATTCATTGATTTCTCTGGTAATTATAATTCTACCATATATATATAATATATATATATACCAAATAAGTTATTTTTTTTACATAAGGCGCAAACGAGTAAACGGTCCATCTGATGCTAAGTGGCTACCGTCGCCCATGGACTCTTATTTTGCTGATGCGTTGCTACCTCGAAGCTCGAGTGGGGAGGGGGAGTGAAAAGAAAGAATGCTGCGGTTTCAGCGGACCCTGAGTAAGAGCTCCGCAACATTAATGGCATGGTAGAGGGAGTTGTATAAGTCTGGCCCACATGAGGCGCTACTGGAACACGGTCGGCCGATTGGCGGTCGGATTTGCATGCTGGTAGGCCCAAGCCAGTCGGGTAACCGATCCCCTACCATCGAGGGTTACTCGCCTCTTACGAGATGCTCTCCTAGCGGCCGAGGAGAATATTATTCTAACCCATCCCGTCACGGGAAGTATATTAGTAGTAGTAGTAGTGTAGTATTTGTATCGGAAATTGTTCATCTATTACTTAAGAAGGTTATTCTCTCTTTTTTGGCTTACATTTATTGTGTTGCGTGCTCTGAATTAATTTTGAATTCTGAAAAAGTGTAAACTAACAAGAATAATATTTTTTATATTCTTGTAGTTTTTAATTATCTATAAACAATTAATAATGAAGATCTTTGGGCTTATAAAAACAAAATGATAATAAATATTATATATTGGTATACTATTAATAAAAAAAACATTATCTCCGAATAAATTTCTTTAAACCTAAAAATATTTGTAAGAATGTTTTCTTACAAATATTTTTGGAATTTATGGAATTTCATAAATGCTTAAATAATTTACTTACCGATCAAAGTTAACATGAGAGAGCTGCTGACGTAGGCGAGTAGAATAATACCAAGACTCATAACGATGGCCAATGGAATGGAACGTTTTGGGTTATTTGCTTCCTCTCCAGTAGTCGCAATGATGTCGAATCCGATAAAGGCGTAGAAACATGTAGCGGCACCACTGAACACCTGAATAATAATTAATTAATATTCAAATATGAAAATGTTCAATTATCATCAGGACCCTTCAATGGCCCACTGCTGAGCCGGGTCTCCTCCTCAGAATGAGGAGGGTATTAGGCCATAGTCCACCACGCTGGCCCAGTGCGGGTTGGCAGACTTCACACACCTTTGAGAACTTTTTGGGAACTCTCAGGAGTGCAGGTTTCCTCACGATGTTTTCCTTCACCGTTAGAGCAAGTGATATTTAATTGCTTAAAACACACATAACTCAGAGTCAGAGGTAGTAAGAGTAAGACTTGATGTCTCAACCACTGGGCTATCACTGCTGTTGTTCAATGACAAGAAACAAAACCGAAACGATGTGTGTGACGTAACTGATGTTGAGTCACAGAGAGTAAAGCGACATGTACATGTTTGAAAGTGACATAAATGATAAAGATAAAGACGATGAGTCAACTAAAGTTTTAATCAATTTAAATTCAAATTTTATTGTGAACACAAATAATTCTAGATTATAACTAGTATGGTACGGGAGCTAGTGACAGATTTTCATGACCAAGTCCCTCCCAAGCGAAAATTCGTGAAATGCATAAGGGGTTAATATTATGATTACTCGAGACCGTCCGCTGCGATTCCATGGGTGGGTCTAGCAGTGGCAGCCTCTCAAACATGTCGAAAAAAAATTTTTTTTTCATTCATTTCCTCCCGTTTGAAAATTTGTCGGATTATAGTTTACCTAGCATCTTGAAGGAAAAATAAAGCAAGCTAAATCAGCAATGTTTAGTAATAAGACAAATTATTAACTACACTATACTAAACTACTAAAGACATGTTTGGGAGGTTGCCGCTGCTCGCCCCACCCAAGGAATCGCAGCTGACGGTCACGAGTAATCATAATATATATTCCTTATGCAGTATACGAATTTTGACTCGAGAGGAAATGATTGACCGAATTTGAATCTGGCTCCCGTACCAGTAGCCACATTCCAGATTTAACAAAATTTGGGTAGTTACGGAAATACTCAGCTCACTGTTTTAAAAAAATCTTTCTGATTTTAAAATTAAACAACTAAAATAAATAAATAAAGAATCAATAGAAGCCAAAAACAATAATGTTATAATTTTTGTTTGTCTGTATATCCGTATTTACGTACGCGCATCACGAAAAACTATTGTACAAAATTGGATATGGTTTTTACAGTTGTATTACTGAATATCTAACTTAAAATATAGGCTTTGTTTCATATTTGTTTCTCAACTCAGCAAGGCTAGGATAAGGTGACTAATAACAGCTATTTGCTCATTTGATGTAAATATTTAAATAAATTGAATTCATTAAAACATAAATAAATAAATGTTAAAAATAAGTAAAAATTATTTATATATAATTTAAATGTCAAAATCAATAAATGATGAATATCAAATTTATAAATAAATAAAATTGTACGCAACGTTTGATTACTGAAATGAATATGTAGTTAACTATTTTGTAAACAACATTCATGTAACCTCTTAGACAGCCATGTCACAAGGAATTTGTTTACGATTCACTAGATAGTCCAAAACAATATTGTTCGTTAGATAAACCCTGTCATTATTGATGTTATTCGTTTGGAAATATTATTTTGATTAAAAGAGAAATAACATTGAAATCTAAAGGGATGTTTTTGAAATGAATTATGGCGCCAAAAATAGAATGAAACACACACAAAAACACTTTTCACTGAGTGCCAGTTGATCCAGATAAAAGGCTCGTCAAATCTTTGTCACTCATTAGAGTCACGTACGAAACTAAGCTTAACAGACAGATTTAAGTGTTTTTAAATTGAAATATTGGTCTACAAATAGATTTTAAGTTTAATCAAAATCTGAGAAAGGTTGTATGCAAATGTTATAGGGCAATTCAATCTCTTATTATAATTTAAATGTTACTATTTATTGAATAGGGTAATAAAGGGTGTAAAGTAGAATAGCAAATGTTGTATATATTTTTTCATGAAAATATGTAAAAAATCTACTTATATACTTATTAAATACAAAAGCGTAAGCACTATTATTTTTATTGGAAAAATACAATTCAAAAGTACCGATATTTTATTTCTGTATAATTTATTTATTTAATTTAATAACAATTGGAGTAATTTCTTTTTAGTAAGTACCTGTTTTTAAGTCATAATTTTTTTGAAACAAATTTTTATTATTTTCCCGTTCCATCATCACATTAGCCACATATTATAATGATACTAGTCGACCCGTTCGTTCGGCTTCGCTCGGGTGCAATTTAACACGTGTATTTAGCCGTAACCGCTATGTCCCTGCATTTTGAATGTGTAATATCTTCAAAAATATTTGTTTAAATTTCATGCTGTAAAGGGCCATATTGATCTATATTAAATGTACAATGTATTTAAGGTACCTAATTGGATAAGGATTAATGCTGTATTGTTTAAAATCGCTTCGTAAATATACCATTATTTTTTGTAAAAAGTAAAGGATAATAAATGGTTATTGTGAGTTATCCCTAAGAGATAGACATCTACCATCGCGGACTTTTTTGTAGACCTTTTTAAGGTGTACAATACTGTAGTATATTATTTTGATCTATCTCGAAGGTTTCAGCCAGCGTTTGCAATGTAAGCGCAAAAAAATGTGTTTATTTACGACATCACATTAGAAATCTCTACAATTATCAATGTTTCTCTACTATATTATATATGTATTATACATATAAACCTTCCTCTTGAATCACTCTATCTATTTAAAAATCCTCATCAGAATCCGTTGCGTAGTTTTAAAGATTTAAGCATACATAGGGATATAAGGACAGAGAAAGCGACTTTGTTTTATACTATGTAGTGATGCCTTTGGAAATCCGATATTTACATAAAAACATACACGTTGATAATGTCCAGATTCAAATTATTCTACAATTCTTTATATAATATTGCTTTATATAAAGCTTTATAGTTCTGGCTTTATTAGAACAGATTGTGAGTTATTTTAAACAGACGGTTATTTTAATCAACTCAGTTAGACTAAACCTTTGCATTAGGAGCTGTATCTTGAAAGCAGTGCAAAATTAGCAGATTTAAATAAAACAAGTATGAGAATTCGTTGCTAATTAAATAAGAATTAATTTTTAGCTCATGTCGATCTCTATACCAATATGACAGGAATTCATATAAATATGAAATTTACCAATATCGTATTAAAATGTATGCAGGAATTAGTGGCTATTGTGTTGCTGTAAGAAATAAAAAGAAAAACTGAAAAAAACACGAAAATATATATATTTTTATGCTGGACCTGGTTACTTCTCAATTAAAACTCTGTTTTCTGCGTTATATACCTATGGAGTTTGTTGCTCAACGGAATATTAATAAAGAAGGTTCTAAAAGCCAAAAAAAAAAAATAGCAACAAAAAGTCGGCTGATTATTTTGTCGTCATTTTTTGAGTAAACGACAAAATTATTGCACAATTTTTACAACTTCTTGTGTCCACTTCTTTTATATTTCATTGAGAAACAAATTTCACCTGCAGTTCGAGGAGAAGGAGTTTTTAGGCATCTAATAGTCATAAACCTAATTTTATGTTTAGGTTTATTTAAAAAATTACTCCCAGCGGCTTGTCAAATTTGTAAGCTCTATCGATAGTTCGGCGATTATTTGACGAGTAATTTCGTGGAGTAAATATTAAGTTGTCGTAGCGAAGATTATGACAACTATCACGTGCGTATCTTATCACCTGAGTTTTTGATATTAATTCAAGTCTAGTCAAATGTTGCGTAACGAGATCAAACAGTGAAGACTGGCACCTGGGTCTCAAGCCACAGGCTTCTCAGCTTTCTATCTCAAGTATTTGATATATAATTGTTTCTATATCGTGGTATAATTGATGTAATTATAGTGAAAATATTAAGTTAAATCGAAAACCTGAAAATGGGCCAAATGTAATATTTAATTACTGATAGATAGACGATTATTTTATAAAATTATAATATTTAAGCTTTTATTTTGGCTTGAAATACAATATAGAAGTAATAGAATAAAATATAATTCTAATGCAACATATATTGAAAAAAAAAATACAATAACAACACCAATTTAGGATGCTGTTTAACTTTAAGTTGTTATGTCAAAAGCTCGTAATCTGATTGATTATATTCTCGGGTCCGATATTATCTTACTGACCTCAATCGCCAAGTCGATGACTTGAATAATGAAAAAGATACTACACTGCGCTATGCTTGTATTTGACATAGCGGAAATTAACTCCAGATGTACTTACAAATGAAGCTACCAAAATATATATTAGATATATTAATAGAAAGAAAAGTGAAAATATTTAAATCAAATGGTCTCTACAGTTTTGTGCTAGAAATTTTTGGCAAATCTTGGTATATGTAACTTCTTATTTATGTGAAAGTTTAAAATCAACTATAATAAATATTATCTTACTAACGTAAAATAATAAGAAGACTTGGTTATAAATTCACTAGTCAGACTAAGTATAGACTGTAGGTGAATTGGTAGTGGTGTATTCAACAATACTTAATAAAGATTATTTTCGCTAAGTCATAAATTACTAAAAAGTCTCACAGTAAGAAGACGGAAGGGAAAGACGAAAAAGTTAGTGTGATCAAACTCATAGCTCGATAATAATTTAGCTATAGTTCAATTACTATTTATTTTAATCAACTCACTTAGTTTAGACTGATCCTTTTTATGATCATTAAGACACTACTTTCATCTACGGCACAACCAGGCTGTAGACAGATTTTTATATCTTATCGATCCCATTTTTTTACGTGGTATTTTTTGGGAATCACTAAAATTGCGAATTCGTTTATGATTTGACGGTTCTTCTTCTTAAGACATTATAAACTTCGTAAGACATTTAACAGCATGAATATTTGAAATTGATATTTGTACTGACTATTAAATTATATTTCAATATTCACATATGTATACTGATATATTCACGTAAATCGCATTCGAAGAAATATGTAAGAGTTTTATAAGGTGTACGAAGAACTTTCAAGGATTCTTTTAAACTTATTGAATTTTATTTCTATAAAGTTAAAGATTCTTGCAAAGAACTCGAGTCTAGCTTATATTGCTTTGATATTGCTTGCAGTGTGTGCATACTTGTATTGACATCGTACATCGACTATTGGTCAAAAGTCTAACGAAAAGTAGATACTACTACTGAAGCGATAAGTAACTCAACATTATGATCTCTTACAATTACGACAGGAACGTAAGTAGAGCCTTGAACTTGTGACCAAGGTGTAGGTTTAAGGAGCTTCTTGTCACATATGCGAACAGTCACCTCCACTGCCCAGGCTCTCTGTTTAAAAGGTTAACCTAAGCCTAACTTTTGCACCGTCATATAGGTGCGGTGAAAAAGTAGTTTATGTATAATGTAATTGTAGTTTATATTTTTATTTAATTTCGTTTAAATAATACATTACGTTAAAAATTGTTATTTTAACTTTCTTTCAACATGAAAGCAAATATAAATAAAAGAGCTACTTTTTTTTTGTGTATACCTCCAAAAAAAACCCTTTATAACTTATAGCGTCCCATCCCGGCATCGCACGGGTGGACGGGTTTATATTAACATTTTTAATTTCGTAATATTTTTTGAATGTACGATTCCAATAATTCAAAAAGTAATTAACAGGTATTGAATACGAAATAAAAAAATGTCTTTAATAAGAAATAATTTATCTGGATAAGAATTAATACAAAGGTATGGATACGGTCTGATTTTGATGTATCAACTTTTAAAATGTAAAAAACTAATTATTTTTACATAACTACAATAGTTGGAATACTGTAGTACATTTTTTTATTCTATCATTAATACTTTTCGCAGCGCATGCGATGAAATGCATTTTATGGCTAATTTTTTTACACCTTGGGTTGGTTTCAGTAAGAATTTCTGATGATCTCTAATTTTTTCTAGTATTAAATATAGCCTATGTTACTCAGTGGTAATGTAGCTTTCTAACGGTAAAAGAATTTTTGAAATCGGTCCAGGAGTTTTTAAGTTTATTCGTTACATACAAAAATACAAATCTTTGCTCTTTATAATAAAGTGTAGATTAATATATAAGATAATATAAATATAATAAGCTGCATAACATTTGATTATAATTGTTTATTGGTGTCCGAATACTTTCGATTACTTCCTTAGAAACACAAATAAACACAAGACCTTTCAACTGATTGACGCTACAAAGTTTTACTTGTGACCCTGATACAACTGAGCCTTGATACTTACAATAAAATCGTATAATCGTGTCTGTACATTAATGATTTAAAAAAAAAAAAGGTAGCGAAAGACGCGCTAAATAAGTATTAGACCATATAAAACTTCTGATATTTTTTTCTGTTTGTACAAGCATCATGTTAAAACGGCTCTTTAATATATGCCAGCTCATATCCCGTAAAACTGAGCAGTTCCTGTGGGATTAAAGGGTATTGTTCATACAAAAACAGCTAACAGATATATGTAATTTTTTTTACACTAATGGTATGTAAATGGATTAACCCTGAATACTTTTATTTCCTATATATATATAATACTTTTATCTCGTAAAAACCTATATTTCCTGTTTGATAAATAACTTTTCGTGCAAGAACAATTGAACAAATATGAATTAAATTTTGTAACGAAACATATAATATTTTATCCCGGAAAAAATCTTAAAAGAACGGAGGCTATTCTTAAAAGAAGAGATAACGGAATATGATTAAAATATAGAATACTTTCATCCCAGAACATACCCCCTGTGAGTGGATTCCTGTGGGATAAATGGTTATTATTCTTACATGGAAAGGGATATGAATGAAATGTTATTTGTAACTTGAATCCACGTATAGAATACTTTCATCGCAGAACAAACCAAAGTTCCTGTGGGATAAAGGGTAATTATTATTACAAGAACAGCTAAATAAATATGTATGTAATTTTGTGCACATAAGTATAGGTTGTATCCTAAAAATTCATTATCTCCTTAATCAGTGTCGTTGGTTTTGGTATTTTCTGGCCTTTACCATTACTACATAGCTCTTTGATATGTAATAAATAATAGTACATAAATAATTAAATAACCTATTATTAACTATATAAAGAAAATATCAATAATAAGGTCACTAGTGATAAATATAACTACAAAAATATTCTAATGACTGAACTGTGTAATGAATAACAAATGGTACATGGATCATCGTGACAGGATTTCTATTAAAAAAACACGTGAATTACAGGTGAATTTCTAAATATAAACTATTTTAGTGATCACCTATTTTAAAGGGATTCCTAAGAAAAAAATCATGCTGCCATGTAGATAGATACCTTTTGTCTTACCTCTCTCTCTCTTCATTTTCTCTAACTTTTACAGAACAAGCTATTAACATTAAGGAAGTAACCCGTATACCTAATGTACAAAATGTTTTTAATATTATCTTCTCCATTTACAAACAATGTTAATTTTTATGCGCAACGGTCCACCCTAACTTTATCCACAAGTAAGCCTTCTTTAAAATGTTTTATCTAACATCAATAAATAACAGAGTTGGTTTTCTCTTTTGCATCTTTTTATTTTTAAATACTGCCTCTTTCATAACATTTAAAATAAAAATTGTAAACTTTCTTCAACTAAATTTGGGTGAAAAATATCACGGCAATGTGATGTGTATGTACGGACGACGTTTAAACATCATGTTTATGTATATCTAGACTAGATTAGTTTCATATTTTAAGTTTTTAGATATTGCAAGAGGATGAAAATTAGAATATTATTTTGAGAATATTACTCCAAGTGATATTTTTTCTGAATTCAATAAACTAGTTTTAATATATATTACGAGCAGTCTACCCTAATTATAATACGTTATAGAGCAAAAAATGTTTCATTACAAAATTAATGTGTTAATTATTATTAAGTATATACTTACCCCTGACCATCCAAAAGGTAAGAAACCCTTGTTCCAATTACTTGCATCGACGTAGAATAATCCAGCTCCCATTATGAACACCCAAACACACAGGTTGATCGCATTGAGGAGATTGTTGAAAGCGAGGGATTTCTTCACACCGGCCACCAGTAACGTGGTCATCATGATCGTGATTCCAAAAGCCACAAAGTCCGGAGGTTTTCCTGTAAATAAAAAAAGATTAAGGAACATTTTCATTGCTAAAATAATAGTAGTATTGGTACGGGAGCCAGATTCAAATTCGGTCAATCATTTCCTCTCGAGTCAAAATTCGTATACTGCATAAGGAATATATATTATGATTACTCGTGACCGTCAGCTGCGATTCCGTGGGTGGGGCGAGAAGTGACAGCTTCCCAAACATGTCAAAAAAAAAATTAAAAGCTGAATCAAGCAATATTTAGTAGTTTAGTATAGTAGTGTAGTTAATTATTTGCTTTGTTACTAAATATTGCTTGATTTAGCTTTTAATTTTAAATTCATAGTAATATATCCGTTTACTTAGTGAATAATACTTTAGAAAATCAACTTGAAATATTTTCGACTTCGATTCCGTTCATTAACTCGCGAAACTCCTGTTTGTAAAAAGCTACTTAAATGGTAACTGTGATTTTGCTATAAAAAATCTAAATTTTACATGGTCAAGCAGCCAGCTGACGTATGTTCCACCGCGTTATGGTCAGCTTACTTTATTTTTCCTTCAAGATACTAGGTAAACTATAATCCGACAAATTTTCAAATGAGAGGTTTTTTTCTGCATATGCAGTGCAGTGCAGAGTGTAGCAGTGGCAACCTCTCAAAGGTTGCCACTGCTCGCCCCACCCACAGAATCGCAGCTGACGGTTACGAGGAATCATAATATTAACACCCTATGCATTTCACGAATTTTCACTTGGTCATGAAAATCTCATTCACTGGCTCCCGTATCATATAGACCGAAAGAAGTTTTTTTTGGATTTATTCGAACGCGTCTGATTTAGGTAAGGTGTTAATTACTATCTAAAATGGGAGCATTTTTAATCTGACGTTCTGATTGTGGCTGGTGATCTTCCGCTATCACCAAATTTCAAGCATTTCAAAAAGTATGTATTTATTATTTAGTAGGTAATCAATATAATCTATCGAAGAGAAACCCTCAAATTGTAAATCATTATGAATTTACCATAGAGTTACAAAACTGTTACAGCGGGCATAATAAAAATAGTTAAAAAATTAGAATGAATTAAAATATTGTCTTTAGAACTTCTGTGACTTCTCGGGGCTCAGCACTCTAGTCGGCAAATGAATATACCGTCATATCAGTGACACGTAGGAGCATTTAAACTATTAATAACAGACACACTTAGATTGTGTATGTAATTGTTAATTTTTTACAATTTTAAAAAGCTGTAAATGTTTTCCCCATCACTAAAATAGGAAATATTATATAACCTTTTATTCTTGCTGTCATCTAATCTATTTATAAATTTATATTACAAGCGAGTACAGTTTACGAAATTAAGGACTACAAATTACAAATGCACCAACATTTTTTAATATTTGTTTAACATCACCCGTCAGGTGCCGCGAACTTCATGATAAAATATGATTTATGTTCCAATTTATGAGCACTGAAATAAAACTTCCTATAGAAATCAAGTTTTTCATGATGGTCTACCTTTTGTTTAAGTTAGATGTGATTGACATTTTATTTTACTTTTTTCATACATATTAAAAACACATGTAGTCTTCCGTGATTTTATAATGAAATCTTATATAACGAATAAGAAACCTAGACATCAAAGATTTTATTACATTTTATAAATTATTGTCGGAAAATATATCAGAAGATTTATAAATAAAAAAATCTTTTTCTGTCCATGTGATGTGATTATTCTGTGTGAAGGTTAAAATAAAATTATGTAAAAGCTGACTTTACTCTCTAGCAGTGTTCTGATTGGTAGGAAATTAATTACAATAATACGTACTGCGCAAAAATTGTGAGAGCTAGAAATATTCAGCACGAATAAAACGAAAACACAGAGTTGGTTCTGTAAATAGTTATACTACAAGAATTCAATTGTAAATACTCGATACAATTGACGTGCTTCTTTAGGTAATTAAAGTAAGTGGATATCTTGCTTTGTTATAATTTAACAAAGCATACCAATTCGAAATTACGTGTGTTCATTGAGTACTGCTAATTATCTATAACTAGTCAGTAAACAATGTGCACTAGTAAAATTACAGAACTTGGAATGTTAATAGCACAAAATGATAAAGTATTAAGTATTTATTACAATAGCGGATAAATAGATGTGGATAGATGATAGATTCTTAGGAATAACATCACAGAAATCATTGTTTAGTTTGTTGTCGTTGCACTATGAATATTAGTTTCAACATCATATCTTGTAATTTTTTGTTGTTCAGTAACAAAAAGAGAATTGGTTCAAAGATAGATCCTCGAGGGTATGTAGAAAGACTCAAAAGGCCTCTTACCATAAATATCCTCTTTCTGAATTCTACATTTGAATGTTTGAAGTAGTGAAATAGAACCCTGATTAGTGTTGTATACCAAACTTTAAAGATATTTATAATTAATTCTAATTTATATAAGCTAAATAAGTTTGCAATTTACGATCACTAAATATATCATCGATCTTAACATTTTTTAGTTATAATGATTATATTATATAATATTATAAAGAAGTAAGATTTGTATTTTTGTATGTAACGAATAAACATAAATACTACTGGACCGATTTCAAAAATTCTTTCACCATTAGAAAGCTACATTATCCCTGAGTAACATAGGCTATATTTATTAAAAGAAAAAATTAGAGATCCTCAGGAAATCTCACTAAAACCAACCCAAGGTGCAAAAAAATTAGCCATAAAATATCTTTCATCGCATGCGCTGCAAAAAGTATTGATGATAGAACAAAGAAATGTTCTACAATATTATAGAACGTATCAATATCTACAAAAAAGTCCGCGAGACCATATGTCCAACTATTATAGTTATGTCACTATAACTACTTTTTTACATTTTAAAAGTTGATAAAAATGCCAATCAAAATCAGACCATGTTTTCTATAACTTTGTATTAATTCTTATCCAAATAAATTATTTCGTATTCAAGACTGTTTCAATACCTGTAAAATACTTTTTGAATTATTAAAATCGGACATTCCAGTCAAAAGATATTACGAAATAAAAATATCAAGATAAATAAAAAATAATCCCAGACGGGCCGCCGGCGCGGTGTGGAGTGCCTCGCAGCGCAGCGACTAACGCGGCGATAGAGGGAGCGACAGAATGTGGGAGCCAAAATGTTAAAAAAAAATTATCCACCCGTGCGAAGCCGGGACGGGCCCCTAGTAATGATTAAAATGCTTACGTTATTTTTTTATAAATTATTTACTTTGAAAAAAAAAACCTTACTAACAAAATTTTAACAACACTAAAATTTCGAGTTAGAAAATATTTATATTAAAAAAATATATTAATTACAATAAGACAAACTGCGTACACATTTCTTATTATATACGCGAACTTGTTATTAGTCCGAGAGGGGATAAAAATAATATAACTGATGAAAGGCAGCGATCACCTGACGGACGGCAGTACGGACAGAATCTTGCATTAAGACAGATCTACGTTATTGCAAAAAATATATTTTTCCATAAATACAGAAGCTAAAAGAGACTAAAATATTTATCGAAGTTAAAAAAACATTTTGAGTGTCCTGTTGTAACCCTAGCTTGGGGTTCTCGCGTTAGGCAATTCAGGCGACATGCAACCTTTGCGTCAGGCAGTTCCTGCGTCAGGGTCAAACGTTCTTGGCTTGCTGACCTTCTATGTCTGGCACGCCTGATTTGCATCTGCACCGACCGCTGTTTACTTGCGGCTTGCCAATCCTACCTGTGACTGGTACCCCGTTGCACGTTGATTCGGAATTGCAAGATAGTGGCATTGTTTTTGTAAAAACGGACAAACACACAAAAGACCTAGACGGTTCTAATCCTAATAGTTAATATTTTTTTCTTTGTTAGGGTTCCGTACCTTAAAAGGAAAAATACGATCACTTCGTTGTCGGTCTGTCTGTCTGTCAAGACAGTTTTATCAGGATTGCGTGAATTTATTAAGTTGAAATTGATATCAATTACTCAAGCCTGCGGTCCTCTGCCCTCCGGTCAAAAAATCAAACTACTAAGTCCACGCACTGAAAACACGTGACCCACTCACATAATTATAAGGTACTTCCCAATGACCTAGCATCGTGAAATTAAGCATGAAGTAAGGTCTCATAGTAAAGGATTTTTTTTTCTACATCACTAGAAAATTAACTTGTTTTGACTGTCACGCAAGACCTTTTTTTTAAGAAAAACGTGTAGATATCAACTTGAAATTTATATGAAATATTTTAGTTTCTAGTCTCTCAGGTATGTAAAAAGATCAAACTTCTAAGTCTCTTCTAAGTCGTCTTTTGATCTAGGAACATGATTTTGGCAAGATGCAAGGGATAGCGCTAGAATGGGAAAAAAATCGAAAAATGGCAATTTTTTCTTACATCACATAAAACAGATTCTTTATCGATTTAGGTTTTGACGCATTATCTGAAGAATACGTGAAGTTAGCAAGTTGAAATTAATATTAAACATGTAAGTCAATAGTATCTTACAACTGTAAAAAAAACCAAACTTCTAAGTGAAAGCAATCAATAAATCAATAAATGTGGCCATTTATACTGGAGTGATAACAAGTAGTTTTTCTATAGGGCACTCCACATGTGCAGACATGAGAAAAAACGATCTTTGCGATTTTAGTAATATTCGAATATACATATAAAAGTATCGAGATACAAAATATTTTTACTATTTAAACTCTAGTTAATGAGTTTAATTTTCTAATATTGATATTTAAAAACATTCGAATAACGTATTTGCTGTAGTGATGGGATAGCGACGTTAAATATTTATGCTGATGTCGATAATATTGACAATAAATTGATAATAAAAAATAGTTCATTGTTAGTCATTTAAAAGTATTTTATTTCATCTAGAGCACATAAATAATTACATTTTCATTTCATACATTGACTGTAACAAAATACATGGTCTATTGATTTTTAAAATGAATCAATTTTTTGCAAATATAGTTTTTTTCAGATCTGTTCGCCTAATTAAATACTGTAGTCTTATATCGATATATTTTTCAATCACGCTCTTGGATAAATCAATTATATGATTGCAGCTTTCATAATCAAATTGTTAAATATTTATTTCCGGAAAAAAAAATTTATTAATGAAGCTTCTTAAGGTGAGGATAGGCGATTCCTATCACTATTATAAACTTTTGAGTTATTACCTGAATTTATCGAGCCTCGAATAACTTGTTCACTTCATTTGCAAATTTTACCTGATCTGACGGATACAATAAACCACCCGCATCTATATTTTCACTTTCTGTATTTCTCATTTTCGTAAAATTTCTTTCAAAATGTAACTATTTGACTGTAAGAAAAGCTAACGAGGACGCGTCCGCACAGATTTGATGACTGGTCGATACTGATTTTGTGTTTACAAGCGCATCACAATTTCTTGTATAATATATATTATGTATAGTTATATTTATCGATAATTTTTAAATTTAGTATTTCACAACAATATGCATTTAAAAATAATCGAACATTTTTGAGGGATTAAGATGTAAATATAATATAATGTAACGAACGAAAGAGACTTATCCAAAAAGACAAAAAGGAGCGTACAATTCGCCGTCTCGTATATGTGATAAATCACATATGTTTGACACACTTTTTCGCACTGAATGCGGCATCTATTATGTAGTTGTGATCTGTGTCTGTGTGAATCCTAAGCAACGGCTGTTGATGATATGACATGTTGTTAAATGACAACTTGTAAAATATTTTAGTTCACTCCAAAAAAAGAAGGAGGTTCTATATTTGACAATACATATTTATTAATATATGTTCACCGACTTTAAAATTATTTTAGTAATTTCTTTTTAATTGCATTTCTTTTGTAAGTAACTGTAAATATGTATGTCAATTGCAACACGCATTACTAATGTCGGAAGTAAATTCCCCCCAATACTACTTTTGATAATATATTAATCCGCACACGAAAATCTAAATTTTACGGAACCTTTAGAGCGCGAGTTCCACACTCGCACTTGGCCGAATTATTTTTTATAAATTAGTTTTATTTATTGTAGTATGTTAGATTTTTCTGTCCACTTTGACATTCTCTAAATATAACAACACGGAAATAAGAAAATTACTTCGATATCTAACTCAATTACTAATATTGCATGTTTTTTAATTTTATAAATACTGAAGTAGATAAACATTTTCGTTTTTAAATTTGACTTTTGGATATTACAAATTAAATTCATAAGCTTTATTCATATATAATGAACAATAACAAACAAGAGACCTTTCAAGGAGGATGTTAGGGACATAATCAGTTGTGGATGGGTTTATAAATCCCTCCGCTTTTGTGCTAATGACTCGTAAAAGAAACTATAACGTAGAAGTAAATTCTATATTTACTTAATTATGTATTTTGGTTGGATGAGCCCTGTTATTATATTAAATAAATTAAGTAGATACATCGAGTAACACATTTACCAGAATTTCAATGCATAATTAAAGTGACAAACATAATAATGTAATGACTTGTTGTGACTGTGTTACTTGGTGCTCGCCAACTCACCCGTTGACTCGTATCTACTATATCATGATTTCACAGTCTATATAGAATTGCCACAATGATCATTTAATAACGATTCAAAACTCTGCTCAAAAAGTCATACATAAATTTACTTTTTTGTGCTAATACACGATTCTGGCACATTTTTCTAGTCGTCGTTCCGGATCCAATGACAAAACACATAATATTAAGAGCAGCATTTCTATTTTAAACTATTTTCAACTTGTCGACTAGACTACATTGTATATAATTCTTCATGTGGTGCCTGTCTATCTAGAATCAATTCTTGCAAGTTATAGTAGACCTAATTTTTCGGTTTTCGATTTTCCATGCATATTTTAAATATCCTTAGTACATTTGAATTGATAGCTTTTAACCCCTGACGTTACACGACGAGGTGTTATAAGTTTAATGTGTCTATCTGTATATCTATATCTGTATATCCACAACACAGTCCAAAAATGTTTCCGGTAAAAAACTGATAAATTTGACCCAGATCTATCAACAGAACAGTTCCATAAAAAAAAAAGTTAACGAAAAACGTGTTAAAGTTGAAATGAAATCGAGTTAACTTTAAACTAAGTTTTGAAACTAAAATTCAGCTATGTTACATTCTCGCTTTGAAAAGTATAAAACGAGAAAATATTATTGACTTGTTTGACATTCGTATCGATAAACTATTCAATATTTATTATTAAATAAGTAGACATTTTTATTTAATAAATCTACAGGTATTCATGGTTGTTTACTAAAACCATAAAACATTTTAGAAACTACAAATGACTACAAGGTAGGTTATACTTATAAATTATATTTCCTCCTTAAGATGCTCATTTTAATTTTCAAATTGCAAATGTGCTATAGGCTTTTTTATCGATGGAAAATGCATTACGAATCCCACTTGGGCACTTCCAGGCGGGTAGTGCGGCTCGCTGGCCGGAACTACCAGAATATTCACTAAAAACTATCGTTACGTCACCGCTTTGTATGGACGTCACGGGATCGCTTTCGCATACAACCGTGAGAAAAATGTTGCTGTGGTTCTTAATTTTCTTCTTAAACTTCATAAATTAACTAAATCTTGTTACTTGTTAATTCTTAAAAATATGTCAAATGTCATTAATAAATGTTTAAGAGAAGAGGACCAAGTGTTATAAAACGATGTAAATAGGTAACCTATCTTTTTCATATACATGTGTATTGCTTCCAGGATAAATATATTTATCATCGTAGATCACGTACACGTTGCGTATTATTCGGCGTCCGATTTTATTTCAATTAGTTTTGTTTCGCTAAACAAAAGTGATTGTAATAAAATGTGGTATCACGTAAGATGCGGAAGTAAGCGAAATTGCTTGTGTAAGTAATGAAACTAAACCCGAATATCAACACATATGTTGTTTTATTACTAAACTAGGGGCCCGTCCCGGCTTCGCACTGATGGATAATTTTTTTATGGCTAATTTTTTTGCACCTTGTGTTGGTTTTAGTTAGAATTTCTGGGGATCTCTAATTTTTTCTTGTAATAAATATAGCCTATGTTACTCAGGGATAATGTAGCTTTCTAACGGTGAAAGAATTTTTGAAATCGGTCCAGTAGTTTTTATGTTTATTCGTTACATACAAAAATACAAATCTTTCCTCTTTATAATATTAGTAAAGATATAAATTTTAAGGACCAAATGAGTGACAAAATTATATAGAGTTATTTTATTATTGTGTTGTGTTGTTGTCGATAATTATAGTACCCATGTTCTCATATTAATTTAACCTTTGGTAAAGCTAAAGACGCAGATGTTCTAGTGTTAAAACAAAATTTGAAGGACCTACTGAGTGCCAGTAACTAAATAAGAAAAACATTTAACAGTAATAAGATATTGTTACGAGCTTGAGTTCCGAATTGGAATAAATTGATAGATGCTTCGTTCATAAAGGATTTATTTAAAATGTTCAGAAAAGTCCAATAAAATCTTTACAAAAAAAATAATTCTACACTACGATCTCGCACTATTTACACGTCTCCGATATGTACCGTTCCTATTTATTACAAGCACTACATCCGAATCAATATTCCCACCGCTGTTCGTCACTATACACTCACAATAATCCACTAGTTTGACTATGCACCACTTTTTCTGCACTTCGATATCTCTTCGAATTCACTTCTTCACTCTTGAGTATTAGACTGACTTGCAATCGTCCGTACAAGACTTTATATAGGTTTTCATATAGAAACTTCTCGTTACTTGATTCTAGCAATTTAAAAAAGATTATTCTGACAACCCCTGGAAAGATTTAGAGTTATACCCATCTCACTGGAACAAATAAATTTGTCTGATGCCGTTCTTTTCCCATATGTCAATCATCGAAAGCTCGCGAATTTTCCAACAAACGACATCGTGCTGTCCCTCTCGACATCGTGCGGTTTATCTTGTCGTCATTCTATTTAGACATTTTCTAGCAAGTTCGAAATAAAGCTTGGTCGAGGCATGCGAAATGTTTTGATGTAGATTCGCAACAATATTAATCATATATATTTGTATAACCGATTGCTTGCTCGATTGAATTTATTGTTTTTTTCGTCTGGAACTCAAGAGACCTAGAACTCCTATAACAATATTATCGTTCCGGCTTCTATATCCAAAAATAATAATTTACGTGATAGAAAAAACCGCACCAATTTTTGTTGCATGTTTTAAAAGTTAGCAGAAATATACAGACGTGGAAACGACTTAAACGGCATTGTACTTTGAAGACTTTCAGACGCCCAATGGGTATATATGGATGTTTAAAAGCTATATACGAACATCCAATAGCTATGTACTTACGCTCAATAGCTGTATACAGACGTTCAATAGCTATATACGGACGTCCAATAGCTGTATACAGACGTTCAATAGCTATATACGGACGTCCAATGGCTGTATACAGACGTTCAATAGCTATATACGGACGTCCAATGGCTGTATACAGACGTTCAATAGCTATATACGGACGTCCAATGGCTGTATACAGACGTTCAATAGCTTCGTCTAGTTCAGAAGCAGAGAGGTCGCTGACTGGCCCCCAAGGCCGGCAGTGGTTGCCTGCAATCTCGGCGATGCCGAGTTGTAGGAGGCTGCTGCGCGATGCGTCCTTGGTCCCGCGAATGCTGGATCTCAGTGGCAGAGTGATAGTGTTAATTGCAGTGTTAAGATAGAAGGCCAAAAAGCGACCTGTGCAGGTCCCAGAGTCAGCGAGACCCCGGGTAGGTCTTTATAATTTAGTTCCTCTCTATTCAGAGGCGAAGGATAGACTGACCAATACTTTCGCTAGATAATGAAGACTCTTGATTGAATAAAAACGTTCGATATTTAAAATTGCGCTATTTTTATTTTTAAATGTCCAAAAGAGAGGTAAATATCGTAAAAATACTCCTGGAGTATATAAAAATATAACGAAAAATAATTGTCACTAAAATGTCAAAATTGTAAATTTTGAAGAAAAATCGTTTTACGAGAACTAAATATAAAGAAAATATAATGTAAAAAAGAGGAAAAACCAAATAATAAAATGTGATACATACGCGGACCTGCAGTTATTGTGAGCGTTTAATGTATAGTTGACAAAAATGAGTATGTACAATGAACTGTTTATTAAAGAGATAGGGAGGAATCAGCGAGAAACCACTACATTTTCCCCACAACTCTAGAAAATTTTCGACTCGAGAGAAAATTTTGAAAAGAATGCCTAAAGATATCCAGGAAAACACAGCTTTACACAAACATTCATCCTCATACAAACATTGTCTTGCCTCCCCTTTCATACCATCTCTGCATACTGTAAGGGTGGAGTTCACATTCAATGACTGCCACTCTAGAAGGGTGCTTTCAAAACGACCAAGAGGCTTATTTAAGGAGTTGTCAACCGCTCCAGAAGGAAAATAAAAATCGACGATAAGGCTTATTTATGGAGTTGTTAACCGCTCCAGAAGAAAATAATTAACGATGAGGCTTATTTAAGGAGTTGTCAGCCGCTCCTAAGTAAGAGAAATTAAAGGTTCAGCAAGTGGACCTAAGTGTCCAAGGTTCAAGGGCAAGAAGCTAAGAACGATGTGGATCACATCTAATAGTCCAAGCCATTTTAAATAGAAAAATAGTCTTTGATACCTTAAAAAAATAGATAAATAAAATGAAATATGAATGAAATGAAGTGAAAAGTATTTACAGTAATGAAATCCAAATAAGGTAAAGCCAAAGGGTTTGTGTAAGGGAAACACTAGAAAAAGTGTTGTTTTTGAATTTTGATAGGTTGGGTCTGGATTCGGTGGGCGCCAATTGTCGTGAAGACAAATAAGAAAAAGACTAAACTAAAAGAACAGAAGAACCTTTAAATATTACAGAATTTATTTACAAGAAATAAAATTAAAAAAAACATTAACAATTATTTACAACGAAAAAAAGGTTTGGGAGTGTAATGAGTGAAGTGTGAAAGTAGTGGTGTAGGTGAGGTGAGCTGACGAGAAACCACTACAAATTCTCAGAAGTGCAGGTTTCTGGCTTGATGTTTTTCTTGACCGTTAAAGCAAGTGATATTTATTTGCTTTAAAAACACATAGCTCAGAAAAGTCAGAGTTGTGTGCCAGGACAATCTATTTTAGCATGGATAATTAATATATATATATATAGCTGTTTGTGCTGATTCACTGACAGATTGATCACCTCTCCTGTAAAATTTTGTATGAAAAAAAAATGTTTCGCGCAAGGTTTCGTATAAAGGACGAAAATTCATTCAGGGGAAAAATATAGAGAGAGCAGATGATTGAGGAATTCGGAAACGTGGGAAAAGCACAGCCAGGATATTTTAGATAGGTGGGAGATGCTCAAACAAATATCATTCATCAGAAACATTATCCAATTGGTAGGGAACTGAAAACGGTGGCGGCCATGCAAATTTCGTTGGTGTCTATCTCAGAAAATATGCCAGACGGAAAAGTTATTTTTTGAAAAAGATGATTAGTGTATGAAGGTCTACATGATGAACAAAAACAAAATTCAAGATGGTGGAATTTATTTTTTCATACTAAATATATGGGAAATATTGAAGAGTACAAGTTGAGAACAAGAGCAAAAGCTCTGAAGTGACGTTCATGTCCTGGATGTTTTTTTAAAATCTTATTGCTCTGGTAGATTAGTAGGTTAAGAAAGGTCTCACTTTTACATTCCACAGTACTGTGCTCGATAGCATAGCAATGTGATATTCGTTTTAGAACATGTAGGTAGTAAACGGTGGACAGTTGACAGAGCTATAGATAGTAGAAAAGTAAGTTACAGACAGTGCACAGTAGAAGTTAATGAAAGTAAAATAGTAGACCATTGTCTACCACTGCTAATCACTGACTACCATTTTCTACTGCCGTCTACTACTCACTTCCTTTCTCTGCTACTTTTTACCATTTTATACAAAACCGCCATCCGGAATCCGACAATTTGATATTCACTTCGCACCCACGCGCAATACTAGTTTTATATAAAAACAAAATGTCGCAACAACTACGTCGTGATTTTAAAGAATGGATCTAAAAGCAGTTGAGCCTATCGTAGTAGGAAACTAACTCACGACTTTTATGGTATTTGTATGAAATTATGCGCAAGAACTTCTTCAGAATGCTCTCTACACGATCGCTGTGAATATTATAATATGGTGACCATATAACGCAGTTGTACTCTAATAAATTTCTGACATGGGTGTAATACAGATTGACTAAAGTGGTTGGTTGTTTTGAGTCTTTTGTAGATCTCAAGATAAATCCAATTAGTTTATTGCATCTTGTAATTATATGCTCAAAACGATTTCGAAAAGTTAGATTTTCATCAAAAATAATACCGATGTCTCTAAGAAATATTTTTCTCGTAAGTAGTTGTCCATTCAAGTAATAATTATGGTTCATTTTATTTATGACGTTTCTGGAGAAGCTAACAACATAGCATTTATTTATGTTAAGAAACATGCAATTTATATATACGTTTAATAATTATGTATATATACATTCAATAACTATGTACGGACGTTCAACAGTCTCTTCAATAGCCTAATCTTAATTGCAGGATTATGCACTATGGTACTTTTCGAAGCAAGCTACTGTAAGATGAAGGTACTGTTACTAGTTGGGCAGCGCTAGATTTTCACATTCAAATCTAGCTCTCATTGTGCCATTCCTCACTCGCTCTTTCTTCTTCAGGGTTACCTAGTTGTTTTTTATTATTTTCACATGTTCCCAACATGTAGCAAAGCATAGGAACGTCAATTTTTTTATCTTCAGTTATCAGAGTATCTAAAGTCAGTTCAGTGAATGTTGCGTAAAATACGGACATACCTTTGCCATTCAATCCATTCATCTATGCACAATATTCATAGGAAAATATAAGGTTTTCGTAGATAGTATTTTATTAATATCGGGCATCCATATATGTATAGATCTTACGATACAACAAATTTAATGTAGAAACTTTGTACTACAGACAAGCGAAAGGAAAAGAAAGAGATAAGTAAACACAAAGCTGACAACGTCGCACTCGCACATTAAATAGTCGATGCTATAGATAATCACGATCAATATATTATATAGGATGCCTAACAATATCATTTTTTAACAATGTCATCTTTCCTATTCTTCTTTCCTTTCACATTTTAAGATGAAAATGTCATAGTTATATCTTTTTGTTAAGTCATCAACTTACAACTAAAACATCAAAAACTGATGCTGTGCGGCAATAGATTTATCTACACGACGTACGTTTTGAATTCCTTGTAATTATTTAAAATTCTTTTTGTAATTTACAAAGTTAAAAACAAAACTCATATTCTTAGTATCGTTTGATTTCGTAGGTTTGTGTTTCCTATCCGACTATAGACCTATGCGACATGCTACGATTTGTTCGTATGTTTGATTAAATAACTGATTATTTGAGAAATACAGTAATGTTGTTAATGTATGAAATTCGTGCGTATTAGTCTTTACAGTTCTCGTTTCCGTCTAAACTTGTATCATAAAGTACTATTTTGTCAGTCAAATGACTGCACTGTAAAGCTGATTCATTTCCTCTCACCTTCCGTAATCCGGTTGTTGCATATTGGATTTCGTTTTCAAATTTCAAATAGTCTTTTATCTAAATGAAATATCAAAGTTTAACATACGTTGAGATCTTCTTAAATCAAATATGTTTGCCAAAATTGTCAAAATTGTTTGATTCATTTGATATGCGTTTATGGCTGAGAATACTTGAAATGCAAAAGGTGAAGAAAATAATGTCTTGAGAGTATGATTAAAAATGTGTTTCTACTACTGTTTTCTCATTTCATCACAAACGGGTTAAGGAAATAAATTTTCAACCTGCATCAAAAGAGCATAAATAGATGGCGACATTACAATTTTTTAATTTTTTTATTCGGGTATACAAACAGTGATCACAATACAGTTTTACTAACTGGTACATTTAAACGTGGTTCTAATTATGACACCAGCATCGTAAACCACAAATTACTGGCTAAACATGAAATACGTTACATGAAAGTTGGTTGAGTACCTACTAAGTATTAATTTAATAAAGATATTTTAAGTTAGTATGTTCTTATTATTTAACTTATAAATATTTAACTCACTTATAATATAAATTTATGCCATCATAATATGATACTATACGATATAATATGATACAATATAACATATATATTTAAATTATACGATATATATTATTTAATTTGTTTAATAATATTTACCAGTTCTTTTAAAATTAGTATGATTTGTGTTCGTTATATCTATAGAATGTCTGTACATATGAGAACGTTTTCCTGCGTTTGTTCTACAAGATTTAGTAGCAAGAAGAGTATGTTTTCTACGTTTATGTATTCGATAAGGTACGCTATAATACAGTTTATTGTTTTTTTCAGTGCAATCATATATACCATTACACAAATCAAATAAAACATCATATCCAATTGTAATCGTCTATCCTTAAGTTAATTGACTATGAAAATATTTGAAGTACATACGACGTAAAAACTTTTTTTTGTATAGTCTCAAGTGCATCTACATATTTGTTATAGAATGGGTTCCACACAGGCACTGCATACTCTACTTGGCATCGAATTAGTGACTTAAAGATGTGTAGATAAGTAAGTGGTTTAGTGAAACCGGAACTCGAACCCATAGCAAAACCATAAATTACAATTTAAAAAAATATTTTATGATATTATTTGCCTCTGATTTTGATGTAAAAGCTTTTAAACACAGTAACGTATCACCGCCCCCTATTATGAACAATTCCGATGTGAGTTTATAACTTCCTGAGTACGTACCTAAACTAAATAACTGGATATCAGTTCGAAAGCTTTTATTGGAGTTAAACGTTATGAACACATTCTATTATACCTTAAACTAAGTTTTCTTTCAACATACGGGAAAATTATGAACATTAAATTGTTTAATCGACTAACTAATTAATTTTTAGTTGCATATTTTACCAACGTAAAGTTGAATTAGGGATGGTTTGCTATTAATAAGATTAACACTGCATTAAAAGTACTTACCAAAGAAGGTGCCGACTTTAGAAGACAAGTAATTAGCGATGGCGCCATTCAAAACTGAATCAAAGCAAGCGCTGAGAGCCCTTGCGCAAGCACTCGTTCCAATCTATTAAAAAAATGCGATGATTAATATATATTGTAATTAATATAAAGAGGCTAATTGAGTGTCTTATCAACACACAGGCAAAACATGAAGTTTATTTTTGTGTCATACTGTATCAAAAAGAATTGATTTTACGCAAAAATGCCAGAAGATACAAAAATTTATACTTAATTAAAATAAATGAATATCTATTTCAAAATTCCCTAATTGTACAACGTTATATCATAGAAAATTTAAAATGTGAATAGCGGATATAATAATTAAATTTTAATCAAACTTATTTAACATTAATTAGACCTTGTTAAAATAATCATTCATGTCAAAAGATTTATGAAATAACATGGATCTGACAATAATAGAGTATAATCTATCTATTTTTGACACACCGTCTAGTCTAATCTAATATTCTAAATATGTTCACGAAAATTATTTTAATCGTTTTTAGCGATGTATAACTAGCGCATGACCCATGGGGCTTTGCTTGCCTCATATTAATGTTCTTGTAAGAATTTTCCTCTAGTTTTGTATTAAAATTATATAGCAAGAAATCGGTAAACATATATCAATCTCATTAATAAGTAAACCCACACAGTACACTTGAGACCACTCCCAATCACGATTCGAATTACCTTCCAAAGAAGCTGTCTAGTCTTCTGTCTATCTGACATGTCTATCATACTCTTACAATATTAATGGGTCTCAATTTAGCCATAATGTGTATTGTAGGTAATTTAATATCTCAGCATAGAAAAAACTTTAACATATTTAAATCCAATGTCTTATAGACTCCTTATAAAAGCAAGCACAAATAAAAAAGGAAAACTTTTACAATAACTATGAAAGGCTATCGTATTTTTTCTTCAGTTCTTTTACAGGTATCCTATATTACACTGACTATATAAGATTATTATATAGCTTGATTTATAACATTAAATGTTCATATTGGAAGGAGTAATGGTAAACCCATCCTAGACATTACTATCTAAACCGAAATAACAAGGTAAAAATAAAGTCTCTTACAATTATGATAGGAACCCGAGTAGTTAGTGCCTTAGATTTGTGACCAGGATGAACTCACATGACGATGACACATCCGTTGCCGAGGTTCACTGGTTTTACCCTAACATTATATTGACATAAACCTAAACGTAATCCATCTGGCAATACATTATGACTCAAAGAGATTACTCTGATTAGATTTTTCATTTCGTAAGTAGAATATGTAGTGTCCAAAATTCACATGTTTTTTTATTATCTTAATACGACAGCCCTAAACAGCCATAAGAACAGTTTCAGTAATTGCAACCGATTTAGAGCAATCTGTGTTTCGGCAAACAGGGTCTAATTCCAGTGTTCCTATCCTTGCTTACGATGCATGCAGTACCGTAGCCCAAGGGTAAAGCAAGTGGCAAGTGGCGCCACAAAACGAAGTGGAGGGAGGGAGGGTCGTAATGAGGTTGTTAGAGAGGCGGTGTAAACTAGCATCTGCTTCGTTTACGATAATTTTTAGCTACTATTACTTTTTTTTCTCTTCACCTTAGAGGCTTTTAATACAATCTTGCTTTACCGAACGCTTCGTTTTCTATAACATTTTTTGATCTAAGGCTAAGGCTGGCCTGCATTCTTGTGTATGTCAGTGTGTTTATGCGTCGCTGTGTTCATATGCTTCCATATCAGTAAATCATTTTATTAATTCTGTCATATATTTTCATGATTTTGAAAACTCAAATGGGAATCTAAAGATCATCCTCCTAGATTTTTTATTTCTTTAACTCGATTTTAATGTGGGGAAAATCAAGCAGCAAGGTTATTACAATTAGATAAGTGAGAGACAATGCATAAACTAGATTTTGAAAATTCTTTCAATGATAGAAATTCTTTCACTATTCCTAAGTGTGTCGTGAAGACAAATAAGAAAAAGACTAAATTAAAAGAACAGAAGAACCTTTAAATATTACAGAATTTATTTACAAGAAATAAAATAAAAAAAATATTAACAATTACTTACAACAAAAAAAGGTGTGGGAGTGTAATGAGTGAAGTGTGAAAGTAGTGGTGTAGGTGAGGTGAGCTGACGAGGTAAGATGTAGAGCGCGCTGACGGCTGGCCTGCGGAGTTCGGCAGGCGGCTTGGACTAGCAGGACGCAGACGGGCCACAGGAGCAATGGGGTAGACTGGCGGCCAGAGCAGATAGGGTACAGGCTGGTTTCAGCTGTGCGTGGCTCGCTGGCTGGCCGCAGAAGCAGAGAGGTCGCTGGCTGGCCCCCAAGGCCGGCAGTGGTTGCCTGCAACCTCGGCGATGCCCAGTTGTAGGAGCCGGCTGCGCGATGCGTCCTCGGTCCCGCGAATGCTGGATCTCAGTGGCAGAGTGCTAGTGTTAATTGCAGTGTCAAGATAGAAGGCCAAAAAGCGACCTGTGCAGGTCCCAGGGTCAGCGAGACCCCGGGAAGGTCTTTATAATTTAGTTCCTCCTATTCAGAGGCGAAGGATAGACTGACCAATACTTTCGCTGGCTTTATAATGAAGACTCTTGATTGAATAAAAACGTTCGATATTTAAAATTGCGCTATTTTTATTTTTAAATATCCAAAAGAGAGGTAAATATCGTAAAAATATATCGTAAAAATATGGAGTATATAAAAATATAAAGAAAAATAATTGTCACTAAAATGTCAAAATTGTAAATTTTGAAGAAAAATCGTTTTACGAGAACTAAATATAAAGAAAATATAATGTAAAAGAGAGGAAAAACCAAATAAAATGTGATACATACGCGGACCTGCAGTTATTGTGAGCGATTAATGGATAGTTGACAAAAATGGATATGTACAATGAACTGTTTATTAAAGAGATAGGGAGGAATTAGCGAGAAACCACTACAAGTGATATAGGCGCTAGTGTTACCATATTTTAAAAATCAATATAATATGGCTATTTTGATGCTACTAATCTGTTTTGAAAAAAATTTCACTGAGAGAAATGTATAGTATTCCTGCCTCGCTTTATCATTTATACTTTCATTATCTCTCATCATCTCTCTTTAAATTATTTCTCAATCTCCCTCTCTCTGTCTCCTGTATAACTTTAATTTTTATATTTGCTCTGTCCTTCTCACACCTTTATTATCTGACCCTTTTCTCTTTTTTCTTTCTGTATTATCTCTTACCACCTTTTCTCAATATCTTCCTTAATTAATGAAAAGCTACACAATTACAGAGTGTAGCCTAAGACTATAAAAGGAAAGCTTTAAGACGGTACCTAGGTCACAGGCTAAAGGCATTATGTATTTGGGCTCTTACCTGAAGATTAATTTACAAGTAAACGATATACTATTTAATAATATAGACTCAGAACTCACCAAATATTCCAGCACCATATTCCAGCCGATGACAAAAGCAATGAACTCGCCAACAGTGACGTAGGAGTAAGTATAAGCTGATCCAGTAGTGTTAGGTACTCTAACACCGAATTCAGCATAACATACCCCTAGAAATAAAAAATATATATAAGCACACTTATACGATTGATATCCTAAATTATTATAAGATTATCGATCAAGCAAAGTATTCATTTGTATATGAACTTGTAATACGTAATTCTATACAAAATAACTATTTCGCTTTCAATAAATGCTGATATTAGTTTTTAATAAGTATATGAAAATTTAGGTAGGTAAAGAATCTATTGATGTCATGTAATTATAATTAATTTTTTTATAACCCGGGTTTTACACCAAATACCTTGCAATAAATAAGGATAAGATAATTTAGCATAGTTTCTATTTAAGATGAGAAAAATAAAAATGGATGTTGTAATATGTAAATGGTTATATTTCTTTAATTTCATTCTTAATACCCTTGAAGGTACCTACAAAGTATGCTTACAAAAAATTAACTTTTCGAATGAAAAATACCATGTCAGATTATTTCGGCTGTAAGCGACAGACGAGACGATAATAAAATACGAATAGAAATTTCTTTTGTTCATTTTTTTTAGATTAATGACGAGAAAATATATATTTTATTGTTGTATACTACGATTACAATTATATTCTAAATAAAATATTCTCGTGAACAAGGCGCGGTACTGTTCTGTGGGTAAAGTAACTGGCGCTACCAATCTAACTTTAGATAACTAATATCTGTTTTGATTAGTAATTATTTAAGTCTGTATATTTAAGAAATCGTAATGTAGGGAGTCTCTAAAACCAATATAAACTAAACCTATCAATTTTATTGTCTGTTTGTAAGTTTGTGGCGTGCATCGCTTAAACAACTTTATAAAATTGAATACGGTTTTCACAGTTGTATTGCTTCAGGCAGGGGCGGCTTTAGTGCCGCGTATTCAATGCGGGGGCATGGGCGGCGCTGGCAGCGTAGAGCTATTCTTTTCTAAAAAGATTGATTTTCGACATTCGACATATAAAAATTACTTAACCACTAACTTAAAAGCTTTATTCATAGCTTAGAAATACTCACCAGAAAAAATGCTTGCCACTGCGGCTATAATAAAACTCAGGGTAACTCCAGGTCCAGCGAACTTGCGGGCGACCATGCCGGCCACTAAGTACATGCCGGTGCCGACACAGGACCCGACGCCCAGCGAAGTGAGGTCTCGCGTAGAGAGGCATCGCTGCGGAAAGGAGGCATCGTTTAGTTTGGTTCATATCTCACAAGCATAATGCATCTAAGGAGATTATATAAGTTTATCTTAATCCTTAAAAGCAGCTTAAATTTATTCCAACTGATAGTTTTGAAATAGTTTCTCTCTCTATGTATGAAGTTACCTTTGACGGTCATACCTATCATAATTTCTCTAAAAACTTTCGATATTTTAACGATACTTCGTTACGCAACGTTGTTGAACATAAATCGATTTTTATTGTAAAGTTAACAATACTCGGAAGTCAATTTTTATTCTAAAATTTAAAGCAAAATTTATTCAACCTTACCAAGACTATGTTTTGATTTTACCTTAGAATGTTTCATAATTACGAGAATCCTACAAACCTTTTTATATTTTCTTCATTTCTCTTTTTATATACAGATACATAAATAAATTTTCAGTCTATTTTGCAAGCTAAACTATAGAATTAAAGTTTCACTTGTCATTATTTTGCTCTATAAAATGTTTGTCTGATAAAGCCTTTATCTAATTTTCCTATTCATAACATAATACAGACAACCATTCTAAAACAAGAATGCATAGAGGTTTCTAAAGGGCGATATCATACTTTATAAAATGTATGACACCATATATTTTGTTCATATTTTTTTGTCAATTTTAGATCGATTAGGTGTCAAAAGCATTATATTTTTTTTAATATAAAGAATACAAAATATAGCAACAGTCAAACTATAAATTTTATTAAGTTAAATTTTGCAAATGCAAATTCAACATCGTGACATTATATAATCTGGCATTTATACGACTAAAGTAAACATATGTACAGACTACAAATATCTTTAGGGTAAAATGGTTCGGGGGCATATTACGAGTAAACACGAGCTCTTTTACAGCATGCCGGGATTTAATTTTCATTTTGAGCTATATTTCAAAAGTTAACTGCAATAAATTTACGCTTCTTATTTACGTAATTGGGAATGCTATCCACATACGCTATTTAGCGAATATTCAAGTTCAGCCGACCTTATTTTGTTTCGTCATAGTAAAGACAAGATTATTTATTATTGTAGTTATTCTTTGATATATTAGTGACAATTCGACGGAGTAGTCTAGATGTTCGGAAGTGAAGTTAAACAGTGGACCTAAAGAAAATGCTAAAAAGGCAAACCTACTCTTGGTTCTGAAGCATTTTTTTATATATAACTAGGTCGGCAAAAAAGCGTACGGCTCACCTGATGGTAAGCGATTACCGTAGCTTTTAGACGTCTGAAACACCAGAAACATCACAAGCGCGTTGCCGACCCTATCCCCAATTCCTCCCCGGGAGCTCTGGTCACTTTTCTCACCAACAGGAACACAACACTGCTTTAGAGTAGTGTTCTACATAAAGTGCATGTTACTATTATGTTTGTATTTAATTAAATTCCCTCTTGTCCTTTGATTCTACTGGCCTTGACAGCCTTTTCTACACGTTGATGTTTATGATAAAATCTGAGAAAAGTAGAATCCCAGAAAGATTTATAATAGAATCCCAGAAGACAGATCATTTATTTATCTAATACTAACGTGCACTAATGTGCTGCTACAACCACAATAAGATAAAAAGATAAGAAAAAAATACTTTAAACTTTTATATTTTGTAACTATTTTTTAAGTTCTCTGGCTCAGCTAATTCCATAACAGTGAAACATTTCTTTCACAGTTGTATTGCTGCAGGAGTAACTTTAAATAGAAGATTTGTTTCTTTTAAATTAGATGCCAGGAAAATATAGTATTTTACTGTACATATATAGTATAAGAAATCTGTCTGTCTATCTGTTTACAAAGCTTTATTGCATGAATAAAAAAAGTTTTAGTAAGTCGAATTTAAATTGATAAATGTAAATAAAAACCAATTGATGAATTTATTTAAGCGTATCACTTCAAATTGGCTGTACCTATTACTCAATCATTTTTTTGTGTTTGTAAATGTCAGAAAAAGGTCAAAAATTCAAACAATACAGTTTCAAAAATGTTGACAGAGTGACGTTTATTTATTCAATTTACCTATTACATTGTTTTAGCTTACTTTTATTTGTTGTTTTGTTTGTTATTCAGAACCAATTTTATTTTAACATAGCGTATGTAAAAGAATATGTGGAAGCTTAATGCGAATATTAGATATACACTATAAACAAGTTGACCTATATAAAAAACACTCGTAAATAATTAATATCGGGCCATATTTCTTTTTCTTATAACCCAGGCGAAACCACAATAAGAAAACCCGTAGAAAACGGATGCGGATGCGGATGACAGAGGATACGTTAAGAGCGCTCATAGTCTGAAAGTGATAGGGTAATGGCAATCAATGGTCTGCTTTTTAAGGATGATCGTAAATTAATATTTAAGTATACTTAATTTTGGATATGAAACCTGTAAAACTATACCATTGTTTTGATAAAATTATTATATCTATCCTAATAGGATTTTTATAGTTACTCCTCCCCGGCATCGCAGGGTGCAAATTGTCACGTATACTTAGGATTAACAAAAATCATTTAAAAGTATCGAAGTCAGGTAATATAGTTTTTTAATATTTATATATATGAATTATAATATGTCTTTCCATATGAAATTCCCGTTCTGGTGTACTGGCTATTTCAAATTATTTTTATTTTTGAAATATGAAATTCATTTTTAAAATTAGTCATTTGTTTAATGGTTAGCGTTCTGTTTTCATCGCATTTGTACGTTTTTTGTCATCATGGATACGTTAAAAATTCGAGCCAATATGGATTTTAAGTACCGTCGTGACAGCAAAGCAGCAGAAGCGGCACGCAACATCAACGACGTATACGAAGTGAACGATCGCACCACTCGTTATTAGTTTGCCCGCTTCCGTTTTGGAAATTTCGACCTAAGAAATGAACCCCGAAAACAATATTGGTCCATTTGCGTCGAATTGGTATGGTGAAAGTTAAAAAAGGTTCACAAATGGGTTCCCCACAAATTGAATGATCGTCAGCGCAAAGCACGGTTCGCATTGCATCGCATTGTTACTTGCGACGAAAAATGGATTCAGTTCGACCGCAAGCGCTCAGCAAGCTGGTTAGATCCTGGTTCAGCACCTTGCGTCAAAAGTGGTCTAGCGATGGTGTCATTCATCACAGCTTCTTACCAAACTGGATGAGCTGATGGTAGGAGGCCAGTGACAGATTTTCATGACCAAGTCCCTCCCAAGCGAAAATTCGTGAAATTCATAAGGGGTTAATATTATTTTTTTTGACATGTTTGGAAGGCTGCCACTGCTCACCCCATCCACAGAATCGCAGCTGACGGTCACGAGTAATCATAATATATATTCTTTATGCAGTATACGAATTTTCACTCGAGAGGAAATAATTGACCGAATTTAAATTGGGAATAAACGGGAGCCATCCCGTACCATGATTACTGCATAATAATGGAGAATCTCGCACATCTCGAACCAGCTTTGGTCAATCTTTCGGCTCCGTTGCTCCTGCACGTCAACGCACGAACTCATACTGCACAACAGACTGTCGACAAGGGTTGGGGTTGGAAGTTCTCCATCATCCACCGCACTAACCAGACCTTGCCTCTACAGAATGCTTTTTCCAGAATTTGGATACTTCTTTGCGGTTTAAAGAGAACTCTCAACTTCAACGCAAAATAAAAATACTAAGTCGCGAGTGATGTAGTAATGAATGTAAATAAGAGTCAAAATATTTTATTTATTATCCCGCAGGAACTAGGAAATATATAGGGACAAAAAGTAGCCTATATTATATTAATCCAGATTAAAGTATTTGTGTACCACATTTAATTGCAATCCGTAAAGCCATTTTTGTGTGATTGAGTAACAAACATTCAAACATCTAGATTCGCTTGACTTTCCTAATATAGCATTTTTTTTAATTGGATAAAGTGCACAAAAATGTTAAAGGAAATAAATTCTTTGTATGTTTTCTCACGTTTAATATGAATATGCATCCGTGCGGAACTGGGGTAGGTCGCAGGGAGGTAGAATGTATAGAATTATAATTCATGATAGAAGTATCGGCATTTCAAACTTTTAGGCGACACGAGTACAAAACAAGAAGTAAGAAAAATATTTAAACAAGTTATACAAACATGAAGTTGAACAAAGTATTTGCTTTTATTTTTGAATAAAGGCTGTATGGCTCTTTCTAGATAGTTAGCAATGTTATTATGTTTGCTTATTTGCTCATATCATGTGCAACTAAACTTCATACAAAGTGTTTATATCAAAGGGTATCTTATTTGTATAAACTGCTACTGGACTGTAAGTAAACTTGCATAGAGGAAATGTAGCGTACGAACAAACCAATATCCGTAGGCTAAGTAAATCTCAAATTTTATTAAGGCAATATCATTACTGAAGGAGAAATAGAAAAAGCCCGAGCTAGATAACATAATATCTGTACAAGCTGAATTAACAGAAAAATTCAATATTGCCATTAGAAAACTGGTATTGCAGTATCCGATATATTGCGGATTATAAGCTACAGTGTAGCTACTTACAGTTTTATTTTCTGCTTCACTCATGCTTTAAGATATTGCTTCTTACTAAAGGTTATTATGTTTTAACGTGAAGTACCCTATAGTTTTTGATTCCCTTGCGAGAGTCAAAAGATCAGAATGTGAAGTAAATGGCTGTAACTGTTTTTGCGTTAATTTATAAGTCATGTTTTCACAGTTCCAAGGGATTTAAGACTTGAGTTTTAGAAGTTAATTCGATTTGATATCTGTAAGCTTCTTTTCTGATATTTCAAATTTTAAAAAGTATTTTCTTTACTTATAAAAGACCAATATTGAAGCTTGGAATTTGGATGAGCCATACAGATTAGATTCTTAAATAATAAACATTTTTGAGAGTCAAATGATTGATTAGAGTTTATGTTAACCATAATATTATTTGATATTGAATTCACCTTTTATATGATAATTATTTTTTGTTGTTTGGTTTTCTTAAGGTCTCCTATAAACTTTTTTATGAATTTGCCTTATAACAAAATAAAATTAATAAGAGAGTTTTTGTATAAAGTAGTTTAATCTCTAATAGTATTTATTACTCGTAATTAGCAAGTCAGTTTTGTTTTACTTTTAATTGACGTATGAAATGTAAATTGTTCATGTGGTAGACAGGACCTGACTTGACTATGCATCCGGGAGGAAAAGAACTACTTTGTACCAAAGACATTTCGAGATAGGGATCACCGGATTCTTTTTGATTGGTCCATTAATTGCACTATAGTTGGTGGTCTTATAATGAAGACATTTTTTATTTATTTCATTACCTTACCAGGCTATTTTTGTATTTTTTTTTATGATTGATAAGGGACAAACGAGCAGACGGTCCACCTGATGGAAAGTGGCCACCGTCGCCCATAGACATCGACAAAACTAGAGGGTGTCTCTTGTTTTGTCCATGCGTTGCCACCTCCAAGATAGAATGAGGAGGAGGAGCGAAGAGAAGACTGCTGCGGTTTTAATGGACCCCGGGCAAGAACCCGGTGTTCATTGGAATCGCAGCAGTAATGGGATGGGAGAGGGAGGGGTAGATCTGGCTCACATGCGGCTCGACCGGAACGCGTCAGAGACACTTGGCGGTCGGATTCGCATGCTGGTGGTCGCAAGCCAGTCGGGGAACAGATCCCCTACCACCAAGGGGGTGCTGGGTAACTCGGCTTTTACGAGATGCTCTCCCAGTGGTAGAGGGGAATTGTATTCTAACCCGTCCCCTTCATCATCGCGACCCGTCAATGGCCCACTGCTGAGCCGGGTCTCCTCCTCAGAATGAGGAGGGTATTAGGCCATAGTCCACCACGCTGGCCAAGTGCGGGTTGGCAGACTTCACACACCTTTGAGAACTTTAGAAAAACTCTCAGGAGTGCAGGTTTCCTCGCGATGTTTTCCTTCACCGTTAAAGCAAGTGATATTTAATTGCATAAAACACACATAACTCAGAGTCAGAGGTGTGTGCCTGTGTGGGGATCGAACTCGGACCTCCCGAGCAAGTCTAAACCACTGGGCCGTCACTGCTTTTTACCCGTCCCCTTACGGGTAATATTTGTAATTTTCAGGTTTAAAGATAAGGCATTGGATGGTAATTTTGCTTGGAAATATAAATACCATAAAATATGTTAGGTCGAGTTTGACCGATCTGCTATATGCACATCCTAAACCACAGGAAAAAGCATGTATTAAATAAAAAAAGTGAAACCGGGCGAGTCGCTAGTATTACATAAGTAATAAATTTGGCAATCTGCCAGCCAACATTCTTAATTTTGTTCACCAAAGTGTTAGAATATGAAATAACATACGCTATAAATTACCTGTTTGAAAATATCTCGCAAATTTTAAATATATTTATATTATAAATTGTTTTAAACATTAAATATCATAGTGTATATGCGAAGATTAATAAAATAAGTGGTGTTAAATACATAATTTAATGCTGGTAAGTAATACGACAGGAATATTGTGTATTAAAATTTTGAACATGACACTTTACGATTCTTGACACTATAATTTATTCATTGGGAGTGTAAATACTGATGTTATAGGGTTTTTATCATTCATCAGTTGTGCAAGTCGAAGTAAAAAGATATATATACTGTAAAAAGATAAAGTGTCTAATTTTATCCTTTTCTGACAAATACAGATTGCCTTATGTTATAATAGAAAAAATAAAATATAGTAAAGGTTGAATCAACGTATATTTAATTATAGTCGAATTTTACGTTTTCAGTATTAGAGTTTTATTAAAGTGAAATTGAAAAATATTAGGTAAATATTTAAAATACCATTTCTGCCTACAAAACAAAGAATTCCAAATCTTCATGATGCATCATTTGTGAAATAGTGGTTTAAAAAAAGGTGACTACACATATTCATGGAAGTTATTAGACATAAAAATAAGAATGGGTTTCAAATTGTATTGGTAATGTGCTCACAGAAAGTCTCTGCCTCGTCGTCAAGCTGAAATCGTTAGAATCCGTGTCCCGTGGATCGCGGGTACGTATCAGTTTCGTAAATACGTTGTGCCCATCACGGCGCACTGCAGCCCAGTCGATTTGGCGCAGCCGATGCATCCCTGTGGACAAAATGAATACACTATGAATTAATTGTGCTATTTTAATATTATGATAAACTAGTTGACCCGCACTAGCATCGCTGGGCTAAAACATTCTTGATTATTACAACAGAGATTCCGTGTTCAAAAAAAATTGTAACTTAAATGCATTAGCATTCTTCCGTTTTGGAATGTAATCAAAAGTATCGAACTTAACATAACACCCGTCCTTGTAGAGTTGGGAGATAAAAGCCAGGTGCTGTTCTTTTTAAAATTCTCTATATATATATTTTTAAAGTACTAAAATCCCCAGAAGCTTCGCTTTTATTGCTATTCACTTAACTGCTTGAGATGGAAGCATTGACTTAATGCACTCAGCGTTCCAGTCGATACTATTTCTCAGAGGAGTAATTTAACAGAAAAGTCTATATCAATTCTCAGAAAATGAGGTAATGCTGATGTATTTATTTTATAATAAGGTCCGGCGAGATGAGAAAGTATTTTTAAATACTTTCCGCGCCGTAACAAAACTAAATTACTAATTAATTAATCCGTTAGTATCTATCATGTACAGGGGTGGCTTTAACTATATTGTGGGATGAATCGAACTTTTCCGAAAAGAATGCATAGGCATTCTTTTCGGAATAGTTCGATTTCTTAAAAAAAAACGAGTCTTCATTTACAATGTAAATATTGCGTCTAAGATGAAAAACTCTCATGTTAAATTATTTGCAAAGCTGACGATGTAAAATAAGTTTATTCTATAAACTGCGACTGTTAAGTTTCCTGCCGGCTCCTCTCAACTATTAGATTTTACTATTTTTTTCTTTCTTTCTCACCTATATTAACATGTCAAAAGTACATTTAAAATAAATCTAATTGAAATAACCCATTTTGATTTTCAGTTTGTGATCACCTTTAGCCTTAGCTTTTAGATGGATGAAATAGGCAATGAGAATTGACTACAAAAGAAGCCTTGTATTTAAATCGTGATCTCAAGCACCTTTCCGCCGGATTATATGTTGATTTAGGTAAAAGTATAAATGTTTATATAATTCTATAGAATCATAATCAAAAATGAAAGCTGTTAATGATTTTTATATAGTAGGGAGTAATCAATGTATTGGCATTTTGTAGTATGAAGTAAGATAAAGTATTTTAAATTCGTTTCTTATACAAAATGATGCCAATAATGGATCTTTTGTAAATAAATGAAACATAATGGAGCGCATTTACAAAGCACAAAATGTTTCCTACATACTCGTAACTACATACAAATACATGAATAGCAAAATATTTTTAAGAGGTAGGTTTATAATATTTGATTGCAAATCATTTTATGTACCCTAATCTAAAATCAACTTTAATTTGCATATTTGATAAAAACTTGAATTGTGTAAAAAAAATGATTTTTGTACTTCTAGGAAAAAAAATCACTTTTCATATAAAGGGTACACATAAATTTTTTATTTGACGCTTAGTTGTCAAAAGATTTAATTGATCTGATTGACGGTAGGGTTTCTTTCTATGATTATTTCGTATTGAAGTAACTTATTTATTTATTATAATATATAAATCGGCTGGACCGATTTTAAATTAAAAAATTAAATTAAAAAAAGTATTTAATTAAAGGTTTCGAATCGACATAGATACATTCACAATATTCGGATAATGGCGAAATTTAGATTTAAAAAAATGTAGAAGAATGTGAGTAACGAAAAAGGATTGAAATATATATTGGTTGTCAAAAGTTCAGCTAATCTGTAACACGACATTCATTGACTGCTAGGCGGTACGAAATTTCACTAAGTCAGCTAGTTTTTAATGATGATAAATTTAGGATTGATGATTTAAAATCAGATTTTAAAGTTAATTTTTTTCTGACACTAAAACCGAAAATAGAGATTCGAATCAAAAATGTTAATAATCATTTTAATTTGTTTTTCTTTAATATTGAAGAAGAAGGCATCAACAAGTTTTTGTTTACATTGAAATTGGAAGTAGGTATGTGGGTCACAAAGCAATAGTTTGTAATCACGTTTTTATCAAATCTATTGTGTATATTTGATAGGTCTGAGAATAAATAGATCTTTAGAAATTATTTTATTTAGTAAAATAACCTCATCTAGTTACATGAAATGAATAAATAAACGAAGAGAAACACGGCACGCTCATAACGGACATAATCAAGTTATGGCCGTTATGAGCTACATTATTGCAGATAAAGCAATTATAAAATACTATTAATTAATTAGCCATGTTATCGTCTGGTTTGTTAGAATCCTTAATAGTTTATGAAAAAAATCATCACCATCGTTCTTTTAAAGCATCAGAGAAAAAGTAAGCTATCACAAAAGTCATATATTTAATTAAATAAAGATAGTTTTGCATTTTTTAAATATAATTACTGATGATTGATGATGCATTGAACATCAGAAGGAAGTTGAAAATAAATAAAAAACCTTTGCCTTAAGTACTTACGAAGAAGAGTAGCTGAAGGAAGTCCCTCCCTCCCAAAAGGGAGAAAGTTCGGTAGCACCACACCCGCTACCGACTATGGGTTCCGACCTTATATTTATTGAACCCTCCAGGACAGAAGAAGGGAACTATTCATAGTGCGTCGACACTTGTATGAAACATGACCAAGGATCGAAGTTCGGTTAATGTAGTGTTGAAGCCGATTAGCAAATAAGCAGAAGCATTATGGGAAAAGTTCTTAGCCTTGTCCAGTAACAGTAAAGCGGTAAGGTATCTGAGGGACAAGCCCTAGTTTTAAAGTGGTAAATAAATCACTGGTCCATTATTATGAAGTAATTAAGTATTTACGTATTTGTATTTAAAATACTTAATTGAAATACTACCTAGCCATGAATACGACACCAAATTAAATCTTTTGTTTAGGAAATTATTATTAAAGTGGTAAACAAAAAGCAGATATTAAATTACGTAACGGTAATTAATTTACTTAAGGGTATTTATAGACTATTTACAAACTTTTACATATATCGTATTTTAACAACTGAGCCTTATGCTCGGCCAAAACCTCTGTGATTTTTTTTAAACTAGAAAAAACTAAGTATAGTAATATACTAAAATTTACTAAGAGAAGCGAAATTTCACTATTTTATAAGCGTCAGATCAGTGGTTCAGGTGTTTGTTTCACGATCGGTAAGTCGTGGGTTCAAATCCCGGACATTGGACTACTGACGTGGCCCACTAACACAAGCTTATTTAGAGGGGGTTAAGGAATACTAGTAGTATGTGATCCGTAATGCTAGTATTCTTTAAAAAAAATTGAACCCACGACCTATCTCAACTACTGAGATACTGACTCTTTAATTTGTTGCTGTTTATTGTTTTATATTTGTAACAAAAAAATAATGTTCAACACTAACATTTGATAGGCTTCACCTTTTGATGTTTAAAAAGAACAAATACTCGTTTTGTTTCATTATATTCTTTGAGGCAGGTTGATAAAAATAAAAGTATTACAAACAAAGGCGATCACAAATATTTATTGACTATAAAGAATATCTCGACATGTAGAAGGTACTACTAAATTAAACAATGATCGATCAAATTTAATATTCCATGCTAATCGAGAGTACAAACAGCTGTGGACAGTCGAATTTAAACTGCTCGTAGTATGTTTTGTAGTTTTGTTTCATTTTATGGTTCCGTAACTTTAATTTTACTTCCAGTATAACATTATTGAATGCTTACAAAAGCTATTCAAAAAGTTTTTAAATTTTAATTTAAAGCATTAATTCGGTCGCTGCTCAATAATGTTCAAAAGCGTTTGACTTTATTACAGTCTGTTAACGCTTGTTCGGTTACAGTTGCAATCACACCTTAATTAAAAAAGATTTATTCGCTTCAAAAAATGTTAAAAGACAAATCCTTTTATACTTGTAATTTTTTGAATACGTTGTATCTGTTTTAAGGCCATAAAATTTGAATTCGCTATATATTATATACAAAATCACTGTGATAAATAAAATATCATTTTTTATGAAATCGTTAAGTGGGCATAACTTATAAATTAGTGGGTGGGTTATTTTTCAAATGTTAACGATGTTATTGTTAGCACCAGGAATCCCACGATTACTTATTTTTGGGGCTAAATTATTTTAAGACGAGAAGTATGTCACGAAAGTATAAAGTGGATGCATCATAGTTCAACAGGTGCGCACTTTAGTTGAAAACTTGGGTGCTTTTCCCTTCAACACTCTCCGAAAGTATACTTTATGATGAAGTGAATAAAAACGATACCTTTAAAAGAAATGATATACTCAACTAACAAAAGTTGCTGTAATAACTGCTTCTACTTAATCTATATATTGTTTTACTTATTTTTAGACTTCCTTAAATCTTGTAATCTTGAGTATTGTAACAATATATGAAACTAGCTTTTAACCGCAACTTCGTTTGCGATATTGAGGTAGACATAAAAATTTTATGCGGTAGTCATACTACCTTTGCACCCCCCTTTTACCCCCATAAGGGATGATTTTCGAAAAATATTTTACCCCTGTTTCATGACATCCAATGAAAAAACTTCATACTGAATTTCATTAGAGTAACTTCAAAAACGGCAAAGTTTCATACTAACTTTGCACCCCCGCTTTACCCCCTTATGGGGTGAATTTTCAAAAATCCTTTCTTAGGGGAGAGGATACGTTATAAAAGGAACCCCTGTGCAAAATTTCAAGTTTTTAACCCTTATAGTTTAAGGCCTGCGTTGATATGTCAGTCAGTCAGTCAGCTTCTTCTTTTATATATATAGATATATATATTAATGGGTTTACCAACAAAATACGTTTGACTTTTGGTCGTAAAGGAAATCAACATATAGCTTATCATTTATATTCTATTGAAAATTATTTCGTTTTAATATAATATTAAAGCTATATTAATTCAGCCTTGAGTAAAAATAAATAGACTCACGTGATCCTCAATCAAGTCAAATGAAGAGTTACTTGAACATTACTATAATAGTCGATACTAATTTCATAAATTACTAACCAATTTGTGTGCCGGTATTAAAACATATACATAAACATATATCAAAGAATATTAAGATTCATAAAAGACATGACTAACAAACCAGTCTAGTAAATTTACCAGAACTGGAAGTGGGTCGAACACAACATGTTATCGTACTACTTGTAATAATTGTCACGTGAAGTGGCTGAAATAATTCCGAGCAAGTGAAAGAACATTACTTACACTATAATAAATAACAAGTGTCAATAAGTACTATGACATATTTAAAAATTAAAATGTTACCACAAGACAGTGAAAACATGAAACAAAGTACATAATATAAACCTTTTTTTGCCAAGAGAAGCTACTGGTTAAAAGTTTTGATTCTCAGAATAAATAAAGCGATTTTCTATTCCTTACAAACGATATTTCTTCTACTGTCTGATATTAAGTCAGAATGCCATAAAAATTTGACAATTTAAAATTTCTTATCTTTTACAAAGTCTCTGAGACTCTGAGATTCAGTTCGTATTGGAGTCAGAAAATTCGTTTCCCAAACTAATATCGAGTATATAATGGTACTTTTCAATCAAGATTAAACAATTTTCTTTTTGTTATCATAGAAAAAGTAAGTGATAACTATACTATTATTTTATTTGGCTCTATTATCCAAACTTACGCGTAATGGTGTACCTTATACCTTAGATTGTATTTACATAGCTTTTCATAGAATAGATAAAGACGCGAAAGGAGAGATTCAACATTGTGGGCCAAATTGAACTATAAATATTATTTTTATCATGAATCAAGTATCTTTGCATAAATAAAATTTTTCATTGATCGGAAATCGTAATTATGTTTCTAATTTCATCCGCAAATCCATTATTTCTCCAAACAACAACTGCATTAGAAATAATATAGTTTTATTTTCTTTGTTGCTTAGCAACACGTGAGTAGTTTAATTTTAAGAACCGTGTATACGTGTAGATAATATAATAATTAGTATCAATCCGATAGAGTTGAGTCACTATGTCAAGTCCCTTTACACATTACATTTGTACATTGTGTAGAGGAGAGTTGTATAGAGGGACTTTAAATTGTGTCAATAGTGTAGTGTAGTTTAGTGTTGTGGTTAAGGCGTCGCCAAGGGTAAACAGGGCCAGTTGTCCCGTCTATAGAAAAAAATGTAGCCAAATCTTCAGAATTCGAATTTGTATCTATTTAGGATCTTTTAGGACCGGACAAATCCTAGAATCTCGAAAAAAATCAGCTGATCCATTCAAAAATGTGAAGGACACATAACATAAGGAATTAATTCCCACAAATAATTTTTTCAACTAGCGACGCTCTTGCTTGCTTAAGTCTTTGATATATATTTATTATATTACTTTAATTATGAATGGTTATGTTAGGTTATGTTGTACTTAATTGTTAGGTTAGTTAAATATTGGGTATCGAGGTCGAAAGATGTAAGTAAGAGATTTTGCACCTAAAAGACGTCTTTAAACCGGTCTCTGGGTTTCAAGTACTGCTTGCTGTCTAAATTTTATGTGCATTTATGATGAAATTAAGTATTGATGTGTAATAATAGGTATCACTTCCTCACAATTATCGTAAAATATATGTCTATAAAACGATAAACCTGACTGTAATAGTCATTGCGGAGGCGTTAATGATACAGTAAAGAGCAAAACTGAGTCAGTACCTTACATTTTCATAAAAAAGTAGCTTTATAAAAGTATTTTTATGAAAGTCTGATAAACTGAAACATGCATTTGGTTTATAATTTTGGGAAATATTGGTTCACTTTTGCACCACTTATATATAATTTCTAGATATTGAAAATTTTAATGGTTTTATATTTGGTCCAAAGACCTTTTGCCTTTTTAACAGCATGTAACCTCTTTTCCACACTATTCACTAGATTTTCACAGTATTCTGGTGAAATTTAATACCACTGTTCTTGTATACTTTCCCATAGAACTTTTAAGTTAGACGATGGGGCTTTATATTCATTGAGAAGCATGATTTTTAGGCATACCCATAATTTTTCTATCGGATTGATATCTGGACTCTACGACGGCCTAGGTAGGACTTGATACTCTACCTCATTCAGCCAATTTTTACCATTTTCGATGTGTGCTTTGGGTCTTATTATCCTGCTGGAATACGACTTCATTTACAGTATGCGGCATATTTTTGACAACTTCCACCAGATGGGTCTTAAGAATATTGAGGTACATTTCTTCATTCATATTACCTTCGATTTTAGAAATTTGGCCAACGCCATAAGCTGTCACTCAACCCCACAACTTATTCCCGCCGCCATGTTTTACTTTTTGTAAATACTCTTTGGTTTGTAGTGGCTTGCTTTCTTTTTTCCAGTTCTATTTACGACCACCTGCGCTATATCTGTTAATTTTAGTCTCATCTGGCCAAATAACTCTCGTCCTAGTCGTCATCAAAAAATTGCCTAACAATATAATAACTGGACCGAAAGATCTCTCGTTCAGTCCAGGGAATAAGTAATCTATAAGCCAGTTCTTTAGAGATATTTAAAAAATTATCCCTGTTGTTTTTTTTAAATATATCAAATCTTACGAATGAACGATGCAATATATCTCAGCGGGGTTGGTCAGCTATTATAACTAAAGAACGTGGTAAATATGAGAAAACATGTATACTAAATTAATTATGTTGAGATATGAGAGTCTTAAGTTAAGGCAGCTGCCACTGCGCGCATTCTTCGTATAAAGATTGAGCTTCGCGTTTTAATATTATATTGATTATTATTAAAAAATCAAGTTTTTCTTTTGGGCACGGGGAGTCTACAGTAAAATGGTGTATTCAGAGAATAATTTAGTATCAATGTGTAACCCTAATGAGTATGAAGCACGCAGCTTCCCCATCTTCCATCGAATAAAATAAAAAGTATTAATCGGATATTTTATTTAAAATAATATCTTGAGTAATGTTAACTAGTTTTTAATAAATAAAGCCTGCGTTTGTATTTTGTTATAAAAGATACGCGTACATCGTTTCTAAAAATATTTCATAAAGTGTCAGATATCGATCCTTGTGGCTTACTTCGGGTTCAAAATCAATGAGTAAACATTCTTCCGGTCCGGCTGAAACTAGTTTCATGGCCGTAACCGAAACCGAATTTCGGCACCGGTCTCAGATTCGCACACATTATACACACACACACACACACACACATTATACATATTAGGACAGATATGTTAAGAACAAATTAAAAATTACTTGATGAAATTGTGTTACCAAGGTTGGTAATATGATCAGTGGACTGATGATGTGACTGGACACCCTAACCTACTATGGTTAGAGCGTCCTGTCTTACTGGGGATGTCCGTGTTCGATGCCACGCAACAGACACACAGCTCATAACTTTTAGTCGATCTATGTGTGTTTTAGGCAAATAAATATCACTTGCAATATCAGACTTTTTTTAAAGTCTTCAAAGCCGTGTGTGTAAAGTCTGCCAACGAGCACTGGGCCAACGTAGTGGACCAAGGCCTAAGACCCTCCTCACACAGAGGAGTAGCAGGCTCAGCAGTGGGTCACCCACGGGTTATGATTATGACCTTGAGAATAAAGGAAATAGTGCTACGTGTATATTAGTCTAAAATGTGAATATCCATACATATACTGACATTGCAAGTTAAAAGCTTTTATAATTATTTTATGCGTGTGCACATGTTCTTATCTTTAAAAAATATATAAATTTAAATAATATATGAGGCATAATTTATCTATTAATTTCTATAGTATATAAAATAATTCGGTCAAGTGCGTGCGCGCTAGTGCTATTAGACCTTGCTTTCCTGCCAATAATCATGTTCCTATGTCAAAAGACAGGCCTGGGAATTTTAATTTATCCCGAAAATCAAAATTACAATACATGAAATAAAAGCGGCTGTATCTTTTCTTTGAATTGACTTAAAAGTTTGATCTTTTTACAGTTCTGAGAGACTTAGGACTTGAATGTTTGATATAAATTTCAACTTGACATCTTTACGTTTTTCTGAGAAAAAGGCGTGCGTGGCAATAAAAAAAAGTTAATTTTCTAATGTTGAAGAAAGATAAATACAGTTTTTTTTTAATTTTATCCTTTTGTCAATGGGAAGTACCTTATAATTATGTAAGTGACCACATTTATAATCATATTTTTTCAATGCGTGGACAAGTTTGATTTTTTGCCATCCGCAAGGACCGCAGGTTTGAGTATTTGAATGTAATTTTAACTTGACACCTTCACGCGACCCTGAGAAACAGACTCTATAGACAGACAGACGGACAACGAAGTAATCCTATTCCTTTTCTCCTTCAAATTACGGAACCCTAAAAAATAACTATTTTGGAAAAATTATGAATCATACTGTAACTATATTCTATAGCTATAAAACTATATTATGTAAAATACATAAAATATAAATAAAATAAATGTGGAGGAACGGTACGCTCATGACGGTCATATTGACGCCTTAGTTTTTTTAGAGCGTAATAGGTATGGGTTTAATAGGCTGTCGTTTGCATTTAATAAGTTAGTGTAATATTAATGAACAATTAATTTTAATGAATGACATCAGAAGAATATTTGAGATATATTAAAATAATCGCCTTAAGCACCTCTTACAAAAAAGACTTCCTCCCTCTCATAATAATTAACCAATTAAGGAAAAATATAAAAGAGGGGGAGAGTTCAGTAGCCCTATTCGACTTTGATTCTAAGCATTGAACGGAGAGACCGTTAGAGAGAAAATCTAATCTGTGACTTGTAGGGGAGAAAATCAATTTGTAAAACATTAAAATAATTGTTTTTTTCTAACAATTCGAAGAGTTGCATTTTTTCGTACATAATAATAAAATTACTAAGTCGATAATGACTAAAACAATAATCTGTTGGTTTTAAAACTGTAAAACAACTTAAATAATGAGGAAACTGAATAAAATTATTGGGTTAATTTTTGAAAATGATACACATTTAATATTTTATTGAAATGTACATACCTATATAAAACAAAACGGTTAACACAAATGAATGAAATAATTACTTATTAGTCTCAATACCGAAATACAAAGTTTTTATTTAAATCTTAAATTTGATCATTAACACAGATGTCAAGTATCATCTATCGTTTTACTAGATCAATTCACATTCCTAATTGAACCCTCCCGAACAGTAGTAGAAGGCAGCAAGGGCCGAAGTCCGAATCCAGCCAAATCTATAATAATAAAGAGGCTGGAGCCTTGTATTGGAAATAAATCCAGTCAAACAGCAAAGCTGTAGGAATCCAAAGATAAATTGTTATCATAAGTAGTGCACGTATATGAAATGCCTCGATAATGATCTCACACTGCCCCCCTATATATGCGAGACGGTCAGACTATCGGCGGCTGCATACATTACCATACTAAACAAATGTTACACGTACTGTATCTGTCTGTTTAGGACCAAGAGATTTGTGCATGTATCTTTTGATATTATTATTAATGACATCTTTATCGCTTATTATTTATACTGTACTAGCTGACCCGGCAAACATTGTTTTGCTATATACATTTGGGGTTGGCCACCCTAATTATCACTTAGGGGGATGAAAAATAGATAGTAGCCGATTCTCAGACCTACTTAATATGCATATAAAATAGAGGAGTATGGTAACTAACATTGTGACACGAGAATTTTATATATGGGTCAATCAACTTTTAAGTTCAATTTGAAAGTAACACGCCTTATTTTTCATAAAAACGATATAATTTAAAATAAAAATTATTATTTTAGGTAACCACAGTGAAAAGCGCACTTTTTTGAAAATATGTGATTATAGCGGAAAAACTCGAGTAAGACTCATTGGATCTTTGTATGATAAAAAATACTAAAATGCAATATTTAACAAAATACAAGAACACAACCACCATTTAGTTGTCCAAGTGAATAGGTTGTCCAAGTGACATATTTTAGAATTTCAGATGCTTGATCAGAAGTAGTAAACTTTTTTTAATTATGTAAACCTCACGTTTGGACTAAGCTTAAAAACTATACTGTATACTGTAATTAAGCACAAAATAGCAATTACTTGTGTTTTTCTGCTGGTTGTCCTATGGACACACAATAAAGCCACCCATTCTCTTCAAACCAGGTCGGCAGACTGACGCGGTAGTTATTGCGAAAAAAACTTGGCGGTTAGATGCATGTGGCTCACAAAAAGATTAGCTTATTGACACCGTACTAGCGCGCCATCTATATTTTATTTCTACATATTGTTTGCGGTTGTCCAACGGACATCATGAGTGAAAAGTTTTTTGGGGACTGAGATAAATGAGAAATAATATAAAGTTGACAAACAAAAACTAATTGATTATATGCTTTGTATTTTAAAGAAAGAGTTTTTTTATTGTTAGAACACTAATTCCTTTTTATATTATCACTTCTTTTCTAGGCAAAATTGAGTTCAGTATATTCGTCTATATCACGAGGACAAGTTAGTAAGTTAAGAAAGTACAGGACAGGTCCTTTGGGAAAGCAGAAAAAAATAAATTTGCAATTTTTTAAAATAATTTCTTAAAGTTTTTGTTAGCTTATAATGATATGAATACAACTGATTAAATATCTTCTTTATTTCATCAATTTTTTTGGATATCGATAAAGGACAGAGTATTGTTACCGTCGGACAAATAAAAGTTGATAAGATAAAAATAGTTCAAAATATAAAATTATTATTTTGTTGTTTGTGTATATATGTAAATACTTTATTCATTCCATTTCATTAACGCTTTACCAGACATTATGGTAATAAATATTGTAATATAAATTTCTAGATATTGTATTACTTAATAAGGAGCATAGGAAGACTAATACATTTTTTTTCATATCAGAAGATTTTAGTCAATATTTTAGATGTAAATATAACTTTATTATATTTATAATACATCGCGTAACTGTATTCAACATGTACTTCGTATTACCTCCAATTGGGTCGCATATTAATGCAAATTTAAATTGCATCGATATCGGATTCTGGATTCTGAATTTGATGCAAATTTTTGATTGGCAGAACAATGTAGAGAGAGACACGGTAATATGTCCGTCACTAGTCAATAACAATATCCAATAAAGTTATCGGTACTAATTGTGGTTAAAATGTAATCTATATCTATGATAATATTATAAAGAGGAAAGATTTGTATTTTTGTATATAACGAATAAAATTAAAAACTAATGGGGGCTTAGCCAAGTTACAAACGTATGTTTCTATTCTCTTTCTACAATTTCAAGCGATAAATCTTGACAAGTTATTTTGACATATTTGGTGCGTTCTATTAAGCGTTCACAACGCCCAAATAACTTTAAGATGTAAATGTATTTGATACGGATAGAGATTTATTAATAGAAGTTAATGTTTTTGCAGCCGATGCTCAACGTGCGGTACGGTGAGCATTGGCTGCAAAAACATTGTAAATATATTTATGTACATATATAACACATGTAAATATATTTATGTAAAATTAGTTTTAGTTTCAATTTAATTATAAATATAAAAAAATCAATATCGATCAAATAAAAATATGTATGTGTCGTTTGAGGCTGTTAAAATTTTTTGAATATACAAATCGCGACGGAAATGACAATTAATTTTCTTTATCATTATCCTACTCTAATTATAGCCCGAAATATATATATTAATTTAACCAATTATTATTTAGGTATGAAGAATTATTGAGTAATAATAACCTTAACCTCTTGAAACTATTTTTTTATAACTCGCCATTTGAATTATTTACGTTAAACCTCAATCTCCCGTTTCACATGGGTTATCGATCGTAACGCTCGCGAATAAGTGGAACGGGAAAAACCATGGTAGTGAGCGTGGTCTTCGTACTCGTGAGTCCTTAGTGGAACGCACCCATTAAGTGCGAACGTTCATTAAAAATATGTCATTTTAATTTAATCACGTGATATATCGTTGACATATGTCATTCCCATACATTTTTAAAGTTTTCTATATTCGTTAACAATTGTAGAAAGTTATCTTGGCTAGGCCCCCTGGACTGATATTGTAAATATACCGAGCTAACTCTATAAAATATATAAATAGAATACATAAAAATATAAATAAATAACGCAAGAGGAAGACGGTCTCAGGTCTCATAACAGGTCTGTAACGGTTAAAGCATTTATAAAATATTTAATCAGGCTTGTGATTGTCTAGTTATGACCCTTAATACGTTGTGTAAATAATAACCATCAAAGTTCTTTTACAGTCTTAGAGGCATGAGTTTAATAGGTCATCGAAGAAGATAAATTAAACTAAATAAAGATCGATTTGCATTTTATTAAATGAATGTAATAACGATGTTGCGATGACGCATAGATGTATAATAATTTTATAAATAATGACATCAGAAGGATGTTATTGATAAAGAAGATTGCTGAAGGAGTGTCTCCCTTCCTCTTATAATTTTTAAATATAAAAGAGAAAAGGGGTCGGCAGCCCCACACCCGCCACCGACAATGGGTTCCAACCAAATCGTGAAACCTCCAGGATAGAAGGTGGGAGATATTTATAGTGCGCCTACACTTTTGATGCTACATTAGAAAGGACCGAAGTCCGGGTAATACAGTCGAGACTGCAGTATTGAAAGCCGAAGCTTTAGTAAATCAGCCGAAGCTGTAATAATAAAAAGGCATGAGCCTTGTGATGGAAATAAATCCATTAAAACAGCAAAGCTGCAAGGTGTCCGAAGACAAAGGGACAAGCCCTGGTTATAAATAAAGTAAATAAATCACTGGTTCAAACATCAGTTCGTAAGAACTCACAGCACTTAGGCGGCTGATTGCAAGGAATGCATATATTCATATTCACATAAATGTGTTATCGTTGCCACCGGAGTGGTTAACGTTGCAGCCGTAGCTGATAATCGTTGCAGCCGGAGCTGATAAAATGTTGCCACCGGAGTGGATATTGTTGCAGCCGGAGCTGTTAAGTAAAAACCACCGTAGTGGATAAGTCGTTGCAGCCGTAGCTTATATAAATATGTGTTATGATCCACCTTAGTGGAATGTGAAATATGAGATATGTACAACTCGCTTACAAAAAGCAACACTCCCATCGAGCATATGAGTCAAACAAAGAGACTTAATACGCCAGTTCGATATTTTACGTGACAAGCCACGGAAGTAAAGAGACAAAGTAGGCCACACTGTCCTATACGTAGCAAACATCCCATAAGGATAATTCACCAAACGCTCTAGCACTATGACATGCTACAATGTCTATTTAAAAGCACTAAGTTAAGGGGCAGTCCTGACAAGGACTATTGATGTTACTCACAATGTCCATAAACAAAGTCCACGGACAATGTTCGTGGTTTTACCCAGCATCGCTAGAACGTACCACTTCGGTTTACAGCCTCCGCACCGCTCAGCAGCTGCATACGATGGTGTGATAGACACAACGATATCAACTGAGACGCCAGGACGTTGAAGTATCAAATCACAATGAGAATCTCAAACAACATCGTCTGAGCCACGAGAGAGCTCGGAGTATCAAATCATAGAGTGATAGACACAGCGATATCAACCAGGACATCAGGACGTTGAAGTAACCAATCACAGTAATAGACACAAACAACATCGTTTGAGTCATCAGAGACCTCGGAGTATCAAATCACAGAGTGATAGACCACATCAGTCCTGATGTGCTAGTTGATATCGCTGTGTCTATCAAATGTTGAAGTATCAAATAGAGTGATAGACACAAACAACATCGTCTGAGTCACAAGACCTCGGAGTATCAAATCACGAAATATTCAAGACAACTTGTCATGGGGGTAGTCTGTTAGTAGCTGATGTAGCCACAAAGCCTACAAACCAGTCCACAGCGCATCGTCAAGAATAAAGCATATCCGGCACCGTACACAAGAATTCTCAAAGTAGAACTTAATCACACTAAGAGGCATCTCGCGTCCGTACCACCAAGATACGCAAGGCTCCAGCAACAGACAGATGGATTTCTCAAAGACAATCAAAATCATCTAAGAGTCACATTCCGTCCGTATGCCAAAGCTCGTTCGAAATAAGGCGGTCCTGCAAGACTACTCTTGCAGAACACTTTTGTAAGGAGGCTGATCTAAACACATGCATCACCATCACATCGTAACTACATAAGATATTATTATTAAAACATATTATTATTTAAGAGGTTCATTATTATTATATGCATCGCCCCTATACATGTTTTTATATTGTTATAATTCTTTAGATGGTCACCCACAAACCATCTATGATAAATACTTTTTATGACCTCTTATTATATCGGTATCATATGTAGCACATGAATGTGAGATGCTGTGCCGACGATCTCACGATGCCTTCCTATATATGCTGGGCGATCGGTCAGACTATCGGCAGTTTCCATACACGAACCGGTTGTATTATTTCTAATATATTTATTATTGAAATTGAAAATTATGATCGATTATTATTTCTAATGTATTAAATGACGTTTTAAATATAAAATAAATTACTTTTTATGTTTATTTGTACATATTATGTTATAATATTTATTAATTACTATTTTATTACCTCTTTATATTATTTATTATTATTTTAAATGTTGAATTTACTTTATGTAAAGTGTATAACCGACACATTATCAAAAATTCTTTTGCCGTTAGAAAGCTACATTATCACTGAAAGGCCAGTATGCTAAGGCTATATTTATTACTACAAAAAATTAGATATCCTCAGAAATTCTTACTAAACTAATCCAAGGTGCAAAAAAGTATTGATGATAGAACAAAAAATATTCTACAATATTATAGAACGTATCAATATCTACAAAAAACTTCGCAAGACCATATTTCCAACTATAGTAGTTATGTCAATATAACTACTTTTTTACATTTTAAAAGTTGATAGAAATGCCTATCAATATCAGACTATGATTTCCATACCTTGGTATTAATTCTTATGCAAATATAAATTATTATTAATCGTATTCAAGATTGTTTCAATACATTCCATTCAAACGATAATACGAAATTAAAAATATCAATATAAACAAAAAATACACGCCGACGGGTCGGTGTGGCTTCACGCAGCGCAGCGAGTAACGCGACGAGAGAGGGGGCACCGAAATACAGGAGAGCCAAAATAATTTTTCCACCCGTGCGAAATGGGCTAAGTAGTGTTGCCATAAATATTCTAATTAAAGAGTTACGGCCATTTAAGTGCCATAACGTGGTCATTTTATAAATTGAAGGGTTTCTCAGGAACTACTAATCCGATTTTAAAAATTCTGTCACTGATATAAAACTACACTATTCGTGAGTGACAAAGGTGATTTAGTGTTCCCATATACAGTTTTTAATTAATAGAATATAGCCATTTTATTGTTACTAATCCGATTTTTAAAATTCTTTCACTGGTAGAAAACTACACTATTCGTGAGTGACATAGGTATTGCCATATACTCACCGAAAAAATTCTATAGCATTCTCTCTCCTTAATTTATTCAATTTTATTTTTTTCTCTGTACTCCCTCTTTTATTATCTGTCGCTTTTCTTTTCTTTTTCTTTTTATAACTTTTTCTCACTCTCTCTCTTTTTTCAAATAATGAACGACTACACAGTTACAGAATGAATTAAAAACATCAATTATAATATTATTGCTTTAAATACTAGTTGTATATAATATAATTTCATATCTGTATTCTAAAGTGTAATACTGGATGAAGTTAAATAAAAATATTTTGTAATTAAATACAAATAGCTATCAACAGAACATACTCGTACTAGTCCATTTTATTTCACGCTGAACGTGAAATCCGGAAATATGCTAATAATCGAGTTTTATAGGCAGAGTAGCTAGATAGTATCTTTATTTTTATTTTAGGGTTCCATATTTTGATTTAAATTTTAGTTTTGTTGTATATCTACTCAAATATTACAACATCTTTTTCTCCATTTATTTCTAAGGATATCTATGGTATGGTAAAGATAAGTTCTTTACAAGTGCCTTTACCCTTAAGAACCTTTGACTTTTTTTTAAATTTTGTTGTATCTAAAGACTACTTATTAAAATATAATAAATAACAAAAGGATTATTAGGATAATAATTAAATTTTTCAATTATTTACGAAATGCGTTGTACCATAATTCACAAAATAAAAACAAAATCCTAAAATGGGATAATAGTGAGATAAAAGTTCTATACAGTACCATACTTTAAATAGGTAACTACTACTTCTTTGTCAGTGATGTAATGCTTTCCATCCCGTGATACCGATATGTTTTCGCCTTGTCATTTACCTTTCTGTATTTCTAAATACAACCTTATTTAAGGTATATAAAAGAATAAACGTAAGCAGTATGAATATTATAATAAAATCGCGTTTGCAAGCAACTTTCTGCTTTTTGTAATAAGAAATGTCGAGTTATTTTTGACTTGAATGAATATTTTTTTAGTCTACATCTGGTATTTTAGGGTTCCGTACCCTAAAAGGAAAAAAGGAACCTTTATAAACGTTACCGTGATCGAGAGATGTAGACATTTTATATTCGCCTAGGAATCGTAACTTATTTGAAAACACGTTAAGGACATAATCCAAAAACCGTAAAATTACGAAAATTATTCATAGCAGTTGGTTAAGCGACTGCGATTTATGTTGATGTATGTTGAACAGTTTTCCGATGGCAAAGTTAAGTTTGTCCCTTAATTCGTACTGTAATACAATGAGTTCTACACTCGCACTTGACCGATTTTTTCAATAATTCAATTTTAATATAAAATATTGTTACAAAATTGTTTCAGGTTAATCATTTTATTCTTTCCATGATACGTCATACAGTTTATAATTATATAACTGACTGATTTACAATTGTTTAGTATAAATCATGGGAATGAAACAACTATTAATTTTCATTTTACGATTTCTAATAAGTAGCCCTAATTGAAAAAGTTTATACTGATGAGGGCTTAGGGAAGTCTTTACTTTACATTGCCTTAGAAGTGACTCTTTGAAATCCTTAAAAATTAGTTTACATTTTTTTAATCAACGTAAGGTTTCTTAGATTTAAGACATTTGAAAAAAGAAAAAATAATAGGTTACCAAAACTAATTGTTCCATTTGTTTTTTCAGTATTTTCGTCGTTGGAGTCTATAGGAAAATGCTTTACACATTTTCCCTTACACAACTGTTTGGTATTTGCCATGTCATACACAAATACATGTCAGAACACGTTAGTGTAAGCGTTTGTTTGTCGATCAGGTCATGTGAGATGAATGATCAAAGTAAAAATTTGTAAAATTTTTAAATGAAAAAAGATTTTTAAATATCGCCTATATATTTTTTAGATCCAATCCAGTCCAACATCGGTTGTTAAAGCATAATCTAAGAATTGAAGAATACAATATAAACTTTTAGTATCTTCAAGTATGAGTTACAGTAAATGAGATCGTATATTCTTTTCGCAAATATAAAATAAAAGATTTCAAAAGAAAGGACATATAAAAATATTTATTCTTTATTGTTAATAACGATACGGTTGTTACGAGAGTTCGATTGGATCTCAACTCAATTATCCCCTAAATATTTAAGATACCTAACCAGACATTGTTTCAGTTTTATGGTTAAGCAAATAATTTTATCTCTAAACCGGATAATTTACCTTTCAATTGACTACATTCTGTTCAATCATCTTGTTATTTGGTATCTCATCTTGTTAATTGGTATCTCGAGTAAAGCTTATAATTTATTTAAAAATTTAGTTAAAAAGTTTTCAACTTTTAGAATGGTGTTAAGATGAATGAGTAACTTAATTCAATTTACTAATATACTTTATGGTATAGTTAACTTCTTGAAGCAATAATCTCCGAGATAGTTTACATAATTTAAAGAGTGATCTCTTAAATTAAAAGAAGTATTAAAACTCACTTTACATAGAACGAAGCTTCACCTTTCATTTCTAACTAGTGCTTTCTTTAATTTATATTATATATAATATAACAGCAAATAACTTTTACCCAAGAAAATGCGTCAAAGACCAACTTAATTTCTAACTCTATCGGTTAAAAGTTGTTTTATTTTATTTCTATCGATGTTATTATCGATAAATAATCCTCTTATTGCAGAAGTTCTATTGAACGAACATTTTATTTTACCTCACACCTTTCAATATAATATTTATATTTTATAACTCAACACAAACTCAAAGGAGTCACCTCAAAAGGCTTAGAACACTTTTCTTACTAAGTTTTCCTTTAGCTGTTAAGTGTTGAATTAAAAATGTATATTTTCTATTTCTATTAACTCTGAAGAATATTAGAATTCTGGACCTTCTGGAATAGGTTAACGGTGTTTTAATCACTAATATATTGATCTGTTAATGATATACCCTAAATCTCCACAGTAAGACGTAAAATGTAAATTGGTTTTCTCATTTGTGGTACTTTACTTATCTCAATAAAATAAATATATACGGATCCCTTGCTTGCTTGCTCCATTGCTCAAGCTCGTTGCCCTATATCGGAACAAATTAAATAATAAAATTAAAAAAGCAAAAGTGATTTTATATCGTGGAAACACAGAATTACAATTTTCAACACACTTTATCGTAAAGTGGTGTTTCGTTTCACTGTTTTTGTGAATGTAAACAGCTCCATAACACACGCGTGCTTTTTACTTTACATTACAACACTAGTGCGGTAGTAGATTTATATAAACTATACGCGCGACTTTGTCTGCTTGATGCTCCCCATTTTTGGCAATTTTTTTTGTTCTCCTTTACGTATGTTTGTTTATAATGTTGTGTCATTGTATGTATGTATATATAAAACAATCTATGACGGCGCAAGGCACTTCTACTATATGTAAATATAAAAAGAAGGCTGTGCATCGTAGTGGATTGAGATATCTGTACGTATGTTTATTTATAAAGTATCTCTATGTAGGTATAGATTGTTCAATCCATGACGGCACCGACGCGTCTTATATATGATAAAATAATAAGTGTACCGTGCGTCGTTGTGGATTGAACTATCTACACGTATGTTTGTAGATACAGTTATTTTTATGTATGTATAGATCTTTCACGTCGACGACGGCGTCGAGGTGATGGCGTAACGGAGCTGAGAACTTAGCACACTTGTATCATAATATACTATTATTTTATTTTTAACTTGCACTACGATAGGTAATATTTAGTATATTTATAACGGCCTCACATCAATCGGGATTACACATTAGTAGGTACTACTAACTTATATATGTTAAGTAATCGAATATTTTGGGTATACAATATTTACTTTGTCTAAAATGAAAACAAATTATTAAGTCATTGCTTTTAAAAAGGAATATTTCATATGAAAAACGTAAATAAGTAATAGAGTAAAGTAGGGTAAGTTTGTTTACAGCTACACCTAATGCTTCATATTAATCTTAAAGGATTATTTGTTTCATGTGTGTATGATTTATAAGTGGTAAGCTCGATTTAGTGTATAAATAAAAACCAGAATATTAGAAATAAAACATACTTGTATTCAGTATTGTTTTAAAAGAATATTGTATATAATATGAATGTGTATTTTATAAAGAATATTTTTTCTAAGCAACACAATGTGAATGCAAAAATTACAAAACGAATTTTAATCGATTGGAATTTTGATCAAAACTCACTTTGCATTTTGAAACAATCGCTAAAACAAAGTTCTAAATAACTTCGACAACAAAATCCTTTAAAGTTTATTTCTATTAATATAAACATAGCGGAGATCCAATACTATAATCAAATAGAATATGTAAAGAACTTTCACTAAAATTTTTACTCAGTAAAATTAAATAGTTAAGCTTTTTTGTATATACGTACTATAAGAGATCTGAATTTAAAATCTAAGTAAATAACTTTCCGCCTAAAAGTAAATTTATACCACCGCTCATAGAATCAACTTATTATGCCACAAGTCATTGGAAGGCATTTCAATAATTTGTTGTTTGTGTAAGGTGTTACGATAAAATAAGAGTAACGTTTAATTCTGTAAAAAAAACAACTCTTTTTATGTATAAAAGACTTTACACTGTAGTGTAAAGTCTAAACTGTACTGACTGACTGTATAGTCAGAAAAATTGTTGACTAATTAATTTTACTTTATTATAAGGGAAAATAAAATTATTATTTCCACATTTACTTTTCTTAAATAAATGATTAAGAAAAAACAAATAATTTAAGAAAAGTTAATGTAGAAAAAATAGTACAGAAAGATGAATTGGCACAAAATATTTATTTTCTTTATTTTATACCTTTTTGTTTATTATTTTTTTCATTTTATATTTATATGTCGGACCGTAAGTTTGGGTAGCATAATATATGTAAATAAAAAATTAAGATATTTCTGCCTCTGTTTGGCTATGGGTTACTATTGCTTGATTTACTTCTCCCCATACGTGGATGGGTATAATTCCCACAGTCTTGCCTCTTTTATTCCCTTTACCGATTGACCAGAACTTAGTCTTACACATGGTCTCTTTGAGTGACCCTGAGCAGCGACACTCACTGTGTTTCATTGAATGAAAATGTTAAAATCTTCTTTGTCACATGTCCAAGGTACAGGGTCAGATCAATTTTCGATATAGGCTTATCTCTTTTAACTAATTCTCTACCATTGGTCTTCGATATAAATATTCAACAATTAAAAGCTTCGTATTGCAAAAAACAATACAATTAAAAAACCGGATAGTTTTACTGCATTTTTCGACGCTAGTCTAAAGTACCAGAATCATAATTATTCGAATAATGTTCAAATACCAAAGTATAAAGAGAGTATTTATTATGCTATGCATGCACCATATCTATGATTGTAAATATTTTATTACTAGGTCGCTTATTATTTGTGTAGTGGTCATTCTATTTTATGCAAATAACTCTTATCTGTCTATAGTGATAATTAGCTTACTCTAATTTTTTTGTTTAAATCATATTAAAAGTATAAGGTATTAGGGCGCACAAATTGCTAGATAAAGTAAGTAAACTTTAACAATTATTGTTCATCGCAATATTGTATGAAACATTGTTATATGCATTGGTTTTGACGTTGATTCACAAAGTATATTTTGTATATATAAACTGGGGGTCAAGGACGAGATGCAGGAGTACTTACTGAAGATAGTAAGCCGTTTATTTTTTTGATATACAAAGTTGTGAACACGCGAACAATACGACAAGTGTTTTATACCTTTCACAATAATTAAGTTAAATACCGAGTATGCTGTAAATAATTCTGTCAAATTGTAATGACAGTCGTGTGTAAAAGCAATCACTAAAAATGAATGGGCACGATGAGAATAAAATTACAAAAAGTGATTATTTTAAAAAAGTTCCCATTCTTAAAAGTTCCAGTAATTTAACTTTGTACTTGATAAATTTACTGTCGTTAGGCAAACAGTTGAGTCGTAAGGACAAATCCAAGGTATTATTCGTGATATCTGAAAAGTTTTTTTATAAATAAAAATAGTCTTTGTAAATGCAATTCTAATCAATATATTATATATTCCCATCCAATATTATATTGAACTACCCTACAAACTTAACGCATTTCAGGAATGTATACTGATTGCACAAGGATTATTTTGCATATAGTTACGATTGGAAAAGTTTGATAAAACAGATGTTCGAACAATATTCATTATAGTTTGTATAATAATAATTCATTGAGTTATGAATGAAATAGTTTTTCGAAAATTTAAATATATCATTGTTTGCTATGTAGTAAAAAAACTAAATAATATCATAGATAGAAACCTGCCTTTTACATTGCATTAACAGTCACTTTTTTGACTATGCGTTAGCGTTGTACATTTTTACAGAAATTCGTAACAATCGCCTTCACTGCCCGTTCCACATTATAGAAACCAACTCTCGTCAATATAATATGAGATAAAAAGCCCCGAAGCTACAATTAAGGATAAAGGCTGCTTTTGAATACAATAACCGTTTTGTAGCAAAGTAAATAAAGTATAAACAAGGAAATGTTCTTTTTTTGCTATAATAATATTCGATGAATTTAATATTTATTTAACAAATAGAAAAGTCAATTTGCCTCGCTTCCTACGGAAAATAGACTGTCCCCTCTTTCACCCATTTACTCACTCGGCCACCTATTTTTTTACTAATTATGCGTACTCAAAAATTCATTCAGCATTTTATACCAAAAATTTTATTTTATTTCAAATATAAGGCCATTAGACTGACTAATACGAAACTCCGGTATTAAAAGAATGTCCAGTTTTTCCTAAATTTGAAAGAGATCTTTTTCAAAGCAAACTCTTTCAATTCTTTTTATTAGAACCTAAGACTTAACCAACCTGGCCGTAAGATTAAATATTAGAATCAATTTATATGAATAAAATCTTTTATTTTTTTCAATGCAGATGGCAAAAATCGCAAAGCACTGGAATTGAATGTGGCCTTGACGTGCCGTTGCCATAGCCTAACTAACGAAACATGCCACAGATTAAAATTCAGTGATATACGCTATGTATGTAATTTTACTTTAGGAATAACAAAGATATTTATTATTTATTTATTTTTAAAATAAAAATCAATTTTGAAGGCGGTCAGGCACTTCTAACTTGAAAATTCAGATTTTCAGTTTCAAAGAATTAAAATTAAAAACAAACAATTCAATTAATTTATAAGTAAGGGATGCTTTAATAGCAATTTATCTTTTTAAATATCATATTTTGGTCACCCATGAAAAATGTAATTTTCTCTAACTATGCATGTACAAAATATCAAATGTTTCCTCTTTACAAATATATTAGTACAAATATATAATCAAAAGGAAGATTTTATAAGAAATTTAATAATACCATTCTCACCGACAGCGGCGTCGTTGCTACAGAATGATTTTATCGCATAGAAGTTCTACGTTCGTAGCTGAACTACCTTGTAGCGGTACTACGTCTGTAGCATTGCTACAAAAACTATAATGGGTGCGAATTTTATCACAGACTTTTATTTTAATAATCGTGGTGTTATATAAAAATTTTATTTTAATATAACACCACGATTTTAATTTTTTTGTTAGAAAAAAACATTAAAAATTAGATAACAAATTATTTACTGTGGGTTAACTCCTCCAACTAAATGCTTGTGCTAGGAGTAGTGTTAAGACCTTGTAAATCAGCTCCTGTTTGTCGAGCCCAGGCACTGTTCGAATTCCTATCTAAAGTGTACGGTATTATTATTTTTTATGTGTAACTGTGCACTATAACTTAATGACAAGTAATTATTTTAGGTCACTGTTGACCCGTGATTGGAAAAGTTATATCTACAATAATTGAGAATTTCTTTTCTAATTAAAGTTGGTAAAAAGTTTACTTAGTATGCTCAACACCAAATAAAGTGTAGCAATAAAAGCTATACACCTTTTTACTCCAAACAATAGCAAGCACAGTTATTGTCACGTAAAACAAGAGGAACACTATTTTTTACCGGTTACGGTACATAAAAATTATTATATTTTTGCGATTTAACGTTTTGCCTTTTTTTTATTAATTCATGCCTATTTTAAACCGAACTCCCACACCGCATCTGCCTGTCTGTCTTTTTGCGATAAACTCAAAAACTACTAAACAGATTTTCATCCATAGACAGACTGATTCAAGAGGATGGTACAAGTATAAAATTTGATAACGTTTTATGTAAATGTTAAGCAGCCTGGGAGCTTTCATTTTAAATGCTACTTATGTAACTATTTTTAAGATATAACTAAACATTGTATGGTGTGATGCATGTAGTTAAAATATCTGCTACCCAGTAGCTAGTATTATTGTACCACAAGTGTATTTTCTTCAAGCTGTTACTCAATGGAAGAATCATCGTGATTTTAGTGCAGACTAAATCTTAGTTCTTGCAGAATAAAATATTTTAATTGAGCACGGAAGCACGTGTTTGTTTATGTATGAAACATAAATAAAACATCTTTACCTATATAGATTAATTGTATTTCTTATAAATGTAAAACGTCTATTTTATTATAACTAATTTTTCGAGTGTCAATGGTGAGAGTGTAATATATCATTTATATTCTTGAGTAGTTTGAAATGTTATTATTTGTGAGATTTTAGCTCAGTTAAGTTTAATTTCTAATTTAATTTTTACTGGTAAGATAGTATAAATAGTGTATAAGAGGTTTACTGCACATTACAAAGCCCTAGGCGCTATTTTGGACCGTGACCAGTTTATTTTATAGGTTACTTTAAAACAATATACAACAAATATAAGGTATCGGTAATTATATTTTAGGCGGGATGGCGTCGTCAGGAGTGGAAGAAAATCCGGAATATTCTAAGAATTATATTTTCTTAATTCTTTTACATATTTACTTAAAATTATAACTTAAAACTAGAGGAGTGAGCTCTGCGCAAGTTGGGGACAGAGACTGACTCGGTGAGGCGATGCTTCCACAGTCCTCGGTGATCCATTCTCACGGAGTCGGCAAATTCCGGGACGCGTAATATGAGTTGGGTAGTCAGGTGTGCAGCGCCACCGTTAGGGTTCCGTAACACGGTATACAATATTTACGACGAGCAATATTTACTCGTTTACTAAAACGAAGGCAGATAAATTCTAGCCTCGCATACGCGATCATCCACGCCATAATTAATAGTGAAGGCAGAGCCATGAGCAAATTCATAACACGCATGGCTGAAAATTACTTTGTAACGCTTAAACGTATTGACATATTATAATAACACCCATGCATATATTAATTAATATACATTATGCAAATAAATTAAAGCATACTTGAATAAATTAAGAATATTTGTGAAGGCGTTATAGACACAATTTGTTTAGAAATCTCTATCCGTTTTATCATCACAAGATTGTTTATTGACATTCTGGTAGAATTCCCGAATGAGTTCTTCAAACTAAATCTGATTTGAAAAGCTATATAAAGTTATCGCATAACTTTAAATGAACAATTATTATAAATTAATATTTAATATATTTTAAGGTCACCTTTTCTAATCAAACGCTATTTTAATTTTAAAAAAACTTGTTTTTATAACTTCGTCTACTACTCTGTAAGAATAATAACTCCACTGTGAATTGTTGTATAGATGAAAACTATATGGGTCTATCTGTAAAATTCTTAATGTTCATTTATCTTTATACAAATTACGTATACAGTGCCTCGAAACACTACGATGGTGTTACATTAATTACATTGGATGTAAATCTACTTAACGTCAAAATAAAAAAAATACCGGTCGAAGCCGTAGTAGGTATTTTCATTTTAACTCTTTGTTCTTTGGTTTTCTTGTTGTAACAATAATTGATATTTTTTCAACAATCGGTAACGGTTATATATCAGTATGCTTAGAAAGCTTAAAAATGCCTGTTTATCGATAATATAGGAAAATCTTGTTACGAAAATTAATAAATCGCTTAGAGTAACGTGCCTCGAGCTTCATTTTTAAAATAACTTCGCTTTCGTGTCCAGAATAATAACTTTGCTTTATTGGATGCATGCAAATGAATTGTTTCGTTATTAGTATAAGCTTTATGTATATACCCATAGCTATATATATGTATGTTATCATTAGCCCTTTATAATGAAAGTAAACAAGTTTAAAATTTTGAGCATATAATAATATGGGGGAATTGTGAATCTTTAGATTCAATAAAAATGTGACCAATTTAAAATTATAATTTTTAAAATTTTTGTTTGTTTGTTACGCTTGTCATTAAAAAAGTACTATCTCCGTAAAAATGCCTGTTCATCGGCCTTTTACAGGATATATCACGGAGAGTGCACGCAGCAACCCTGCATCAGCCGTTTAACGCTGAAATACAAGACGCCATGAGGCATTGCTTCTTCTTTTTTGATGCGGACGATTCAGGAGTAGAATGTCTTATCGGCGTCAGTATTTCCGAACTCATACAATTTGGGTGTCCCTAAAAGGGGAGTGAAAAGGCATCTTTTAGAGAAGCGTGCTACATCTTAGTCTACATCGTCAATTTCCATCAGGTGTTATTGTAGCCACATATAAATAAACATAAATAATTTATTTAGAATTAAATTTATTTAAAATTCCTCTGTTGTATTTTCCAAGATTATTTTGATAATTTTTTTGAAACTGTGGATAGCGAATGTTTACTGGAAGGGGGGGTTCCTAAACCAATAGAAACTACTAGCCAAAACCACCAAACGTGTAGTTAACACTACAAATAATTTTCGCTACTTAAAGCAAAATTATAGCACGTAAAGTTACTTCCATAGTTCCACTTTCCGCTTACTTCCATTGCTTTCTTGAAGCATTAATTTTGGTCAAATGTTGAGGGAATAATAATTACTTTAATTATACCTATACCGTTTGGCGGTACAGCATATCATATATGCAATAGCCTACATGTTTTCTGGGATTTTCATTTAGGGATTAGGCCTCGTTTTGAGTGAAAGCGCCCAGAGGGCTTCACTTTTTTTGGACATTTTCAACCAATGAATTTATCGTGAACAGACAATATATAGTGATATATTATTAGCATGAGAGGTAATATAATTGCCTGAAATAGCAAGAGCTTTTTGTGTCAATCAATAAATGCAAAGCAGAAGAAGCTTTAAGTATTAAAATAGAATCTACCTATTGAGTAAGCAAACATTTATTGTTGAAATAAATATTCCACTTTTATTAAAAGCTTTGCCTTCATTAGATTTGTATGCAATAAGATAAGTATCTATTAGAACTTCGTGCCAGATAGAACTGTAGTCTAACTAATATAATAAATTACAAAGATTTTACGTTTGGATGTTTGATAACAGAAATGAATGAAACGGCTGAACTGATTTTAATAAAATATCTGTATTTTTAAGCTGGAATAAGTTTTTATTCTAGAAGAGATATGCTGCATGGGCAAGTCATTCAATTCACTCTGGACTCGCTCCAGCTTCACCTGGGTGCAATTTACTCCGTGTATGAAGTTTTAAATTTCAACATATTATGCTATGTGTATAAAAACACACTTAAAAAATATCGCCTATTTCAACCTGTTTAAGCCTTTATTTCCGTAATAAAAGCTATGTAATTTACCTGTATCAAATTTCATCTCCTTTAGATTTCATGTATATTTTATTGATATTAGATAAATTGCTCTCTTAAAACATCAGGGGAATTACATTTATTTAAGATGAGCTTTCCTCACTCATATTGCATACAATTATAGAATTCTGTCTCTATGTGATAAGCAGACTTCTAGCCCAGACTTCCTGTTTCCGATTCGACGGCGGGGACGTTCGTTTGGGAAGCATATTATTATTGGATCGTAGAATTTAAGCTTTTTAACGCTATCTGCTACCAGCTGATTTCCGCGACTTTGTCGTTATATAATTTTCTTCTGACCGATTTCGCCCACACTTTGCATACTTCTTTTAGATATTAAGTACTTAGTTCTGAACAAAGGATTTGGTTTTCAATTATAACTTTTATTAGTTCTCATCACAACTAGAGGTTTAATTTTTAATATTTTATTATGATAATTTTGGAGAATATTCGTAGAATAAGGCATAATAATGTCCAAGTTAAAAAAGTATTAATATACATATATATAAGGTACTCTTAATATATTTTTTTAATTTGTCGTTATTTTTTTTCCCGTCCTTAAATTGAAGTTACTTATAATTTTTTTTAAATATTAGTTTTATTATTTCCGTCAATATCTATCATCATTTGAAGTTAGACTAATGAAAATGAAAATAGCTTGGAAATATCATTACATGAGCTACGGTACATATTTGCTCTACTGACTAAGGTAACTAGACTTTGATACACCTATAGGATGAATCTAAATCGCATCGTTCATCGAGCCGTTCATTGAATGGCTCTCGAGTCTAATCGGACTTATTTAATTTATTCGATGTACTATATTGATCTGTCTGATATATAAATATCCTCACGCAATACTATTTTTAGCTTTTGAGTGACAGGTTGTTTTTAGATTTATTATAACTCGGCAATATATAACGTCTGTCTCGATATAACTGTCACAGTAAAGTGATTTCATACAGTAGACATTGCTTAAAGCAGAGCAAGTAATTGTTTACAAATTGTCAAAATTAGTTTAGTTTTTGTGCCTATTCTAAATAATCATTAAAATATTTAACTGTAGATAATAAAATATTATCTCAACAGTTTGCATCAGATGCTGAGGTCAGAAGAGCTTACAGTACACATTTTGGGGTAAGTACCAAGCGATCTTTAAAGCTATGTCAAACGGTAAAACTCACGTATTGTTCTTGTAACTTGGTACTACAGTGACGGCTCGGCGAATAATTCATGTGAGTGTTACCGTTTGACTTAGCTTTAAAATGAAATTGCCACGAAAGTTTCTATAATAAAACCAAACGATCTTTTAGCCAACGGTAACCTTCTTTAGTTTAATAGAACCCAGTATTAATATAATAGATACTAATGTGTTCTTTAGGATAAAGCAACAAAAGTATAGTAGCACACTAGGTATATAATAAAAATGTAACTAACATAAAAACTTTACGTGGGTACTTATAATACTAACAGAAGTCAACATAATTATTTTTAAATGCTTGTTTATCTGTCTGTCTAGTGCAGTAGGAAATTGGATACAGGTGTTCCAGTAGGTCTATGTATATGCTATAAGAAAAAGTGTGGCACATGTTTTAGCACACTGAAGTAAGGGCAGATTAACTAATGATTCTATGATTTTCTTTAAAAAGCTCATTAAAAATAGAATATTGAACGTTTCTTTCAATCGCTCTTTCTTGATTAAAGCAACGATAAAACTATACGTTAAACAGTTGCTTTGCTATTTCATAAAAAATTAAAATTCACCGGAATGATTTAACTTAATTATAGTTTCATTTTAAAGTAAACATTTTTAAACTTAAATTATATAGTTTAGACTAAGCTCTAGTTTGTATTCAGGCGATAAGCTTCAAGTGTAACTATAAGTTAGTATAATTAGTCAAATCCTATGTATAATATTATCTACTCGATGTTAACGTAATATATTCATCATCACAACCCGTTAATGGCCCACTGCGGAGCCGGGTCTCCTCCTCATAATGAGGAAGGGGTTGAGGAAAGGAGGCCATAGTCCACCATGCAGATCCAGTGCGGGTTAGCAGACTTCACACATCTTTGAGAACTTTTTGGGAACTCTCTGGAGTGCAGGTTTTCTTCACCGTTAAAGGAAGTGATATTTAATTGCTTAAAACACATATATATAACTCAAAAAAGTCAGGAAATATTAAATTGATTAAATTATTTTGTGATAAGCTTCGAATTTGTATGTCGCTTCTATTTACTTATATCCGGTTTCTTGTAGCGCATTAGAATACACTAATATATCCAATATTAGTGAGAAACACTTAAAATATGGAACAATTTATATCACCATTCCAAAAGATTTTCACTTAACTTACTGTTTAATTTTAGAAAGCAATCTGAATATCAAGCGGACGAGTGGACTAGTTTGTACTTTCCATTACAGAGTAAAGGGCACCGTATCTATTATGGTAGCGTTTTGTCGTAAAGTGAGCAAATGCCACCTCGGTTATTCAAACTTAAATGACAATCTACTGTGGCATATTTTGTAAAAAAATAAGTAGAAAATACACTTCTACAGTTAAATAAACCTAAACTATAATAGCCCTACCTTCTTTTGGATGATTGGACTCATCCAAAAGAATCATCAGAACACTCGAGCGTCTACTACGGTTACAAAAACTGTGAATTTGCGAAGAAATTGAGTTTCTAGATTTGATTACATTGTTAGTTAGTTAATTTGTTACTAGTAATTACAGTTTACACTACTTTTATTAAAACGAGCAGGTGATTTAGGCTATCGATTAGCGCAGAAAAATAATAATATTTAAGGAATAAAGTGGAACTTTCTGAAAGGTACAAAACCAAAAGCAGGAATAAAGATAAAAATTCGGCTTCTGAATATTATGTAGGTAAAAGATGTCTAAACTCCAACGTTGGAAAATAATTTAATACCCTTTGTTCAGTTTAGTATCATGTGCGACACGGTGTCAGTATAAAGTTCATTCATATGATAGCGAATCTGTATAAAGTGTAATATCTTTTCAAAGAATTTATTCCTATTTTATTTTTAGTTCTAAACTTTACAAGTTTATGTGATTTTCTTTTACTTCCAAGTATTAAATCCATATAGAGTCAGAATTTCTTAAGCGGGCCACTAAAAATTGACTATTCGATTTTAATATATTTATGAGCATATTATGGTAGCTTTATAAGTTGAAAGTAAAACCCTAAAACGATTTTTGAAAATTTCAATTTTTCAAAATTTTATGAGCGAGTAAAAATTTCGAGTTTTTTTTTTTTAAATAATAATATATCACTGAATAATTACTGGATTCTAATGAAACTCGGTTTGTATACTAAGTAATAGTAGATGAATAGGAAAAAAAATAATTTACGTAAAAAAAAAAAAATTGTTTATTATTAATTAGTTTTCTAATAAACAAATGCAAATTTAACTAACTTCTCGGTGTTGTAGAAAACAAATTTTTTTTTTTAAATATTCGTTGGAGTATTAACTAAAAGATGACACAAGAAAATTTTAGTGCTCTCTTACCAGAAAAAAGATATGAACAATTGAATGTGCGAGACAGCGATCGAGGTAGATGCGCGACGCCAAGCGCTACGCCTACATCGGGCTCCCGAGAACATACTTCTACCTTTTGCAGTTTTCCAGGCTAAATAAAACTTAAAAAATAAAAAAAAAAATTTGTTTTCTACAACACCGAGAAGTTAGTTAAATTTGCATTTGTTTATTAGAAAACTAATTAATAATAAACAATTTTTTTTTTTTTACGTAAATTATTTTTTTTCCTATTCATCTACTATTACTTAGTATACAAACCGAGTTTCATTAGAATCCAGTAATTATTCAGTGATATATTATTATTTAAAAAAAAAGAACTCGAAATTTTTATTCGCTCATAAAATTTTGAAAAATTGAAATTTTCAAAAATCGTTTTAGGGTTTTACTTTCAACTTATAAAGCTACCATAATATGCTCATAAATATATTAAAATCGAATAGTCAATTTTTAGTGGCCCGCTTAAGAAATTCTGACTCATAACAAGAGATTTTATTTGTATTTAAAAGTCGTTAATGCTGCAAATGGATATCTACATAACTTTGATATAGGATACACTCTATTTTAGAAAAATTTTATGATTTTGACTGAGGTGAGGTGTGACAAAGTTTGAATTTAGTATTGTATGACTTATTCCTCCCGGAAAAAATTCTCATTAAAAGATCACTTCTCAGCGATATAGTTAAACCAGTAATCTAATTCATAATTAAAAACATGCTTAGTATTATTAGTCGTTAGGGTTATAGATATGATGATTGTTACCTAATAGGTTACTGATGTCAGACAGACAGGTTAAATCGTGAAGATTAGCGTCAATACGTATTATATATACAGAGATTCCTTAAACTGGCACCTGAGTTGTATGCCTCAGGCACTATTTGGCTGTCTGACTATTACTTTTATCTAAATATTTGTTAAAGACAAGGTAATTTAAATTGTATATTTTTTTGTACATAAGAAATAAATATCGTTACTGGCAACGTTTTCAAGACAAATCCATACATATAAATAAATAAAATTGGAGTGTTTGTTTGTAATATTAAAATAACCGGTACATATACTAAATCAACTTATTTTTTTTTTTACAATTTATGTCTGTCTGTCTCTTTGTTCCGGCTAATCTCTGAAATGGCTAGACCGATTGTGACGGGACTTTCACTGGGAGATAGCTGATTTAACAAGGAGTAACTTAGGCTATTTAACATCTCGCTACGACCCATAAGAGCAGAGCAACATGCGAAGAAAGTCGCGCGGGTCGGCTTGTCTCCAATAAATTTATTTAAAAGGTGATATTATTTATGTGCAAATTAAATGACGAGAAGGAAAAAGTATTGGGTACAGTACAGTAAGCAAGCAGTCTACGTATATTAAACTAAGAATGAAAAAAATATTTATTTAATATAAACTATACATTTTACGACATCAATATCTTGCAAATAATAACTAAAAATACAAAAACATATTTTTACATGATTCATAAACATTATATCATCGCCTTGATATAATGTTTATAAATCAAAATACTAAATCTTATACCTAATTTATATTAAAGTAATTACAATTGTAGCTATTAGATCTACATTAATACAGGTATAACAGACACTTATCTGTATAAAACAAAGTCTATTTCTAAACGTATGTAAGCGCATCACTTCAAAACAGCTGTAACTATGAAGGCTATAATTTTTTTTTCGTAATTTCTTTTTAGCACAGTTTGTATGAATCGGCGGTGATTTCCGTTCTTTAAATTAGTTGAAATTAAATAAAGAGAAATGATTAAGAAATTCAAATTTTTAATGTTAAATTACTTATAAATTAAAATTATTAATTGAAAAAACCTTTTAATTAAATAAAATTTTATTAAAAAATTGTTAATTTCTGGAAAAAGGAATTTATTTAAATTTATAGTTAGATACCTATCAAATAGACTAACATAAGAGAGATACATACATCGTTGGGCAGTATGAAGTGAAGATATTCGAAAGTAAAATAGCTTAATAGCTTAGTAGCATCTAAGAGCTGAATCTATTGCCAATAATCATAAATGGGAGTTCGATTTAACATTAAAACTGTTGAATAGTGTACATTAGAGATACCACGAATATACAGCAAACATATTCGACAATTTTTTTTCACTATTTGGTATTCGGCCGAATAGTCCCCAGTATTCAGCATCGAATAGTAAATCACGATAAAAAATAATGCATAACATTACTCACAAATATTTTTATTTTATCAATAATTTAACATATACATAATACTTTAAAGTATATCAGTGATAAGTCATGATAAAGGAAAACTAATTTTGATAACGCTTCGGCCAAGAGACTCGCCGAATATTCGTTATTCGGCCAAATCACTATTCGTGACATCTCTAGTGTTTCAATTAAAGCAAATTTACAATTTGTAAGAATACAACGTCTACTTGGATATAATTAAGCATATTTTATACACATTACAAATTATGTACCGTTACCAACAATACAATACAACAACAGCTACAATAGATTGCAAATTACCTAATTTTTTTACCTAAAAAATCTACAAAGCTCTAAATCTACTCTACAGCGATGCTTTTCATATACTATTTATATGTCAACGAAAAAAATTATCAACACCGTTAGATAATAATCTATCTCGCGATATTGCAAACTGTCGATAGATTGTGAACCCTAACGTACTGCTTAAAATTTAACGATTAAAATCGTCAAATCGAGAATCAGGACGATTTGGCGCAAAGTTACAAAACTATCAAATTGGGCATAATGAAAATAGTAATAGGTCTTAACTTATGAAATTGACGTTCTGCCGTACTGGCTATTTCAAGTCTAAGTTTTTCTTCTTACATCATTTGAGTCATCAAAGACGTCGAAGTATCTAATCGCAGAGAGTTTACAATAATATACAATAATTGTTATTTTTGAAGTCGGTGTTTTTCTAAAATGCAAATGTTTGAAACCCTTCAGAAAACATCAAAATTACTATATGTTCGCCTATAACTTTTGAGGAGTTCTCTCAATTTCTCAAGAATCCTATCATCAAAACTGGATTTTGAAAAAAATGTGACCAATCCGTAAGCATATACAACGAAATACAAAATAAATTTCTGAGGTAACAAACATAAAAAAAATACAATCGAATTGATAACCTTTACTTGTTTTTGAAGTCGGTAGAAAAAAAAAATCATGTGTATTCTGAACATTAAAAAATTTATTTCCAGTAAAAGTTTTACTTAAAGTTCAACAAGTTTAACGATTGTTAACTCAAAAAATTTCTCAAGTTTTCGTCTTCATTGTAAATTAAAAAAAATGTTTAAATAATTCTCGTAAAAATGTCGTTATAAAAATATTCATATTATGTTTTTTACGTATTATGCATAATATTGAATGATGATATTTTTTTTGTAAGTTTTCTTGTATAAAGTATTAGAGATGAGGTTGAGTTGGACAGATCTGACAGTGAGTTGGACTATTTATTATTATTATTAAGTTGGATAAATGATCACGTCATGATAAAAGTAAACTCTAACATTGAACGCTGGGCGAGAGGAGCGCGCCACATGTAATTGGTTTTTACTCGACTGTTCTCTTCTCGCGCGCCTGCTATTTGTCTAAATAGTAGTAGTTGTGGAATGAATTACCGTAATCTATCCCCAATACTTATGCTGAAGCGTTAGGCCAGCTGCTCGCAATGACAATAAATAATGATATCAATTAATATTATTCTAAAAAATTTAGTGGCAGTAACGGAAGTGAAAAGAAAAAGAAAGAACCATCATCAATAATGATCATGATCAATAATAGTCATTCGCATGATGTTACTACATTAACAAGGCACACACACCGATAATACAGCAATGCCACAGATGCTTTACAGCGTCACTACAACTATTCTACAGTTGTGTATACTATTTAAATTTACTAATATATTTCACATTACTGCCGCTACTGTAAAGTATTTGTAGTATAATTTTATAATAAATGCTTAGCTGCAGCGGTATAGCTGCACCGTTGTTGTAGTATCGCTGCAGTGTGCCCATACTACTGAACATAGCTAATAAAGCTAAGTCACTACAACGACTATAACTAGTAACTAGGAGAAAAACGATGCTGTAGAATTACTGAAATCAAGATGCAGCTGTAGCGTTGTGCCGTAGACTAACATTAGCAAAACTTTAACTACGACAGCGAGAATACAGTATAACGCAATCTACATTCCAACTGCAGCATAGTTAAAGCTTCAGTAAGAGTACCAGTACAGAAGCTGTGGCGTTCCTGCAGGATTAATGTAGCATCGATAGGTAGACTAGCTGTATGTAGTCTTCTGTAGTTCTCTATAGAGTACTTGTTATAGCGTAGTTACATAAGTTTTATGTGAATTAACGGTTTAAAAAAGTATTAATCATGCTATAATTTGCCTGGTACATTAATGATGAGGATACAATGTTAGGATGAGAAACCTACAGTAATGTATGTCTATTAAACTAAAAAATAAAACAATATTGAGATCGTATTTATAAACTCATTTTTTTATCCATATTATTGTCATGCAAATTATTTTAAGCTTCTGCTACAATTATTGTCATTATAAAATTACCTTAAAAAATTCAAGAATTTTGAGTTACATCCCACGCGCCTGCTATTTATCAAAATATAGTAGTTGTGGAATTAACTACCTCGAAAGGCACGTAACATGCTCACAATGTCTATCTATCAAAATTAATATAAAGAATTTAGTGGCGGAAACGGAAGCGACTATCATCAATAATTATCACGATCATTAATAGTCATTCGCATGATGTTACTGACTGCGTAAGCAAATGAACTAATTCTATCATCATTGTTGAATTAAATAAGTTACATTTTCATTAAGTGAAGACATTTCGAGACGTTTTATGTTTAGACATTAAGTTAAAATAAACTTAATTCAGTACAATATACATACGTTTATATACTTACTAGCTGACCCGGCAAATGGTGTTTTTCCATATAAATTTAAAAAATTTGGGGTAGGCCACCCATTTCACATAAGTGGAAGAAAAATAAATAGTACCCGATTCTCAGACCTGCTGAATATGCATATAAAATTTCGTAAAAATCGGTTGAGCCGTTTCGGAGGAGTGTGGTAACTAACATTGTGACACGAGAATTTTATATATAAGATAATTAAACATATTTTTAAAATTTTCAATGTAAGTAATGTAATATCAATAAAAGCTACAACGGCGTGCAAATTAATAATATAAAAAATCTACATTAATATACAAGGCACACATACCGATAATACAGCAATGCCACAGATTCTTTACAGCGTCACTACAACTACTCTATAGTTGTGTATACTATTTAAATTTACTAATATATTTCACATTACTGCCGCTACTGTAAAGTATTTGTAGTATAATTTTATAATAAATGCATCGCTGCAGCAGTGTAGCTGTACCGTTGTTGTAGTATCGCTGCAGTGTGCCCATACTACTGAACATAACTAATAAAGCTAAGTCACTACAACGACTATAACTAGTAACTAGGAGAAAAACGATGCTGTAGAAATTACTGAAATCAAGATGCAGCTGTAGCGTTGTGCCGTAGACTAACATTAGCAAAACTTTAACTACGACAGCGAGAATACAGTATGGCGCAATCTACATTCCAACTGCAGCATAGTTAAAGCTTCAGTAAGAGTACCAGTACAGAAGCTGTGGCGTTCCTGCAGGATTAATGTAGCATCGATAGGTAGACTAGCTGTATGTAGTCTTCTGTAGTTCTCTATAGAGTACTTGTGATAGCGTAGTTACATAAGTTTTATGTGAATTAACGGTTTAAAAAAGTATTAATCATGATATAATTTGCCTGGTACATTAATGATGAGGATACAATGTTAGGATGAGGATTCTAGTACAAAACATGAAATTTTATATCTACTGAAAAGTAGAAAATCAATCAATACTTTAACTGGTATATCTACATATACATATAATAAAAATGTAACTTATAGAATGTCAAACAATTTTTAAAAAAAATTTTAGTACATGTATCACACAAAAACTAAAACGCAATATTAGATACGGGTTTCCACGTTGTATTGTAGATTTTGTTTTAAATCGGTTATCTGGAATGAATGCAGTTAGTTCCCTTAAAAATATTTTAACACTGCAAACAGAGAGAGGGGCTGGGAGAGGAAAGGACCTTTAGTATATATATAAACCACTTGATTAATATGGACAGCCGTACTATATATTTTAATAAAACTACTGGGGAATCCAGAATAGGTATGATACGACAGTTTTGTATGAAAATTTCAATGAGAGCATATGCAAAAAGAGGTAAAATAATTTTATTTACAAACTAATTTATAATTAGCAGATAGGTAGGTTTGTTTTGTTTTAAAATTATTATGTCATTACTATCTTGTCATCATCATCATCAATATCACAACCCATTAATGGCCCACTGCTGAGCCGGGTCACCTCAATTTGAGGAGGGTGTAAGATCATAGTCAGTAGCTCAATGGTCCAGGATCTGAAGTCACGATCGATAGGTCGTGTATTCAATTCCCAGTCATAGGACTACTGACATGGCCCACCCTATCTCTCTTTTTTTTTTTTATTCTAACTGTTCCGTCCAGCTTCGATATCGACAAAATTGGGTGGCAAAATCTAATGGATTTATAGGTATTGAAATACCTGCCTGTACTAACTCCAACAATAGCAACTCTCAATTTCGCGCACTTTACGCAACACTGAGATGTTTTTTCTATAACGCCCTCACCTAACATGTCACATTTTATCATGCAAATCAGAGTAACTTTCTGGCACAATTGTCAGGAATTTTGGTAAAACTATGCGAGTTTATCTCTCTATACATATAATAAAAATGTAACTTATGTCAAAATAATCATGTTTAAAATTGTTGTTTGTCTGGAATTAAGTAAAAAAATTGTTTGTTACATTTAAACATGTTTTAGTACCGCGAAGCTGGAAGGTGAAGGATGTACGAGAATAAATTGACGAATGTACATGGCTGCACTATTTATTTTAATTATAACTATTGGGAAATCCAGAATAAGCGTAATATTGAATAACAGTTTTGTAAAAAAACTCAATAAAATATTTTGTATTTAGTTGCGATACGGTTTTCACAGTTGTATTTCAGCGGGTTAAACTTGTCATATATCAGAGAAAGGAAGGGGATAAGGATATGTGTTTATATGATTATGTGGGAAAAGCATAAACGCATACCTCTTAAAGGGGTTATGTGGGACAATCAGCGATAAGCACTGGACTACCGCACACGTTAGCATACTACACTCAGCACATCCATTCGTCTGCATGAGGTTTAAGGCCCGCGCCCTAAACGCTGGCGTTCTGCAACCTTCGCGTTGGGTACCTTCTCTCAAACCCCTGTGCCCGGTCGCGCTAAACCGAGATGGGAATCGAAGCCTAAGCAACCAGCGCAAACGTCACATCACGGTTTAAGCCTAAGGTTAGGTTACATCTAAAACTTGAGGTTCTGGGTTTAGCAAAAATCACTAATTATTCGTTTTAGTTTTGTTTGTAACTGATGTAACGTTTGCAATTCCATTTTTTTTTCAGTTAAGCATTGTTTAGGTAATTTGGATTTATTTATTATATCTTAGCGATTTTCTGACACTACGAATTTTTGATTATAATATTGCTAGATAGTATAAAAAAAGTAATAGTACTAACAATCATATCTTTTATAATATTAGGAGATTTGAAAAATATTTATTTCTATAAAAAGTTATGTTTAATTTATATATACTGCTATAGATGTGAGAGAGAAATGTGGTACCCATTACTGTACAGCAATACGTATACACATGCAATTTAGACTGAGGCGAGCGGTGCCTGGGGCTTGAGACCCGGGAGCAGGTTTAAAGAGCTCTTTCATAATATATTAACTCTCACCTCCACTACTCGGACCTCGCTAACGACAATAGATAATAAAGTAAACTTACATGGACCTCGAGAAGGGTAACCTTAACCACGACACTATAACACTACCATGTTCACTGCACGAAAACACCAGAGAGACTGAGACTAAACTATCGCACTGAAGGTTATATATTGTCTTCACTTCAGTATACTTGAAATAATATAAAATGATCTACCCGATACTACTACTTTATAAACAGTGTTGCTAACAATACGTACATTGTTTTCATTAAATGTATTATTATAATATTGATATTATAATATAATCATCATCAATCATACATAAAGCATTGATAATTTTTTTTTTGATGGCATTACTTTAATAGAATATTCTTTCTAATATTTTGTAAAGTAATACTCTCATTAATATTACTGCATAAGAAGGATGTTTAAGATAAATTGAAAGAAAGTTCGATAGCACCACACCCGCTAACGACTATGGGTTCCGTCCACATATTTGAAATTGAACCCACCTAGACAGAAGAAATGAGCTATTTATAGGGCGCCAAGCTTTTTAGAGCTACATTAGAAAGGTACGAAGCTCTGTGTATATATATCTATATAAGATGTGTCCTAATTCACCTATAGCGTCACAACAAGAACGATTCTTACCACCCATAGTCCGTAAATTAACAAAACAAATAACTTACTTTGGGTCATCAGGAGACCTCGGAGTATTAAATCACAAAGTACTCAAGCCACTAGAATAATATACAGATACAGGCACTCGGCACAGGAAATGTAAAAAGGATTTTCAAAGTAACACTAAATCAAAGCTAGAGCATCTCACGTCCGTTTCACCAAGATACGCCAGGTTCAAGTAACATTCAGATGGACATCTAAAAGATATCCGAAATCATCTATGAGTAACCTTCCATCCGTATAGGGGCGCAGCGTGAGAACGTTGGCAAGACATCTTACAATCATGTACTACATATGATACCCATATAAAAAAAGGTCATAAGAAGTGTTTATGATAGATAGTTTGTAGGTGACCGTCTATAGAATTATAACAATAAAATACATGTATAGTGGCAATACATGTCATAATATTAGCCTCTTAATTAATGAATATAATGTTATAATAATAATATCTTATTTAGTGGTGATGCATGGTGTTTAAGGAATTTGGCCTTATATAGCGTTCAGCGAGGGTAATCTTGCAGAACCAGGAACCTTATTTCGAACGAGCTTTAGCAAACGGACATAAGGTGACTCTTATATGATTTTGGTTATCTTTAGGAAGCCCTGTACTGTCTGTTGCTGAAGCCTTGTGTGTCTGTTCCTTGGTGACTTACCCCCATGACAAGTATTCTTGAATATTTCGTGATATGATACTTCGAGGAGAGACCACGGAGTATTAAATCAGACAGAATTGACTCAGATGATATATTTGTGTCTATCTCTGTGATTTGATACTTCAACGTCCGTAACAATTGTAGAAAGTAAGCTAGGTTCCCTGATGTCCTAGTTGATATTAACTCACACTAAATATCCCAACATTTTCTATTTTAAATGTAACGTTTTAATTGCATGTGTCATATCAAAAGTTCGTCGATCATCTATTTGCATTTAGTTTGTGAAAAAAAATAATTCCTTAATTGTTTGTCCTAATAATTTTACGTTACTAATAAAGTTTAAAAAAAAATTAAAATATAAGAAACCTAATGTTTCTTGTTTTTCTATTAAAATAAATATTAAATTTAAATTCTACAAGGCAATAAAAACCAATGATACAACAATGCAACAGGTTATTTACAGCTTAACTACGGTACAGTAAAGTTACAGTACTGTAGTGTTTCTGTAAAGTAACTGTAGCACAATTTTTTAATTGATGCATCGCTGTAGATTCGCTTTAGTAACGCTTTAACGTCCCTAATGATATAAAGTACTGTGCTGTAGATTTGCTAAAATTAGCTTAAATTATATAAATAGAAAAGATTAGATTGTTTGTATGTTTCTTTGTTGCGAATACGTTTTAAAACTACTGGACCGATTTTGATAATTCTTTCGCCGATCGAAAGCTACATTCTTTTCGGGTAACATGGGCTATGCGGTGTTGCCATAAATATTACAATTAAAAAGATATGGCCATTTAAGTCTCATAAAGTGGCAATATTCCTTAGTGGAATAGGTGGTTTAGAGTTGCTGTAATTATTTTGTTGATTCGATTAAATTTTTTTACTGATGGAAATCTATATCTACTCTTTCCATATTTCAAATGGTTGTTGTTGTTGACATAATTATTTGGACAGACAATTGGCCGTTTTGTTTTATATTGATCCCATTTTAAACATTTTTTTCTCTATCTTTCTGTTTATTTCAATCTTTCTTTTTATCTCTTTCTCTTTTCAACTATTAATAACACTATTATTAAGTGGAATTTGAATTTCTCTAATAATTATGTTTTAAATAACAGAAGCAAATCGAGGGCAGGCGCTCGTAAACTTATGAAGTAGCCAAAATGTTACAAAAGATTATCTACAGTGCAATCGTAGCGGTGCCTCAGTGAAGCTGTAGTAGCTTCGCTGTAGCAAAACCGTAGCGTTGCTGTAGCGAAGCCGTAGCGTTGCTGTAGCGAATCTGGGGGCTTAGCCAAGTTGATTTTCTACAATTGTTAACGCATATAGAAAACCTAAAAAATGTAAGGGAATGACATATGTCAACGATATATCACGTGATACAATTAAAATGACATATATACGTAGAATGAGCGTTCGCACTTACTGCATGCGTTCCACTAAACACTCACGAGTACGACAACCACGACCACGGTTTTTCCCGTTTCACTTATCCGCGAGCGTTACAATCGTTAACCCAAGTGAAATGGATTATAGAGCGTTTTGAGCGTTAACGAAAATAATTTAAGTGGTGAGTTATAAAGCAATAGTTTCAAGAGGTTAAGGTATTATTTGTAAGTCTTAACAATAAACTTCAATATTTTTTGATTAAATTAATTTATGTGCATATTTTGTGTTGATTGATATTGATTTTTTATATTTATAATTAAATTGAAACTAAAATTAATTTTAAATAAATATATTTAACTAAGTTTTTGCAGCGGTACGTTAAGCATCCGCTGCAAAAACAAACATCCACTAAGTTATTTGGGCGTTGTGAAGGCTTAGTGGAACGCACCAAATATGTCAACATGGCTTGTCAACACTTATCGCTTGAAATTGTAGAAAGAGAATAGAAACATAACGTTTGCAACTTGGCCAGGTCCTCAATTATAGTATCGTTTTAAATACGTTGGTACTACGGACTTAACGATACTAATGAAGTATCGTAATTATTATGTCAATAGCGCTTACTAAAGTGACCATTTTATTTTTTTTATTCAAAGTAGGACATACAGACGTCCATAATGTATCACACAACTAGAAGTACACATAGATCACATCGTAGTACACAGTAACTGCAATTTCACTACTAGTTGGTTACTGTGTACTAGTTGCAATTACTGTGTACTAGTTGCAGTTACTGTGTACTAGAAGAAAAACGATGCTGTAGAATAACTGAAGTCTGTGTTGTGGATGCAGCTGTAGTGTTGTTTTTGATGGGGTCAGGCGTCGCTGTAGACTAACATTAGTTGAATTTCTTCTGTGGCATATCCATAAGGTAACGAATCTATGGAGAAGACACGAGAAGTTACAAACTCTTCTAAAGATACCGGTAGAGTCGGAGTAGGAGCAGCAGTGTTCCTGCAGAGTAAGTGTACAACTTTAGATTATACTGTAGCATGTGTAACTGTAACGTGTTGATTGTAGCATTGATTTAGCGTCATTAAAATAGCGTGGACAAAGTGTACTTGCAGTGCAGCTATAAAGTAACTATGGCATTTCTGTAGAATAACTTTAGCTTTATTGTAAAACAATGTTGTTATGTTAGTACATGTGACAACATAATTACAAAAGTTTAATGATAACAGTCTTGAATCTATATCTATTAAGCTTAAAAATTTTATCATGTAGATCAGATTAATTTTCACCCATAATTATTTACATTATAATGTTATTAATTTCATAATTATACTATACTTTGTATACTATACTATTGGTACTATTGATTTCATAATAGTTACACAATTGTTTTTGCACAAAATATGCACGTGAACATGCAACAATTACATCCACTTAAAATTAGCAAAAATAATCATTCTATCTATTAGGACAATTAATATTTGTATAACAGAAATCTATCTACACATATAATAACTAATATATGTAACTTGTAGAATTTCAAAATAATAATTTTTTTTATTTGTTTGTCTAGACTCACCATTTCTGGGCCCACACGTTTACAAGGAAAATGATTAAAGTTAACATATAAAGTTTATAGATATTTTATTTGCATAAATGACACACGTCACTTACATTTCTTTTTTTTTTTAAAATAAGATCTTTTAAAATAACATGTCCTGCTAGTTTAGTCTTAAATACATTAAATGAGTTTACATGTATATAAAAAATATTTTTTTTAAAAGAAAAAAGAACAATAAAAAAACGAAAAATAGTTTCATCTAACCATAACCTTCCATTTTGTTGGGGGGTAAAGTTATTGCTTAACAATATAACTGAAATATATCCTCCTCCTCTGACTTGACCCCACCATTTTTCTAGACCTGCTAGACTATTTGGAGGTGTCCCGAGTAACGGCAAGAGAAGAAAGTGGGCGTAGCGACACCGCCTTCTCTCCGGTCGACCTCTACGGATCAGGTCTGAAGAGAAATCTGCCTCCCGGACCCGCTCCGCGGCCTCCTTTAGCGAGATTCCTGACTCACAGAAGGAGACGATTGCCAACCAACCTACCTGCCTTGTCCCATGCTTGAGCATGGCCCGATCCACACTCGGTAAAGACAGGTCAAACAAATCCACCTATAGACGACACTAAGGCATGGCATTGGGGTTAGGCTTAAGGGATTCCTTTAGGTAATTACAACACTCGCCTCCATTGCTAACCTAACACATGGCTAATCTAACCTAAGGCTAGCTTACACTTCCGACACGCGACCTTCCTCGGGCGACATTGGATCAAACAATATATTCTTGTGTTATAAAAATAGATCATACTGTAAGTACATCACAATGAGAATATATATCAACTGTCGGGAACTGAAAGGTTTGAAATGCATGATCTTATGTAAGGCTTGTTGTGCTCTCTCAATTGTAATTAAATTTTTAGCTCCTCCCCATGCTCTTACATAGTAAGATAATATAGACTGTGCCATAGCAAATAAGATAGTTTAAAGTAATTTATCGTCAGCAATGTGTTGTAACTTATTAAATACTAGCGGCCCATCCCGGCTTCGCGCGGGTGGAATATTATTTTAAAAAATATATTGGCCCTCCCGCATTTCGGTGCCCACTCTCTTGCCGCTTTACTCGCTGCGCTGCGTCGCTACACTGGCCCGTCGCGTCGTCGTGTATTTTTTGTTTATATTGATATTTTTAATTTCATAATATCTTTTGAATGGAAAGTCCGATTTTAATAATTCAAAAAGTAATTTACAGGTATTGAAATAGTCTTGAATACGAAATAATTTATTTGGATAAGGATTAATACAAAGTTATAGAAAACATGGTCTGATTTTGATAGGCATTTTTATCAACTTTTAAAATGTAAAAAAGTAGTTATAGTGACGTAACTATAATAGTTGAACATATGGTCTCGCGGACTTTTTTGTAGATATTGATATGTTCTATAATATTGTAGAACATTTTTTTGTTCTATTATCAATACTTTTTGCAGCGCATGCGATGAAAGATATTTTATGGCTAATTTTTTGGCACCTTGGGTTGGTTTTCGTGAGATTTCCTAAGGATCTCTAATTTTTTCTTGTAATAAATATAGCCTATGTTACTCAGGGATAATGTAGCTTTCTAATGGTGAAAGAATTTTTGAAATCGGTCTAGTAGTTTTTATGTTTATTCGTTACATACAAAAATACAAATCTTTCCTCTTTATAATATTAGTATAGATAAATATAAGTTTCTTAGTTGCTAAATATATGAGAGAAATATGATACCCATTACTGTACAGCAATACGTATACCCATGCAATTTAGACTGAGGCGAGCAGTGCCTCGGGCTTGAGACCCAGGAGCAGGTTTAAAGAGCTCTTTCATAATATATTAACTCTCACATCCACCACTCGACCTCGCTAACGACAATATAAAATAAAGTAAACTTACGTGGACCTCGAGAAGGGTAACCTTAATCACGACATTATACCACTAACTTCCATGTTCACTGCACGAAAACACCAGAGAGACTGAGACTAATTTATCGCAGTAAAGGTTATATATTGTCTTCACATCGGTATACTTGAAATAATATAAAATGATCTACCCGATACTACTACTTTATAAACAGTGTTGCTAACATAGTTCGTTCTGACAAAGCCGTCATTTGCGGAATCCACGTGAGATTTTGATCTAGTATTATACCCATATTTTTATTACTTTATTGTAATTACTCTTTCCAAAACAGCAAACTGACATATAAATTTAAGGTGATATGGACTTTTACAAGATTGAGTTTTAATTATGAATTAATTTTCAAGTAAGTGATTTTTATAAATGCCAAAAGGAATGTATTTGGTTTTAGTTGTATTTAATGTTAATAATTTTTTTTAACCGCCTAAAACTTAGCCCCCTCCCACGTTTTACTACAATAAACTAGTGCTGTATCATTTGCATACGCGAAGATTTTTCAATTTTGGAGTTTTAACTCGCAAAGATTATTTATGCAAATCAAGAAGAGACTAAGACCAAGGACACTGCCCTGTGGTACTCCATAGCTGATAGGCGCATCCTGACTATTTATTTCTCCTATTTTAATTCTTTGCTTTCTTTTTGAAAGATAACTTGTGATGGTTATAAACCTTACATAAAGTAAATTCAACATTTAAAATAATAATAACAAATAATTTTATTTGTTATTATTAATAGTAATGAATAAATATTATAACATAATATGTACAAATAAACATAAAAAGTAATTTATTTTATATTTAAAACGTCATTAGAACATTAGAACTTGTAATCGATCATAATTTTCAACAATAAAAATATTAAAAATATTTTTTAATAAATGCAGGAAGGTCGTGTATTACGGAGAAAGTTCGTGTAAGTAAAGTCCTCTCGTGATGTTAACCTGACACTGCCTAAATAATTCTGAGGAGACCGAAACAGGTGGAAATCTGAAGGACAGGACTATACGACGGATGCATTAACACCTCCCAGCCAAACTCTCTTAATTTTTGCTGAGTGGCTGAAAATGTGTGAGCTCTAGCGTTATCATGATGAAAAACCACACCCCTTCTGTTGATTAATTCCAGCCGTTTTCTCTCAACATCTCGCTTTAATCTCATCAGTTGTTCGCAGTAGACTTCAGAATCGATGGTCCTGGCTGGTGATAACAGCAACAATAATGCCCTTCCAATCCCACCGCATCACCCGCGTCACACAGCATCACCTTGTTGCGAGTTAACCCGGGTTTCGCCACAGTCTGTGACCTGACTGGCCTATGACCACGACCATTCTCGCACGTTCCTGTCGTACGTGATCCACTTTTCATTACCAGTTATTAGCTTCTTCAAAAATGGTTTGGATAAGCAGAAATAAATAGTTAAATTGACTAATTTGAACCACAGCACAATTTATTTTTCTGATTCTTTTCAGTTTTCTTTGTAACTGTAGGAAAAATATTCTGATACAATTTGCTTAACCGCTAAAAATAGACACGTCGTGTTATAAATTTAAATTAATTCATAATTCATGCACTTTTCATTTCACAGTAGAAACCAGGAGCGATACAATATTTAGGATGTAACTTTAACGATAAATATTGAGTTAATAATCGATTTTTCAACGAGTCGTACATAACTCGCAGTCACTTTAAATATACTGTAAGAAATAATAAATAAATTAAAAGATTCAATAACCAAAGTCCGTAAGAAACTTAATACTTTATTTATTAAGCTAAGTCTTATATTTAATTCGATATCGATATCTTTATTACTAGTAGACCCGCGTGACTTCGTCCACGTAGCGTTTAGGTTTATTTACCTAGTTACTAATTACTTTATTATACGCCATATTTGGATGTAGATAAACTTAACTAGCAAACACATATCTTAGGTCACGGTCACTTTCCCATCTGCTAAAAACTATTTTTGTAATATAACAAATGTTTGGTTTAATCCTTTCACGCGCATTGCAAGACATTGCGCCTTATCAAATTTAATTGTTTTGAATAGTAAGTAAACAGACAAACATACATACTCTCTCATATATGCACCCACCCACAATACATGAAAAAAGTAGTGGAAGATCAGTGAAATAACTAATAAACGTCCAAAATAATTTTTGATATTTTTGTCTGTTTGTCGGTTTGTTTATCTGTATATCTTTGTTTGTGCACGCATCACGTTAAAACGGATAAACTGGTTTAAATAAATTTGGTATGCGGATACTTTATGACCTGGTTTAAAATGTTTGGATACTCTTTATCCCAAAAAAAAACACCGTTCCTGTAGGATTGAGCGTTGTTAGTAGTGCTTACACAGCTAAATGGATATTAGTAAAAAGAATGAAAACATTTATCCCAATATCAGAGTTCATAGTTAGTATCTTGGAATACACATAAAATACTTTTATCCATGACTGATACTAAATATACAGCACAGCTTTTTTGTCATTAGACAATACAAACATGTCTTCATGGGCACGCGCCGCGCATATTAAATCTGTAAAAGATTTTAAAAAAACCACCTTTATACTTCTTGCTAACATTTGTGATGGCAAAACTTTCTTTTCTATATTTTGTTGAAATAATAAAGGAAAAAATAACAAGGGTGGAATTTCTGTAACCCCACATCCGCTACCAACTTTGGGTTCCGACCTTGAATTGAACCCTCACGGTCAGAAGAAGAGAGCTATTTATGGTGCTCGTACTATTTAATACTACATTGTCAAGGACTGACTCTATTACCTGAACGTAATAAGAGTCGACTGCAGTGTTGAAAGCCGAATCCTTAGTTAATCAGTCAAAGCTGTCATAATGAAAAGGCTTGAGCCTGTCAATAGAAATTATCTAATAAAACAGCAAAGCTGTAAGGTGACCGTAGACAAAGGACAAATTCTGGTTATAAAGTGATAAGTTCCGCCGCTGACAACAAGCAACACTCCCATCGAGCCGATATGAAGATAAGTAAAGCTGGTCAGCATCCCAGAAGGACAATTCATCAGACGCCATAGCACTGTGACATGCATAGCATACCAGCCCACGACGCATCGTTAAACAAGAATACTCAAAGTCGAACTGAATCTCACTAAGAGCCATCTCGCGTCCATCCCACCAAGATATGCCAAGCAACAGACAGATGAACTTACTACTCGAAAATAACCGATTTCATCTGTCACCGCCAACCCGTATACTAAAGCTCGTCCGAAATGTGGTTTGATTGTCTAACGATTCAGAAAGGCTATACTCGCGGAACGTTTTATAGGGAGGCCTACATATATCGTATTATTTAGGTATTGCACACATATTTATTTAGGTATTGCGTGTAGTGCGTATTTTCTCTGAATTATCTAAATACATCTATTAATTTCCAATTAAAGAACGCTTTATTTATTTTTATTTAATTTACTTTTATGTAGAGTTTATAACCATCACAAGTTTGTTCGAAATGTTTTGAGGTATGTATATCAAAAATTCTTCGATGAAATTTTTTGCATTGAATTTGTTAAAAATTTTATTACCAAATATCCTATCTAATATATAATATTCTGACCCGAAAAACGTTGTTCTGCCATATAAATTTGGGATGGGCCACCCACTTAGGAGGATGAAAAATAGAGAGTAGCCGATTCTCAGATCTACTAAATATGCATATAAAATTTCATAGAAATCGGTCGAGCCGTTTCGGAGGAGTATGTTAATTAACATTGTGACACGAGAATTTTATATCTTATATATATGATGATGAAAGTTAGAATAACTTTTAAATTGAAAATTCAAATTACCTCCGACTATCTAAAGTTGACATTAGCCTTAACTGAAATATCTTCTGTAAGTGATTAAGGAGTTGGATATAAAGGTTGCTACCATGTCCCAGAAATACCACCAAAATGACATTCTTTTTTAAATCAAACGTATTTGGAAAAATTGATAAGATATCTGTCTAAAGTTAGAAATGAACTTCAAATGGCTGATCAGATTTTCATAAATTATAAAAAAAAAAAAATATAGCGTCGTAGGTTATAAATGTTAAAAAACTAAGAAGTGTTTTTTCTTTGCTTTTATTTCTGTATTCTTGCAAATTTCACCTTACCGGAAAACGAAATTATCTTAAATTTATACTTAGGTTTCTATCTATTTTAGTTAATTGTCGCGATCCGGGAGTATAGAACAGAATATTTGACGATCTTCTGAAGTGATAAACATATCAGTTTTAATAATTGTCATTTGCTTGATTTTACTCTAGCCGATTCTATCATTGATAAATTGTTACATTTTCATTTTGTAAAGGGTATTTGACACATTTCCTGTTTTGGTACTAAGTTAATATTTAATTATATTTACCGTATCATCATCACATCATCACGACCCTTCAATGGCCCACTGCTGAGCCGGGACTCCTCCTTAGAATGAGGAGGGTATGGCCGAGTGCGGGTTGGCAGACTTCACACACCTTTGAGAACTTTTTGGGAACTCTCAGGAGTGCAGGTTTCCTCACGATGTTTTCCTTTACCGTTAAAGCAAGTGATATTTAATTGCTTAAAACACACATAAATAACCACTGAGCCAGTATTTACCGTATACGTTTACATAATTGAATACGATGACCAAAAACTATAATAATGTGCAAAGTATATTAAAATGAATATAATATAAAAATTTCAACAACCGCCGACAATATAGCAATGCTACAGGTTCTTTACAGCATCACTACAACTACTCTACGGCACTTGTTTTTTTTTTTATATATATAACTAGATCGGCAAACAAGCGTACGGCTCACCTGATGGTAAGTGATTACCGTAGCTTATAGACATCTGCAACACCAGAAGCATCGCAAACGCGTCGCCGACCCTATCCCCAATTTCCCCCAGAAGCTCTGGTCAAGGTGACCAGAGCTTCTCTCACCAACAGGAACACAACACTGCTTTAGAGTAGTGTTATTTAGCTGTGATCTTCTGTAAGGTCGAGGTACTACCCCAGTCGGGCTGCTCCATATTCGAGCAGGAAATTTCCTGCTGTGCCCTACCTCAGTTAAGCTTGTCGTAAACTATAAACATCCTACTAATATTATAAACGCGAAAGTTTACTCTTTCACGCAAAAACTACTGAATGGATTTTGATGAATCTTTACAATAATTTAGCTTTTACATCTATAATTTATAATGATATAATTTGATTTATCCAAAATCCAGTGGTCGCAGCTAGTACTTAATACTACTCTAGCCTCGCTGTAAAGTAACCGCAGCATAATTTTACAATCGAAGCATCGCTGTGAATTAACTTGTGCTAGTGTTGCTTTAATACCTGCAGTATAGTAAATATAGTACTAATATAGACTCCAATGATATTTGCCGTAAGTTTGCTTAAGGTTGTGGCATTACTGTAGTGTCCCTGAAGTAAAGTAGCCAAAATATTGCAAAGGTGTATCAGCAGTAACTATGCTAAAGCTTTACTAAGAATACCAGTAGCGTAAGTATATCACAATAATCTAATGTGAATTAATAGTTTAAAAACAAATCGCTACAAGCTATTAAATTGGATATAATGACGAAATCTATTACATTATAGATTAATGATATAATGCATGTGCAATTGTATCACGAGGAGGATAATATGTTAAGAAGGATGAGAAATCTACAGTAAATTATGTGTATTAAGCTAATAATGAAAATAATATTTACTTCGTATAATTTACAAAAAAATTGTCATCATTAATATCATATCGATGATACAATGTTACTGATAAATATTAAAAATCTGAAATATTTATATTATATGGTCGCATCATCGCCTTAGCACAAGACATGAAACCTTATGTGTAATTAAAATTTGCTTTTATGACATTAATATAGGTATAACTGGCACCAATCTTTATATGTTATACTATAAAAATGTAACTTGTCAAATGTCTGTACATAGAAAATATTTCATGAAACTCAATTGGAGATCTTTATGTTTTAAGTTCAGCTCAGAAAATCCAATCATTTGATACCCATATTGTAGAAGTACATGTTAGATTATTTACGTAACATAGCTTACCATACATTGTCATCCAAACTAATCGTGTATACAATGTTTCAGCTCAATCGATTGAAGGTATCTTATAAAATTTATTGAAATTGAAGATATCTTCAGATAGCTTCAAAATTGAGTTGAATGCTTCCACGCGAAAAATCATAGATTGGAAGTTTGATTGTTTATCTGCTAGTATGTGCGTCAGACAAAAAAATTGAAGAAGTTTTGGGTAGGTAGACAAGGATTATACTTATTTAAATAATAATTAAATATTTACTAATTATTTTTGTTTTACCTGAAATTGTTAGGGCACGGTTTGTATAAAGAAGATTTTTGGAAAATCTACTGGGAAACCAGAATAGCCGTAACTTTGGACGGTAATTTTGTATGAATATCTTAATAAAATAATATATGTTTGCTTTAATTAGACAGTTTTAATGTTATATTTAAACAACCTAGACCCCGGAAAGACACACGTTTTAAATTTAAATAAGTTTGTACTTTTCATGTAGGTACTTAATTTAGGAGATAGTCTGCACAGTATCACGTAAAAGACGCTAATATAATTCACTTTACCCGAGTTAATACTACGTAACAACGGCAAAATCCTTCATAATAGAGTCCCAGCATCACGACACAACATCAATTGAATAGGCATAATGGTCACCAGTTGAGCTCCGAATCTCCATTTCAAAATTAAAGGAGAATATAAAGTTATCGACGGTGTTTCTAACTTGGGGCGGGTTAATATATCCTTGAGATATATCGACCCGCTATTAGATTTATACTTCGTATGTTATAGCAAGTTTATTCAAAAATAAAGCCCTTAATGCTATACCACGAATTTAATTGCAAATTTAAATACTGAAACGAATAATTTGATTTGCTTAAAATATATCATTTTTCGCTTAGAATACAACTGGAAGTCCTAGAAGTTTAAAGTCCGGGTCCACTGAAATCACTATATAATATTTATGGGAAGGAGGGAGGACAAAACACAAAAGGACTGAGATGGGTAAAACGATTGGTAGTTGTCCCAATTCTAATAATAATAAGTTATGCAACCAAATCTCACCACTCGGGTTCCACACAATTTAAATTAAGTAGAAACTCTGCCGTCGGAAAATTGTTGTTCCTACATCATCAACATACGTCGCAGTCAATTTTTTCCCTAAGTAATAATTCCTATGCGAGTGTCAAAATGTGCATAAACGACCTTGCTTTTTACTAAAATTCACGATTTTCAGACGATGCAACATCTTAAAAAAATTGACTTGAACAATAGAGTTTCACGTCGGAATCAATTTTAATAATGATTAAATCTAAACGACAATCAAAGTGTGACTTCTGCACTGCGCTAGCACAGCGTTCAATTACCTGCTGAGGAATCAATTAACATTAACATTGATAGCGCTGTTGAAGGCAGGTTCAACATCGCCATAATATTTTATTCCCAAAATACTTTTAGACAAAATCGAAGCCTTGGATAGATCACAAAACATCAATATTTCCGCACAAAAGCAATTATCGAAATGCCATTACGAAAGCATACTGACATTCTGATAGTGCGTTTGTATCATGTGAAAATTGCCCGAATGATTGAAATGGCCATGTAGAACCGCAACCCACCCGATCTCGGACCAACCGTCCGTAATTTCGCTCTCAGAGGACTTCCCAATGATAAAAGCTTTTAACGAAGCTTTTTAAAAGGCTTGTGACTAACGCTTGGTGGAACGGCTAAGATGAAACAGCTAGGATGCGAGATCATCATTTTTTTTACTGAAAAATGAAGGGATAACGAAGATCTGAATGCGTTAATTGACTGCCGAAGTATTAGGTTCAGTTAATGATAATAATTATTTTAACTTTTAAGTAAGAAATCGCATGGACCTGTAAGTAGGGTCGACCTAGCGGCGGTCAGATTGTAAAATCAGGACTGCCACTCCGCGTCGTTTTTGCGCTCACTACCAATACTTTTTTGTTTTTCATTAACCTACATTCTATTAATGAAAGGCAATTAAAATGGCCAAATATTACCCTAAATTAACATAAATCGCATTAATAATATTAATATTCTATAGAGATTTATTTGATTCGAGCCATAAATTAATATTTTCTATTTAATATTTTAATTTCGTCAATATATTTGTCCGTGAAAGGTAGAAGATTATCAAATAATCGAATCATCATCGCCATCTATGGCGTTGGAGTAGGGTCAGCAGTCAATTCCGTCGGTTTGACAGTCTCGACCATTTATATGTTTTCGATGGTCTGTCGGTCTTACTCTAGCCCGGTCTCTCAAGGAGTAAAGTATTCTCTAGATAGTGCTAGTGAAGAGTTAAGTGCAGTATTGTGTTAGTGCTGGGAGTGCTGTGTGTTAGTTTAGGTTTAAGTCAGTTTAAACAGATTAACTTAACGTAACTTGGAGTTAAGCCGGGAGCCTGAGCAATGGAGACGAGTGTTATAATTCTATTAAAAGGCCTTTTATGCCTATACCTTGGTCACAAGTCCAAGGCACTGCTTAGATTTCACTCGTAATTGTTAGAGATCGTATTTGATTATTTATCGGTTCAGTAGAAATATCAACGTTGTATATGCCATAGTCCTAAATACAAAAGTCCATTCAATATCATCACCCCTTTTAGTGTTCTCCAATATTCCCCTTTCCTCCTTTCTTTTCATCATTAAAATCCCCGACATATTTATTATAATTTTAGTTTAAAAATATAGGTATCAAACATATTATTTAGTTCAATTTAGTCCAATCATTATGTTTTTAAGAAGACTAAGGCTAGTACTACTAGGCGCGGTCGACTAAGACAACGCGGCAGAAAAAAATATAAATAATATTTAGATATATAGTAATATATCAATCAAATTTGAAAAGCTGAACATAGCAGCAGTTTTTTTTTTCTATGTTTATTAGAAGACTAAAGAGACGCGGTCGAGTATGAGACTACTCGCCAGAATTCATTAAAAATAAATAAACTATGTCTTGATTCACGCCAATATGTGTATAGGATATTATGCGTGTACCTATAATAATTAATAAAAGGATTGCCCATGGGTGAATTCTCATGATGCATGTAGGGATAATCGCCGATTTGTGTTACATCTCATATTAAATTAAATTGTGTAAAGGGCCTCTACGCGTTGGCTACGGCTCCACGCATGCCTTCCAAATGTCCGAGTCACTGTTAACCCGTCATTGGAAAAGACATACATAATAATAATTATGATAATATTATGTTTTACTGCTTTTAACATAAATAATATAAAGATATTGTTTGACTTGTAATAAAAATATAAATCGGTATATAATAACTTAAAAAACGATGTTCTTTGTGAGTTGTATTGTAATGTGACAACCCTATGAAGCCGCTAGCTCGCGCCGCTAATTTCAGTTCCATAGAAATCACTACTTATCTGACATTAGACCAAAAGTACAGTTTTTCACTCTACACCGTAGAGTGACATAGCTGTGCTCTCTCAATCCCAGAATAAAGTATAAGTATTAAGTAATGGTTGGGTAGTTGTAAAACTTTTTAATTTAATTTTTCTTTTCGTAATACCTAAAAGGGATATTGTTATTTTATCTATTGATAGAAAGAATTGATTTTGAAATATCGCTTTACAATCATTCCAAATATTAAATTATATTAAAGCGCAGTCACTATAACATACGCTCAATATTACGAATTAACTTATGCAAATTGCGGAAAAAACTTTCAAATATGGCAGCAGTGAGGATTTAATTTTTTTATGTTCAGTAAGAATTCGCTGCCTTGCTGTTACACTTATTTATTACATAAATAAAAATAAAATGTTCTCAGCACGAATACTAAATAAATTACGATAATATACTGTGTCACGTAAAGACGTCTTGAAATTAGGTTAGATATTTAAATAGGGTAGACATTCTTGTAACTTAAATGATTGGCTTGGATTATTTTTTTTTACGTTAGTAATTATTTGACATAGGCTTCGATATTTTTTTCTTATTATACGCTTATATGATGAGTGTGTTATTGTTATTTAAAATAATATTTTTTAGTAATACGCTTTCTGTGTTTAGTTGCTAAACATGCGGCGAGACGCTGTGATTGAACCACGAATTCTTAATACCCATTGTTTATATTGTTTATTTATAATTCTTTAGTTATTTAGTTAAAAGCAAAAACTCAAAATTAAACTTCCTACAGACTTCCAAAAAGTTAATATCCAGTCATGAATACATAAAGTGTATAAAGTTTAAAAATTTAAAGCTTACTTGAAAGTAGAAGGCAGGCTTGCCGCGAGATGGAAGTGTGTCAACACTTGACCAGGGTGGGTTATCAACTGAGGATTGGCGCGCGACGTGAAATGAACTCAAGGAGAGGCAGTACGACTAACCACCTCGACCGAACGCATTACACTACTTATCGACCCCGCGCGCGCCGCAACTCCCGCTAACCCCTGCCTGATTGTCCCCGCGCCTCTTGCCGCACACCGTTGCCAAAATGTGAGAAAGCTTTAAACATTTCATCGTCATTGTTCTCATCATCTCCACCATTGATGACCACGTGATAATTTTCATATAATAAAAAATATAATGTCACTTTATTCAATAAAAATATTGTTGAAATCAAAGAATCCGTTAAGATTCGACATTGATTTTCCAAACTTTGAGCACCTCTCTGACGTAATATAATTAAGTTTGCGAATATTAACTACTATAAAAATTATTGAGCAGGCTTCGTTAAAACTAACTGTTATATATGTAAAACTTTAAATCATTAATAATTTTATTGAATTATTAAATATGGCCCATCTCTTTTTTTGCTTTATGTTTATAATAGCTAAAAAATTAATATGAATTTATATTTACATAAAAAACGCTTTTTTAATGGGGACGAAGCTTGTTTTGACGTGAGTGATTGTTATTGTTTCTAGTATGAAATTATAATACTACGTTAGAATCACTTTCAGTAAAGTTAAATAAATTCGTAGCCCAATGATTATGTTTTTATAAATATATGTTAATAATAAATACTTTTGGTTCCTTGCTTACTTTTAGTTAGTATTAAATCTTATATATAAAATTCTCGTGTCACAATGTTAGTTACCATACTCCTCAGAAATGGCTCGACAGATTTTTATGCAATTTTATATGCATATTCAGTAGGTCTGAGAATCGGCTACTATCTATTTTTCATACCCCTAAGTTATAAGGGTGGCCCACCCCAATTTTTTAAAATATATATTGCAAAACAATGTTTGCCGGGTCAGCTAGTATTATATAATATAAGTGACGAAATATATGCTTGGGATAGACTGTCTAGTGATTGAAATAAACACAGGTATGGTAAGTATTATGTACGGGATGAGCAAGTAACTAATCAAAATTATATTATCTCTCCCTTTTCTTACATTTCTCTATAACTTTATATTTATATTTACTGCATATTACTCCTCGACGGAAATTAAAAATAATTATTAAATTTTTACACACCATAAATCTAGCATTGTAAATACAATTTGAAAATCTATATGGGAAAACAGTGAAACTTGATACCACACTTTGTTTTTGCTTTAAACAACGAACTGAAAGAGTTTTCAACTTTTGAAAACTATTTTATGTAGAGTTTATGTAGGAATTGTCTAAGAAAGAACCTTTAATATTCATAAATTCAATAATTACGCTGCTGATAGTTGGGGTATTTCTGTTAAAATAATTAACTCTGTGTCGGTTATAAACTTTACATAAAGTAAATTCAAAATTTAAGATAATAATAATAATAATAAATAATATAAAGAGGTAATAAAATAGTAATTAATAAATATTATAACATAATATGTACAAATAAACATAAAAAGTAATTTATTTTATATTTAAAACGTCATTTAATACATTAGAAATAATAATCGATCATAATTTTCAATAATAAATATATTAAAAATAATACAAACGGTTCGTGTATTAGTTAGTATGGGGGGAAGTATCGGAAAGTATGGAAACTGCCGATAGTCTGACCGATCGCCCAGCATATATAGGGGGGCAGCGTGAGATCGTCGGCACAGCAACTCACATTCATGTACTACATATGATACCGATATAATAAGTATTTATCATAGATGGTTTGTGGGTGGCCATCTAAAGAATTATAACAATTTTAAACATGTATAGGGGCGATGCATGTAATAATAATGAACCTTTCAAATAATGAATATAAATATGTTTTAATAATAATATCTTATGTAGTTACGATGTTGTGGTGATGCATGTGTTTAGATCAGCCTCCTTACAAAAATGTTCTGCGAGAGTAGTCTTGCAGGACCTCCATATTTCGAACGAGCTTTGGCATACGGACGGAAGGTGACTCTTAGATGATTTTGATTGTCTTTGAGAAGTCCATCTGTCTGTTGCTGGAGCCTTGCGTATCTTGGTGGTACGGACGCGAGATGCCTCTTAGTGTGATTAAGTTCTACTTTGAGAATTCTTGTGTACGGTGCCAGATATGCTTTATTCTTGACGATGCGCTGTGGACTGGTTTGTTGGCTTTGTGGCTACATCAGCTACTAACAGACTACCCCCATGACAAGTTGTCTTGAATATTTCATCATTTGATACTCCGAGGTCTCTGGTGACTCAGACGATGTTGTTTGTGTCTATTGCTGTGATTTGTTTCTTCAATGTCCTGATGTCCAGTTTGATATCGCTGTGTCTATCACTCTATGATTTGATACTCCGAGGTCTCTCGTGGCTCAGACGATTTTGTTTGTGACTCTCACTGTGATTTGATTCTTCAACATCCTGGCGTCTCAGTTGATATCGTTGTGTCTATCACACCATCGTATCCAGCTGCTGAGTACAACCACGAACATTGTCTGTGGACTTTGTTTATGGACATTGTGAGTGGCATCAATAGTCCTTGTCAGGACTGCCCCTTAGCTTAGTGCTTTTAAATAGACATTGTAACATGTCATAGTGGTAGGGCGTCTGGTGAATTATCCTTATGGGATATTTACTAGCATATAGGACAGTGTGGTCTACTTTGTCTCTTTACTTCCGTGGCTTGCCACGTAAAACAATTATCTGTCGTATTACGTCTCTTTGTTTGACTCATATGCTCGATGGGAGTGTTGCTTTTTGTAAGCGAGTTGTACATATATCATATTTCACATTCCACTAAGGTGGACCATAACACATATTTATATCAGCTCCGGCTGCAACGATTATCAGCTCCGGCTGCAACGATTATCAGCTACGGCTGCAACGACTTATCCACCACGGTGGTTTTTACTTATCAGCTCCGGCTGCAACAATATCCACTTCGGTGGCAACATTTTATCAGCTCCGGCTGCAACGATTATCAGCTACGGCTGCAACGATATCCACTCCGGTGGCAACGATAACACATTTATGTGAATATGAATATGTGCATTCCTTGCAATCAGCCGCCTAAGTGCTGTGAGTTCTTACGAACTGATGTTTGAACCAGTGATTTATTTATAACCAGGACTTGTCCCTTTGTCTTCGGACACCTTGCAGCTTTGCTGTTTTAATGGATTCATTTCCATCACAAGGCTCACGCCTTTTTATTATTACAGCTTCGGCTGATTTACTAAGGCTTCGGCTTTCAACACTGCAGTCTTGACTGTATTACCCGGGCTTCGGTCCTTGCTAATGTAGCATCAAAAGTGTAGGCGCACTATAAATATCTCCCACCTTCTATCCTGGAGGGTTCACGATTTGGTTGGAACCCATTGTCGGTGGCGGGTGTGGGGCTGCCGACCGATTTTCTCTTTTATATTTTAATATTATAAGAGGAAGGGAGAGACTCCTTCAGCTATCTTCTTTATCACTAACATCCTTCTGATGTCATTATTTATAAAATTATTATACATCTATGCGTCATCACAACATCGTTATTACATTAATTTAATAAAATGCAAATCGATCTTTATTTAGTTTAATTTAATTAAATTATCTTCTTCGATGACCTATTAAACTCAGGCCTCTGATACTCTAAAAGAACTTTGATGGTTATTATTTACACAACGTATTAAGGGTCCTAACTAGACGATCACAAGCCTGATTAAATATTTTATAAATGATTTATTAACCGTTATTGAATTGCCGTCTTCCTCTTGCGTTATTTATTTATATTTTTATGTATTCTATGTATATTTTATAGAGTTAGCTCGATATAGTTACAACTCCACTATTGATGCCATTGCACCGTATCTAGCTACTATTTTCAATACTTGTATTAAACGTAGGCGTGTTTCCTGACCTTGTGAAGCATAGTAAAGTAACACCTATATTCAAAGCTGGACTGACCCAAATAATTTACGACGCATCTCAGTATTGCCAACGCTTAGTAAAATATTTGAAAAACTAATTTTAAACCAAATGTTAATTCATTTTAATTCACATAATCTTCTCTATGTGAAACAATTTGGTATTACTAAGGGTTGTTCAACGACGGATGCTGGTGTCGAATTAATTAAAAATATCTTCACAGGATGCACTTGGAATATTCTGTGACTTATCTAAGGCCTTCGATTGTGCACAGCATGCAACTCTGGTTAAAAAGCTACGCCACTATGGCATAAGGTCGACCTTATGAACTCCCATATAAACAATATAGTTCAAAGGGTAGACGTGAATGGCAAGAGATCTACTGGGGCTCGCCTGGATATGGGGGTTCTATTCTTGGACCATTTCTCTTCCTCATTTATATAAACGACCTGCCAAACCTTGTAGAAAAAAAGAACAAGATAGTATTTCTTGCTGATGACACTTCACTAATATTTAAAGTGAAACGCCATCAAACCGAATATGACGACGTAAACAATGCTCTCTCTGATATTGTACATTGGTTCAGTGCTAATAATCTAATGTTAAATAGTAAGAAAACTAAATATATAAAATTTACGACACCTAATGTTAAAAAAATAGAGACTAGTGTATTTATAAATGGAGAGGAATTGGAAGCAGTGGAAACTACCGTATTTTTGGACATCACTGTTGATTCTAAATTACAATGGAGCCCCCATATTGAGAGATTGGCCAATAGACTCAGCTGTGCAGTATACGCGGTTAAGAAAATTCGCCAATTAACTGATATAGGCACGGCTCGTTTAGTTTACTTTACCTACTTCCATAGTATAATGTCTTACGGCATTCTACTTTAGGGTAACGCAGCCGACGTGAACGGGTTTTTGTACTGCAGAAGAGAGCTATTAGCGCAATCTATAGGAAAATTTAAAAAGCATGTGTGACAAAGGCTATTATAACATTACAATTTTTTTGAAGATGTTACGCCTTGGGAATGATGCGTTCGCTTCAGGTTTTCTTAATTTATAAAATACTAGAGGCCTGCCCTCGCTTCGCTCCGGGTATTTAAAACAATATTATAATTGATGTCCTTAATTTGTTATTCTGTAATTGTGTAGTTTTTCATTATTTCAAAAATGAGAGAGAGTAAGAAAAAGTTATAAAAAGAAAAATAATGGAAACAAAAATAAAAGAAAAGCGACAGATGCTAAAAGAGGGAGGACAGAACAAAAATAAAATTGAATAGGTAAAGGAGAGAGAGAAAAAGAGATAATTGAAAGAAAGAAAGTAAAAAGAGACTGATCATACTGAACAAATAAAAATAAGAATTAAAGATAGAGAAAAGAGAGAGGATGAGAGTCAGTGATAGTATTATAAGAGGAAAAGAGATGGAAATACAATAGAATTCTCTCAATGAAAGAATTTTTAAAATCGGATCAGTAACAACAAAATGACCTTATTCTATTAATTAAAAAATGTATATGGCAACACTAAATCACCTTTGTCCCTCACGAATAGTGTAGTTTTCTCTCAGTGAAAGAGTTTTAAAAATCGGATTATTAACAACAAAATGACCATATTCTATTAATTAAAAAATGTACATGGCAACACTAAATCACTTTTGTCACTCACGAATAGTGTAGTTTACTATCAGTGAAAGAATTTTAAAAATCGGATTAGTAACAACAAAATGACCATATTCTATTAATTAAAAAATGTACATGGCAACACTAAATCATTTTTGTCACTCGAGAATAGTGTAGTTTTCTTCAGTGAAAGAATTTTTTAAATCGGACTTGTAGTTCCTGAGAAACTCTTCAATTTACAAAATGGCCACCTTATGGCACTTAAATGGCCATATCTTTTTAATTAGAATATTTATGGCAACACCACATAACACCACATAGCCTATGTAATAAACCCGGAATGGATGTACCTTCCTATCGGTGAAAGAATTTTCAAAATCGGTTCAGTACTTTTAGAGCCTATTCGCAACAAACAAACAAACATACAAATATACATACATACAAACAATCAAATCTTTCCTCTTTATATAATAGTATAGATATAGATATTTGTTATAAAAATTGGCATTAAAAAAATTCAAAGATAAAAAGTAAAGTATCCAAAAGAAATAGTCCCGCGAGTTTCTTCTTGTTTCGCCCATTCTTCTCAGGTCTGGGTAAGGTCGTTTCCGAAAGGGTAGTAGATTCCGACGTTCAATAAGATAATGTAAATTCCAATATTGAATGAAAAATTTTGACTTCGACTAATAACAACCCTTTAATAAGTATTTTCTTTGGTGATAACTTAAACTTAATTATATCTGATCTAGCGGCCCGTCCCGGCTTCGCACGGGTGGACATTTAACACACCAGCGCGTTGGAGAGATTTTTTTTATATTGCAATTTTTGATTTCGTAATATCTCTTGAATGGAATGTATGATTCCAATAATTCTAAAAGTAATCAACAGTTATTGAAACTGTCTAGAATACGAAAGAATTTATTTAGATAAGAATTAATAGAAAGGTATGGATAATATGGTTAGATTTTGATAGGCATTTCTATCAACTTTTGAAATGTAAAAAAGTAGTTATAGTGACATAATATGTTATATAAGATTATTGAATTTCTTTTGTTATATCATCAATACTTTCCGCAGCGCAGGCGATGAAAGATATTTTATAGCTAATTTTTTTACACCTTAGGTTGGTTACAATAATATTAGTGTAGATTACATTTCCTTAAATCGTAATTTTCTGAAAAGACATCGATGTTAAGTACAAAAAGCGTCTGTTCAATATTATAATAAAGATTTTTACCCGTGAGGGGACGGGTTCGAATACAATTCCCTTCTGCCACTGGAAAAGCCTCTCGTAAGAGGCGAGTAACCCAGCACCCCATTGGTGATGTTTCTTTCAAAGAAATGGAAGAAAAATAAAGCATGATACAAAACAGACAGTCACTAGGTCAGAATTTTTACAGTTTATAGTACTTTTAGAAATTGTGGTAGATCGCGTTAGTATAGTAATAATAAAGGTTGTTTTGCCTGAGCTTATATTAATATTTTAGCTAAATTATACGCACATTTATCAAACATCGAACATCCTGCCGTCTTTGAAAAATATTTAAACTTTTAGACATTACATAAATGATTAAATATTGTTGTAATAGTGAGTGTTGCTTCTACGATCACTTACTGATACGCGTCTTCTATATTTAAGCTAGCTTTACATTATAAGTGTATGTCACCTTTACGAAATGACTCGGACGTTAGTCCGATATAAAATAAAATAATTCTCGAATTAAGACCTAACGTGTATATGTCACCGGAAATGTATGAAACTTAGGAATTGTACACATCTCTCAAAAATATATGTCGGAAACTAAAATAAAAGAGTAATAGGAATGGATGGCCTATCTCTAAAGTTATACGGGCGCAATACGGTCAGGATATAACTAAACGTTACGATCTCTTAATATTCTGACAAGAACTATTTTGACAGGAACCCAAGCAGTGCCTTGGACTTGTGTCCAAGGTGTAGGCTTAAGGATATCCTTTAAATGATCACTCCACTGCTTAGTTTTACTGTCTAAATCCAAGACTAGACTAACATAAACCTTTTTTTTTTTTTTTTGACGCTGAAAATGCAAAAAACACTTTTAAATGATTGTATGTTTAAAAAATAATTTAAACCACATTTTTAAAAAATCCGCGGACTTTTGTGTGTAGCATACAAAAAATTTATATAATGTTATATATGCAAGTGAGCGATTTTCCGTAAACCTTTAAAGGAAAAAAGCAATAAACCGGGAAGTATTAAGTTAAAATCAAATATGGTTTATACTAGTTTTACATATTAAGTTGCTTTTTTTAAACTATTTTTTCTTGCAATCGAAATTTAATCAGATATACCTAAAAAAATACTTGAAAAGATACTTGACACGATCAAGGCGTACAGTGATTTTCTGTTTAAAATACAAGTAACCTTGATTTTTTTTTCTTTAAAATTCTACAGTTTGGTGGCATTTTATGGTATAATCTTGGTCAATGATAGGATTTCTTCAAAATTGAATGCTCTACAAAAGTGTCCATACGTAGTCGTAACTCAAACTGGCGATGTAGTAGTGGTCACTAAACCCGAGGTTTTCATGTAATTCTCCTTTTTTGCTCCTATCTCGTAAATAACAAGAGCTACAAAAAAAATATAAATCACAAACTTGTAGGAAATTCAATTTCCTACCAAGAAGGTCTTAAGCACCAAATTGCTATCATCGATATTTCTTGAAATATGAGCTTGAGGTATTGGGATTTATATAAACAAGACAAAAATATATGAAGACTTCATGTATTATACTACCTCAACTTAAGAACCCAATTTCATTTGCGGTCAATACAATTCTAGTCAAACCTAACCAATAATTTTCACTACACACAAACACTATCTTCATTATTTATGACTTATATTTATTACTAGGAATGTTATATAATAATTTTTTTATTTAAAAATAACTTGCGACGATCAAAAAATCATTAGATTTTATCACTTTTTGGAAAAGAAAACGTAACTAGAGGCAAGATACTGGAAAAATATACTTTTTCCATTTTTTAAATAAATAAGGTCAATCAATTTTACCCCAATGAAGCGAGGGAGCTGAGGTAAAGAGTAAAATAATATAATATGTGGTTACGTCACGCTAGATAATTTGCCACTAATTAAACCACACTGCAACTACTTTGTACATATTATATTTATTGCGTTGTAAGTACGTTGACTCGCGTGAATTCATCCATGTAGCGCTTAGTTTTTACTAAAAATCGCCTAAGTGTGAATCTGACAGATAAATGAAACCTGTGTGTCGATTCAAAAAATATGTGTACAAAATTTCATTCATATTCTGTTAGATGATCTTGCACGAATAATAACCTTTTATCCCACAGAAACTCTGGTGAACACTTTTAGTATTCAATGTGCTGATGCGAGTTACAAATTATAGCTTTTTTAGTTGTTTGCGCGAACAATAACCGTTTATACCTGCAACTGGTTTGATCAGGAATCAAAGTATTCTATACATTTAATAAAGTTACACATAGTTACTCACTACTGTGTAGAATGATTTTCCTATATATCTTTAGCTAAGTCGTACCTCACCGTAAAGGTCAACAATTTTATTATAGAAACTAACGTGGTAATTAGTCATTTTTCAACAGGGAACTGGCAACCTCACCTACACCGCAACCGTTATCCTCGCGCGCTCGAAGAGCGGCGGCCCGCAGTGTTCGCCGAGCAGCCACGGCGAGCGCGTCCACTGGCTGAAGAAGATCGCCCAATGCGATCGAAACTGTAGTACCAATTTACCACAATAATACGTGAGTGTTACCGTTTTGCATAGTTTTAAAAATATCTTTAGCTGTTTTGTATGAATAATAACTTTCAATCAGGATCTCTGCTATTACCAAGTCTCGCAACGCAGTTCTGCCCAAAAAAGTTGTGATTCCGAATGTAAAGGAAGTCGATTAATGTAGTACCTACCTATCTTTGGGAGCAAAACCATATCAATTTTTTGATTTCTTTAATAAAAATATTGACTTGACAAACGCACGCAGTAACATAATCTGATAAGCAATTTAAATATATTTTCCATTTAGGTATTGTATTGTATGGAATGTGTGTTCGTGTTTCCGCAGTTAAACTTATATCAATGTAGGTACTTTAAAACAAATATAATCAGACGAACTATAGATTTAAACATACCTCAAAATGGATTAAAAGTGACACATAAAAAGGGACGCCCATTTGTAAAAAAGATCCAGACGATTTAACACCATTAATATCAATTCTCTGTAGAGTACAGAGAGACAGAGAGTATTTACTAAGATATGAAGCAATGAAATTGACCATCTATACCATAATACATTACACCATTTGCATTTTGCGATTTGTCATCGTCGATTTTCGTAACCTTTCGGATAATATTTTATTTACATTATTTTATGAAGATATTGCTGTTTTGTGTCATAAGAAAAGACGCAGACATATTTTTAGATAATTTTTGACAATTATTATTTTCTAGGATTTATCCTGAGCGGGTCTCCGGTTATTTTAAAGAATATTGAAGAATTATATTACAACAAAGGTTTATTTATTTATTTATACAATGGAATACAATAACACGTTTAATAAATGCTAACTTAAGGTGTCAAACATAAACTCATTTGACAACTCATTTTACCGGACACCAGTGTCTTCGATATGATACTTAACATTAATAACAAAAAAATAATAAAATAATCAAAATGAATACTATTACAACTTAACATCTAATGTTTACGCATTTACAGTTCGCGTATTCTTAATTAATAGAAGGTAGATTTTGCACCGTTTATATTAAATTTAAGCGCGATAACGAATTAACCTTTTTATAAATTGTTAGTAGTCTTATACAGACTGATTTGATTTTACTTTACTGTGAGGTATGTATGTATGTATGTGTTTGAGATTTGTATATAATTTTTATAAATATGCCAAGTTTAAAACATATGTTTATAATTTTAAATATTTTACCTACATAATCGTTGAATTTATGATTCCTTGAAAATATTTTTTTAATTTGTATATTATGTTTTTATTTGTTAATTCTTCTTTTAAAGACAATGGTCATTGGTTAATTAAATTAGGAATAATATATTTCAGAGTTTTTTTGCCGTATAAGTTTGCATAAAAGTATTGTGTATAATATAAAGTGTTTTTATTAAAAAATTGTTCTGTTAGTAAAGACATTTGAGTTTTTTCGTGTACAGGTATTATTTTACAGACCTTAAATAACTTTCTACAATAACTTTCGTATACTTTTTTTATATTATATGGTATCTACTATCGCTTTAAGAATTCAGAGTAGTAATGTGAATATTTGATCAAGATGTAATTTTGTAAATTGTATTTCTATAAAACATTTTTAACAAAAAAATTAAATGCACTAAAAAGTTGAAAAATAATTACCGTTTTTATTAAGCTCACTTTATTAGGACCATAATGTACAATCATTGTTGTTTTAAGATGTACACTTGTACTCACTATTTCGTTATGGTGGACATTAACTAACATATTCGTAGCCGTATATCGCGTACGAGTATGATATCAGTCAGTAAACCTCGAAAAAAATCTACCTATTAACGTTAACATTAGAGCAGTCTAAGTTAATTATTCTTTAACCACCTTTATAGAAAATATTGTACTTATATTCAAGTACAATATTTTCTATAAAGGTGCCTCGTTAAGAAAATGTAAGATTTTCTTTGTACTAAGAAAATGTAAGATTTTCAATCAAAAACACTCCAGGCTAATTCCTTAGCCTGTCTTGATATAATAGCCCAGTAAAGCAGCTACGTTTTTTGCTTTTATAAAGTAAAGTAGTTATTAAAGGTTTATTAATTTAGCAAAAATATAATATTAAATAAATTATACAGTACATTTTTCTTATAGATTCAGTTAAACACAATAGATTTTCATATAAACTTTTTCCTGTTGGTCACCTTAGGAGTAAAATTTCCAATAACCTTAGTTCTGACCTATGGTATTAAAGTAAACCAACATGCAATTTTCGATGTTAGGAGACTCCGCAGGAGTTTAGGCTGTGCATTAACACGTTGGTCTGTCTGCTTGTTGACAGATGACACCGTGTGATGCTTGGTCACCCACATTGTTTTGCGTATGTCATTCATATGTCATTTATTCTGATATATGTAAATGAATCTGATGTAAATGAATAAAGATAATTGCGTTAAATATCAATCACGGCTAGTATTTTTATTACAAAATGCTCCTGAAATGACTATCGTCTGTCCTTAATATGTGTACTGATTAATAACACGCCAAAATATCGAATTGCAGTAAGGCTAGATGCATCGTTCATAAATACAGCTCTAATGCGCACAGCTAATCTTTTATTTAAATGTAATCTAACCCATAATTTTGTGATTCCTAAATGGGTTAGATGCTTTTCGAAAGCATATATTTATTAACTTTTTCGCATATACTAGATGAAATGTTTTATCTACAAGTTTAAATATAGGTATGAAAGATTCATATTTTATGGGTACATCAACCATCATTCACCAACATTAGGCTTCATTTCCCTTGACCTCAGGATTGTTAGGATCAGAGGTTGACGAAGTAACAAATCGGTGTACAAAAGTAAACTCATAGCACACATAGATCTATCTCGAAATCGTCAGGCACGAAAAATTAAAGTGGATACTTCGTGTAAACTACGTTCGTATAAAACTTAAATGTATGTAGTATAAAACAAAGTCGCGTCCCGACGTCTGTACGCTTAAATCTTTTAAACTACGCTACGGACTGTAGATGAAAGTCAACCAATAAAAATAGTGATTCAAGTTGGTTTATATTTATAATACGTGCATATCATAGTAGAGAAATCGTCTGAAGTCGTAGCGGATTGGACGTAAATTATAAATAAGAGTATATCAAACTTAATATCTATGGCAGATCGTAAACAACATAATAGACAACATGTACAATTAAAGAAACTAACTACTATTTTTGGAGGAAAAGTTAAAAGGGAATGGAGCAATAATTATTTTTATTAAGTTTTAAATGAACAAAAAAATATTTTTTATTTATTTAAAACACACAAATAAAATAACTGTTTAAACTATGATTAAAAGTGATACAAAAAGTGTACATTGGCGACCTTACTGAGAGGTAGAGAAGAGCAATCTCTTACAGTCAATCTGGGAGTGTGGGATTCATTTTGAGTGTGAAATTTGAAATTTGAATGTTAAATTTACGTAACTTTAATTATTTAGTTTATTTAATATAAATACTATATAAATACCTTACTTAGTGTCAAACCTACAGTATCAAAGGGACCCTTAGTTTGGTTTATATGTTGACGTAAAGAAGTCAGCTTCTTTTTATATATGTATGTATATACCTAGGTGTACCAAATAATCCTAATATCTATAAAACTTGTTATATAGGCAATTATTAAAAACTATTTGTAATAAAAGTGGAGTGAAATCTGCATTAAAAATAATTTGAAAATGATTGCCCCATAATTGTGAAAATTTCTTGTTGTTGCAAAAATAAACATTTCTTCATTAAAAAACAAATGTTCTATGAACCTTTCAAATGAGACATTTCCATGGAGTTTATATGGCTTTGTAGTACGCATTACCCCCTTAGAACGCATTTTCTTTTGTTAAGCACGTGACTCACCTCTTACGAGATGCTTTCCCAGTGGCAAAGGGGAATTGTATTCGAACTCGTCTCCTCACGGTTTAAACTACTTTCCGACTTATAAGTGGACCAGTGAACAACGTGATAGAAGTCAAAAAAATTACACAGTATTTTCTTTTGTGTTACGAAATTACTGAAATTAAAGTATATTTATACCTATGACCCAGCAGATGTATACATTTGTCAAGTTGTTTAGTAAATAGACATCGGTCTCGCTTCACTGGCCTAACATTTTGATTGAATAATAATAATTATTTTTCTGACGTTCGATTATATAAATCTTAATTTAAGTTAGACGAAAAATCTATATTTTAAGTTAGATCTTCAGCAATATAACTATGAAAGCTGTATCTAATTTCCAAGTTTTTTTCTGATATAAGGACATGTTCGTACTTAAGCTATGTCGTACTTGAACTATGTTTAATATAATTACGCCTAAATTTGGTTTAAGTTTCTATTATTCGTCGTCTTTGTCTTTCTAGGCTTTTGGCGTTCTAAAGACACATATTTAATTTGAACCCTTTTCGACTACCTTAAAGCAAAAGTTCAAAAACTGAAGTCATTCTTTGTATACGCAGTATTGTTACAATTTTACATAGAATACAAAATTTTAGTTCAATCCGATACCAGAAATGCCTGAAGAATAGCTTGCAAATGACGGATAACTTATGTATGAACATGGGATGTTTTTAAAAATTGCGAGGTGCGTCGTGGGATACGTTGGAACAAAGTTCCTTTCCCTATTATTATATTTAATGTTAAGAATGTACCTCGCCACCACCTCCTTAACATACATACGTGAATCAAAATTTAGAATGGGCAAAATACATACATTTTTATGTTTAGGTTTCAATACCATTAGTTTTGGTTTAATATTTATTTACAAATAAACTTTTTTTTACTCTCTATGAAATGTTTTGTTTGAACTTTGACATATACTTGTAACAAAAGTGTAGCAATGCTATTTTAGTTCTAGCCTTCATTCGCAAATGGACAATAATGAACTTAGTTCCGACAGTTGACGATCCGAAACTCTAGGTGAATTACGGATCGTCGGAATGGAGACCTTTAACATAAAAGGATACATGTCCCCACTGAAAGAAGGCAATTTACAGCTAATTGCAGTTATTTTAATATAGAAATAGTAAGTATATCTAACATCATACATCTATACTTACATAAAGAATAATCAATTTTTCTATGAAATAATTTTTTTAAACTTTATTGGGAGAGTCAAAAAGCCTTAAATGTGAATAGTATATGTCGGAGAATAGTAAAAGACTATCGAATAATTGAATCGTCATCAGTGTTTATGGCGTTGGATTAGGGTAGTAGTCACTTCCGTTGTTTTGACAGTCTCGACCCTTGACCTCTTATATGCCATCGACAGTCTGACTGAAGTCTTAGTCGTGGGAGTTCTCTGGATAGTGTTAGTGTTGTGCTGTGCAGTGTTAGTGCTAGAAGTTTTTGTAAACGTAATGCATTTCATGCGTAAACTTCGAATAACTATTGGATTTCGAATAACTATTGGATACTAATCCAATAATCGTAAATGCAAATCACCTTGCATATCGTCCTAAACTTTTATATTTAAAAAAATCGGACAAGCATGAGTGTAGAACTCATGCACTGAGGGTTCGGTATAATTAGAATTAAGGACAAACTTAACTTTGCTGTCAGAAAACTGTTGTCTCCATACATCGACATATGTCGCAGTCAGTTTACCAATTATAATAAAATGTTTTTATGTCATTTTACGCGAACGCATCACTCCCCTAAGCTGTCCCCCCGGCTCACAAATTTTGCCAACGGGAAGCAAACCCACCGTTATATGACGACGCCTTCATTTGTCCGAGGCTCACAAATCGAGGTGGACTCACGAGAAGGTTTTCGCAGCTGGTTCCCAAAATTAATGGATCCCTAATTACATACTAGATGTAATAAGCGGCAAGTGTCACATTTTCGTTTAAGCAAACTAGACAAAGTTCCTTTAGATGGAGCAAATATTTACGTAGTGAGAACGCGCTGAAATTGCTGGTGCCATATATCCTTATCATAAAAATAACATTGTATTTATCTCAGTGCATAAATTCTATGAAATAATGTGTAATTTCTAAAACACTTTTATTATTTGGTTCTATTTAGCTTAAAAATGTAAATTTATATTAATACTATAAGCCATAAGATTTAGGTTATTTGGTTTAACGCGCTAATTTTAGGAACTTAGAAAAATTCTTTTAATGCTGGATAGTCTCAATAGCATTTATCAAGGAAGGCTAACACACTACAACTAATAAGCTCATTACGCGAACGAAGTCGAGCGTGTGTAATAAATCATAAGTTGGATCTTTACGTGTCTTGATTTATCACATAAAATAAATAATATAATAAATAAAATTCATCATTGTCAGTTTGTCATAGCACATATCATAACCTCATTCACGGAATATTCGTCGTTTAAATAAAAACCGTAAGTTCATTAACAGGTTGCCGCTAGGTTTACATCACAATATTTTTGCATTAGTTGTTATCCGAGCTTAATATATGCCATAACACCTTCTATAATCTACATATTGATTAAACTGACCTATTTTAAGAAGGTATTTTCAACTGTAATCTAGGGTAGTTGAATGATCTTTATTTAGGTTCTTATTTAGTTTTACATAAGCCTTACATTTAAACTTAAACGTCGGGTTTCTAATTTGTCTCGACTTTCAAAAATAACATCGAATCAATGAACTGATTATTTCCATTTTCGATTTAGCTAGACAGAGTTCTTTAATATGTATTAATAAATTTGCAGTAATACCCTAGTGGTTAGGACCTCTTGTATCACGTAGGAAGGTCTGTGTTTAATCCCAAACACACACCTCTGACTTTTCAGGGTTATGAATAGGTGAGAAAGCAGTTATATATCATGCGAACTGTTGTTATATTAATAATTTTCTCTGGCTCAAACATGTATGTTTTGAATTTTAAACTACTTGATAAAGAGGGATTTTAATAAAAATCAGCGTTTGTACTTATGTCAAAGAAAATATTTTAGTAAGAAATAATTAAGTTTAAATTTTAATTATTGTGGTGCATATAAAAAAAAATATTTTGGGTATTTTACCATGCCATAGCACATATGAACAAACGAGGTTGATAAAACATTTTTAACAAAATAATTTACCTACTTCAAACTCTAAAAAATGCACTAAAAAGTAAGAAATAATTTGCTTATTTATTAACCTCCCTCTATTAGGACAATTATATCCAATAATTGATATTTTTGAAGTCGGTGTCAGCCAGGTGAATAGACGTGTAATGAAATGGAATAGTAATAGGTATATCTATTGAAAGAACTTGCAACGAAATAGTATGTATAATTGTACTCTTATAATACTACTTTCTTTACTATTGCTGGCACCGGTTGTTAAGAATTCTTTATTTCTTGCTTTCTAGTGAATATGTTCTGAAACTCATTTATCGCTCATCCACTTATTCACTCTCTCATCGGTTTACTCATTCAATCACTCACTAAATCACCAATTCACCATTTACAAAGTCCCTACTCACTCAATCATCATCTCAATTACTAAACTGTACTACTTTACTCACCCTTCCATCTCCAATCTATTGCACCCACTCAGCAGATAGCTAGTTCTTCAAAAATTATAGGTAAGAACCATCTAGATTATCTGAAATAACAACCGCACCAAAATGGGTTCATTTATCACTTATTACGATGTCACAGACAGACTCATAGATACACTGTTAAACTAATAAAACAAAGTCATCTTGATCCCATTTATTTCACACATAAAAATCAGCTTCAAAAACATCCCAATCTTTCAGGAGCTACAATGTCACAGACAGATACACATATACACTGTTAAACTTGTAAAACAATGGCATCTTAATCCCATCTGCTTCCACACAGAAAAATCCGCATCATAATCGGTATAGTTATACGGGAGCTACGATATTAAAAGGCAGATGAATGATGAATGATGAGCCAAAGTCAAATGGTTGAAATCCATCTGAAAATATTAAAAATACTATGTAGTTTTCTCAGTAGTAGTTTTCTCAATTCCTCAAGACGCCATCATCAGAACTGGATTTTGAAAAAAATCATGGGATGAAATTTCAATATAATAACAAACATAAAAAAAACAACCGAATTGATAACCTCCTTTTTTTAAATTTTGAAGCCGGTTGAATAGAGACGTTTTGTTGTGTAATCTGAGTTTCCAATAAAAGCTTTAAGCTGAATCTCACACTCATATTTCTTTTATTTAAATAATATACTTATGTTGTCCTTACTTGAATAAAGCCATTAAATGTTTATGATATTTATAACTAAATTATCATGAGCTAGGGGCCCATCCCGGCTTCGCACGGGTGGAATATTTAGTTTAAAACATTTTGGCTCTCCCGCATTTCGGTGCCCCTCTACCTCGGCGTTACTCGCTACCACTCGCTGCACTTCGAGTGTCACCGAGATAGAACTACACTGGCCCGTCGCGTCAGCGTGTATTTTTTGTTTATATTGAAATTTTTAATTTCGTAATATCTTTTGAATGGAAGGTCCGATTTTAATAATTCAAAAAGTAATTTACAGGTATTGAAACAGTCTTGAATATGAAATAATTTATTTGGATAAGGATTAATACAAAGGTATAGAAAACATGATCTGATTTTGATAGGCATTTTTATCAACTTTTAAAATTTAAAAAAGTAGTTATAGTGACGTAACTATAATAGTTGGACATATGGTCTCGCGGAGTTTTTTGTAGATATTGATACGTTCTATAATATTCTAGAACATTTTTTTGTTCTATCATCAATACTTTTCGCAGCGCATGCGATGAAAGATATTTTATGGCTATTTTTTTGCACCTTGGGTTGGTTTTAGTGAGATTTTCTGGGGATCTCTAATTTTTTCTTGTAATAAATATAGCCTATGTTACTCAGGGATAATGTAGCTTTCTAATGGTGAAAGAATTTTTGAAATCGGTCCAGTAGTTTTTATGTTTATTCGTTACATACAAAAATACAAAAATACAAATCTTACTTTATCATGAATAACTCAAAAAACCTTTATACCGAAATAAGGGTCACAAACTTACGAAATTAGGAGCAGAGCTAATTTTTTTCACAAATTAGGGTTCAAAAAAGATGTCCACAAATAAATAAGTATAAAAAAACAACTCGAACGAAATTATATAATTCATACACTAATCAAATTACTGGCAAAATATCAATATTCATCACAATCTTGTTTTCAAAGTGATATGATGTTTAGTAATATATTAACATGCCGAAGTCATAGATTTATCTTAACTGTCATTCTTTATTTCGTTACCTTGTAGTGATTTCTCACTGATCCCTCCCTATTTATTTAATAAACAGATCATTGTACAATTATGTGACTCTAACACCAAATAATAATTATAATGTAAATAATAAATGTCACATTATTGACATAAATAATATAATATCTAACAATTATCAATTACTTACTTGTGATAGGCTACATCTATCTAACTTTAGAAAAACAACATGTTGGCTACCTCTAAAACTTCTATTGAGCAGTCAAATTGTGACTTGACTACCATTGCTTCTTTTGAGCAGGTAAATAACCCAAAAACGATAACTCCTATTGAGCAAATCATTAATTTGACATTTAATTACTTGGAATCTGTTCCAATTAATTTTACATAATAAGACAACAGAGAGTTATACTAGCATATTAAAAAATTATTATTAGCATATTAAAATAAAAAAATTAAAGATAAAAAGTAAAGTATACAAAAGAAATAGTCCCGCTGAGTTTCTTGCGCCCATTCTTCTCAGGTCGTTTCCGAAAGGGTGGTAGATTCCGACGTTCAATAAGAGAATGTAAATTCCAATATAGAATAAAATTTTGACTTGGACTTTAGATTTAACAGTAAGGAAAGACGCATGAATGAGATTGTAAGTGTTATGTTGTAGACTGGCTTAATATTAGATGACGAATGACAATGATGTTCGAAAGAAGAAAGATCGACGTAGTGTGAACTAAAAAGAAAAGAGGTATTTTTAAGATTGTATTATAAAAGAAGGAAAATAAATTACTTTGAAGAATTTATTTTTTACATGTCGAGTCGAGTCTACAATTTTCTTGTTTTAGTGTATTTTTATGTTTGCAAGTTTTGAGTTATTTAAATTTTGCTGTCTTTCATTACTAACTGAATTTCGAATGATGGTACATTTTTAGAGGCGATTAATCACTGATAAATCAAACTATAGGGTTTTAGTTATTGTTGCATGTTTACTTTAAAAAAACTATCGATATATATGTGGAACTTAGGAAAAAATTAAGTTGAGTTTAAGTTGTTACATTTGTTGCTTATTATAATAACAATAACAAATTCTTTCTTATGGAATTAAAAATGAAAACTTTAATAACACCTAAGTCGTCATTATTTTTAAAATACTATTGTCAGAAGTAGGTACGTTATTATTGTATTACTAAATGAACTATCTCCGTTAAGATTGATATTTATACAGTATATGTTTATAAATTTTGTTAAAATGAAACTTTATTTTGTATTCGATAGTAGATGTACTATTTGACAATGAATTATAACTGTACAATGTAAACAAAATTCGGCCAAGGAAAAGAGACAAGGAGGAGAGACAATACGCTCCTGATCGATATCGGCCACAGCGGCCAATCCCATATTAAGAGATCAGCTACACATGCTGGAGCAATATATTGCTCGAGTGTTTCCACAGGCCAAGCTTTAGCGAAGCACTCTCTATCCATGCACTCTTTAAGCCCGATGGGACTTTAGAACGACGCGAACGGAGAGAGCTTTGGCACAGGACCGATATATTTACATGCCCATCTGATGCATGGATCATCCTTCTTGTCGGACAATCTGGTTATGAGCCTACTATGTCCTGACTAGTAAAAAGAATATTTTTAAAGTTGTTGTGTGACTAGAAACTTGAGTATTTGATATTAATTTCAACTTAATTCCTTTACGTGTTTCTGAGGGAAAAGAAATTTTTCTGTTGATGTAATTATGCTATAAAAATTGCTTCATATGCTAATTTTCATGATTCTATATCATCGGGAAGTACCCTTTAATTTTGTGAGTGCCATACCACATTAGCGACCATACTCTTACATTGCGTTGAATTTGACTTTTGGTTTTTTTACAGCACTAAGGGGTCGCAGGCCTGAGTATTCGGGACTAGACTCGTTTAAGTACCTAATAATCATTTAAGTACTAAAATATTTAATCATATCATATACATTATACATACTATGTATATTATGTTACTAAACTCAGTAAAGCTTATGAACCATAATTGAAATTACCATATTTTTAAAATATAAAATATTCTAAGACTGCTTTAATTCAAGTTTATCGGCACTGTGGGGATAATGTACTGTACAATGAGATAACTAAACAATTTTACTATTTTCTGTCTTCTGCATCATCATCACAACCCATTAATGGCCCACTGCCGCCGGGTCTCCTCCTCAGAATGAGGAGCAGAGTTAGGCCATACTCCACACCGGTGGCCCAGTTCGGTTGCGGCAGACTTCACACACCTTTGAGAACTTTTTTTTTTTTCTTTTTTCTCACTAATGCAGATTTCCCGACAATGTTTCTCCTTCACCGTCAAAGCAAGTGGTATTTAATTACTTAAAACACACAAAACTTAGAAAAGTCAGAGGTGTGTGCCCAGGTTCGAACTCGGATCTACCGAGTAAAACACCAATATCCTAAACACTGGGCTATCAGGCTTCTGTATAGACTCTATTAAACTCTTTCAGTATATTACCTACTTATAAAATGGAAACGAATAGAAATATACTTTGCTATGTAATCAAATACTATGCAAAAGTTTGTGAAATTAAATAATATTGTTAATCAAACTTAACAGTTTTATGTTTATCATATTAATTCAAATTGTTAGAAGCACCGTTTAAAAGTAGTATTAGCGGGTAGGTCATTTTATATTATGCCAAGTATACCGACGTGTAGATAATGCCATAGATTACAGTCATATAATGTTGTGGTTAAGGTCACTCTTTTTGAGGTCCACGGAACTTTACTTTAATGTCTATTGTAGTTGGCGAGGTCGAATGGTGGAGGTGAGAGTTAATATATTATGAAAGAGCTCTTTAAAACTGCTCCTGGGTCTCACGCCCCAGGCACTGCTCAGCTCTGTCTAAATTGCATGAGTATACGTATTGCTGTACAGTATCGGGTATCATTACTCTCATGACAAAATATTCTTATTACTTATATTCAGATTTTAAAGTGGAAAAAAACTGCCAGCCCATTTCATATCTTAGTGGACAAATTTCGAAAAAATCCCTTATTTAAATTTTCTACGTTACAAATAGATTATTTGGGCAATTGTATTATACTCCATGCATTTCTGATAAAAAGATACCTTATTCTTTAAAGAAATATAAGTTTAAAAACCAGTGGAAGAATTACCTACCTGTAACTATTTTTAGAGTTGTTTATGTGCTTTCATACAAGACGTATCATTATGGAATTAAATTTCTACAATGAATTTTACAATTCAGCCACTTAAAACTTACAAAATCAGTCAAATGCCCAAATAATACGTAATCAATAAAAAATAAAAACGAATAAAACCATATATTCTGTCTGACAGCAGTCTTGTTCTTTGGTCTGGTGGAATTTACGTTAAGAAATTAAAATTCTTTATTTCAAAATTCAAACATTCAGTAGCAATATGTAAATTATAAAAACCATTTAAGTTTTCTTTGCTAACAAATATTGCCAATTTTTAAATAAAGCATTTACAACTCTCAACCTTCATACTAGTGTCATCTATTGAGAACTTTAGTAAACGAATAAAGTTCTTGCTGGTGTGACACTTCGTGCATACTCCGAGTTCATTTACGTTGTGATTCCGAATATTTCTAATAGATAGCGCTAAATTATATTTTTTCCTATTTATATAAAATCACTATCTTGTAATTTTGACTATTATGAATATATAAGTCGAGGTTTTTTTTTTAAATATCATTAAGGTTAAGTTTTTTTGAGTTTTAAACTTTTAATGAATTAAATAGTCTGTTCTTACCTTTTACCTTCTAATAGGGTAGGTTGTGGTGATTTCCAATTTTATCGTATTACGAGCGGTCCGCCCTCGCTTCGCTTCAGGAATTCATAACATAATTATAATCGAAAATTTTGGTCAGTGTTTACCACTCGATTATAGTGCTTTTAATTATTGAAAAAGAAAGAGAGTAAAATAATAATGAGAGAAAGAGAGAAAGATAAAGAGGTAATGAAAGAAAAAGGCAAGAAAGAAAAAGAAATAGAAAACAGGAGTTAGAGAGAAAGTAAGGAAGAATTTCGAGAGAGAGATAAAAATAAAGAAAGACACGGAGAATGAAAAAGAGAAGAAAATTAAAGAGAGAGGGTTAGAGAGAATAACAAAGTGGCCATATTCTATTAACCAATAAATATATATGGGCAACACTACATTACCTACGTCAACCAAGAATAGTGGAACTTTCTATCAGTGAAAGAATTTTCAAGATCGGATCAGTAATTCCAGAGAATTAAGTACTGATCCTATTTTGAAATACAGGAACTTCCACTTTACGAAATGGCCTCTTATGGTACTTTAATGGCTATATCTTTTTAATTATAATATTTATGGCAACACCGCATAGCCTGTGCCGCTTACCCGGAAAGCATGTAGCTTTCTATCGGTGAAAGAATGTTTAAAATCGTTCAGTAGTTTTTGAGCCTCAATGAATATTAAAATTAAACTGATACAAACAATCAAATCTTTTCTCTTTATATAATAGTGTAGATATAATATCAAAAAACTTGACACCACCAGATTTTGAGTTTTTTTTTAATGATATATAAGGGACAAACGAGCAGAGGGTAGTGAAGAGAAGAGTGCTGCGGTTTCAATGGACCCCGGTGTTCATTAGAACCGCAGCAGTAATGGAATGGGAGAGGGAGGGGTAGATCTGACCCACACACGGCTTGGCCGGAACGCGTAAGAGACACTTGGCGGTCGGATTCGCATTCTGGTGATCACAAGCCAGTCGCAGTCCCCGCACAAAGGAATTTATTTGTATTCGTTTAATGTTATGCAAAAACTCACTATCTTCTGGCTTTTCAAATTTAGACGTTATAACCAACATATAAAGTCGATAACTTCTATTTTACTGTTTTGTGGTGGCCCGAAATTCACTAACCAGCAATAGTGGTTCCTAGTTATGAAGAAATGCGTGAATGTTCCTTTCTAGTGAATAAAAAAAGATATTAAGGGTATTTTGTGACTTTTAAGAATTAGTATGTTTAACTTACACCACTGTGAGTAACTCCTGGCTAAGATTCATTTAAAGGCTTGAAAAGGATCTTAATAACTTTTATCAAATTAATTTACTAGTAAATTAAATAAAATGCAGTTTGTCACTTATTCCAGATAAAATATAGTATGATTTTTTTACGAAAATAATATTTAATGATTTCTTTTTCACATATTTTAATTTAAAATTTTATTGCGCACACAAACCGACGTGATGTGTGATGTAATTGTGTGCTGTTTGCTTTATTTTTACGATACCGGGATGACCGTTCTTTTAATATATACTCCCGCAACGCTTTAGGAATTAAAGCCCTATAACCTCAAAGTCAAAGTCAAAGTCAATAAGCAACCCTGGTCAATATGCAGGTTGTTTTTTCTATTAAAATACGGTTTTTCGAAATCGGATTCTATTTTGCTCGGCCATCGGATGTTCTCAATTTTAACTTCCTTATAACTGAGTGGAAAAATTTTCTCAATAAAATTTAAATAGCTGAAACGATCATCTTTACTGAGATCGAACATCCAGGGTATTCAGAGGGAGCCTCGACAGAGCATCAGCATGACAACTCCCAATAGATCTTACGATTTCTATTTCAAAATCGTACGCACATAGCTTAACTGCGTATCTTTGCAACCGACTCGCTGTAGTGATAGAAATGCCTCGTTTGTTCCCAAATATGTAACTGAGAGCACGATGGTCACTACAGAGGATGACATGTCTCCCGTACACATATTGATGATCTTTCGTCACCCCAAATATAATAGCGAGCGCTTCCTTGTCGATCTGACAATAGTTACATTCCGCGGCGGTGAGCGTCCTTGAAGCGAAGCACACCGGCCGCTCGGCGCCCGAGATCATCGCGCGGCGCTCACCCGATGCAGTCCGCAGCCGCTCCGCCGCCTCCAGCGCTAATGCCAACTCCACTGCACGCCGGTAGTCAATGGCAAAAAGCCTCGAACACATTTCTTCGCTGTACAATCCTGAGACTAATTGAACTCGAAGATTCACCTCGAGTTGATTTCCAAAGTTGCACGTCTTAGCGAGATGTTTTTAAGTTCTGAAGATAAATTTGTATACCCTCGCATTGCTGCTGTTTTATTTGCCGAAATATATGTCTCTCTTCTATCACCGATCTCTCCGGTTCTAAATGATCTTTCACCAACTTCACTAACGCGTCGAAGGTTTTTTACTCAGATTGTGCCGGTGAACACAAAAGGCGTAACAATCCGCACCCATTAAAGTCACTAACATGCTACGTGTAAGGTAGCTTCAATGTTATTAAGCGCGATGAATTGTTTGACACGGCTCACATACGCGTCCCAATCCTGTGTCCCGACGTGAAAACTTTCTACATTACCGATTGACATGTTTAATGTTTAAAATTTAGGTAAATAATAATTATTTATCGACTCGTCGCCAGTTATGTATATTGAAACCACGAGATCCAGGTACTGACTGTTTTAATTGAAACACCCTCTCTCAAATAATAGGTCGGGGAAAAAGTCTTTTCGTATTATAGTATGAATGAACTTGTAATAAAATCTCTTTGGCTATACTATTTGTATATGGCTGGTTTTGGTGTCATTAAAAGTTTACATTTTAAAGAAGATAATTGCAAATTCAAATTAGGAAAATGTGTGATTTTTATTTGTTTTTCGTACTGTGAAGATGAGTGAATCTACTGAAGAAATTCGATACATTTTTAAATTCTACTACAATAAAGGAAAAATGCAACGCAAGCCGCGAAAATTTTTTTCGATATTTATGGACCTAGTTACGACGTAGCTGAAGAACTGGGAATTGACCACAAAACAGTTTTGGCGCATTTGAATAAAACTGAGTACACAAAAAGCTTGATATTTGGGTACCTCACGAGCTCACTGAAAGAAACCTAATGAACCGTGTACTCATTTGTATTTCTTTATTACGACGTAATGAAACCGAACCATTTTTGAAAAAGGTGATAACTGGTGATGGAAAGTGGATCACGTATGACAAGAACGTGCAAAAAAGCTCGTGGTCAAAGACCGGTCAGGCTTCACAGACTGTGGCGAAACCCGGGTTAACTCGCAACAAGGTGATGCTGTGTTTGTGGTGGGATTGGAAGGGCATTATTCATTATGAGCTGTTACCACCAGGCAGGACCATCGATTCTGAACTCTACTGCAAACAACTGATGAGATTAAAGCGAGAAAGCGGCCGGAATTAATCAATAGAAGGAGTGTGGTTTTACATCATGATAACGCTAGATCTCACACATATTTAGCCACTCAGCAAAAATTAAGAGAGTTTGGCTGGGAAGTGTTTATGCATCCGCCGTATAGTCCTGACCTTGCACCTTCACATTTCCACCTGTTTCGGTCTCCTCAGAATTCTTTAGACAGTGTCAGGTTAACATCACGAGAGGACTGTCAAAACTACTTGTCGCGGTTTTTTGATCAGAAGCCCAAAAATTTCTATAGTAATGGGCTCATGTTCCTACCTACAAGAAGGCAAAAAGTTATCGAACAATATGGTACCTACATACTTTAGTTAAATGTAAATAAACTATATTAAAAAATGTTTTGAATTTTCTTAAAAAATGCGAAAAAACCTTTTCCCCAACCTAATATTAACATATTTACCTGTCAAAAAATACTAGTAATTTACTGACAAAGGTTTGTTTCAATTTAAGGGGCCAGTCCCTAAAAATCGCGCGAATATGCACTTACGATTTTAAAAATATTAAAGAACTCTCTTCATTGATTGACACTAAAAAAAAATCTCCAATGCTTAATAGACGACTTACGCCGCGTGATAATCCTTAATTTTCGAGAAAAAAATTCGTCAACATTGATCAAAAACATTGAAATCTGTCTTTCCTATTTTAACTTTCTATGCTATTTAGTTTTAATATTTGAAAATATTTTTATATAATTCTTGAGAAGAAAGCTTAAATAATACATTCACCGTTCAAGGTTTGCATTAATCCAAACTAAAAAACAATAATTTAAGCCTAAAGATCATCAATATTTTAAGCGAGAATCAATCCCGCTGCCCATACATTTTAGTATGAAGTCAATAGCCTACCGTAATTCGTTATAAACTAGAGTACGCGTGCGAAAAAAATTCACTGCGGTCTCAGTATTCAAAGTTAGAGGACGTCCGTTCGTAGTTCACGAGCTCGATAGCTCCGCGATATATCGTCTATTGTTTGTACTAGAGGGTGGGTCGCTAGTGTTGGCGACGACTTTTAATTTGTATTCTTCAACTAAGATCACATCCCTAAACATCCCCTAAGATAAAAAAGTAAATTTATAGGAAAATTAATTGAATTTCAAACATCTGTGAATTCCACATTTTTTATATTACACAGAACATAGAGAACAGAATCGACAATTAACATCGCTTTCATCTGCTATGCAGATGATACCTTGGTGGCGGCGAGGGGTAGGACCTATCAGGAGGCGGTACGCCTGGCGGAGATAGGGACTTCGCTTGTGGTGGATCGAATTGGGGCTGGGCTTGAGGGTCTCTTTATCTAAAACAGAGGCCATACTCTTCCACGGTCTAAGGAAGGGCCCCGCGAGGTGCGCGCGTTGTAGTCCAGGATGCGGTGGTGGAGGTAAAGGCCCAGATAAAGTACCTGAGCCTCATCCTGGACGGAAGGTGGAAGTTCGAGGCGCACTTCACCGCTCTCGCTTCTAGGCTTATTAGCGCCGCCGCTGCGTTGGGGAGGTTGCTGCCGAATGTCGGCGGCCCGAGCTCGCCGTGTCGGCGCCTCTATGCCGGTGTCATAAGGAGCATGGCGTTATACGGAGCTCCCGTGTGGGTGGAGGCCCTCACCGCGTCGAACAGAGCCCTGCTGCGCAGAACGCAGAGGGTCCTGGCGGTGAAAGCGATACGGGGCTACCGTACGGTGTCCTGGGTGGCGGCAACACTTTTGGCGGGTGATCCTCCCTGGGAGCTCCAAGCGGAAGTGCTAGCCGAGGTGTACCGCTTCCGAGCGAGCCTGAGAGCGAGAGGGGAATTCCTCCCTGTGATGGTGGCAGATGGGATTCGGGCCCAGGCCCCGAGAGCCTTGATCCGACGTTGGGAGGATGATCTGGAATTCTCCCCGGCTGGTCGAGTGACCGTGGAGGCGGTACGTCCCCACCTCGCTCAATAGATCGGCAGGCGACACGGTGTTCTCACCTATCGGCTGACACAGGTACTCAGCGGACACGGTTGTTTCGGGCAGTATTTGTACAAGATTGCCCGAAGGGAGCCAACACCTGTCTGTCATGAGTGTGCGGCTATAGATACGTCGCACCATACCCTGACCGAGTGCACCGCATGGGGGCCCCAGCGCCATGTCCTGGTGTTATCCATTGGCGGAGACCTGTCCCTTCCGAGTGTGGTGGTGGCCATGCTCGGGAGTAAGGCGGGCTGGTTAACGGTTGCCTCCTTCTGCGAATCGGTGATCTCACTAAAGGAGGCCGCGGAGCGGGCCCGGGAGGCCGATGCCTCATCTGACCCGATCCGTAGAGGTCGATCGTAGATACGCACGTCTTCTGTCACCTGTTGCCTATGGGGAACCGAGAATGTCCCCATTACCCGGGACACCTTTCGGGAGGCGCGCAGGCCCATTTTAGAGACGGTAGAGTGCGTTCAGCGTCCCCGAAACGTTTCATTATGACGGGGAGGGTAACCGCGGAGGTTTAGTGGGTATTGCGGCGACCTGCTCGTCGGTGAATCCCACATAACCCAGCCGGCTCCACCAGGGTCTAAAAGGGTATGTGTAAATGCATTCCTCCGCAAAAAAAAAAATAACAGGCTATATATATTCTAATTAAAAGGATATGGCCATTTAAGTGCCACAATGTGGCCATTTTGAAATTTGAAAGTTTCTCAAGAACTACTTATCCGATTTAAAAAAAAAAATCACAGATAGAAAACTACACTATTCGTGAGTGACAAAGATGATGTAGTGTTGCCATATATATTTTTTAATTAATAGAATATGGCAATTTCGGTTACTACTTATCCGATTTTAACAACTCTCTGAACTGATTTAATGTTGCCATATACATTTTTTTAATTTTAATTCCAATTTTAAAAATTCTTTCACTGGTTTTATTTTAATTAATACATTCAGAAAATAATAATTTGTTTTAAAAACTATTGTAAAAGTGATTCATATGTTTTGTTATGATGACTGTTCTAATTGATTCATATCTCTACATTGATTCGTTATATTTTATTAGTGACGTACCCTGCTTGACCCTCCCCGCAATAATTCTCCTGTGTCTACTAGCATAGACGGTGTGACGTAATAATAATTTAACCTTTGCGTTTGCTAAATAATATTTTACATAATAAATTTTTATATTATTATTTATCGCTAGAGCAAAGTCCCAGCATGTTGCCAAACTTAACTCTGGATGACCAAGGATGTACACCGCCTACCATCATACGGTGTCAGAGCTCAATGCCTATTTTAAGATTTACCCAAAAGGCTGTGCGACGGGCTTTTCCTTGGAAATTCACAAGTCGAGCGGGCCGGATGGCATGTCACCAATTGTGCTCCGTATGTGTGCTAATGAATTACCTGCCGTGCTAACGCGTTTATTTCGGCTCTTCTACTCTAGAGGCGTAGTCCCGAACTGTTGGAAGCTGGCCCATATCCATCCGATCCCTAAAAAGGGCGAAGGCTCTGATCCTGACAACTACAGGTTAACAACTTGCTATCACCTCTCTGCTCTCCAAAGTCATGGAAATGCTCATCAACCGTCAGCTCTTAATTATGATCGCCAGTATGACTTTCGTCATGGTCGTTCTGTCGGGAGGCTGCCATTGAGAGCAAAGGAGAGGGCTTGGCAGTTGGTTTGGATATAGCAAAGGCCTTCGATCGTGTTTGGCATAAGATGTGTGATCAGCCGAGCCAGACAGTACTTCACGCCCCAGCACCGACTGGCGCTATATAAAGTGTAGGTTCGGCCGCATATGGAGTACTGTTCTCATCTCTGGGCTGGTGCACCTAAGTATCAGCTTGAACCCTTTGATCGCATTCAACGAAGGGCTGCTTGGATTGTCGGGGACTCGGTGTTGCATTCACGGCTGGACCTCCTGGCACTGCGTAGTGACGTATCTTCATTGTGCGTCCTCTATCGCATATATCACGGGGAGTGTTCCGAAGAGCTTTTCCATTTGATCCCTGCCGCCGAATTCCACCATCGGACTGCACGTCGTAGACTTAAATATCATCCTCATTATCTGGATGTGTGGCGTGCCTCAACAGTGCGTTATTCTAGAACTTTTATTCCACGCTCAATCAACTTATGGAATGATCTACCTTCGGCGGTATATCCGGAACATTACGACATGGGGACCTTGGTTGCAGGAGTCCGTGGGCAGCGGTGATTACTTAACACCATGTAACCCGACTGCTTGTCTGCCTTCCTATTTTATAAAAAAATAAAAAAAAAATCATGCCATAAAAAAATGTATTTTTTTTTTTGATAAAAATTGACGTAAGTTTAAAAGCAGTGCAATCGATTCTACTCTCGATTCTGAACATACTAGTTTATGGATTTTAGTTTAATCAATTACACCTTGTAAATAATCTTGAATGAAAGAATTATTTATTTCAAAAATATAGGTCTTCCTAAAAATTACATAGTTATTATAATTCCCAGAAAGCGTACACTTTGACGCCGGCTACTCACCTAGTCTTATTTCGAGCACGCGGGCTTCGCGATGCAAGTAGCTAATCATTGCGTGTTTTAAATGACGTTCATAAGCGTTCTACCAAGACAAACGCGTAATGAATATAAAATTATGCGAAGCGCCCAAAGTAGATTTATTCGTTTCTAGGGTGCGTATACTAATACAGCTCGTTGTGTCTGAAAATATCAATGTGGGGGTTCAATCAAAATTCTCACGCTCGCGAACTGCAGCCTAAAGTGAAATTGTAATTCTAAATTAGTTTTCTCAAAGTGTTAATTTTCTTTTATTTTATATTTTAAACAATATTTTAATTTATGCCATAAATTTAAATGATATAACAAATATCACAAATAACAAAGTCCAAACTTAATTTTGAAATCTATGTTCAGAAATTGTTAAGTGAAGATTAGTAAAAAAATGAAGTCGTTAACTTGTTCTTTTACCTTTTAAAAAAAACTAATTATAAAAAATTTAAAAAAACTTAGTATTAAATTATTAGTACTAATAATTTAATACTTAGTAGTCCACTGCTTTTTTTTTCATTGTTTATGTTGTATTTAACTTCATTATTGTATATTTAAGATTGAAAAAGTTTATTAATTGATTTCTCATCATTTTGTTTTGGTCACTTAATGAGTTCTTGCAATAACTTTTGAAAAAGTTCATTTCGATATATTAATGTGTGATAGCGATAAATAAGCGAAATCTTCACTCAAATACATACAATAAACAATATTTTAGCCACTTAAAACTTATAAAATGAGACAAATGGTCAAATAATAGGCAATCAATCAAAAATTAAAAAACTAAGCAGTATAATACGAAGAAAATCTTTCTTTAGACAGCAGTCTTGATCTTTGGTCTGGTGGAATTTAAGTTAGGCATCAATATACAGAAACATGAATTAAACAAAGATGTAAGTTTAACATTGCAATAAACAAACTCATGTGGCAGTCAGTTTCGACAGAAATCAATATGGCAGACGTTGATTTTCCCCGTCTTACTGATCGAACACAAAATAACAGCTTTACTACTGTTCATCGTTAATCGTGGTAAGTCGCTAGTATCTGAATAATTTGACATTTATAAATATTTAAACATTCAGTAGCAATAATATGTAATTTATTAAAAAAAATTGTTTACTTTACTAGACAGTGATTTACTAATTTAATAACATCTAATAAATACACATTACCAATTTTTAAATAAAACATTTCTAGCCCCTAAGCTTTATACTAGTACCATCTATTGAGAACTTTATAAAGCAAATAAGCTTCTTATTCGTGCAGATTACTGAGCTACCACATCGTAATTCCGAATACTTCTTATAGATGGCAGTACATTGTATATTTCTTATTTGAGTAAAAATCGCCATCCTTTTTTAATTTCAAAGCTTTTCATTGGCTTTCGCCCACCAGTATGCGAATCTGGCCTTACGTGGTTCTCTAGGTTCTAACTTGGAGTCCACAGAAACCTTAGCAGTCTTCTCTTCCCCTCTCCTCCTTAACTCTTTCTTCATAAGAGACACTCTGTTATTGACAATATTCATGGGAGACGGTGGCCACATTCCTTTAGATGGACCGTCACCTCGTTTGCGTCTTATCTGTATAAAAAAAAATATAAATAAATGAAATCTTCACTCAAAAACTCATGAAATTTTTTGAAACTCGTAATATTTAAACTGCTCGACTACGAGAGATATCTTTTTGAAACAAAGTCTACGTGTATAATAAACCATCAATTGTTAGTTTTAAATAATTGTAGGTTCACATTAGCTTTGCAAAAGTACAGTCAGTACCAAGTAGTGGCGTAACAATTGGGCGGCATTACAGCAAAATGAACCAAGCTGGGGAAATCTCAGCTTCATGTTTTGTAAGTAAGACTTTTGTTGTGACAGGGAGGCCTGGTAACACTGATACTTAATCATAGCTTTATTTTTTGTAAGTATAAAAAAGTTACTTATATCATTTGATTGTTTTAAGAATTGGTTGTTTGTAAAAAATTAAAATGGAGCTCGTATTTATTGATTAAATTTTGAGATTTGAGATTAAGAATTAATTAAAATAAAAATATTTTAATAATTAAAAGAAGATGGAAACACTTCCATACTTTTCCGGGCGCAAGTGTGGCGGGCGCAACAAGATGAAGATAGTTCCATTTTAAATCAGATATTTAAACAATTTACCGTTCAAAATTTCGTAAGATTTGTCAATCCTGAAATTAAACAATAAATAATAAACTAAAAGCTAGAAATGTTTTTGAGGTCGTCGGCTGATTACGACATGCCTGGGCATATCATGAAACACCTGAACGCATATAATAGATCTCAACTATCCCTAATGATGCCTGTAACATAGCGCAGTAAACGCAGCTGGCAATGTGAACACCGATTTTTTCTAACGGTGGTGAAAATGCTTTTACGCATCCTCACTGACCACTGAATACCTTCTAAACACCATACGAACTGACGCCGTCTTTTGGTGGGCACTGGGCACCATTGAATTGCTAATGCACACTCGACTTTGGGTTTTTTTGGGAGTAGCCTAGTCAACGCTGCCGCTGTGCCCATTATCCTCAGAAAAAAGACGTTCAAAGTAAGGTAGGGAACCCCACCTCCTCATTTGGGTCTCTACAGCTACTAGCCTATTGATTACTATATTGCTCCTGGCGCGGGCGGAGACACTCTATGATGTCCATAAAAGAGGAATGCTTTGGTTATTTCTGTACAGATTCCCAGTCCCTTCATGTAAACCCTATCAACCCCAAACAACGTACCGACTACATCAAGAGGAACAGCTTTAGGGTAACTGCTTCCCTGAGATGTCACAACCAAGAGTGGGAAGCTTTTAAAGATATTTCTGATGTCCAGAGGTAGGTCTAAGATCACTTGCCATCTCTCGATTGGAATCCACCCATCTTTCAATCTGCAGGAGACTTGGTTTCACGCAGAAATGCACAAATCGTCCAAATGCCGTATCCAGTTCCCTTTCAGACATTGGAGGGACAGCACCAAGTCCTTCATCCACTCCAACGCACCGTGGACTTTAGAAAGATCAAAGTGGAATGGTGGAAATTCTTGGACTTGGTACAACTATTGTAACAAGTCCAAGAATTTTGTGATTATAAGAACGACCTACAACATTGATAACAAGTAAAACAATCGTTAACTCAGTCACTAAAATCAGTATTTATGTGGTGATCAATCACAGAATTCACAGATTAACATTAAGAAAAGAAAAAAAAAGATGGTATCGATTTTTTTATGCATATCTATTTATTGACAAAAATAATTGATTTTTCTCTACTGGAATAATATTTTTTATTCAGGTCGTCTTTCCAACGCTGAGTATTCAGCTATCTTTAATGAAATAAAACAAGTGTCATTTGTTTAAATTTTATAGCCGTTTTTTTTTAAATTTATTGGTTTTGATTACCTTTATATGATTTTTATATATCATCTCAATTTTTCCTTATTTTAAAAAGTGTTGTTAAATTCTAGATTCTAAAATAAGGTGATTCTTTTTTATATTATTTTCTAAATCACTAAACAAAATTGTAATTTTAGTTCAATACGAACAGAATTAAAGATATCTATTAAATAAAGTAATTGTAATTATAATAACCTACCGGCAATCTACCTAAGTGTCAACAGTAAAAAAAGGTAAACAAAAATTTTATAAAAATATTTATATCTTATTTTATATTTTAACCTATATAAATAAAAATGAATGTTGCTAAGCGCATAACTCGAGAATGGCTCGACCAATTCGGCAACATCCCCGAGCTCGTCATATAACTCCACCTCGCAAGTACACACGGAAGAAGTGGTAGCAGTTGTGTCGAGTTTATTTGACGAGTACTTCTCTCCGCCAACGTCACTGTCACCTGTACGTCGGCCGGGGAGAGGCCGGCCACGGAAGAGCTTAGGACCTAGAGGCCAACCGGCATAGAAACATGTTTTCGCTATCGATGGTTGTGTGCAGCCCATGAAGTGAACTCAATGTATAAATGAGAACATCGTGCGCTCATATTATGCGCTTTTTGAGTGCTAAAACTCTCCATAACCGGGAGGTGTGCAATCTCAGGGAGTATTTCCTTCAGACCGACGTGGGAATGCATCGAGTAAAAGAGAACTGGCGCAAACCTATAGTGCGTAGTGCTCTTAGCAAGGAGGTATGAAAGAGCAAGGAGTTACACGAACGATTCGGATGAGGTAGACTTTAAAGCGTCCGTATCTTGGCTACGGTTCGGGAAACAAATTGGGGGAAACCAAAGGTTTTGTCTGTGCAATTATCATGACGACGAACTACCGGAAGTACATTATGATGGATGGCACGGTGGACATATGTCAGTAGCAATACACTCCGGCAGTATAAATCCGCTTAGGCGGCAACGATAACACATTTATGTGAATATGAATATATGCATTCCTTGCAGTCAGTCAGTTTGTCTTCGAACACCTTGCAGCTTTGCTGTTTTATTGGATTCATTTTCATCACAATGACTATTTATTATTACAGCTTCGGCTAATTCACTAAAGTGTAGTCGGTGGCGGGTAAGGAGCCGCCGACCTCTTCGCTTTTTTTATTTTTTTCTTAAATACGTTAAATATTATAAGAGGAAGGAAGGGACTCTTTCAGCTACCTTATTTATCTCTAAATCCTTCTAATGTCATTATTTATAAAAAAATTATACATTTATGCGTCATCACAACATCAATATTACACTAACTTATTTAAAAACAAACCTATTAGTTTAGTCAACAAGTGCCTTTTTGTTCAACTTTTTTCAACAGTCTCCGAAAATTCTGATCGAGGTGTCATTCCATTCGGAATGGCATCTAGATGATTTTTTTTTTAAATGTAGTTCCGCTTGCAAAAATTACAAAAGTTATTAACAATTAACTAAAAAAAAGGGGGTTTAGTTTTTTTCGAATATCTCAAAAAGTAATAAAGATTTTTTAAATTTAAAAAGAAGATTCAAAAAGAGGAGGAAATTTCCTAAAAAAAGTCTGGACTCCCAGAATTGTAGCACCAATATTTATAATTTTCCCAGGGGGATGAAAATACGGCCAAACGGGTGCTCTGGCTTGCGTAAGCCACGCCTACTTTAGACTCTTTATTAATAAAAAATATTTTAACTTAGTAAATATTTAATTTAAGAAATGAAAAAATTCAGGGGCTTACGGGATAAATAAATAAACAATAATCCGCCTGAAAAAAATTTTTATCACAATTTTTCGATTAGTTATGTAATAGTTAATTCATAATTTTTTTCTGCTTGAACATGAACATTGCAAGTGTGATAATTGTTAAACTATAAATTTGAGGTTTTTTTCCTCTCTCGGAGCAATTCTTGGTAGACTTCAGAATAGATCCCCGTAGGAAAAATTAAAAAAAATTTATTTTTTAGTTTTTTATTAACAATTTTCGTGGTTGCAAAATTAAAATTTTATTGACCGCTATAGAGTGGCCGTCTTCCTCTTGCGTTATTTTATTAACTTATATTCTTATGTATTTTATGTATCTATTTTGTAGAGTCAGGCCGATATAGTTACAAAACAAAGGAAGTGCGGGGAAAGGGGTTATTTGATGTTTCAGTGATGGCGTCCGACCTGAGTCCGCTTTTCACTAGTTAAATATTATAAATATAGGAATTTAAATGAATCTGTATATTTCTGATTCTACGAAAATATAGTGTTGGAAATATAATCTGTTCGATTATAGTTTTAAATCTCTTTTGACTATTTGCAGAAGAAAAACATTAATAATAAGAGCATAGGTTGTGAAAATATCTTAACATTTTACTTATATAAAGTTCTTAATTCAAATAATATATTCTTTGATAAAAAATATAATATAACAAAGTTAACGGTGACAAAGATCGATTTCAAATTACATGTATAAGTTTTTTTTATTACATGAGTAATTTTGTTTTTAATTTCCAATCCCATTATTGTCGTTAATTTTACGCAACGGTGAGGGAACGACTGCGGTGATAAGGGCTGAGTTTAAAGTATAGCCAAGATAAAAACATATCGAGCATATCAGTTTGTCCCATAAAGAGTAATAACGAGGCGTCCGCAATAAACATCGTCGGAGCTTGCGTTCCAAAAGGCAAATCTGTAAATTCAATTAAGGGGCTCGCATTTTTCGGACATAGGCGTCCGGGGCGAGCGAGGCAGCCCTTCCGCCGCGGGCTCTCGCCCCCGCATTGGAAAATTTCTCTCGAAAATTGAAGATATTTCGTGCCTTCCTCCCCGGGGGCGACTCGTTTCTCGACACTTATGGTCGGCGTCCTCCGGGTGTGCAGGCTTTTTACATAAAGTCCACACGTATAGGTATCGATCGCGGGCGGCCGGACAGGGTGTACGCAGATGACGGCCCCGGACCCCCCTCGCCCTGTTCCCCCTTTCATTATGTAAGTGCGTAACGCGTGCTCGCGCGGACCTGATTAGGGAGCCTCTTTTTTTAACTGACCCCCTCATTTGGTGGTTAAACTTGGCTTTAAAGCATCTTACTCCGATAAAGTTCCTTAAAATTAAATTTCTCAATACACCATTCGAAGTAACAAAAATGAGATACTTACGAGATTTTTGATATATTCTGTACACACTACAGACAAAAATTAAATTTGATGTTTTCCTAAAACATGTTTATTCAACTTCGAAAATAATTCTTTCTAATAGAGACATAAAACAAATAATACTTATCTGCTCAATTTTCTAATTTCATACGCAGTTATTATTTCGAAATCTCTTAAGACCATATATATACCAATTATATAAATACCAAAACAATAACACAACCCTAATTAAAGATAATATGTCTTGCTGGATATAGTGGGCTAAGTAGAGCTCTTTTTAAGGTAATATTTTTAAAACGGATAAAACATGACAAGAAGAACTATTTAAATCATTAAGAGGGGCGATGATATTGAATGGACTATTGGGCAAACGCAACATAGATACTGGTACTGATGCGATAAATAACTAAACATTATGACCTCTTACAATTACAAACGGAACCTAAGCAGTGCCTTGGACTGCTGACCAAGGTGTAGGTTTTAAGAATATCCTTCAAGCAATTGCAACACTCGCCTCCACTGCCCAGGCTCTGTCTAAGGTTAAGGTTAGGCTTACATAAGCTAACCTACACGCTCACATTTATAAAGGGAACAAATATAACATATTATTATTAATACCAAAGCAAAGCGAATTAGCTTAGCAAAGTGGCAATCGCTTTAAAGCGACTCTATATCTTTAGTTGTAATAGCTTCATCATTCATAAATTCAAATTGACAACAAATGTATCTTACGCCTAACGATTGAAATCTCCCTTACTTGTCAATATCGCCGTGTTGACAACTGTCAAAAACGTCACTTTACTACGCATTTGTATGAAAATACTTATTTGTCTCTTTTCAATTCGTTTGCCTAAATTGAGCAATTCTACATTGGCTGTCAATTTTCGTTTTTCAAATGTAAGTCACGTGACCTTTTTCTTAATTTTACGTCAATACCATACATTTTTAATTTTTCTATAAGCGTTATTGAATATTGATTTGACATTTTGCTAAACCCCCAGATGGTTAGCGATTGACATTTTTATATAAAAATCAATCGCTAACTTTCAATATATTATAACGGAGGGATCTAACTTGTGTTTTTCTTTGAACGATTTTTTTTCTATTTGCCAGAAATATGTATCAAATATATATTTAATTCTAATACTATGAAATTTTCTTTTATCTCATAAGTTTTGATTTCTACTCGACCATCCCTAAGCGATCCCGAAACTTCTTAGAAACGATGAAAAGGGGTAGATCTGCATTAAGTATTCGAAAAGACGAATTGTACAAGAAAAGCAAAGTCTTGTTTAAACTGAAGATTGCAGCTTATTTGGACCTTCCCAATAATCGAACAAGAAGGAATTTTTTAATAAAGATGTTTTGCATTTCTTTTAGTACCTTATATTTAATTGAGCGAAGGAAATATTTAATACTGTTGTATTGAATTAAAACTATGTACGTACCGTGACTAAGATTATAGTTTTGACAAATTAAAAAAAACCGAGTTCAATAACAAAAAAAAATACACTAAAAAGTAAGAAATAGTTATTAACCTCGCTTCATTATGATAATAATATAAAACTACTAATAGAACATTTACATTTAAATATATAAGAATGGGCCATTATCAGTCAGTTTATTTATTTATTATGTCTTATACTTCCACTGGAATAACGCATCTAAGAAAAAATTCTTCAAATATCCAAGATGGAATAAAGAATAGTAATATCTATTAAACGAACCTGTAATGAAATAGTATGTACCGACCGACCGATTACTAAAATAACAATTATTGTCCTAATAAAGGGAGGCTAATAAATAACAAAATCATTTCTTACATTTTTGTGCATATTTATTTTAAGTTTTTGAAGTCATTTTTTTTTACTTTTTAGTATCTGTAATAGGTTGTTCCTAAACTACAGTAAGATTTTCCTGGATTATACCAGGTAGACTATAACATTTTGTTGCTTTTTATTGTCATATATTTATTAGTAATTTAATTATTAGTATCTATGGGCAAGCCTACGAAAGGTGTTGCGCACCTTAAACAATATAGATCCCAAGAAACGGGAACGGAAAAAATGTTCATATAAAATAAAAACTACTTAGCATAAGTATTTTATTGGATCAAAAAGCAACTATTCCGCATCAAACAAAACAAGAATCACCTAAATCTGATTATAAACCTCAGCGTTATTATGATCGCTATCTAAACTATGTATGTTAAACTACGTATGTTAAATTTTTATGGGGCCAAATGACAATTATTTCACATAAACAAAAGAAAAATCACGTAAATCGGATCATAAATCTCAGCGTGATCTGTATACATACATAAAAAAGGTGCCGCGCACCTTAAACAATACATGTATATCCCAAGAAACGGGAACGAAAAAATTGTTTATAAAATGAAAACTACTGGGCCAAACTATGTATGTTAAATTTTTATGGGACCAAATGGGAATTATTCCACATCAGATAAAAGAAAAATCACGTAAATCGGATCATAAATCTCAGCGTAATCGGTGTACATACATATATTTATCCTGGAAGCAAATAAACGTCCTCTGAAGAAAAAAGTGCATTTAAACTGGCGTCCACCACTTTTTTGGAGGGTGGCGCTTAGGTCCTATTGGCTCTGGCTAGCTGTAGACAAACATCGATAGAAGCTAAAGAGCCTGGCCTGAAATGGCTGCAAAAAAATATTGAAAGTTCCCGACGAAATCTCAGCGCGGGTGTGGCGCTGCTGTAGCGCGTATATCCACAGTCGTATATCTCAAGGATTTCTTGACTATGATTCCGTGTATTTGGCGTCCACAATTGCAACGTTGCCATTTCTCTCTTTAAATCAGATCTCACAATATTAACCGCAATTAAGATGATATTTATCGTCGTAGATCACGTACGCGTTGCGTATTATTCGGCTTCCGATTTTTAGTAATAAAATGTGGTCTCACGTAAGATGAGGATTTTAGCGAAATTGCATGTGTAAGAAATTAAACAGAACCCGAATATCAACTATAATATAATTCAATACCAAATACAATTAGGAGACTACCCTACTACAACGTCAAAATAAGCATTACTGATTACTAGAATCGGTCCCCACCACTGCTTATATAAACAAGCATTCAGTCGCACACAGGCTGATTAGCTGCTCAGTCGTCGACCGGCGGTGGTTGTCGATACTGTGAGTTCGTTCCATGTACTTATTTTACCTTATAATTGTTTTGTAATTTGGAAAATTGAAGGTTGTTTGCAATTCTTTATGTTGTTGAATTTTTGTCGATTTATTATTTAAAATAAAATTGGTTTATAATTAAAATCAGTTTTAGGTCTTGAAAGACTGTTTTTATATTTTATTAGCACTTCTGGTACCTAAATATACATATATTGTTCTATTACTAAATTTAAAGGATTAAATGAGTTCCAAAGTTATATAGAGTTATTTTATTATTGTTGCGATGTTAACTATAGTAACTAACGATTGGGATGTTCTCGTAATTATACCTTTTGGTTAACATCGTTCTTATGTTATTAAGTTATTAAGTATATATTTTTTTTTCAAGAGACCTAGCACTCCTATAATTTAATTATCGCTTCGGCTTTTAAATTTAAAAATAATAACTTACGCGACAATAAAAAAACAGCACCAAATTTTATTGCATGTCTTAAGAGTTAGCAAGAATAAACAGACGCTGAAACGACTTAAACGACATTGTACTTTGAAGACAAACAGACGTCCAATGACTATATATGGACATTCAAAAGTTATATACGGACGTCCAATAGCTATATACGGACGTCTAATAGATATATACGGATGTCCAATAACTGTATACAGACGTTCAATAGCTATATGTGGACGTTCAATAGCTATAACATCATCATCATCACAACCCATTAATGGCCCACTGCTGAGCCAGGTCTCTTCCTCAGTATGAGGAGAAGGTTAGGCCATATTCCACCACGCTGGCGAGTGCGGGTTGGCAGACTTCACACACTTTTGAGAACAATTAGAGAATTATCAGAAGTGCAGGTTTCCTCACGATATTTTCCTTCACCGTTAAAGCAAGTGATATTTAATTGCTTAAAACACACATACCTCAGAAAAGTCAGAGGTGTGTGCCCAGGAGGTTAAGACATCGGTGTCTTACCTCCCGAGTAAGACACCGATGTCTTAACCACTACGCTATCACTGCTTTTTGATAATAGCTATATGCGGACGTTCAATAGCTATATACGGACGTCCAAAAACTATATACGGACGCCCAATAGTTATATACGTTCAATAGCTATGTACAGGCGTTCAAAAGCCTAGCAATCTTAACTTCAGGAATAGGGTACTATTCGAGGCGGTACGGTATTTGGCTGCACACTACTCTAAGATGATGGTCTTTTTCCCAGGGCTGCGCTAGATTTGAATGAAAAATACCATAGTGCCTTTCCTCGTTCGTGCTTTCTTCTTCTAGGTTAGTTGTCTAGTTTGCGATTTGACCATTTTTTACTATCTTCGCATATTCCCACCATGTAATCGCTGTGATACCATAGTTACAGACCCATTACCTACAGAATAGATGTACTTAACAGTTTTTCTCGATTTTGTTTTTCTTAGTCATGCCGATATCTTCAGGATGTTTTACATTCACATTCATAGCTTATTAAGGATATTGGTGCAGGCCATGGTAGGGTCTAATCCAGTTTCTATAATACCAATACTTATTTTGACCCACCAATGAAGTTATTCCGTATCTAAGTGTCTTAAATTGTAAAAAATAGATAAGACAAATATTTACCTATATATTATTCTAGCTACTGCCTACAAGCTATTGGGAAACCCAATTTTTTGAAAATGACGTATCTCACAGAGCTGGAAATCGAAAAACTAAGCAATATTCACGGAGACATTTTTAAAAAAGTGAGGAGAACCGGGGGACGTCGTAACGTTGCACAACGAGCATGACGCCAAAATGATTAATGGATGTAAATATATAAATAAACAATAAAGATCCGAAGAAACGGGAATGGAAAAAATGTTCATAAAATAAAAACTACTTGGATAAACTATGTATGTTAAATTTATATGGGACCAAATGACAAGTATTCCACATCAAACAAAAGAAAAATCACGTAAATCGGATCATAAATCTCAGCGTACATAAAAAAACACTAATCGAATTGAGAACCTTTTTGAAGTCGGTTATTGCTTACTAATTCTGCCAAGTGGGAGTGTGGATATCGCATACTAAGGGTTCCTAGCAATTTCAATAAAAGAACAAACACTATCAAATTTTGATGTTCGTGAAACAGGTCAAATATCATCAAAAGTAGTATAAGAGGCGTTTACTTTCGATATTAGTATTGCGTGTCTCAATTGAATGTTTTCTTATATTCATTTTGTAAGTTTATAATAACTTAAAAAATATTTTTAACAAAAAAAAAAATTAACCAACTTGAAACTCTGAAAAATGCAATAAATATAAAAAAAATAATTACACCCAATAATTTTAAAGTCGATGACCATATATTAATAAAATACATTGGGCCAAATAAAGAACCTCCTACTTTTTTTGGTGTCGCTTAAAATATTTTACAAGTTGTCATTTAAAAACATGTCATGTTGTCAACAGTCGTTGCTAGGATACGCGCCCCATATAGCTTTAGATTCATTTCAAACGATACGATGACAAAAACGTTATTGTTTGCGATTTTACTAATATTGGATTATGGTATACATCATTTTACACGTCTTCGATGCAGTTTTAAACCCTGATTAACGGTAAGCTGAGCTGTGAAACAGACTGTGAAAATTTGAGAAACTTAAAAATGAAATAAATTAATTTAATAATGGAATTTATTTATTTTACTAAATAAGTCTACATTAAAAATTATTTCTTTCTTTCTTGGAATAAATTTATATAAAATTTTTAATTTTATAAACTTAAACTCGTTAACCACAGTTATAATATTTTTCATCTGTATCGAGTGGAGGCATATTTATAACATATTTGAATAATACTAAAATCACAAACACCGACTTTATTTCTGTACGCATCTGCTTGTGTTCACTACAATATAAATGGCCATATTTATTCATTCCTTGCACTAAGAAGTTTCATTTTTTCAAAGCTTTTAAAGATTAGACATGTTTAATATTAATTTCAACTTGATAATTAACGGTCATGTCTTTTCATTGTGTTGACATAAAAGTTTGATTTTTTGAGAGCCGCAAGCGGTTTGAGTATTCGATATTAATTTCACGTTGATACCTCCACGCAAAAGGGTAATATTTGGAACCCTAAAAACTAAGTGTTTGGTATAATCAGGAAGTTATTGGTGGACTAAATCTTTAATCATGCAATAAATTTCAGTTACCCTACAGTTATACCTAATAGGAGCCGTGCCTGGAGCTTGTGATACAGATAAATGGTTACAGGACGTATTTACATTCGAATGGGACTATCCACTATAACGAATACCACCACTAACAATAAATACCTTTACATTATTACATATTCTTTAGTACATTAATATAGTAATAGTGTGAAGAAATCACATCATCATCAACCTGCCTCAGATTTATCTGCACCTAGAATCTAGACCTAAGGTTTTATTGTGACAAGAGTTGCGAATCTCATATACCCTTTTAAATGTAAATGAGTAGTTAAAGCATTGGGAATTCGGGTCTGGAATGTTAGGTTTTTTTATCAAAACTCAAACCAGGAATTTTATATAAAGTATAAATGACTATAAAAATTAAAAAAAAAAACAATTATTGGTATTTTAAACTTTTTGAATGCCAAATGTGTTGCACTCTTTTACAAAGTATTGATTTAGCGACCCACACACTTACAGTGCAAGAACAAATGATTTTCTAATTATTGCATTCATTCTTATCTGTAAACATTTAAATGTAATTGTAAGTCTCTATCAAGTAGCCGTTTCACATGCTAAAAATACTTTCTTGCTGTAATAATAGTCACTAGTACAAAATTTTTACCATAAGATTTGACAATTTTTTATTTTTGTTAAATTTTATTATTTTTATGTCATTAAATTTTCTATTATAAAACTTGTTTTTGCTTGTAATGTTTAAAAATTTTAGTAAATTTTTATTGTAATTAAACTTTTATTGCTTTGGAAACTCTTAAAATGTTAGTTTTATTGTCAACTTATATTGAAATTCAGTTTTCATACGTGTTGCCTAAGCGTATACACAAATAATAAAACGACTTACACATGTAAACTTTAAGAGAACCTCAAATGTACGTACTTGTGGACGACAGGACAGATAATTATCGATAATGACGCCAAAGCTTTTAACAGTGCTGCTGTATAATAGAATAGCGCCATCAAATATAATGGATGGTAACTAAATGCAATTTAGTTATTCGCGTTTCATACAATACATAGCTATTGATCAGCAAACCGTAAGACTGGCCATGTAGTGATAGCATAAAGCTCTGAATTCTGTTCACAGATGTCGTTAGGGAGATCGCAAATTGATGCAGATATATATAATATATATTTTTTAGAAAATTACAGTTAAAAAAAGATATTTATTTAGAAATACTTTAAAACGTTAACTCTATCTAGATAGGAAATTAAATCCAAATCGTTAGAGCCATATCCGCGATAGACGAAACTTTTTATATAATATTTATTTATTTGCTTTAAAAATCTAGATAAATAGATGTAATACATAGTTTTCATTATCTGAATAAGTTTAGAATTATCAATAGAGTTTAGAGAATTTATGATTTTAATAAAATAATTTTAAAAAATGATGGTTTTGTTTTGGAAAATTAATAAAACTTACAGAAGGTTTGTTATAATATTTTACAGGAACTTTTCAGAGAGACAAAGAATTAAGTCGAATCTTATCGAGATTTAGGAAGCAATACACATTTACTAAATCCCAACACACATATTCCGACATAATATCCAAAAATTTCATAATATTCAATGAATTTCAGCTGTATTTTCCCGATAGGGAATAAGATTTTGTACATTATTTACAACCGGTTCCATGGTGTAATGGTTAGCACTCTGGACTTTGAATCCAGCGATCCGAGTTCAAATCTCGGTGGGACCAAATCAACTTTTTTAATTTATTATGATGTAGTTTTTATTATTATTATATTATTATCACATATAATTAAAATGCTATAAATATTGTTCAAAGTTTGGCTTATGAAATTCGCTAAAACCTAAAAATGTTTAAACTATTAAATATATAAATTGTCTATATGTATGTATGTATGCGCATAACTTTAGAAAAAATAAAAAGAATAGGATAATTTCTTTCTGTTGTACTCGATATTGTCCGAAAAAGGTTTGTAAAAAATAAAATTATAAAAAAAATTACTTAGTAAGAGAGTGAGTTAGAGTGTAAATGTAGTTCATTTTGGAAATGAGATTCCGAGTGAGTAGGACTGCAAGAGTTAAAGAATTAGTATTATGAGTAAGTGAATGTATTGAATATACCTTAGCGAAGCGAAATCGGGTTGGTTATTATGAGATACCATATTGGTAAATCAATAAAATATTTTCTAATATTCAAAAAGATCTGAACGATTTTATGTTCCAAGTAAATAATTTTCAAAACTTTTAATACATGCTTTCAATAATGAGTTTTCCATATAAACGGCCATGTACTTGTATAACTCGTCCAACTTTCACTCATAACCTTGCCAGAGAAACTGAAAGTGTTCCTATTTCGAGACTACATCTACTCTCACAAAATATATTCAGTTTCGCTGGATACCTACTCTCGAACCCTCTACCAATACGTAGGGCGGGCAAAGTCCGTGCACATGTAAAATAGCTCTGCTACGGTGGAAATTTGCTCTACTTTAACTTTTAATCATTTTTATTAATACCTTACTCTATATAGCATATTAATATATTATCTCTATATTAGTTGACCATACTGAGAGACAATGGTATATTTTATTTAACAATGTCAATTAAATATAAACTGATAAGTATATTCATTACCATTAAATCCAGTAAATGAGAAATTTCTTTGTTTTACACCAGAAAAATAAGTCATAAAGTTCAATAAGGGATATATAAATTCAATAAATATATAAACTCAATAAAGATATATAAATTCAATAAGGGAGATAATAAAACACGAAAGGGTGGTTTTATCGTTTCTCTAGTCTAGTCCCTACGAAACATACTGGTGCATATATTATGCCATATAATATAATTTTAAGAAATATTGGCATTTTTCTCTACTAAATATTAAAAAGGAAATAAAAATGTTACCGTACTTTATCCTAACAAAGCGAAAAACAGAAAAAAAATAATATTTAATATCAATTTTAACATGAGTTAGTAAGATAACTTTATATTCGCGAGTGGTTTCTTTTGTTTCATATGTGTGATTTTTACAGTATTGAAACTACTAAGTAGTTTAATGGTGTCGTGCGTAGAACTCCTTTATAGAGGATCACGGAATGTTCGATATATTTATTGAGTTGATAAGCTAGGTCGAGCAGTGGAGGTTCACGAGTTCACATATAAAATAAAGAGGCTCTTTAAACCAGCTCCTGGTTCTCAAGCCTCAAGCAGTGCTAGTCTTCCGTGAAGTGCATGTTATTTACTGTCTTTTGAGTGTAACTACGAGGTGTAACTCCATTATCTATGTACTTTCACATATATTCAACAGTTTTTGTGTGATTGAGTAACAAGCATACAAATATTCACATTTATAATATTAGTAATGTTTTATTCAATACAATATTTTAAAACAGAATATAAAATAAGTAGAGCATATTATATGATCTCCTCCACGCCGGGTTCTGGGGGCTACTTCTGTTATATCTGCCCGTCCAAGATACATGCCTCGCATAGACGCACTCGTGTTACCGGCCGCGTTCGGCCAGCGGGGGCGGCCCACCACCCCGCCCGCCGCCTGCGTCATCTAGTGCGACTAGCGCTAGGGTTAAATCACCACAATTTAAATATTTTAAATTATTTTTAAATTTGTTTAAATTTTATTATTTTTGCGAATTAAATTATAGTCAGAATATCAATGTATAACCTAATTAATGAACAAAAATTTGCATTAAACTTATTGGACAATAGCGTTTTTGACTGTTCACAATAGTTCTGAATGATGCTCCTAGTCCCGATATTTTTTAAGAATTTAAAATATAAATATTTATATATAGGCAATTCGTTTATGAATATGATTTGATTGATGTTATTTTTATTAAAATTATTTAAGTTATTTATGAATAGTTAGTTAAAAACTCTTATATAAAGCCTTTGAGGCAAAAACAAACTGTCTCCAAAGGTCCAACTCCTTTAAGCTAAATTAACTTAGAAAGTAATTTTAACAGATAATAGGAATTAAAAATTTTTTGGTGGGCCAACTTATTGGTACATTAGCTATGAAGCTGAGGTAGCAGTTGCTACGGTCTCGCACTTTGTTTACTACGTGAAAGCTACAATGACTTCGTAGAAATAAACATGGTTAAGTGTGAATGACCTGAGCAGTCATACTTAGGTTACTTGCAGCATTAATGTTATAATTTTTAATAATGAATTTAAAAATACGGTGCGGGTTTTCCAACATAGTTTTAATTTATGTTATTCTTAGTTTTATAAAGTTTCCACTTTCCAGTTTTCAGTGTTTGTTATCGAACTCCTCCAAAACGGCTTGAACGATTATTATGATTTTTTTGTGTTTATTTAGTAAGTTTGAGAATAATAACTTAGTCTATTTTTTATACCCCTATGTGATAGTTTACTATTACTTAGTAACAAAATGTTTAAAATTTAATAGAAGAGAAAGAATAAAAACTCACGCTAATGTTTTTAAATTTTGTTTTAAATATTTCACAAAATATTTAAATTTAAACAGTAATAAGAAAGGGAGTACCAGCCCTGCGTGTCCGGTTCGCAGCCCTGAATCTGTAGAACGTAGAACAGAGCGGCGTGCGTGCCCGGTTCGCTGTAAACAGCCTACCCTACGTATGTAGGGCGGATGGACGCCCCCCTTCCCCCCAGAGAAAGGGGTGCCCCCGCTTCTTCCTTGTTCCTCCTTGTGCAAATTCCCCTGGCGATGAAAATGTGCTCCGGCACATTTTATACAATTTCTAGTTCGTACCAAAATTCACTGCTGTCCACTGTGTTATAGTATTATCTATATTGGAGTTATACTGCGCTTTAACACTCAAATGGCAATAATAACAATCTACTTTTTATACCATTTCGTATTTAGAGTTTTCGGTAACTACCCTAGAAATCTAACTTTGTATTTCATTTACCTATTCATAGAACAGTATTCGTCCAAATTCACCGGTTTCTCGTTTTAGTCTATCGCTAGTTAAGAGGACTTCGTACGAACGACACTTTTGAAAAATAGATTTTTACCAATAATTTTGCTGTCGCGCTGACCCCAAGCTTACCCCTTACCGTGTGATAGAGAGAACTTCAGCTCGAACTGATTTTACCTACGTAAAATTAAGAAAATCGTCCTTTCGTAATACCTTGTTTCCTCCTCGAAATCTGGACCGATTTTAATATTTATTTCGTTAAAATGCAGTACAGGGTCTAAGCTATGCCCGTACGTTTTGGTTTTTTGGTTTATGTTAGTAATAATTAGTTTGCTGGATGTTTGCAAATGTAATTTTTTTTTAATTTTAAAAGTTCTTTTTCTATTATATTAATAAAATAATTAAAAAAAACAAAACGTACATTCATGGCAGAGGTACGTATATATCGCATGGTATTTTTTTTCTTCTGTAACTTCATTATCCTAGTAGGAAACAGGGGACGACGTTTGTATGAAAAAAGAGTCGACTGATTTCCTCTTAATGGTCTTTTATAAAGTAAATATTTTACGGAATCGCTAATCATAACTTATATAAATTAAAGATTCAGAACTAAACTAATAATTATGTTTTTACTGATTTTTGTGTTCCAATATATATTAACATCGTTGTTATTAACATAGTACAAGTATGTGTAGCTTTATCTTTTTCTCGTTTGTATATATGTATGTAGAAACACCAACCTATCGGAAAATATAATATATTTAAATAAATAAAAAAATCTAGACTACAGCCGAGCAGTGCTTGGGCTTGAGACCCAGGCAGCCCAGACAACCTTGAGTAAACTTTTAGCACATGTTAACATAATGTCGACTGCTCTACATTTCCATTTAATATTTAACTATCATATCAAAGACATATATGAATCATGGATAGAAGCTCGAGTATCATGATACTAATCCACTCACAATACAAAGTTATCAACAGTGTTGCTAACTACAGATATTTAACCATATCAATACCTTGAACGTTCTATGAAGTTTGGCCAAGTTATTAAGGTTGTTGCGACTTTCCCCGGCCATTGACTTTTCGTTTCATTCAGTGGGTCGACCTATTCTCGCGTGCCTCATTGTCGTAATCAGAACAACAAAACGTCCATTACATATTTTGCACAGGGACTTAAGGAAATCTATAATATAATGTTTGTACGTAGTAAATATTTAATAAAACATAAAGTGATGGGTTCATACAACACGAATAAAAAACGAAAAAATTTGCTTAAATTGAGTGCGGTTCTCACAGTTGTATAGACTTTGTTTCATTTAAATTAGTCAAACGGAGCTAGAGGGGGTCGACTAATTACATAATATATTAGTCCAATATTGATTGTCCTATCATTTTCCATCAGGAAGTTCGTCTCCCGGCGATCCCGGCACATCATCAGCTCGATAGTACCATAATTTTATGGCACTTTTATAACTCAAGAAATTTCAACTCAATCGTATATAAAAAATCACAATATAAGAAAAAAATTGACGTGCAACTAAAACTATTATGGAAAAGACGAATTAAATGTTAAATCCAGCACGAACAAAACTTATGACATAAGTTTTTCTCCTCCCCAGTTAAGCATAGTTGAGTGCTTACCACTAGTCCGTCTGTGCTCTCCATTTTATAAATTACATATGCTAACATTATACAAATTTATGCGATAGAATATTAATTACATATTTACAGATGGATAAGATTTAAATTCTGAATATAATAGCAAATTAATTAATATATACGTAGCCCGAATTTGCTCTTATTTAAATATTATAGTCGTCATTTTATTAGTCCATTCGTTTTGTTCCTTTTTATACTTATGATAAGTACAAGCTCTACTTATTTATAAACACAATTAAACATTTAAAAAAATATACATGCCAAGTAAGATTGAATTGATTTACAATTAATAAATTCAGAAGAATAGAGTCACAGTAAATTGTAGTATGTTTTATAATTTACTATTTAAAGGAAAATTCCGTGTAATTTATGATTGATGCAACCAGGTAAAGCAGATAACTCCTTAACATTATTTAGGTGTTCCTTTTCATTTTTTATTATAGCGTTAATAAAAAATATTGTTGTTGTTTTACCTAAATATTTGATAGATTCTACTGATTCCAAATCTTCGCCGTTTGTAAATACACCAGCTTCTGTTCTTTTAACAATAGCTGTAGTAAATTTTATATATTTAGATTGCTCACTATTCAATATTAGCGTATTAATAGATTGTGCAATATCAGACAGCTTCTTTACATTGTCAGAAATATTATCTCCACTAATATAATATCCATAACACTTGAATTACTTTAAATGGAGCTGGATTAGCTTGAATCATTTTGTAAATTAATTACCAATTCATCCATAACATCGTCGACAGTAAAATCATATCTCGAGTATTTATCTTAAGAATTATCAGCACTGGACAATCTCGTGTGAATCTTGTTCGCTCACGTCAGTGAAAAAAGTCATTTGAGTAGTCACTCCCTGCCGCACTCGCTCATATTTCACCCCAAAAGACCTATAAATAAATTAATAGATTGACAAAATGTTTAGTTGTACTGAGTAGGTCCACGTAGATTTTAAAATAGTGTTCGACCAAAAAAATCAATAAATCATTAAAACCTAGCCTGCAACATAACAACTCATTCTAAAAGCTAACTATCTATGTTTCGAAAAGTTTCAATTATTATTATTCCAATAGAATTCTTGTACAGTTCTTTCTTTGTTGAAGTTCATGAAGTTCATTTATCAGTTCTTTTGTATTAAAAAACTGTGCTACGTATTATTTTAATATTTCACTGAATATTACATAACATATCAGAATTTAATATAAACGTAAGTATACGAGCAGTTAAGTTAGCACTATCAGAGGTCATAGTGGCCGTGGAATACTTGTCATGTACCAAATTGCTCTGCTTTTAATTAAACCCAGTAATTTAGTCCCGGGTGCTACGCATGACCATGTAACTCGTACTTCGTAGTAGGTACAGTTCTGCATACTCATTTGGAAATGTTTAAACAGAGGTGCCTTGTAGGGAGGCGGGTGATGGTTAGTTCTCCGCTACAGATAAATTAATAATACCTACTGCTTAGGTATACGTATAGCACGCATGTCCGTAAGGCGATATATAGAATGTTTTTTAAGATAAATTTTTAGAAAAAAAATTGTTTATGTTAAGTTACAGATAAATAGAATCGTTCATCTATACTTTGAAATACTATTAAAGTCATTCGTACATTAATACGGAAGGAAAAAGTCTTGCTTATTTTGTTGATGATTTGTGGTTTTGAAAATTGACTAAGGAGGTAGTACAGAAAAAATGAATTGCTTTTAAGATACCTAAAGTCAAAACCTAAAGTTTTTATGACCCCTACCAAAAAAATCGCCTACCACCAAACGGTTAAAGTTACTCATATATTTGGAGATGCTTTGCCAACAGCAGAGGAATATTTGAACAAGTAGTATCTGCTCGCGACATTATCCACCAAAACTTCATAATTGGGTTCAGAGTGAATTGAAAGACACTTAATCACTCTCACCAAAAGTAACACTTACACTCTATGTAGGTAACTCTAATCGACCCTATGACTCGTATAACCTTTGCGTTTGATATATTTCATTAAATCCGTTTACCTGTCATTTTCTATCGCTCTAGCCTAATTATTAATCCAGGGTATAAAGTATTCGTATTCCAAATTTAATTAAAATCCGTTAACCCGTGTTTGTGCGATTAATTATCAAACATCAATCACCTAGACGTACATACTTTCACATTTATAATATTTGTAGGATAATATTTAAAGTACAACTTGAATCACCATGTACAGTCGAGATGTGAGATGTAAAATTTGAGCAGAGTACGGCGTACACCTATTATGAAATTTGTGCACACAAAGCTCCGCTACGCACACACAGACGCAAGTTACTCGGACTTCGCTTTTGGGGTGGGTATAGAAACCTTGCGACGCTCGACCCCGGCTTAAATTCTCATATTAATATGTATCTCCTTTAAGCTTAGATTTCTGGAGGCCGATGTTCGACGTAATTGTGTAGCCATTACAGTCTTTCTAATACATGTATTTTAATCTACTTGTTTTAGGGATATATTATATTAATGACTATTACTTTAATATTTTTTCAGAGAAATTGCTAAATTTAATACTTTACTTGCTTGCCTTACTGATATAGACTCTCGAATCGAATCGAGCTATTGAATACTTGAAATATCGTAAGGAGATAATGATTCTTTATTTGCTCAGAATATGGTTTGTTACTTAGAGAGTTTTTATGGCTTACAATTAAGTTTATACCACAGATCACTACTACTAATTGTGCTCTGTGGTTCATACATATTCTACTCATAAATAGTGTACAAATATTTAAATAAATTGAATTTATTGTCTAATCTATTAAAATACAAATAAGTACACAATAAAAATTATTTCTATATAATGTTAAAGTCAAAATCAATAATTAATTTCAATTTAAAAAAACATTTCTTTGAATGATTCAAGGAATTATTACCATTCATATTATTTAAAAAGAAATTGTTTAATCTATATATATAAAACATGGCGACCGTTGGACCGATTTTCGTGCATTTTGATTTGTTGTATTTGTCTCCATCCCAAAGAGCAGGATAACTATTAGGGAATACATGGGAATATGGTCGAAAAAATAATATAAAAGAAAATAAATCATTTTGTCATACAACATTATGATGGATTTCGTAACTGACTAACATTTAATGTTCATCCCGTCGATATGGTAAACTCTCCCTTCAAATTAAAGAACCTAAATCAAAAGTTTCGAATCAACAAGAATTATCCACAATATTCGGATGATGGCGTATTTTAGGTTTTAAAAATGTAGAATAATATCAGAAAGGTAAGAGGATTGACATATATATTGGTTGTCAAAAGTTCGGCTAATCTGTAACACGACATTCGAACTTCGTACCGCTTAACAGTCAACGTTAGGCGGTACGAAGTTCGCTGGGTCAGCTTGTTTGTTATAAATTAGAAAAATTATACTATAATATAAACAAAAACCTAATTTGTGAAAATTGTATTTTAATTGATTTATTAAAAAAAATATAGCAAAAAAAACAATTTACAAATCTATTTCAGCATCTAACAACATTTTATCGATATTTAATTGCTAAACACACATAACTCAAAAAAGTGTCAAGTCACTTTGATCTCCCTAGTAAGACATTAACGTCTTAACCACTAGGCTATCATTGCTTCATCTACTATATCTCAAGAACTAAAAAACAAATCGGCTATTTATTCTATATAAATATAAAGAACGCTTTGCTGTGTTTTCTCTAGAACGATATTCTGTTCAGAAAGATATTCCCCCACTAAGTATATTTAAAAATAACTTTTTTCCTGTATTTCATAAACTACCTACACTACTAAATATTAAAAGAAAAATCAACATGAACATGCTCAATAAAGTTACCAGTTTAATTGAGCATGTTCAAGTATTTATATAATGTTCCACTAAAATAATTCACCAGTTTTCCTTCCTGTTAATGGCGCACTATCATTTTTTTCATTGCCGGCAAGAATATTTTTTAGCTTCCGCTTTCGTAAAAAGAAAAGCAATTTTCACACCTTTTATTTGTCCATTTCGCCATTTTGTAATCTAATCTTCATTTATATGAGAATATTAAAAACATTTTTGTTGTATATTGGAAATATCTCTATTAGTTATAACTTTATATTTATAACGTGTTTACCCCCTAATTGTGGTCGGTTTCAATTTATTCTATATATCTAAAAGTTTATGTTTTTGTACGAGCAACACGCAAAAATTACTAGTCACACGTGCTGCTGCAAGTCTAGTTTAACATGTATTCTTTTATTTAAATCGTATGTCAGAAAAAATGTGTTAGTATTTATGCGAGTCAACTACTATCTTAAGTACTTTAGAAAATACGCAAGTAGCGATAACAGATGGATATACATACATTTATGTCAAAATTATACACCTACCCTATTTTTTTATTTCGCCGTAGACGGACTGACTATAGTTACATATCCGTTTTAACATATTTGTTTGCATTTTGATGGTTAATTTTTTGTAATATTTCTCATTCTATCCATTTCATTTAATGCGTTAATATTACAAAGAGGTTTTTTTGAACAAAGACAGATTCCACATTCATAACAAACGGAAAGAACGAACTATTTTTCCCTAAGATAGGGTCGCATATTCACGTTCCCTAAACCACTGCCACTTACCACCCATCAAAAACGCTCCACCCATTAAGATAAATCAAACTTGATGAGGTTAGGTCGTTTAATTACTGAGTTCCAATGGCCATCTTCCAGCTCCATCATCAGATTAGACACTGGTAAACATATAATAATAAAGTACTCGCCAAGACGAATCAAACGAGCCCAAAGTTGATGGCATTGTGACGTTTCGTTACAAAGTTCCTATCATCATCCATAAGACCCTGGTTACCATTGAAAGACAAACTACTCGTCAAGACGATTTAAATGAGCCCAAACTCGATTTGGTCGTTTCGTTTTATTACGATATTTGTTTGATCATCTACCAGCTCCATCATCAGATCCGCAGCATGTTATCATAATATTGCATTGTCACGGAGTTTCCACATGTATGCAAAAGTTCAGCTCAATCGGAAACCAAGAAGTACAACAAATTTAATTTGCAAAATTTGATGACAAACATCGGGTCTGGTAAAACTAAATAACAGTTTGTAATGACTATAAACATAGAACAATTGAAAAAGAAACTGACTAGAATTTTTTTTTGTTATTGTGGTAAAAATTCAAAAACAACTAAACCTAACCAAAGAACCTAAAAATTTTAAAATGATTAAAAAATTGCAATTAGCTTTGAATGGCTCCAAGATCATTGGCATCGGATTTTTTTATCTATACCAATATTATAAAGTGGAAAGATTTGTATTTCTATATGTAATGAATAAACTTAAAAATTACTGGAACGATTTCAAAAATTCTTTTACCGTTAGAAAGGTTAATTATCACTGAGTAACATAGGCTATATTTATTACTAGAAAAAATTAGACATCCACAAAAATTTTTACTAAAACAACCCAAGGTGTAAAAAAATTAGCCATACATTGTCTTTCATCGTATGCGCTGCGGAAAGTATTGATGATAGAACAAAAAAATGTTCTACAATATTATAAGCAAATCAATATTTACAAAAAACTACTTTATTACATTTTAAAAGTTGATAGAAATGTCTTTCAAAATCAGACCATGTTATCAATTTCTTTGTATTAACTCTTATTCAAATAAATTATTTCGTATTCAAGACTGTTTCAATACCTGTTGATTACTTTTTGAATTATTGAAATCAGACATTCCATTCAAAAAATATTACGAAATTAAAAATGTCAATATAAACAAAAAACCCATGCCGGTGTGGATCCTCACAGCGCAGCTAGCAACGCGGCGAGGAGGTGCCGAAATGCGGGAGAGCCAAAAATATTTAGAAAAAAATTATATTTACATTTGTAGCCAACCACTTCAAATCTGTAAAAAAGCATGACAGGCTTGATAATATCGCAGAAAAAGCTTTACCTATGACCTAATAATAATCACCGAAATTGAGTGTGCATTTACAATGTAAATATTGCAATTGCAATCTAAGATGAAGAGCAACAAGAATGCTAGGTTGATGATAGCATACGGGCGCTACATCTGCTAGAGACGCCCCTGTTCGTGGGCACAGTGGTCCCCGCAAATATAAGTATGGGTTAATTCATAAATGTTTCCTTGTCTCTCCAAAACAGTCAGATTTTTATCAATGGGTTCTTAAAAATAGTCCAGAAGGTAAAAAAAATAATAAAACCTTTGTATAGTACGAATTAGTGCGGTCTAAAAATAGTAAATGCAATCATTTTGTCTGGATATGTTAATGTAATTTTATTTATTTATTTTGATATGCTATTTTATGACGATTCACACTTAGTCACGCGGTCGTAGCGTGGGTTTTGCTTTATATATCGAAGTTCATTACTCCCATTAGCAGACATGCAGATTTTATTTTTTTTATTTAAAAAACCTGATGTTCTAACTCGAACTATTCTTTTTTAGGGTTGAGTGTGAATTATTGATAAATTTATGTTTATTTATTATTTTATTTTAAAGCGTTAAGGATGCCGGAACATAAAAAAAAATATCGCATTAGGTATTTATGTAAACATTTTAATATTTAAAAACAGAGAAGTGCTAGTTAGTGTTGCGCCAAGGATTCTGACTTCATTTTTATTATTAGTTGTTTTATCATGCATTACAATCACCCAGAATACTACATGAAATGAGAAACATGACTATCATGTTTTAGAGAATAAACCTGAGCAATTAACGGTTTCTTATAAATGCTGAGAATATGATGTAGAACTTTTCCATGAATAATTAACAAAATTTTCACAGTTAATTTTTTTAATGGGTTGTCATCTTCTTCTGAACCTAATAAGGGCTCATGTGTAATGACGGGTCTTCTCGTAGAGTGGGAATGATTAAGGCCATAGTCTACTACGTTCTCGAAAGGTAAGTTTATAGACGTATGGAGTATGGAGTGAATTTCTCACGATGTTTTCCTTCGCCGTTAAAGCAAATTAAATTAACTTGCTTAAAATCCACATTGCGCCGTAAGTAAGAGGTGAGTATTAACTACCTGATATGGGTTACATTTTAAAAATTATTTTTAGTACATTAAACAATAACTGTAATAAGTTATATGTATTACATGTATCCTACAAATATTAAGTTTGTAAGAATGTATGGCTGTATGTTTGTTATTCTTTCACGCAAAAACTAGTGAAAGGATTTTGATGAAATTTTACAATAATATAGCTCACACATCAGAATAACACATTGGCTATAGTTTATAATGATATAGTGTGAATTATCCAAAATATAGCGAATCCAAAATATAGTATCAATCAATCAATCATATCAATTTGGTCATTTAGACCTCAGATCCAGGTTGTATCTAAATTAAGAAATTTTTGTTAATAATTAAGTAACGTAAAAAGGATTGTCAACTAGGCTTGGACAGCGAACAACCCTCTCTCAGTGAGTAATTGAAAAGGGTAGAACTCTTTAAAAATTCAGTGGATAACTAAACTTTTCGTCACGTGTAAATCTCAAGTTTGGCGATGTGCAACGTTGGAAGCATTACCATTCTTATAAACTTGATATGTTAACTACATCATTTAAAATAAATTGGAGTAGCAAAAAATTCCTTATTTATAGAAGTGCATTACCCTTTTAACCTCCGAATTAATAAAGGTCGTAAGCAAAAACAATCGCTTGATTATCAAGTTAGATTATTTTTAGGGTTCCGTACCTTAAAAGGATCACTTCGATGTCCGTCTGTATGTCTGTCTGTCTGTCAAGATTTGAATTGAATCCTAATAAACGGCTGTTGACGACATGATATGTTGTTAAATGACAACTTCTAAAATCTTTTAATCGACACCAAAAAAAGAAGGAGATGCTTTAGTTTATAACTTATTGATCAGTCTAAAAATAAAAAATTTAATTAATTAATCAATTGAATTTATATTTTACCAAATAATATTTTTAATATCAATTTTATTATATATTATTAATTCTCGTCGAAAATCAAAATTACAATACATGAGATAGAAGCTGTATCTTTTCAATAAACTGATTTAGCTGTTTGATTTTTTTACATATCCGAGAGAAAAGAGACTTGCATGTTTAATATAACAACTCAACATCAATTTGATATATTCACATTTTTGTGACAAAAAAGGTCTTGCGTGACTGTCAAAAAAATAATAATTTTCTAGTGATGTAGAAAAAAATTTACAGTTTTTTTTTATTTTATGTGCTAAATTTCACGACACTAGGTCTTGGGAAGTACCTTATAATTATGTGAGTGACACATTAACGGTCATATCTTTTTAATGAGTGGACTTAGAAGTTTGATTTTGTGACAGCCGCAAGGGACCGCAGGTTTGAGTAATTGATATCAGTTTCAACTTAATACCTCTACGCGATCCTGATAAAAAGGGTCTTGACAGACAGACGGACAACGAAGTGATCCTATATCTGATAATATGTATGAAGTTTTAGTCTACAATATTCATTACGTCGTTACTAAGAGTCTATTGTATGAGACTTGAATTGTTAATTTCTCCACAACACAGAAATTTTAATCAAACATAAAGTATAAAAGAAATAAAGCTACCTATGTACTTTATAATTACTTTCTTTGTGGTTTTATGTCATGTTTGCTGTATTCGTTGTTCTCAAAGAATGGCTCTAAATTTATAGTTAACAGAAACTTATTTTTAATATACCTGAATTTCCTACTAGAAAAGTGAAAGAAGTGTAGTGTATATTATACAATTTTAGTTCTTCTACTTTTCCTTGAATGAACGACTCGTAATGTTTGTTTTAACTTTACACTTAGGTGAGGATAATTGATAATTAAACTTATCGGGCAGATGCTAGTTACCATAATGTATAACGACGTTAATATATTATGTAGTAGATATATTATGGTAACTAGCTTCTGCCTGTGAATTCATCTACGAAAACTTCAGGTCAACTTAAAGCTTCAGCTTCATTAGCTCCAGAGAGGATTGAAATTCAACTCATTTACGCATCAACAAGGATATCAATATAACCGTCTTTGTGTGTATGTGTCATTTCTACTATCCAGCAGAAATCGCCACCTGCCTGCTTGAGTTTTATGTTTTATTATAGTAGGATTATAAAAATTCTTATTATAATAGTCGTTTAAATTTCTTACCTAAAATGAGACTGTCTGTGGTCTTCCTCATATTAAAACGCTTCTGACAATACTATAAGTTTGAGAGGTTCCCTCAATTCCTTAAGGATCCCATCATAAGAATTAAATTTTGAAAAAGTGAGACCAAAATCTGTAAGCAATCCAGTCATAACACCAATCCTATCAAATATAAAATTAATATTTCAATTCGGTTTATAAATGACGAAGTTCCAAGGTAATAAACATTAAAAAAATCAATCTAATTGATAACCTCTTTTTAATTTTTTTTTATCTGGCCAAAATTGAATTTTTATTAATATTAATATAGATATGCAGTAGAAAAGAGCTTAGAGGTTTGAGGTTGCTTCTAGGAGCTCCGCGAATGTAACCTTCACGCATGACTCCGGACCACCAATTTTAACAACTGAGGTGAAACAAGCACTTGAATCTGCTAAAATTGGTAAAGCTTTAGGTCCCAACAGTATACCAGTAGAAATTCTCAAACTATTGGAAGAAGAACACCTAAACGCGCTTACCAAATTTTTCAACCAGGTATATAACTCAGGCTCTTTACCCGATGCTTAGCTAAAATACACATTTATAACTGTACCAAAAAAAGCAAAAGCAAAGAAATGTGCAGAATATTGCACAATAAGCTTAATGAGCTACGTACTTAAAATATCCCCGGCCATCATCCAAAACTAAATATGACCCATATACAATGAACAACTTGGGGAGAGTCAATTTGGTTTCCTATCAGGCATCGGGACTCAAGAAGCGCGTTTTGTCTTCAACGTTCTAGGACAAAAATCCAAAGACATGCAGACCAATGTTATCTTGTGCTTCATTGCTTATGAGAAGATGTTCGATTGCGTAAGACATGATATACTTATGTAATGTTTAATGGCTTACGGGTTATAAAGAACTTGTATTGGAACCAAAGAGCTGCTGTGAGAGTTGAGCATTCGGAGACCGATCACGTTGAAATTTGCTGTGGTGTCCGCCAGGGGTGTATAATAGAAGTATAATATCCCCGATACGCCGAAGACACCGAACTTATAGAAAAAGAAATCAGAAATCAAAACAGAAATTTAATCAGAAAACGACCTACAGACATTGGTGAATAGGGTCAACGAGTGCAGTGTGAAGGCAGGATTGAGCATGAATATTAGCAAGACCAAGTTTCTGGTGGTATCGGGGGACAAGGATGTAAAGCCGAAAATTCAGATGGAAGACAAATAGCTACAAAGGATGCAAATGGACAAATGCCTCGATGCTTGGGTAAATGAAGAATAGGACTATGTGCAAGAAATTTAAACCCGGATTGAAATTGCAAGCCGAGCAAGCCTTAAGAGGTCGGAGAAGGTTTTAGGCAGCCGTAAACTATCCATAAATCTTAGACTAAGAATACTCCACTGCTATGTCTGGCCAGTAGTGTCATACGAGTCAAGAAGAGAAAAGTCGAGTATTTGTGATACGTCTTGAGACATGAGCGATACAGACTGCTCCAAATTATAATGATGGTCATAGAGAGCAAACGACGCGCTGAAAGAAGAAAAAATCCTGGTTGCGCAACATCCGCGAATGGACGAAGTTCGCCAGTGTGGAAGAACTATTTCGCTTAGCGCAAAACCGCGGTAAATTCGCAGAGCTGACGGCCAACCTCCAGTAGTGGAGAGGCACAACAAAAAGAAGTTTCACAAATAGTCATCATCATCACTCTTTAATGGCCCACTGCTGAGCCGGTTCTCCTCCTAATTCTGAGGAGGGATTAGCCCATAGTCCATCACGCTGGCTAAGTGCGGGTTGGCAGACTTCACACACCTCACGATTTTTTTCCTTCACAGTTATAGCAAGTGATATTTAATTTATTTAAACACTTAACTCAGAAAATCAGAGGTGTGTGCCCAGGATCGAACTAGGACTTCTCGAGTAGACAGCAACGTCTTAACCACTGGCCCATCACTGCTACGAGTACATCACAAATAGTACTAATACAAGTAGAATCTGTTATAAAATCTATCCTTAAAAATAATTTGATTTTTAAAAGTACATATAAATCAAATCAAAACTTTTCTATTCAAATCCATATTGTACTGGTCAGTCTATTAACCAGTTAACCGTGTAGCTCCTTTTTCAACGTGCGCATCCTGCCAATTCTTCATGACGAGTATATAACTACGTCAAATACAGTTAACTGGTTGATTGAGACCATTTTGCAATAAAAATGTTATCTATATACAACATCTCTATATTCAGTCATAGAATGAGAGAGGAATGATACCAATTACTGTACAGCAATAGTACGTATATACATGCGTCTTGGACTTGGGACTAACGTGTACCCTACACCTAAAGGCCTTTTATATAATTAAAACGCTCCCCTTCGCTGCCCGAACACTAACTACAGGAGATAACAAAGTAAACTTACGTAGACCCCAAGAAGGATGACCTTAACCACGACACTATTATACTAACTTCAATGGACACTACACGAAAATACCAGAAAGACTGACTCCAACCTATCACACTAAGGGTTATATATTGTCTACACGTGGGTATCTTTGTTAAATAATATAGAAGGTACTACCCGCGAACACTAATTTGTAAACGGTGTTGCTAACAATTGTTTGATGGCATATAAGCATAGATCTTTCGATGTTAAGCTTTTGTCACGAGGAAGATCTCTTTGTACCCTATAATAAAAGTAGTTTGAATATTTGGATATTTAGATATTTGAATAACAAATATTCAATCACACGGCTGAACGGTTTTCAATAAAATATGGTACACAGATACTTTACAACCTGGTTTAACATATAGGATACTTTTTAAAATAAAAATAAATGTTTAATGGACGCCTGAATAATTTTATATAGCAATGTATTAAAATATATTAAACGTAAGTACGTGATAAACTAAACCCGTGCGAAGCCGGAACGGTTAGACAAGTATATAATAACATTAATATGAACATGCAATTTACGCAGAAAGCTGAACCAAGACTTTTACACTAAGCGTTAGCACTCGTCTCCGCTGCTCGACCTTGCTTCTAAAGATCTTATTACTCACAATATTCTTTATGATAAAGATCTAGCTCTTACAGGCAATACTCACTGTACAAAATCACTCGTCAAACTACTTCAGATTTTTATTTAATCATTTCATCAACATAGGGACTGCCACCCAATCAAAGGCTATCAAAGGGTTTTCTATCTTGGATAATATTACAAATAAAACTCAGCAAAAGTATGAAAAAAAAATTTATTGCATTTGTGATAGAATGACAATCGAAGTAATACTTATTAAATAAGAGTATTTACAATTTCCAAAAAATGAAAATTTATTTTTTCTTTGTCAGTAATGTAATAAATACAATAAAACTGTATTGTGTATATTAGGTCCAGAATTTTTTAAATTATTAATTTTTGGCTAGAAGTCTCACTTGTCATTTTTCTTGTATTCTCCATGTGTTAAATTTTTAAAAATTAATGTCCTAGATTAAACTTATAAAACGTTTCATGGCAACCAAATCTCAAATTGTAAAAAGATAACTTGACTTAACTAGTAATTTAACAAAAAATGGTTTAGTTTAGGTTTTGTGCTATAATGTCATGAAATAGGTCATTGGTAAACTTTTAAAATATAATTCTGTTTTAATAGCACAATGCTTTATGACCGTAAACTCTATAAAACGACACATCACACGACACAAAAATCAAAATCAATAATTTCGATGATATTTCCTACTAGTAAATAGAGATTAATGCTATCTAAATACTTATGATATTATGCAATTATATATAAAAATCTCTTTTCAAACAGATAACCATCTGGATACAGTCAAAGAGGTTGGAGCAAACTAATTTTAAGTTAAGTTCTGGTTAGGGCTAGCTTAAATTGCATTTCCGGTCATATCCTACATTTATCGTTAAATCATTTTTTATTAACCTTAATGATCTTTGGTTGATTAAAATTACAAAAAAATCAAGAAATATTTACCGAAAATCGATTTTGACCGAAATTCTAATAATTTTATGAAGTGTAAAATAGATTATTAGTTTTAAAAAAAATGTTTGGGCCTCGTTCGTGATACATATTAGTAATTTTTTTCTGGTTTAACCTTTCTTTCTGAATTTAATCAATTAAGAAAATTGGGTTTAAGCGTATAATTTTCAAAGTCAGCATATACTAAATAAATAATTCAAAAATATTGAGTTGGTTTAAAAATTCGCTAGGTTCTGGCGCTTATAAGTTTAGATCTATAATATCGACAAAATCAGATATTAATGGTATCATGGTAGATATGCTGTGTGGAGACTGTTCGAATCCATTTACTGTTCTAAATTATGCGTAAAACGTCCATTTGACGCTCACCCCTCTTCCCTCTTATCGCTTGGACAGGAACGGACGGGGAGCCTCGGGCGGGGGTGCCGGACTAGGGCAAATTGGGGTGGACCCCCCAAGTGAGGGGGGTCCGAAGTCCACCTCACCCTTTAGCTACCCTGAAGTTCCATCTCTCACACCTATAAATTCGGCACATACACCCTACGGGTGGGGTGGTCCATGGCGTACCAATCCTTTCGTTGCGGCCGTGTCACATTTGCCAGGGCTCTGGTGACCTCCACTACAAATTAATATTCAGAAACGCTTCCGTTCCGATCGTTAATCATTGCCATTTCTGCCGGTTTCGGCTCTCATGTACTCGACACGTTACGCCTTTATCTAATTACGCACACGAATAGAGCTTTATTAAAATATACTTCTACTATACAACTATCAATTATTTTCCAACCCATCACCAAGACAAAATAAACTCCTCTTACAATTTTGAGTTCATCACAAAATTCGTAAAAAATGAGTATAATCTAACATGTATAAAATATAACAAACAAAACTTTTTGTAATTTAAATACTAATGTATCTTTCATATTTCAAATGTATAGAAAAATGTGTTTTCCTTATACTTTTATCTTGAACTATTAGTGTAAGATAAACTGGAAACAGAAATGTTCACCAATTCCTTTATATATTTTATAGATAATCCTTATTTATCTTAAAAATATTTAATTAATAGCTATCTTAAAAATGGTTACTTACATTTTGAATTTTATTCAAAAATAAGAGATATTTAGGAAAACTTAATGTGTGAGATGTACTCATTAAGTTTTCTAAAATATCTTTTACTTTTTTTCACCACTTGAATTCAAAACAATCATTTTCTAAATGTTTGTCTGTTTGTACACACATCACGTAAGATCTGAATACTATTCTCACAGGTGTATCACTGCAGATCAAACTTAGGATAAAAGCTTCGTTTCATTTAGATGTGATGTCAAGGTGTATAGTTATTGTCATGTAAAATGTTTTGGCCCAGCGATGCTATGGCAGGTCGACTTGTTCTTTATAAAAATGAATTTAATATTGATTTTCTATTGATATTATGAATGACAACTTGTATGTCGCATATTATATTTTGTAGTTGATTTTTGATCGATATAGTCGATACATAATTTATTGAGAATTGTATAATACAAGTTAAAGCTAAAATATTTTACAAAAATGATGGAGAGATTCATATCTGGCTTAAATACAGCAGGATGGAAATTGATCAGGGGTGTCTTAATGGTCGTATTCATTTGAATAAGACAATTAAGAGACGTATGTTTTGTAGGTGGTAGTAGCCACTATATTTGCCACCAAATGTGTCTCTATGCTTCTAAAATCGAGAGAATCACTATAAGTCACTAAAGTTCTTTTATCAACCTCCTAAATTCATGACCAAGATCAAGGCGTTGTCAACCAAACAATATGTATTAGGCGTTATAAACAGAAGTAAATTGAATAAACTTCCGCGATTTCATTAAAAATAAGGCTAAATAAATCGTATGAAAAAAAATCAACATTATTATTATGTAGATAAATAGATAAATCTTTTATAACACCTAGTTTTTGAAATTTACAGACTTAAATTATTATTATTTAATGTTGAATTTAAAAAAAAACTTGTATTGATAAAATTGCTAATCAAACATAAATTAATATATCATTAAGTAATAAATAGTGATGTTTTTGCAACTCCTACATAGTTAAATAGAGTTTCACATGCGTTTATGAAAAACATAATATGTAATACGATTGTTAACAAAAAATTTTAGCTTATTAAATTATTCATCTACAGCATTAACCTTATTAAATTACTCAATAATTCATTTCTCGTATCTCTTTTATTCTTATCACTCTAATATTATAAATCCAAAGTTTGTAATTTAACAGTGTTCAATGTAAACTTAACTTGGTGTTGCGCTGTTTTGTTTTCTATCTAACAACATCTTCGATCTTTCGTTTAATTTATATGTCTTACACATTAATGTGACTTTACCACCAGATATTTTTTCATCTAAAGTCTTCATAGTTTTTGTAAGCCTATATTTATTAACTAGTCGAGAGCCTTTCTCCTGTACCTTTTGATTTTCTTTATCCTCCTGTTCAAGTTCTGTATGTGCAGATTGTTTCCCGCTTTGGTCATAATCAGACATTGAGGATCTACTGCTGTAATTACAAACCACATCCACTCTAATAACTTGAACAGTAGCAGGACTTTCATTTCTTGATATGGTAAGACTCTTTCTTTTGCCATTTTTATGAAACGTTATTTTTGTTGCTTCATTATTATTATTGTTTAGAGCAGTTTTACAATTATAAACTGGTTTAATACTCTTTTGACATTTCTTCGACCTCTCAATTTTGTTTTTCCTATTCAGATCTTGCTTTCTCAAGTCTACTTGAATTGACTTATTTTCTTTACCTTTATTATTTAAACAGAACAAAACAATACTGGATTTTCCTGATGATGGTCTAGACTGATCATTGTTGAAAAACTGTGTGTAGTCGTCGACATAGTCGCTGAGTTCAGAGGTACGAGCCAAATAGTTTTGATTGACATCGTCTACAATTTGTTTAACAAACATTCGATGTTTTTGGTTGTTTTGTAAAGTTTTGTATTTGAAGCTCGACCGTACACTTTTTCTCTGCTCGACATTTCCTAAAAACTGTAAGTTTTGTACGGAGAGACATAAATCTTTCCGGACTTGTTGAGTTGCGCTTTCCGTCGTCTCGTTTAGGTCACAGCTCTCAACATCTTTACAATAAAATCTGCAAAAAGGCAAGAATTTTATAAGAATGACATTTAAATACATCATATTTCCTATAATTCTCATTTTAAAAGATCTATTGTCTATCATTATCACGTATTTATAAAAAATATCATATTAAAATTAGAGTAAAAAAGGAGGAAATGAACACAAAGAAAAATATGATTCTAAATGTACCTCGTTCTTATTAGATTTATTAAATATTGATCTAAACTGATCTGTTTATAACGGTGCAGATGTATTAATTTTACTCTGCAATGGCAATAATAAAGTAAGGTAATTGCCCGCCATTCACTCAGTTGCACATCACCGAGTGTCGCGGCTATATGTAACTTTCTACGGGAGTAAGATTATGTATGAATCACGTTGCTATTCTTAAAGAAGGGAGAAAAGTTTAATTTCATACGTGAATACTATATATTATTAATTATATATTTTTTTATTTAGCTCTACGTACCTTAAGAGTGTGACAGAGACTGTATTTTGCATAGGAATTTTAGTATTATGTAAGCACTAACGGAGGTAGGAGAGTCTTTGCATTGCTTATCTTTAGATGACATGATGGAGGAGATTCAGACCGCATAGTGTTTACGTCAGCAATTAAAAAATAAAACACGTACACGAAAACGACAGTAACTTGATTACTTTTGCTGACATTGGGGTGATTGATAATTGTAAGTTTTGCTTTCCATTTCTTCTTCTTTCACAATCTTCCCATTTTTTCCAAATATCTTAATTACTGCATTGACATGCAAGTATAGTTATATATTTGCCACTCTTTAGTACTGATATTAGTATTTATAAAATCTTGAACGATGAAACGAACGAATTTCTGGAACGACTGTTTACTGCTTTTATAAAACCTTGTAACGTATAAAACGTTACAAAATAGGAATGCCGTTGTCATGCCTTTTATCAGCATACAAAAATGATTACTAATTATAATATAGAGGTATCCATAGATTTTTTACCTGTCAAATAGGTCAATCCATCGTGGATCTTCCTCATGTTCTGGATTGGCCATTCGTTTTTGACAAAATCTTCTAGGTCTCTCAGTACTTGTTTTGACCAACTTCATTTTAGACCTCTCTTGTAGATTATATTTAATACATTTCATGGTATATGGAGAATCTGCAACTACAAAAATAATTTGTTAAAGTTAATAGAAACCTCAAGCATTTTGAAGTACGACTGCAGCTAAATGATTAGTTAAAACAAACTATATCAGAGTAAAAATCGATAAGTTCAACCTTTATCTACCATATTTTGTAAAACAATTGTTTCAATATTTAATAGTCATGGATATGTTATTTTAAAACAATTTGTATAAATTATAAACTAATTGTCGGTTTGCATTTATCTTTGAGGCATAACACGAAAGTAAGCTTGAAATAGTTAAGACACTTTAAACTTTCATTCTTTTACTACTTACAGTTTCTACAAATTATACAGTATTGTACAACGTATTGTACAATTAGTTATAAGTAAACAGTAAATGTCTCCAGTATAGCAAAATAGCAATATAGGAAGGACCAGCGCGTCCCATTTCTCGTTGCGATATTAGAGAAGGCGGTCATGAGTTGGGAATTTAAAAATGCCTAGTTGCGTCAATAGATATTCCGACATCGCATCATCAGTATTTATTTCTTGTTTAGTTATTTTTTTTATCTACTTTTACCAATTTAAGCTATTAAATATCTAATTATTTAACCCACAATATAAAATAGAGGCGATGGCCATTGACGTGCTGTTATCGTACGAGAAGTTTAACCAAAGTTTTAATGCCTTACTCACATAGTTCGTACAAGTTCTACTAGGTGCCGCTACGATTTTATTTTGTACCTATATAATATATATGAAATGCTCATATAAGATTATTTATATATTTATTTTTAATGTTTTCATGGTTGTTGTAGGTATTTGTCTCCGTCCCAAAAAATCACAAATAAAAACATTGGAAAATTGGCGAACAAAATAAAATTAAAAAAAATCCCAAACAAAATGTTCGTGGGTTTCGAAACTGTCAAACATTTCAATCATGTCAACTGTCAATCCTAAATTAAGTTCAACTAATCTGTAACACGACATTCAATGAATGTTAGGTTGTACGAAGTTCGCCGGGTCAGTCAGTGGTTAAATATTTCGTCATTAGTTTAAAAATACGTTTAAAAAATTATTGACGAACAGACGTAGGGGCTTCGTAAACTTTAAAAAAAACCCTGCATCTATCTGTCTATGTGTGTGGCCTTTTACTTCACTTGCTTGACCGATTAATATTTTTTCGTAAGATAAGTTTCGCAAGATAATACCTACCTATTTATTAGATCATATCTAGAGTCTCTAAAAGTAATATAGTCTGCAATTAACAACTAGTTAAGCGTGGACTAAGCGAAGCTTCTTTCTTTTCAAATACATTGTTTAGTTTCTATTCATTTTGGAAGTAATTATACTGGACGTTTACTTGCCTCGCTTGCTTTCTCTTTCCCTTTAATTTAATTGTTTTGAAAAGAAAAGAGAGAGGTATATGCAAAGATTTTTTTAAACTATTGATAAAGTACAATGGCGGCAGGATGGTATATTTGATCTAGTAACGTAGCGGTCCACATGTTCTTGGGAATGGCTTCGCCAACGATGCAAAAAATATTTTTGTTATTGTACCAGGATTACATAGTTTTGATAGTTATTAGAAAAAAAGAGTGTTCTGGATATTTGAATTTACTTAAAACTTTGAATTTATTTATTTAATAATTTGGTATTGATGAAACGTTTAGTTACTTATAACTATTGCTCCACAATATTGTACCTACGTTGTTAATTTACATTTCTTTTACGAAATACTCAGTATAATGACTTAATCGTAACTTTTTATACTTCTTTATTCTTTATACTTTGCATAATTATTAAGGTAGAATGAAACACATTTTGTAGCGTCTTTTAGCTTGCCGTAAACTATATTGTTAGCGAGCTCAAATTTCTGAATGACACGCAACCATGTAAATTATACAACAACTGAGCTAATTTAGGTTAATTCAATCAAAAGTGAGCAAATTCAAAGCTTCGTTGGTTCATTATCCTTCATTAGATTCTTTAATGACTGCGCTTAAAAAATATACTTGACAGCCATGATTATGTAATATAATATTCAACTTTTTTGGGCATCTAGGTGTATCTCACCTCTATTAAAAATATAACTTATCTATCGAATATCTGTACGTGGAAGATAAAAGTTAGTGTGATTTATTTTTTAAAGCCAATGAAATCCAAAACAATCATTTTGAATATTTTTTATCAGGCTGTTAAAAAGACTAGTTTAGTTACTACGCAAAATTAAATACGTTTTTAAGGGAGAAAAGGATCTTAGTTCCTGTTTATATCTGTGCTATCTCACTGCAGGTAAACTAAAGCAGGATTTTCGAAATTAAGTATGAAATCGGTCAAATACATATTTTGAATCCATTATGATGTAACAGTCATAAAATTGTGATAGTAACCTAAATGCGATTTATCACAATCCAACATATTATAAGTATGTATTAAAATATTTATAAAATCAAATCTGTTTCTTCGGCCTATACACGCACACTACGGTAAGATAATAGGCACAGCTGCACTACACGACTAGACAAGCACACATACAAACTTCTCGGTGCATCGCACACTGACGTCTTAGATAATAAAAAAACGCATTATTATTATCCTGCAACCAGGACATTGATACATCGCATTCCATTATACACCTTATATAAACTACCCAAGACTTATATTGAGTAACAGATAAAATGAAACCTATTAACTTAGATTTTATCCTTAACGATTTAATATACGAGCCATTCCAATACTTATTTGTATTGTAGAAAGATTGAGAATACATTTTATTGTAAAGGAATTCAAGTTTAATAATATTTGAAAAAAAAAATGTATCTTAGTAGGCGCCAAATGCACGTTGCAGTGCTGCTACGAAATCTGGGGAATTTTGTTTGACGTGATATTTATTGCACATTGGTTATTATCGTTTTCCGATAACACGTGGTTAAATATTAAGGGATTTACTTATTATCTTTTATATTCCTTCCAATGCCGTAAACTCCAGGTAACGTCATCTAATTTTAAAACAAAACTCTTCAATACTTTTGTTGGTGTTACTAGTTACTTATTCGTTGTTTTAATTCTTGCTATTTAGATTACGAAAACGTATCATACTTATTTTAATATAATAACAAGATAAATTATATCTATACTAATATGTAAAGCTACTACGAAAACGAAGAAGTCTTTCAGTGTTAGATAGCTCATTTATCAAGGGAGGCTATATATCATCACGCTAAGACCAATAGGAGCGGATGATCAGGGGCACGATATCACAAAAGTCGACTAATTATCGATAAAATAAAACTACAAAATAAGAAATTGTTAATGCACAAAGATTTACTATATTATTAGTTGCATTTAATGTTTACATCTGACAAATCATTTCACCGGCGAGTGCTTTTGTTAGATATCAAAAGTTACAATTTATATAAACATTTTATATGCTTAAGACCTAATTTCTTGGGAAAGAATATGTTAGCTATAATGCTAATAATATCTGTTCTTAAAGTGTTATTTAATGAAGAAAAAAGTTTAAACAAAGATTAAAAATTTAAATAGCTCTGAACTAAACTACTACGTTATACTGAAAAGTCCATCAACCTTTTCACTTAAAGTTGTACCTGTATCAGTAAAGAAACCTGATATCCTTGACCTCTTAAATTGAAACTTGTATTTCACTTGCAGATTACAAAAGCACCAGCATATACCTGTTTGTGGGTCAAATAGTACAAAAGGGGTCGTCTATTCCGCATTGATTGGATCCTAATTCTTCATAGCCATTATCATGAGAATAGACTGACCCCCTGCGATTCTCAAAGAATAAAATCGTATCTCTGACCACGCCTGTTGCCGATATCCCGAACTGTATTACCAATTATACTGACTGATTTATATTAAGCGCTTTTTGTTCCGTCAGGACAAATTAATGATTTCACGTTATTACTTTAAGTATATTATATACTAGTGACCCGCCCTCCTCTCTACATGTATGATACATATAAATCTTCCTCTTGAAATACTCTGTGTGTACTTGATGAAAACCTATGTAGTTTAAAAGATGTCGTACAGACAAAGTTAACCAGGTTACCGAATTTCTGGTTGGATCTCCATTTATAATATAATTATAATTGGTAAATGTATCATTATATACTTATTATTAGACGATGAGCATGAGAAAAAGGCTGTTAGTTTCATAGAAATTGGTCTCGAGACCCCTTTGATCTATCAAGGGAACAAAACTAAAGCCATGTGCGCGAATATGAAGCAGAGTAAATAAAGGGATGATATATTGTGAAGACTGATGTGATTAAAAAAAACTATTTCCCTTAGTATCAAGGTGCATTCTTATAGTGATGTGTTAAATTCGATTTCTGATATAAATATTTGTGAAATACAAGTAGGTACTGTTAGTAATTTTTCAGTTTACATATTATATTACTGTAAAAGCTTAAACCGAAAAGTCCAAATTTGATTATCATTTTTTTTTATGATAGACAAGGGACAAACGTGCAGACGGTCCACCTGATGGAAAGTGGCCGCCATCGCCCATGGATCAATAAAACTAGAGGGTATCTCTTGTTTTGTCGATGCGTTGCCGCCTCGAAGATAGAGTGAGGAGGGGGAGCGAAGAGAAGACTGCTGCAGTTTCAATGGACCCTGAGCAAGAACTGGTGTTCATTGGAATCGTAGCAGAAATGGAATGGGAGAGGGAGGGGTAGATCTGGCCCACATGCGGCTCGGCCGGAACGCGTCAGAGACACTTGGCGGTCGGATTCGCATGCTGATGGTCGCAAGCCAGTCGGGGAACAGGTCCCCTACCACCAAGGATTTGATTATCATTTATTTTGACATTTTACAATAATAGACAATGAAGTTTCGAGTAAAAAAAAATTATTTATAAAAACGTGTATCTCGAACCCATCATTGTTTTTTAAAATTATAATTAAATAAATATAATGTTGTGTCTTTTAGGATACTAAAATAAATCCCTTTTTCATTCGAATTAATCCACTATTTACTAGCTGCGATGCTAAAAGACGTATCTAATATCCTTTGTTTAAAGAAGCCTTACGATTTAAATGGTAAACTTAAGATTTACTAATTTACAGTCTTTTCCAAACTTTATTTCATGTCAATCCAACAAGCAAACAAAGTTTCTCGTGTATTTATAATGTATATTATTATGGATTAAATTCTTTATTAATTAAAAATTGCGGCAAGATCCAAATTAAATGCTAATATATCTATGATAAAAAATAAAGGAATAAACCTCGATAAAGATCGATAAAATCTTCCGTCATCCCTATTTCCTATATCATCCCTATGACGTATCTTAAGTGAACGTAATCGTTGTGGGAACTATTTTGTCTATCTCTTTCTAAATTCTCTCGGTCTCTTTCTTTAAATTGTCAACGAGACATTCTTACACAAAGGGCATTGAATACGATAGATGATTGAATGGATCTTTTAGCGCATGTGCATTCGAATATAATGCACTTTAAGTTTCATATGAAACCCTCTATCAAGCCTAGTCTTGCTGTGTATCCGTTTGTTTATCTTTTATTATACTTGCAATATAAAATCTAAACCGATTGAGATGTAACTTTGCATATACGTTTAGATAGGAGGACAATGCATTGATAGCTAAGTGGAGGCATTCTTAATCCAAAATGCCGGACAGTCCAAGATGGCGGACTAGTTATAGGTATACTTAGTACAACAATATGTAGAAACGATTTTAGACAGACAGGCGAAAAGTGCTCGGAGCTTGGGATCAGGATGTAGGTTTAATAACATCCTTTGTCTTGTTACATTAACATAAACAAAATATAGAATAAATAACTCATGTTATAAGGAAGAAAAAGCACCACAACACTAAACTACAATACTATACCAAAGTCTTTTCTTTAGTTTAGACACTGTTTTTAGACATTAGAAATTGTGTAGACAACATAAATCTGACAATTTAGTCGAACTGTGTCATAAGTTTTGTTGTCAATAAAAGCATATGGATTTATGTTAGTAAAATAATATTTAAGAGGTTAAGCAAATAACAGACTGTACTGCAACTGGCGTAAATGGTAGTGGGTTCATTTCTTACTCACATAATACTCATCTTACTTACTTCACTTAATATAATAAATATGAAAGTTTGTATGTTGAAATGGCTGAATACATTTCAATATTTGACACACAGCTACTTTATGACCTGAATTAACACATAGGCTACTTTTATTCCGGGCGTACTCATAGTTCTTGCGGCAAACTCAGCAGATGGTCTACCTGATGGTAAGTAAGTGGTAAGGCCACCATCGCTGGGGGGGAGAGGGTCTGCTAGGTTAGTCAGCTCATACGAGATGCTCTCCCAGCGGCAGAGGGGAATAGTATTCTAACCCGTCCATAAGTTTCAATATTTTTGTTCATTTATACACACATATTATGCAATTATTTTTTTAAGTATCAGTTACTATTTTTTTAAAGTGGTATTGAAATATTTATTTTACAAATTTTCAATCTCTTTCGTCCTTGAATAACTTGGTACTAAACTAACTGATAAAAAATAACGTTAACAATTATTACGAGTCGTATTTCGGTTTCTTTGTCGGTGGCTTTGTGAATACTAAAGGCGGCGTTCAATACAAATTTTTACCTCGACACCATTAAACATCGCTTTCTATGTTAAAAATATTACTTCCAAATTGACTTGCTAATGGCATATTCTATAAACAAAATGAATATATTGTGGCCAAACTTATTGAACGAATTTTAGGTTAATGATTAGAGTTAGAAATATAAAAAAATATTTCATATTTCTAACTCTAAAGAGTATCAGCTAAATATTTTCAAACTTCTATTTAAGTTTATTCAATAAACATCTGAAAATTACTTCTTCATTGAATGAAAAATGCACACTTGCCTTATCAATGCATTATTCTGTTATTCTTTAAACAACGCCCGTAAAATATTATATTACCTTCCGTTTTGATATTTAAAAATAAAATAATACGATAAAATATACATATAAAATAACTACCTTTATTACAACTGCAGTGATAGCCCAGTGGTTCTGACATGGGTGTCTTATTCGGGAGGTCCGAGTTCGATCCTGGGCACACACACCTCTGACTTAGAACTGAGTTATGTGCGTTTTAAGAAACAAAAATATGACTTGCTGTAACGGTGTATACAAATATCGTGAGGAAACCTGCACTGGATAGATTTCTCCACGTTCTCAAAGGTGTGTGAAGTCTGCCAACCCGTAATGGACCAGCGTGGTGGAATGAGGAGATCCGGCTCAGCAATGGGCCCTTGGTGGTTGTGATGATGATGACGATGACTTTTATTACGTATATTTAATTTTCGGTAAATTATAAAAAAATACTAAAAATTGTTTAATCTGTAAGCGCCTATTACGACTCTCTTTACACTATGCATTAAACCGAAAAGGTTTTTATGTAGATAGTGAGTTCTACAAAAGGATTTTACATTTATGGCTTGCTAACTTAACAACCATTTTTAAGTATTAAATTTATAATGTTAATTAGAGCTTACTCTGAAAAACTGTTAAAAAAGTACTTTTTTAATCATTTAAAATACCTGGGATTACTAAGATACGTGTCCTGTGTACATGGAGAGAAATCATTTACAAATTTTGGTAATATTTATTCAAATTGTTGACAATTGTCGTAGGTTAAACGGTTAAAAATTTATATTCTTATGTTCGTCTCTTAATATAGCTAATTTAATTTTAGTTTGAATTGGTACCTTACAATACTTATTTAAACAAATCGTTATCTATGAGTTTATTTTTTTCTTGTATATTTATTTTTATGCACGATCGCCTAAAGTAACCTCATTTGTAAATTAAATATGTTAATACTTAACGTTTCGTTAGTTTTTCCGAAACTACTTTAGGCAATAATTAATTATAGCTAGTGCCAGGTATAGTATTCGTAACATTTCAAAAGGGATTTTATATTTTAATATTGATAGTTTCCTAAGTATAGATTTCAGTTGATTCAAGTAAAAATACAAGTTAGGTAGGTAGTTTTGCGTTTTGTCGTTCTTTTTCTCTGTAATTCAAAGTGATAAATCGGCGGAATATATTAAAGTATTGGAAGTAAGAGATTTATTTTATATACCTTACCAAACAAGCCCCTTACCAAATTAAATAAATCATTGTCATGTAAATAATTATTCGCGTTACACTTAAAAACTTATACTGTCGTAAAGTGCAACGTAATCACTAAACATTATTTTTAAAATGAAATATATTGAAACACTATGAAACTATTGTATATTCGCCAAATAAACATATGAGCGCAACATAATGTGACGTGACCGTAAAGATCAATATCTTATGGTGCAAATAAAAGTGCCTGACTTTACATAATAGGGAGTTGTTTAACATGTCATATATGTAATATAAAGACGCATGAAAACAATAAAATTTGTGTATCGATTTTTTTATATTACTTAAATAAGCTATTTTTTTTATTTAAATTCGCATTAAATTATTGCTACATATCATAAATAACACAGTACAAAGCCGAATCTTTTTGTTTGCGTTAAACTCAAAAACTAGTGAACGTATTTTCAAGCGGTTTTCAACAATAAACGATTTAGGAGGAAAGGTTAAATATATAATTTGTTAAGTTTGTGTACTACTATATTTAGAAAACAATGTCTTCTTATTCTGATGATAAAGAGTGTTAAGAAAGTGAGTGAGTATTCAATAAAAAGCGAGTTGAAGAGAATCAAAAATACTTCTTATTAATCCTCAACCAAAACTATTAAAGCTAGAATTATGAAATTTTAAATATAACTGTAGAAGTTAACATCTAAAGGGGATGGAAAAGAGTGTATAAAAATCTGAAATATGATTTTTTTTCTATTGATAATAAACATCTATTTCAACGTTTGCCCATTTTATAGTCAAAATAGGGTTTGATAATGCAAAAAATGTATAACTCTGGTCAATTAACACTAATATCCTACTAATATGAAAGTTTGTGTTTGGATATTTCTAACCTAATCACACAAAAATGGCTGGACGGATTTAAATGAAATTTCGCATAGATACATCATAGGCTACATTTTCTTTAAAAAAAACAGTGTTCTTGTGGGGTGGTAGGGAATTGTTTCAAACATACTTTATAAGCTGTAATAACATAAAGGTACTTTTGGGTGAGTTAATGTGTTTCAACTCTCCCTGGACGCATCTGGGCTGGCTAGTACTATTAAAAAAATTAAAAAGGTGTGGCAGTACAAAAGCATAAGTGACACACGTGAATGTAAACAAAGGTAGCGAGTTACCGGTAACCACGAAGCCGTGAAAGCGCCGTGTCTGGCCGATGTCTGCGCAGCGACTACGCGCGAATGTCATATTATAATATTACCTTTCCTTAGGCCGCGAGCATAATTAGCTTTTCTATTTAATTTTATATAAAATGTATAACTGAAAAATATATGTGAAGTAGGAGAACTTCTGACAGGAGAGAAGTTTCTCTCACCTTTTCTTCAAATTTAATTAGATCATATAGATATTTTTTGTGTTGATACTCCAGAATTATACAATAAAATCACGTATAAATTAAAAGAATATCAATTCATTGGCTTTATAATAAAATTATCTATAGACAGAAAATTTAAATAACACATGTGAACTGATTTTGTTCAAGAATGAAACACTTCGACAGGAAACATAATGCTTTTTCGTTATGTGACGATTTCTACTAGGCATCTTCTGCCTTAAACTTCCTAACAATAAACTATTTTGAGTTAGAGTACAATATTCTTATAACAGACCAATCTACAATTAAGAGACACTTAAGATAACCAGGCGTCATTATAACACCAATGAAAGCCAATAAAATAATTATTATGGCTTCAATTGATCTTTAATGTTTATGTATTGTTGATTGTTATACTCTTCATTTAACAAAAACTTCTAGTCCCTACCTAAATCATCTTAGTCCTTTTTATCTAACGTAAACTAACAGATTTAATTTTGTTTTAAAAGCAGAAAGCTTAATTGAAATAATAGACCAGAAATATATAGAGTTTAGTACAAATTAATAATTTTCGACAAGATTTTTATTAACTAAGAATGTTCGTGTTTAATATGTCCGTTAAAGTTAGCAAATCATTTCTCAATTACTTTTTAGTATCCGATTCCGATCTTCATCAGACTGACCTCTGTCGTCTCTATCGCCTCGAACTACCTGATTCCAAAAATAGTGGATAGACAAATGTGAGCTGATATGTCTTATTATTATGACTATTTATATTTTATTATTATTTGTTTCTTGCAAAAATTATATTTTGTGTACTCGTAGCCTTATCCTGCACGCACTCTATTCTTGTTAAGTTGTTCCACTTCTACTAGCTAATTTTATTCATTCCGTGATAGTTAAAGTTATAGTTTGAAATTATTTATGCGCTTTTGAAATCGATTTTACAAGAACTCGTAACTTAAATTTAAAAACTATTCGACCTGCCGCTACGTCGTCTCCAATTTTAATTATTTCATGCTGTATGACTCCCTTAATATTTTGTATTGCAACTATTCTTGCCTTACAACACCAATCAATTATTGCTTTTTCTAATACATACTATCTTTATTTAAAATCTAAAAATTATCTTATTAATTATGAAGAAAAGAAAATTTAGTTGATACCTATCCAAAAACCCACAATATGTATGATCACTTGAACAGTTTATATTTTTAATCTTTAAAACTTTCTTTACGGATCGTCCTCATTTAATTTAAATGTACAATATTGTTAATAATCTGCTCTGAGCGTAGCTACATATCATATCTACCCATGACAACAACATGAGAGATGCCCGGTGACGCTGCCCGGTGGCCAGTAGGGCCAACATACCTAGTCTGTAAAAAATCATGGGAGATGCGTACAAACAGACAGACACAATAATATTATACTTATTTGTTGTTATTTTTATATTGTGTATCTCTCATAATTATTTAAAACTTATAAGAGACTATAAGAGACCTATTCGTCTAGAAAAACAAATAATACAAGGATAAATTGAAGTCGTCTAGACGATCACTACGTAATTATAATAGATGCAGCAACGATAAATAAGGCGCTTAATAAAATAAAGCAGATTACACTTTATCTATGGATGTATTTAAAATGCAGTTAAAGTTAACGTCGGAGCGATAATGCACGAACAGCAGTTATTATCTTTGATATACAGAGGGTTGTGGTTTGTATAATTATTGCAAACACGAAGGCAATAGCAACTACCTTTTTAGGGTTCTGTACCTCAAAAAGAATAAAGGGCCCTCTTATTGGCTCAGGCTCTCAATATCCCCAACCAAAACGCAATCAAAACGCCTAAATAAAAACTAACAGTATATTTGAGTGGATTTCTACATGTTTTATATTTGTTTGCGATAGATGACGCTTCGATCAGATTTAGTATTAATTATGTTCCTCAGCGAGGCAAGGACGAATAGCTAGTAAATCTATGTATTATATAAATTTAAAATAATAAGTCGAGGCATTCCCAAAATGCTTCCGATTTCGTGATTATGCGTAATTTGTTAATTTTTAGGCAACTATGGCAAGAGTTCCAGAAGTTTCTTCCCATATCCTAAAGTACTTTATGAAATAGTTTTATGAAATTGCTTTAGGTCGTAAGTTCTAGTTCAAACATAGTAGTAATAGATTTCAGAATTCAGTGAACGTTTATTTTTCGTGAACACATGTGTTTTCAGGGATTAGGCTGTGGTTGGTACTGATGGGCCACATAGTGTTCACTGTACATTTACCTCAATAGATATGCTAAAAATAGTTCATGTCAAATTTTTCTTCGTTATATACTTATGAATTACTTGAATTTATTTTAAAAATCTTGCATAATAATTTCTGATAACAGGAAGCAATTTATTAGTAAAGCGTTTTTGACCCCCAACTCGATTCTAAAACGATGGAGTGTTAGAAGTTTAACGTGTCCATCTGTGCATCGTAGCGCCCAAGGTTGACTGATTTTGATGCAATTTTATTTTTTTGAAAACTGATTTAATTGAAATAGTTCTTAGCTATAATTTGTGAAGATCCGGTCAGCCGGTTGAAGACAATCAACTCATTTCTTACTTGAATATTATACTTTTTTTTAATACTTTATTTTAGATTTATAAATACACGAAAAATCTAGTTAAGCAAATAATAATTCTTGAAACCTAGCAAAATATAAATTGGACTCATCAAAACGAGTCCTAAGATCTTAAACTCAAGGGATTTACTAGTCGCCACTAAAGAGTTCCACTATCCACTTGCTAGTTCTATCATCAAATTTTTTTCAAGATGTTAAATTGTAGTATTGTCATCTAAACTACATAATCATAAAAATCTTCTATATACTAACTATACTAAAATTAGAAGTGGGTTTAAATAAACTTCTAAGATTAGATTATATTTTTATTAGTAATTATTAGCAAAGTTAATATAAGAATATTTAAGGTTTATTTCTTTTAATTTTTTATTAAAAACAAGTTGTAATTAAAACAAATTGTAATTAAAATTATAAACTATAGGCTTTCCAAATAACAAACGGATCGCCAGCGCGGTAAGAAGGAGGGCGAGGGTGGTCATCGACCACAACGTAGTTCCGAAATAAATCGCGAGATAATATTTGGTATAATAAAAAAATACGTAAGTATAAAGCTCCAAATTTTCTTTTAAATAATAATAAAATATACTGTTAATATTAAATAATACTTAAAAACCTCATACATAAAGGATATTTAGTTTTTCTGATTTGAATAATATCAAGGATTTTTAATAAATATTTTTTCTTGTTATGATTTATGTAGCCAACAACATTTAATTTTTACAAATTTCTATCCCGTTAATATCCATAGCCATAGCATTTGAATCACTTTCAGTGGAGCTTGATCAGTCAGAATATCTTGTAAATTAATTATCCATTCATCTATACCGTTGTTGACACGAAGATCGTGTTTGCAGTCGGTAGTTATCTTGACAATGATCGAAAGTGCGTTTTATTAGTTAAGTGTGCGTTTTTGTTCTCCCTCCTCCCTCCCTGCCGAACGCCCTCGCACTTTGCCCCTGAAACAAGCAAACAACAAGTCAAGCTCTTTTAATTATTTGATAGGTCTAAAATTGGTATCTATACCTAAAAGATATTCAGAAAAACTTAATCTGAGGTGTGATATACATTAGCATAGACCAATAGAAGCTTAAATAATCATTTTTAGAATTTTGTCTCTGTTTGTTCTAATGCACGCTAAAACGGCTCAAGCGATTTGAATGAACTTAAGCATACATACAAGTATATGCTTTACAACTTGGACTTAAAAATAGAATATATTTATCCTGGAATCCCAATTCCACTGGTATAAAAGGGCGTTACTCACGAAACACGAAGCGAAGCGAAGACCAACAAAGACCAGCGAAGTTAGGGAGACCTGTATGTATATAAAACAATAAATAATCTAGCAAAAAATACTGTGTATTCCGGACCTAATCTCGAAGTTAATTAATCATAGCTTACCTTCAAGTCAAACTTCCCTGAGGCAATAATCACTGCATTGGTGCAAGCCATGCAATCGTGTTAAAAAACAGGGTTGCCATGATTACCGGTTAAAAGTTTTTATGGAAAATTTATTAGTTTCAAGTTTTATGTATGTAATTGAGATAACATAATTTATATATGTGTAGTTATGTACATAATAAAACAAATAAAGTATCGCTTGTTTGTAATTCTTTGTACTTATTTGTTTCTACGATCTTACAGCCGAAATATCTAAACTAATTATGAAGTTATTATTCGAACTTCTTTGCGTTACTGCTGGGCCAATATTGACACAATTTTTGTAGATTCACAATTCTACTCAGTAGTAAGCGCTGTGTTCATAATCGGGTTCTAGGAATTTTAACAATTCCAAGGCAAGATCAGAACGGCTAGATAGTAATATTACATGAAAAATTATCAAACATTGAAAATCACAGTTGATGGTCAAAAAACGTGATAGAATTTTATTTGAGGAGATGGAAAAAATCTATAAGATATTTTGAGATAGTTTGGATAAGTCCCAGATTAAATAGACATATGAAGATCAAATTTTAAGAGGCATGCTAAGGCGGCCTTATTGCTAAAGTAATCTCTTCCAGACAACTCGGAGGAATTCATGAACATAAACGGACCGGTGCAAAACAATTTGAAAATTTAAAAATTATATCTATAGTAAAATTATATACATTTTATAGATTTATTTACTTATACCTACTACATATATTAATTTTAAAAGTTAATTAGATATTTAAATAATATACAATAAGACGACTTCTAATAATATTAAGAGACAGACTGACGAATGTAACGGAGAAGCTTGGTCCATAGGAGGACTGTTTTTAATATAAAAAAATCGCCATGATAATAGGGGTTAAAGTATGAAATTGCCGTTTTATTGTAACAGGTACTTCAAATTGACTTAGAACCTTCATGGTAGAAGATTTTTGAGTGAAACTTTTTTCACACGGTACCTATGTAGTTCGTCTTTTAAAAAATGTGCAACATTCGATTGTCAACTATAAGTTCTTTTTTTTATTCAGCTTAGACAAGAAAGACGGATACTTCAAAAATTCAAGTGATTTTTGAATACGAGTTCCGACGCGGAACTAATGCGGCAGAAACAGCTCGCAATATCAATGTTACATTGGAGAGGGGACTGTTAATGAACGCACCGGTCAATTTTGGTTTAAACGCTTTCGTGATGGAAACTTTGATTTGAAGAACGAACCACGTGGAAGACCGACCACACAGGTGAATAACAATGAATTGAAAGACATGGTGGCAGCCGAGCCGAGCCAAACTACCCAGGAATTAGCGGAATTGTTTAACGTTACCTTACCAACAATATTGACTCATTTGCGGTAAATCAATAAAAAAATTTAAAAAATATGAAAAATGGGTGCCTCATGATTCGACTGATCTGCAGAAAGAAACGCGTGTTGAAACTTGTGTTGGCTTGTTGAATCGATACAGAAATTAAGAAATATTGGATCGAATTGTAAGATGTGATGAAAATGGATTCTTTACGATAACCGTAAGCGAAAAACGCAATGGCTGACCCCAGGTCAAACGCCGCAACATTGTCCTAAGGTAAAGCTTACCAATAAAAAGGTAATGGTAACTGTTTGGCGGTATCAGCATGGTGTTATTCACTATAGCTTTCTCCGATCTGGTCAAGCAATAACGGCAGATGTCTGTACTGTGCATGAACAGCCCCGACTCATGAATTCGCTTTACCATTATTTCTCCATGATACGGCGAAACCTCATACAGCACGAGAAACCGCTTTAACTCTACAGGAACTGCAATTAGAAACCATTCGTCACCCTCCGTATTCGTCAGACCTTGCTGAAACTGACTACCATTTTTTTCGTGATTTGGACAACATTCTACATGATAAAAATGCTTTCACACAGTTTGTCGAATCTAGATCACCAGAGTTCTATCGCAAAGACATAAACGACCTTCCTATTAGATAATAATGGTAATTATTTTGATTAAATAAATATGTTAAATAAAAAAAAAGAATTTCAGTTTTTCAGTGCAAATCGGCAATTTTATACTTTTACTCGTAATACCTGATCTTACTGGTAGGAAGATCAGGTATTACGAGTAAAAGTATAAAAATATAGTCGGTTGCCATACCTTGATCTTAAGTCATGGTCTCTAGGAACATTAGAATCTAGATAACAAAAACGATTTATTATATATGAGGGGGTGTGCGAACAGTGAAGGATAGTTTAAAGGGGGAGAAAGAATGTGTAGGTTTCTACGTTGTCGGATTGTCAACTCGAAACTCGAAACATCGTCAACTTTGCGTCGATATACATACTTACAGAACATTAAGTTAAATTTCCTAATATAAATATTAAGTTACCTACAACATCGACTAGTGATCTATATAATGTTATTTGAAGGTGGTTACAGACTTACTGTGTGGTCGTAAATAATTTATGCAGGAAAAAGAAATAAAATCATACGTCAATAATTTAAATTATGCTGCAAAACCTGATCTAAACCTCGGATTACATTAAACTACCTACTATATATTATTAAATAATTTGTATTAATAGAGCTTTTTAATATATCACGATAAGAAATAAAGTGGTCTAATAAATCTAAAATATCATATGAATTTTATTGGAAAATATTGCATTAATTTCCAAGTTTATTATTTATACTAGCATGGGTAACAATGCATATTATGACTACATTTTTTTTTGTCACGGTATCATATCAGTTTAAAACGCAGCGTTTTTGATGCAAGCTTCCAGATGGCTTGACTTTTTCCAACATTTCACAATTATCGTCATGTTTCAATTACACAAAACCAATTACACAAAACCAAAATTATACACCGAAACCAACCTACATGTGAAAATCGCATGAAAATCCGTCCTATAATTTTTGAGTTAATCGCGAGGAAAGAGACAGATGTGGCGTAAGTCTTTGCTTTATAAACATGTAAATAGGGTTGATTAGTTGGGCATTTATTTTAGACAATATATTTTTGTTATTCATGTTCCCGATATTGAGATATAGAGCGCAACGAGATTGGACTATTTAATATAAACAAATAATAAACAACCTTTTATATTTTGCATTAATTTATTCCCTTATTTAATTTAACATTACAATATGTTAATACACCTTAAATATTCGACGTCTATCATGTTTACAACTGAACACGATACCCCATGTTGTCTACCTGTCTTCAACATCAGGTTTTCATACAAATTTGTTTATAGCAGACCTAATTTTAATATTTACATATACCTCGTGTAAGAAGGTGACACTTACTATAAACATGAATTTTAGTTTTCTGCTGTGTCCTAGGAACACGTTTAAAAAAGTCCTTGATATGATAACGGTCCTCACCATCCACAAAGCATAATATTCAAAGTAACGTGATTCTAGATAGGAAAACTGTATCGACCTAATTCTATAAAATAAGTCGGAGCAAAATAAGGGAATCACTGTGTAAGCTTAAGTTTAGGCATTTTTTTTTTAATGGAGAAAATGCATTTACGCTTGGGGTATGCGGTATGCGGTTTTAAAGGGGGTAGGTAGGGGTACCCCACCCCTTAAAGTTATGTGGGGCGCCCGATCGGATCGGAAGGATAAGCGCTGCACTAACGCACTATAACTCACCACCGTCCATACCGTATGTTATGTATACGCCGCAGGAACTCGTTAGCATACTGCTGCGGACGCCTCGACACATCCACTAAACTGTGGGTACAGGTGCGCGCAGTTAAAACCCGCCCATGAGCTCACTTTACAAGCACTTAACTGAGGAGGGGTGTCAGGACATTTCTTTCTAAAAAACCAAACCCCAGGAGAGTAAGAAGCAGCCGTTTGCGACGCCCAGGGAACGAACTTTAAAGTTTAAGGCCCGTGCCCGGCACGTCAGCGCTCCGCTTCCTACGCGCCAAACCTTGGCGCAAACCTCTGTGCCGGCCGCTCGACCACTCCCCCATCCCAGTCACCGCAAGCGTCTCTTGCACTTACGCGCCCCATCTTAACGCCCTCACGCCCCTCGGCACCAGATATGTCCGACTGCCTCGTAACATCAGTTCGTAGAACAGCACTTTAAGCGGCTGATTGCAAGGAATGGACATATTAATATTCATATAAACGTGTTATTGTTGTCGCCGAAGAGGATATCGTTGCAGATATAGCTAATAATCGTTGCCACGGAATTGGATATCGTTGCAGCCGTAGCTGATATAAATATGTGTTATGGTCCACCTTAGGACCGCCCTGTTTTCCAGAAGAATAATTCATTAGACGCCCTAGCACGATGACATGCTACAATGTCTATATAAAAGCACAAAGCTAAGGGGAAGTCTAGACAAGGACTATTGCTGCCAATCACAATGTCCATAACAAAGTCCGCGGACAAAGTTCGTAGTTGTACTCAGCATCGCTAGAACGTACCTCTTAGGCTTATAGCTTCCGCACCTCTCGGCAATTGGATACGTTGGTGTGATAGACACAACGATATCAACTGAGACGCCAGGACATTGAAATATCAAATCACTTGGTGATATACACACACAACATTGTCTGAGTCACCAGAGTCCTCGGAGTATGAAATCAGGAAGTGATAGACACAGCGATATAAACTAGGACATCAGACATAAACAACATCGTCTGAGTCAATGGTTGACCTCGGAGTATCACGAAATATTCAAGACAACCAGTCCACAACGCATCGTCAAGAATAAAGCATATCCTTCACCGTATACAAGAATTCTCAAAGTAGAACTGAATCCACTAAGAGGCATCTCCCTTCCGTACCATCAAGATTCGCAAGGCTCCAGAAACAGACAGATGGACTTCTCAATGATAAACAAAATCATATAAGAGTTACCTTTTGTCCGTATGTTAAAGCTCGTTACCCTCTCTGAATGGGAACCAGGCACCAGCCTATTTCATTAAATACCATGCATTTCAAGTTATTATTATTATAACATATTACATTCATTAATTAAGAGGTCTTATATTATTACATGTATCGCCAATTTACATGTTATATGTGTTATAATTCTATAGACGGTCACCTACAAACCATGTATCATAAATACTTATTATGACCTCTTATTATATCGGTATCATATGTAGTACTTGCATGAAAGAGGCCTTGCCTACGCCTTCACGCTGTACCCCTATATATACCGTGCGGCCGGTCTGACTATCGGCCGGCTGTGTACAATCCCATACAAAATGTTTCACGAACATTTTCCGGCCTACACGAACTTTACACATTATTTTTATTATTATTATTGGTGAAAATTATAATCGCTTATTATTTCTATTGTATTAACTAATGTTTTTAATTTAAAATTAATTACTTATTTTGTTTATTTGTAAAAATGATGTAAAACTATTTACTAATTTATATTTTATTAACTCTTTAATTATTATTATTATGTATGTCTTTTCCAATTACGGGTCAACAGTGACCCGGACCTTTGGAAGGCGTGCGCGGAGCCGTAACCAACACGTAGAGGCCCTTTAGACAATTTAATTTAATATGAGATGTGACACAAACAAATAATAATAATTATTATTATTTTAAATATTGAATTTACTTTAATGTAAGGGTTATTACCGTCACAAACAGCATTATGTAATATTAAATAAAGTAAATAAAACAAAATCAGCGACTCCACGAAACGAAATTATCAATAGTATTGTTAAAAAAAGATATGATATAGTAATATTTATGTACATTTTATTGTACATATATCTAAAGTTGATTCACAAGGTATTTACATTCTTTATTTGTATTATGAAATTGACGGTCGGCATTTAGTCTAGGTATATTTATAATGTACCTACTATTTTACTTTAATTCTTATTTTATTTTACTAATGTTATAAATGTGAAGGTTTTTATGTCTGGAGGTTTGGATATTTGGATCTATGCACATAGGTAACTTTTCGTAATAATATATTTACCACATAATATACTCATATATAAAATATTTTAATATTTTTAGTTATGTAGTTAATTAAAGCCATATTAATTTCATAATATATGTATGTATTAAATATCTATTTTGTTTATATATGTTGTATATGATAAATTATATAATTCTATCAGTAATGTCCTATGCCCCAGGTTGTTTGGATGAGATTGCTGTATCGACAAGACCGTCTTTAATATGTCTACATTAATTGTTATTTTTAAGTACATATATGGTTTGTATTTTTAACCGACTTCAAAAAAAAAGAGGTTATCAATTCGGTTATATTTTTTTTTTTTTTTTTATGTTTGTTACCTCAGAACTCCGTCATTTATGAACCGAATTGAAAATTTCTTTTTGTATTTCGTAGGATATGCTTACAGATTGATCCTTATTTTTTTCAAAATCCGGTTCAGATGATTGTTTCTTTTCTTGCTTGGTGTCCAATGAAGAATATTTGAATTTGAATAATAATAGAATATGTTCATTGAACGCCTGAATATTTTTGTTTAGCAATAAAATCAAAATTAAATGTTTTTTATTTAATAGTACACGTGCTAAATTTACCCCGTGCAAAGCCGGAGCAAGTCGACACAATTCACGAGTCAAATTTCAAAGGAACTTCGCGTATGAGAGTCATTGAGAAATATGAAGTCTTATATTATTTTTAATCATTAAATTGTCTGTCAGAAACCAACAAAGCGTTCGGCGTAAGCACCAATGACCTATGAGTAACCGCTTTTTTATACATACCAATTAATTAAAAAACAGCGATGTTCAAATTTTATTTATTCACAGTATACTTTATATTAACAAATAATTATTTGCATAAACTTTGTTAAGTGAAACTATAATATAAGTACCTCTCTTGTATGAATGAAGAGAAGAGCTGTAGTTTCAGAGCGCCCAGAAACCGCTGGAGGCACAGTATTAATAAAAAGGAAGAGAGAAGAAGGATGTCTGACCGACATGCAGCGCGACAGGGAAATTTTGATATATTATTTTTTGATGATCCTTACTATTGATAAAAGGCTTAAAAACCTCAACAAACAAACAAGCTCATTGAAATCTGATCGAATCATAATGACGATTGAGTCAACACTACGATATTATTTAATTAAAAATAACATGAATAGACTTTTAGGCAAAATAGTTTTATTGATATCCAAAAAGACCATAACTATATTATCTCCTATTGTTGTCTTCAGCATTTGAGGACTGTTATGTAGAATGGAATGATATGTAACAATGAAAAGTTTTTATTTTATTGCATTTTAGAATTCCGTTGTCAAAAAATTATACAGTTAGCCACACCAGTTGACGTTAATGACTACTTCCAAGTATGAGTTCTAGCCGAATATATCACAATAAAAGGGTCGTGTCATTTTTCAGTTATTAGACAGGCTTACATAAAAAATCAAACATATGACTCCTATGACTCGAAATTGAAGATTAAAAAATATCTTTTTTTCGACGCCTCGTAAAGCTGATGACAAAATGTGGGAGATGTTTTTTTTATAAATTTTATACTGATCATTATTATAATTTTAATCAGAGCCAGTTATTTATAGAACTTAGATGGGCTAACGGCATTGAAAAAAACATTATTTACATATATATAGTTTTTAGCCGTGTATTTGCATGTAAATTCTTAATAAGTATCGCGATATTTAAAAAATAAAATTAGACAAATACCCTATGAATATCTGTCCTTGAATCTCAGACGACCTTAGGGCAGCGCTCAAGTTATGCATAAGGAATCAAACGTTAAATTGGGCTGGTATAAAAACTGGTTAGTTCACTTTTGCATGATGACGTCAGGCAGTCGCAACGCGCTCGCTTCCGACGCTTCATAGAATTGTAGAAATCGACAGTGAGATGTAACTGTTATCTGATTTAATTAAACTAGCATGGAATTCATGATAGTACTGTTTATAACGCTGTGCTAGTGCTTCGACGGTTAGCTCTTGCGGTGCAAAATTACTGCAATGTTCTTTGTTCCTTAACAAAGTCATCTGTATCTTGACCTTTACAATTTTATTATATATTGTTTTAGAACAACCTAATAGTGTTACTGAATAATAGAAACTTAAATAAACATAGATATATGGGCAAAAGATACTATTAATCATATAAAATCGAATCGTCGATAACAATGAGGTGGTTATGTGAAAAACTTTTAATAATATTAATATATTATTAAATAATGGAGGTAATCCTCCCGAAAATAGGTTCGCTATTAAGTCATAAAACTAAACTACGAGTTAGTCCAGAAAAAATATTATTATTTTACATGATTGTTTTTTTTATGGTCGATAAGGTGCAAACGAGCAGATGGTCCACCTGATGGTAAGTGGCCACCATCGCCCATGGACATCGACAAAACAAGAGCATATCTCTTGTTTTAAGAGATAAAATAATCTCAAGTTTTAAGTTTTATCTCTATAGAACAACAAGGCTGCACACCAATTCGATGGATCTGTATATATAGGCCAAAGTAAAAACTTCACCATTTTCACTTTCATTATATACTTTATTTATTACTAAATGTCCAGTCCTCGCTTCGCGAATGTTTACGGGAGAACAAGTAAATTTTTCATTAAAATCGTTTTAGCATTTTTCACCTTTTAAAATTGTACAAATCTGTCCAGCAGTTCTCGAGTTTTACCGAGACTAACAAATTATTCTCCACACTATTATATAAAACTTTATACGATTTAAGTGTTTTTTTGTTTAGGCTCAAAAACTACAGAATAACTAATGATTTTGATAATTCTTAAGCCGATTGAAAGTTACATCCTCTCCAGGTAAGATAGGCGATGTGGTGTGTTTAAGTGTCATAAAGTGACTATTTTATAAGTTGGTGATTATATCTGAAAGTACTAAACCGATTTTGATAATTCTTTCGCCTATATATAGATATAGTAATCTTTCCTAAGAGTTCTTTGTCAATAATTGAAACACTATTATCGAGTGGGGGTAACGAATTACGAATTTCGATTATAATTATGTTTGTATGTTTGTACGTTTGTACGTTTGTACGTTTGTACGTTTGTACGTTTGTACGTTTGTACGTTTGTACGTTTGTATGTTTGTATGTTTGTATGTTTGTTTGTTTGTTTGTTTGTTGCGAATAGGCTCGAAAAGTGCTGAACCGAATTTGAAAATTCTTTCACCAATAGGAAGCTACATCCTTTCCGGGTAACATAGGCTAAGTGGTGTTGCCATAAATACTCTAATTAAAAAGATATGGCCATTTAAGTGCCATAAGGTGGTCATTTTGTAAATTGAAGAGTTTCTCAGGAACAACAAATCCGATTTAAAAAAAAATTCACTGTTAGAAAACTACACTATTCGTGAGTGACAAAGGTGATTTAGTGTTGCCATATACATATTTTAAATAATAGAATATGGCCATTTTGTTGTTTCTAATCCGATTTTAGAAATTCTTTCACTGAGAGAAGACCACACCATTCGTGAGGGACAAAGGTGATTTAGTGTTGCCATATACATATTTTAAATAATAGAATATGGCCATATTGTTGTTTCTAATCCGATTTTAGAAATTCTTTCACTGAGAGAAGACCACACCATTCGTGAGGGACAAAGGTGATTTAGTGTTGCCATATACATATTTTAAATAATAGAATATGGCCATATTGTTGTTTCTAATCCGATTTTAGAAATTCTTTCACTGAGAGAAAACCACACCATTCGTGAGGGACAAAGGTGATTTAGTGTTGCCATATACATTTTTAATTAATAGAATATGGCCATTTTGTTGTTTCTAATCCGATTTTAAAAATTCTTTCACTGTTAGAAATCTACACTATTCGTGAGTGACAAAGGTGATTTAGTGTTGCCATATACATTTTTTAATTAATTGAGTATGGCCCCCTTGTTGTTTCTAATCTAATTTTAAAAATACTTTCACTGTTAGAAATCTACACTATTCGTGAGTTACAAAGGTGATTTAGTGTTGCCATATACATTTTGTGTAGCGAGGTGTATTAAACTACAGGTAAAAGTTTTATCAAAATCGTTTTAGCATTTTTATATACTTTTCCTGGACTCCCACAAATAATTCAAAACCAAAATTAGCCAAATCCGTTCAGTCATTCTCAAGTTTTAATGACATTTTTTTTAAGTGACATTTTTTTTTGTCCATCAGCCTGAATCGGTCAACTGCTGGGCATAGTCCTTTTCGAGAGTGCGCCACCAAACACGGTCCTCCGCCTTCCCCATCCACCCACTTCCCGCCACCTTCTTCAGGTCATCGGTCCAGCGGGCTGGAGGTTGTCCTACACTGCGCTTACCAATACGCGGTCTCCGCTCTAAAACATAACCTGCCCACTGCCACTTCAACGTACTAATCCTTTGAGCTATGTCGGTAACCTTGGGTTTTCTGCGAATCTCCTCGTTCCGGATTCTATCCCTGAGAGATGCTCAATATAACCCGCTCTATAGCGCGCTGAGCTACTTTTAATGAGTGGATGTGGTCAACTGTCAGTGTCCACGTTTCCGCTCTATACGTCATTACCGGTAGGATACTCCCGTCGAAGACTTTGGTCTTGAGGCTTTGCGGTAACGACGACTCGAAGACCCGATGTAGTTTTTAAAATGCTGTCCAGCCCAGCTGGATTCTTTTGTCAGCTTCCTTGTCGAAGTTGTTTCTACCTAATCGTATCAACTGACCAAGGTAGTATATTCCTGAACAACTTCGATGCTGACATTGTCAACAGTGATGGGTCTTGAGATAACGTGCTCGTTAAACATGACTTTCGTTTTGTCTATGTCCATCTTAAGACTCACTCGTCTGGAAGAGCAGCTAAGCTCGATGAGCATTTCTTCAAGGTCCTACCGCGACTCCGATACTATAACTATGTCTTCCGCAAAGTCCGCAAGTGTGAGATGTATTCGCCATTTACGTTAATGCCTTGACATGTCCAATCCAATTTCTTAAAAACATCTTCGAGGGCGCAAGTAAAAAGATTCGGAGATATTACATCTCCCTGTCTTACTCTTCTTCGAATCGGAGTTGGATTGGTTTGTTGGTCTTGAAGATGGACGGTCATCGTAGCAGTGCTGTACAGACATCTCAACACTTGGATATAGTGCCAGTCGACTTGGCACCGCTGAAGTAAATCCAGAACAAACCAGGATTTCATGGAGTCGAAGGCTTTCTCGTAGTCTACAAACGCTATACCAAGGGCAGGTTATACTCCTGAGTGACTGACACTAACGAATAGCAGTTCATTTTTATATACAATAAATATGTATCACTAGACTGCATTGATTTTGTTACGGCAAAAGATAATAAGTACATAATACTTAATCTATAATTATAAAATATAACTTTTAATATAACAGATTGAATAGTTAATAATATGCGAGGTTTAATACATTTTTGAATATATAAAAGATAATTTAAATTAAAACTTTGAGAGCTTCCACTGTAAAGTTGATGCATCGTAGGTAGATATTTTTATTTTATAGTCAGAGATAATAAAAACACATTAAAATGTAGTGATAAATCCAAGTTGAATAAGTAGATGCATTTGACGCTTCTACGCAATATAGGTCAAGGAACGTTTCCCCTTGCAGGCTCCTTGAGATGGCAAGGCCAATCACCATCGTTGCAGTTCTTGTTTTTCTTCCGAATCAAATCATTTTTATTTACGTATTGCTTGTCCAAGCCAACTTGGGGTTATCTGGTCATCAAAAGGACAAATTTAATAATAAGCATTAAGCAAAATGTAAAAGTAATTTTAAGATATGTAAATTAATTTTGTTACAAATTAACTTAATAGGTATAATTATTATTATTGTGTGTATTTTACACATCAAAAATTCTGTAGATAGTTTCGGAAATATTGCGACTTCGTAAACTTTAAAATTGGGTCTGGGCAGGATTGAATAATAAGTGTGATAACACTTAACTATAAGAAAAGAAGTGGAAAAACTAGCTGTCTATTGAAATAATTTCCAGGATAAAAAGTATTTTACGTGTGGACTGAGGATGCATATTAATAAATTAAATTTTTTCCATGAATTCATATTTTTCCTTTTATTCCTCATGAATTGTGCTATGTATATTTTTACTCTAGATTAAAAAGTATAATACATACGAACTTTCACGTTTTTATTAGGTACGACTTGTTTTTATTCACATTGGTTATATGGGTTATGGCCGAAATTAAAAATTTCAATACGAAATCTTGGAATTATGTATCGAAAACAGATTAAAAATTCAAATTTGTGTTTAAAAATTTAAATAGGAACCCTTTTTTCGATTTATTATTCAAGTGAAAATAGATTCCAAATTTTGGATTAAGATTAGTTAATAATTTCTGCCGTTAGTCGGTAAATTATCGGGATAGCAAACTTCGATAAAAAACATAACCTTTCCTGTCCCCAACCACCATCCTAATGGAAAAACTGAAAAATTATGTTAGTGTTAATTTAAAATATTTTGTTCATTGAATGTGTAGGTACTTTAAAAAATATATAACTGTCATTGCCCGATGTTCAGTTAATGTGAACCTAACGGTTATTGCACCAAAGGTTCTTCAAACAATCCAATAGTATTTGTAAATCATATTTCCGTTATGAACAAAAAGACAAAGACTTAACTGCGCGAAGTGATTAATATATATAACTATTCTAAGGTGTTATTTAAGTATTAATAAGTGATAGTTTTTGCTCATTGTCAGCAAAAGTAAGCAAAGTTCTGTCTATCTTAATTTACTGTCGTTCGAAATAAATGAGGATAGATAAAATAATCAGCATAGAGTCCCTTCCGTGTGTCATTAAAAATAAGCAAAACAAAGAGGGAGTACGAGGTAAATAACACCCGTGCGAAACCTGGGTAGGTCGTAAAAAAATCTTTGTGTTCAAGTATAAATAACGCATGCAATTTTTTCATTTTATTTAAAGTAGTTAAATACATATTTGATGATAGTGTCAACTTAAAAAATCGTAAAGGTCTATTTCACGAAGGTTTCATTTTATTATTCTGTCAGTTTACCATATGAATACATATGGATTGCAGTTTTTTTGTTTATCGGCATTGCACCAATAATGAAAATTTCATGATGAACTATCGTCATCACGTTTTGAATACTGAAATCTGAAAGAAATATTGGTAGAGCCTTCTTAAAATTTTTAATATTAAAGTTTTTGTGCTAAATTTTATTTTAGTATGTAATCATTTTTTTATTCCCCCATACAATCTTTGGCACCCACGATTACATTAGAGTCTTACTGAGTCTGTTTATTACAAAAATAAACTACATACTAGGCAAATTAAAATCGCTACATAGTATAAAAAAAAGTTTATTTTAATAGATAGAGAGATTCGAGAGGAAGGTTTATATTTATTATAGTAGAGAAAGTAACCGTGCGAAGCCGGAGCGGGTCGCTAGTATAATAAAGATACTACTCGCAACTTAGCTTCCCTGATATAATATTATCATATTTAGCCGTTTTTTATGACGATAGTTATAAAAAAAACGGCTAAATGCGAGTCGGACTTGTGCACGAAAAGTTCGAAGAGAAAAGTTTATTGTTGCTATTATTATTAACAGAAATACATCATTTGTGAAAATTTCAACTGTCGAGCTATCACGATTCATGAGATACAGCCTGGTGACAGACAGATGGACGGAAGGACAACGGAGACTTAGTAATAGGGTCCTGTTTTAACGCTTTGGGTACGGAACCTTATTACGGATTATCACACAAAATTTCATCCCTTAAGATTCGTGTTATAATAATTAAAACGACTTATAGTTTTTTCGTAGTCTTCAATGTTTATACATTTATGGAAATCATCATTTATGTGTTTGCAAAGAAAACGGTTTTTCGTGTATGTTGAAAAAAAAATATGAAAAAAAAGATTTTTATTGAGATTGAAAATGAAGCGATATCAGCCCTGTAACGTGCTTGACCACGTTCCAGTCTCGCCTAAGTTATAATTGCAAAACGTAATGGCGTCAGCGACACTGACCTCCGGCGTCTCAAGTACAAGGGGTCGTTACCTTTGCCGTTGCACTCGTTATGCACATACTAGTATGTTTTACGACTTCGAGATTTTCATTATTTGGATTCTTGGATAAGTTCCTTTCTAATGACCTAATTTTTTTGAAAGGTAAGCTATATATATATATATATATATAAAAAAAGTTGAGGGAGTGCCACTTTTTTTTCTCTTGATACAATGAAAATATTGCTCGATATGATGATATTTTCTTTTTAATTTGAGCTTTTAATATCATTATTACGAGGTTCCTCATCGATTTCCCATATAAATTACATTTACATACAGCTTAAAGTTTCTACAAATAACTTGCTTAAATTTGAAACAAGTGGTTTAAGTGAAAAATTATATAAGACCTTTTTACAACACGCTTATTACCTAATTGTTAGACTGCAATAAAATCTATCTATATACAAAACCAAGACGCTTCTGCTGTCCCTCTGTCCCTATGTATGCTTAAATTTTTAAAACTACGCAACGGATTTTGATGCAATTTTTTTAATACATAGAGTGATTCAAGAGGAAAGTTTTATGTATAATACATACATATTATAGTAGAGAAAGAAACCGTGCGAATCAGAAAGTGGGTCGCTTGTATTACAAAAAACAAAATCGGGTTTGTTCGAACACTGGAGCATTTTCATGGTTTTTGATTTGTTGTATTTACCTTCGTCCCAAATAGCAGAATAACTATTAAAAACATTGGAAAATTGACGAAAAAATAAAATAAAAAACATATTCCCATACAAAATGTTTGTGGGTTTCGTAACTGTTAAACATTTCAATTTCAAACATATCAACTGTCAATCATAAATTAAGTTCAGCTAATCTGTAACACGATATTCATTGACTGTTAGGCGGTACGAAGTTCGCCGGGTCACCTGAATATAAATAAAAATTCTTTACTTGTATGGGAAATCAAAAATGGTTTCGAGGCACCTCTTATATTTAAGCTGACCAGATTTTTTTTCATCATATTGAATAATATTGCATTTTTTTGCTCACTCTAATAACAATAGGTAAAAATATAATGTTGACAAGATGATGAGAACAAGATCTCAGGATAGAAAGATAATGCTGTTTACGTCAAATGAATCGCCAAAACTAATGTGAGCACATAAGATCTGAACGAATGCCCTAAATTGGAATTTTTTCAAGACTAGTTTTGTACAAAATAAAAAATGAGTGAGTGAAACAGCCAGTTAGTGAGATGGTAGTTATCACGCACATGCAAATCAGTGACAAACTACGCATGTCAGAATAGAAACTCAACGGACAATAGTGGGGAGATATTTATAGAATAGCTGCGCAAGAGAATTAGTGAATGATTGTATGAATCTAAGAATCAACGATATGAGTATATGTACCTCGGCCAGAGAGGGTCGGCTAGTTTTTAATACATAACATACTGACCGATATAGCAAACTTCTGGGGCTATAACTGAGAAAATTTGGACTGCATCTGAGCACTAAGGATGTATTTAACTCCTATGGCTACAATAGTGAAAAAAGGGATGAAAGTTTGTATTTTAATCCATCACGTTTAAATCTTTTATGATTCGATTGTCTTCATTGTAACAAAAGCAAATTATCTATAGTGGTAAATAAAGTGGAAGAAGTCTGAAATAAATTTAGAAACATTAAATTTAAACAGTAGTAAATTTTTGTAACTATACATTTGTAAAATAAAATAACTATGAAAAACTACTTCATCTTAACCAAGCGAGGACATTGGTAATCTAATTATCTACATACAATATTTGTAACGCTTTTTTTTTATTTAGAAGTATAATACTCCAGCCACAGATTTCCAGATTATTTCCTTCACGAAAATGCCAACAACAAGTTTGGCAATTGGATGAATAATTAGTATGATATTAATAAAATAAACAAGTAGCAGTGTCTATTTTTCCCGAATTTTAAAACTCTTAAACCGCTTTTCCAATTTCTCTTTCGTTATAATTTAAACTGTATACTTTTCAGATACTAGCAAATTTTAAATGTTGTCATTTTATATTAAACTTTCAATTATAATATTTTTATCTTTTTAATAGTATATCTGTTGACAATTGTCTCGTTCTTGCTTACTGTCTTTTATTAAATAGATACGAGCTTCACACAAATATTATTTACATATGTAGATTTATAAAAAAAAATTAAAAAAACCTTTATTAGTTACAAATAAAAAAAGTAAACTATATTGAAAAAAAAAAGTTATAATTAGAATTTTAGTGTAGTAAAATTTGAGACATATCGTTCCTTTTGTCATCATGATTGAATTCGATGACCCTTTAATTTTGCCTCTTTGATAAATTCACCTTGAACAAATACCAATGACCATTTAACAAGGTCACCAGCCTTGCTTTATTTAAATATGTTGTTAAAATAAAACACTTAACGAAACTCGAAATATTTATATATTGAATCAAATAACTACTTATAGCTAAAACTAATCATTGATTATTATGAACCAATGTGTGTAATATTTATGAAATAGCTATCGGTTACCCGTGGCTTCGCTCTCGAATATATTCGTATATTCAAAAGATTCAAAAATAATGAAATTCTTTACACACTTTTTCTTATAAACCGTCATGCAAATTTTCACGATCTTAACCCTCCTCGGGTTTGGGCTGATTAGCTAATTATAATTTATATTGTCCGTAAATACATATATATGTTTACACAAATAACGCCAAACTAAATCTTAACAATATATCTCTAAGTATTATTACTTTCAGCATTTATTTACATCCAATAATATTTTATCAATTTAAGCTAACTATCTTTAAATATCTGTAAAATACGAGGAGTTTTTGTTTATTTACACTAGTTTCCTTCAATGAAATTAAACTTTGTCGATTAAGTATTTAGTTTTTACGAAGACGAGCAGTGACTAATTTATATTTAATGTTTAGGAATCAAAGTAATAAAAATAAAAAATTTAAAAAAAGCGTTTAAGCGAATTTTATTTATAAAGAATGAAGTTTGTTAACTGTTAGGATTTTATTTTTGCTAGCGTTTGTATATATTTATGAGCTCAACAAGCTTAGTAAGCTCTGTTTTTGAGTTAATATTCACGATTATAGTGAAGTATTAGCGTGAAGAGATGTCACCCGTTAAAGATCACACGGTTCGTTGATATTGATACTAGCATTGTTAGAGTTTGGGAAATGAAATGGCTGTTTAAATATGTTCTTATTATCTTTTATGTGTTACTGTGCAGTATACATAATACATAAAAAAGATCAGTTGGAGGGCGTGGGCAGATCTAATATAAATATGTTTTTTTTGCTATAATTTTTATCTATTGGTAAAATATACGAGTTGAAACATAAATCATTACGCATAAGTACTTAAAGGTGGTCGATTTCTTGAAAATCTTCACCGCATCAAAAGCGCCGCCCGCCTACGCATCACGTGAATTACATTATCAGACCAAAGCCTCAGACCGGAAATTAATTGAATACCAATTATTAAAAATCTTAAGTATACTGACAGTAACAGGAAAGTTAAACATTCCTTAAGATATTTTTATATTATACTAGTGGTCACCCAGTTGAAATATTTACCATAATTATTTTTATCCAAAAAATTATAAATAAGAAAATGTATACAATTTGTATTTTAACATAAAACGATGATATATAATAATTTTAAAAATCCTATGGAAAGGTTTTAAAAATCTCTAGTGAGTGTATTTGGAGTATGAATTAATGAAATAATTAGGGAATAAGTATGCGAGCGAGTATATTAGAGAATTTTCAAATGAGTAACTGAGTATGTGAGAAAGAACGTTGGAGAACGATTCTTCAGTATAGCCATGGAGGTTCTACTAGTATTTAGATAATTTTCCCAATAGTTTTTTCCCAATTAAATCACATCATTAACATTTTCTAGGGTTCTGTACCTTAAAAGGGATAAAGGAGCCCGAATATACCTTTTTTTGTAATTATATACTGTGCTTACAAGTTAAAACTAGCTAAGCCGACAGATCTTGTTTATGAATATAAAATATGACTATGAATATTGGTCAAATGTCTGATAGTTATGTCAAACGCTATAAAATGAATAGAAAAGTTTATACTATCAAAAGGGATAAGGTTACATTAGAAAAGTTAATGTGTAATTGTTTTCTTTATTTTTTAATTTTCCACGCAACTCATGTTTTGTTCTTATATAAGAACCTTCTCCTGACAATAATTTGTTATTGTTACAAAAAAGAAATAGCGAACTCCGTCCAACCATTCACGCGTGATACCGTGACCAAAGGAAATAGGAATTAATTTTTATTTATATATATAAGATATAAAAAAAAACTAAGTTTAAAAAATCCGACTTCAAACTAAAAAATGCACTAAAGAGTAAGAAAAATTCCGTTATTTATTAATCTCCTTTTATTAGGACAATAATATACAATAATTGTTATATTTGAAGTCAATGCCAACCAGGTGAACATAAGTGTAGTGTGATAGAATAATAGGTATATCTATTTGACTACTTCGATTACAATACTATACAATTGCTGGCACTGACTACAAAAATAACAATTATTATATATTATTGTCCTATTTTTTTTTTACTTTTTAGTGTCTGTAATAGGTTATTCTGTAATCTACAGTAGGATTTTTCTAGATTACATCAGGTATATTATAACATTTCGTTGCTTTTTATTGTCATATATTAAATAGTATTAGTAGTTTAAGTAGCTATTGGTAGACCTACGTAAGGTGCCGCGCGCCTTAAACTATATAGACCCCAAGGAACTGAAACGGAAAGAATGTTCATAAAATGACAACTACTGGGCAAATCTATATTAAATTTTTATGGGACCAAATAGTAACTATTCGGCATCAAACTAAAGAAGAATCACGTAAATCGGATTACAAATCTCAGCGTAATCGGTGTACGTACATAAAAAAATGTGCCGCGCGCCCTTAACAATATAGATCCCAAGAAACGGGAACGGAAAAAATGTTCACAAAATGAAAACTACTGGGCCAAACTATGGAAAATTTTTATGGGGCTAAATGGCAACTATTCCACATCAAGCAAATCAAATCAAATCAAAATTATTTATTTCAATTAGACTTTTTTTAAAGTACTTTTGAAACGTCAAAAATTTGTCGGTCAGTTAGTTTGTCTGAAGCTACCAAGCTAAAGAAGAATCACGTAAATCGGATCATAAATCTCAGCGTGATCGGTGTACATGCATCAAAAAAGTATACTAATCGAATTGATAACCTCCTCCTTTTTGAAGTCGGTTTAAAAACATACGCTCAATTTAGTAAACAAAGCAATACGAGAAATGCGGTCGTGTGACGACTGGCGTACAGATGAGCTCCTAAAAAAACGGCTTAGCTTCCCAAATGTTATTAACTTATTAATGTGACATATTCAATACATAATATAGTACTCAAAATATTATACTTCTAAACTATATTTGGGTATCGTGTATAATTTTACAGCGCTTGCGTCGCATTGAAAGCGAATGCGGCGGGCCTGTTGACCTCCGCCGGTCTCACTTTCATCTGAAGGTCATGTCTGAATCAGAGCTAACGTGCGCTAACTCGTTCTTCGAGGTATATCTATATTCTATAGGAAGTTATACTAGGATGAATATATTTTTAATCTCTGTGAGTTGAAGATATTTGAAATACCTTAATATCAGGGGGTCGCCAAATAAAGAAGTCAAAATAATTATTTTTACAATTATTGTATGTATGTCTGTTTGTATGCGGATTTGAAATTGGATGTAGTTTTCACACTCATATTTTTATAAGTCTAACTAAAATATACTGGCCTGCAAAAGAAGATATAACAGTTTTTAAATTAAATTTACTCCTAAACTATTAAATTTAGAGACTTGGAATAAAAAAAAAACAATTAGAACAGTTAAAAAATATTGTTTGAACATAAATTTATTATACTTAACTTAATTTTTTTTGACATAAATAAAACAAAAAGTAACCATTCTCACTGAATGGCAAAAGCTTAAAAACCCTGAATCTAAAAAACATTTTTAATAACTGGTGTTGCCTCCTCTGGCTCTGACCACAGCTTCGAGTCAGTTTGGCATACGGAAGACGAGGTTCCGGAGACGATGTTGGCGAATATTCTCCCATTCTTCCACCAGGGCCTGTTTAAGATCATTAAGGGTCTAAGGACAGGAGGTCGTCTGCGTCGTCTAACCAGCCTTCCGAGCTGTGTTCGATCGGGTTCAGGACAGGGCTCCTTGGTGGCCAGGCTATCAAGTTGATACCAACCTCCTGAATATACTCTTGTACAACCTGAGCGGTGTGTTATCTTGCATTAGAATTGATCCATCACCCGTATTTACCAGATATGGTCCTGCATACTCATTGAGGATCTCTTGAGTATATCTCACTCCGGTAAGAATGCCATTTTCTATGGCCACTAACTCTGTTCGACCTTCCGAAGAGATGCCAGCCCATAAGTGTACAAGACTTTTCGCCTTTCGTCATAAGTGAGTTAATGAGAAACGTGAATCCGTGAACAAGACTTTTGCCCATTCTTCTTCACCCCACTGTACATGGTCATGAACATACCTCAATCTATTAACCCGATGCCATGCCTCAAGTTTGGCACCATTTGCTGGCCTATAGGGCTTTAAACTTACCTCAGCAAGTCTTCTTCGGACCGTGTTTTCGCAAATGTAATCATCCCTCATTAGAAGAAGCTGAACAGAAGTTATCGTCACGTATATGAGTGTTATACTTTTGTAGGCCAGAGTATAACCTAACAAACCTAAGAGTTTGTCTACGTCGAAAATTCCAAGCACTATTATAAGGAATCATACTGTACATAGATCGTGCTCGAGGCTTGTGACCCAGGTAAAGGTTCACCTTGGCCCTTGAACATAATTGTAACACTCGCTATCCACTTATAAATAAATAAAAGTAGCTAAACAACTCACGTGATCTTCAATAAGGGACTATTTGCACTAGTTTAAACATTGTTAATGTTCACTTCAAGAAATCACTTCTCAGATTGCATCATTTCGTGTTATAGTTTATTAAACTTAATATTTTTATTTAATATTTTTCCGTTTTCCGATCGGGATTACCTTTATAATCTAAAATTGCAACGTAATGTTCGTTTATTAATTATTAACACGACTGGACCGCACGAACTGTACGACCGCATTTTAAACATATATTTTGACTTAAACAATATGATATATTAGATCTTTACCTATGAATTGAAACCGTTTTTCATGAAATAGGTTAACGCCCTTTTTTCTCTATACTTTTATTTATATTAATCAAAGTAATAAATTACCTATGCAATCAATGCCTCTTGCCAGCTTATTAATGCCCTTTATCTAAAAGTCTGGTGGATGAGAGGCAACAAATACTTCAAAGTCATTTTGGACTGCCTCTCGGTTATTGAATTTTTTCCCCGCCAAGAAGTTATCTAAATTCTGAAAAAAGTAGAAGACTGAAGGGGAAAGATGTAGTGAGTTAGGTGGATGAAGGAAAACCTCCAACCCCAGCTCTTGTAACTTGGAGACCGTCTGCTGTGCAGTATGAGGTCGCGCGTTGTCGTGCAGAAGCATCGGAGCCGGACGATTAACCAGAGCTGGTTGGAGATGTGCGAGCTTCTCTATCATTGTGTTCAATTCATCACTGTACACATCTGCAGTAATGGTCATCCCGTTTGGTAAGAAGCTGTGATGAATGACACCGGCGCTAGAATACCAAAATCTGACCATCACTTTTTTATTGGTCAGTGTTTTATTATTTAACCGACTTGCTGAGCGCTCACGATTGTCGAAAAGAATCCAATTGCCCAAGTAACAATGCGATTTAATATGCCTGTTGAGCAGTGTAAGTCGACTCGACACGTGCGTCGCGCTGCCGATCATTCAATTCGTGGGGCACCCATTTGTTACCAATTCGACGCATATAGACCAATATTGTTTTGATGCTAATATTTAAAGCTGCTGCTAATTCAACTGTAGATTGAGAATCATCAGCTTCCACAATCGCCTTTAATTCGTCTTTGTTGACTAAAGTTTTGGGTCGACCGCAGGGTTCATTTCTTAGTTATTTCGAAATTTCTAGAACGGAAGCGGATAAACGTTCGCTCCGTATACGTCGTTGTTTTTGCGTGCTTCTACCGCTTTGCTCCCACTTACACACTCATACTCCATAATCACTCGAATTTGTAACGTATTCATGATGACGAAAAATGTCCAAATGCGATGAAAACAAAACGCTAACAATTAAACAAATGACTAATTTTCAAAAAAGAATTCATATTTCATAAATAAAAATTTTTTTGAACTTAGAATTCTTAGCGAAAAAAGAAAAAAATGGACTTATTGGAACTGGACTTGGAAATAGCCAGTACGGCAATTTCATAGGTAAAGAGTAAAGACTATTAAATACCTAATCTATTTTATTAAATCGGATGTTAAACCTGCTATATACATATTTGTAATGTGCTCGCCAAGACCTTTCTTTTGATACCAAACACGTGATGATTATCTCCGTATATATTTTTTTCGAGGTTAGAATCTGAGTTTTAAATTGCTTTATATAAATTTTTACTATGTCACCCGGGTCATGATAACAAGTCTCTTAACGTCTCATTCATTGAAACAGGTTAAGTAGTTAAGACGCAACAGTTGAACATACAAACATACATACGTACATAGACTGCCAAAATCATTTCCCTTGCTTTTGCCTTCGCCGTAGTTTGTCCAATGAGTTGTCTAATTCAAGAAGCTCCTTAGTAGACATGCTCCGTTGGTATCGAATTTGTTGAAATTCAATAAGAAATAGAGGAACACTTAAAAAATCTCCGCTTTTTAATTTCAATAATCATATACATAGATACTTATTAATACTTAGAACCATTTCAAGAACAATTACCTCGTTAACATGTTTTGCTACCGTCAGATAGCGTTGGAATAAAAAAAAAACTTATGTATTATATTCGTATTTGTTAAATTTATTTAAACTGATATAAAGAGATCAAAGATAAAATGTGATAATAATATGTATTGTATTATTCTGTAAAAAATAAACATGAATGAATGACTCCTACCCTCAATCGAAAATCTACAAAACAATACTAACTGATCCAATTGATGCAATAAAATCAAAATCATGAATTATATATTAGATATTTCTCAAGATTTAAAATTCTATATTTATTTAAGCAATTGTACGGAAATCTCATAAGGCCAAGTTGCTTAAAGTCTAATGGTTTTGTATAAAAAATATTAATTTCTTATCAATCAAAATATTTTATTGCTTTTTATATAGCATTTCAAAAAAATTTCGAGAATCGAAATCAAATAAAATATCGATTGGAATCGAGTGCAAAAACATCCGATTGAGTTTTCAAATTCTTCTAAAATTTAATTTTTACTTAGTCTATCTACTACGATCTTTGGTATTTATCATATTTTTAAGTTCAATTGAAATTAATGTAGCAAAAAAAATAATATGATCTGAGTGTCATTTTAGAAAACCTCCTCCTCGTCGACCTCGTCGTTAAATGTGGCATCGTGGCTTTCAAGTTAATAGACCGATTTTGATGCAGTTTTATTTGTTTGAAAGCTAATTTAATCGAGATGACTCTTAGATATAATTTGTGAGGATCTGATCAGCTGTTTGAGGATAGATAATATGTTCTCAGGTTTTAAATAATTATTCTTTTATCTTAAGCGACTACTTTGATTTGCTTCTAGAGATTCGCCTACCCTCTGCTTCTTAATAATACTTGTAGTATCCAAGGAGTAGTTAAGACTAACAAACAAATTATAGAAGTAAGTAAAGACTATACTACTTTCCGTAAAATAATTTCTAAGTTAATATTTTCACCTTATGAGTCATTGATTTTTTTTTAAAACACTAGGCGATCCGCCCTCGCTTCGCTCAACTAGAGTAAATCTTTCAATGAGTATTTTTCGTGACTTTTATATTTAAATAGTTTTTTTAAGTTATACCTGAAGTAGTAATTTTATGACATATAGTCGTAAAGACAGACAGACAAAAAATTTAGTTGTTTTAGATTCTATTGTTGTTAAGATCCTCATATTAAATATCCATTTAGAGAATCTTTCAATTTTTTTAAATTTTTTCTTTACTATCTTTTTTTAAATATCTAATAATAATACCTGGTAACAGATACTTACATTTCCAAATACTTACGACTTTGTTGGCTTCCGAAGAATCAGCAGAAAGTCCAGAAAACTCAGGAAGCTTTGTAAACAATCTTAATAAGTATTTATTTGGACTTTTTACATTAAGATGTTTTAGATATTTTTTACAGAAATATCTCTTTAGTATTAGTAAAATTTATGTTTTTAGCCCGTTAAGTTTTAAATTTGTGTGTAATTAATAATCAAGTTTTATGAAGTTATTAGCGGACTGAAAAGTACGTAAAAGTAGTAAGACCTGGTCTGGTTAAGAACCAGATACCAATAAAAATAGACTAAAGTAAATTCAAAACTATTGTATGAGTAAAGTATATTTTACTGTATAATATAATGTAATATAGAAGTAGATATGAATTTACCCAATTACTTGATTTTTGAGTTCATGTCTCTCACTTATTAAGAATTTCTTACATTCCCTTAGTCTGGAATTTATGTTTGATGAAATTGCGAGTTCTTTGTTTAATTACGCTAACATAATGTATAACTGACTTATTAAAAATACCTATTAAAATAGTACTAATAATGCTTGTAAAAATCCAATTGGCCAAAACAAACCAACATATTTAATGGGAAATTCCCACAACAACATTATTTTGCTGAAAATTTAACATTAATCGTCGTGTGGTAGTTTTTAGTTTTTGGAAACTTTTTAGGAGGCGTGGAATAAATGTATTTAACGACTTAGCTACCTACGCCTAACACTTCATTTTGTTTTTAAACAAAATAAGATAAAACTTTAAAGTTGATTAAACATTATTGTATTTAATTGAATACTGGAGTATGATGGTGTCATGTCGTAGACGAAAGGTGATATTATAACAATTAAAAAGCACAGCATGAAAGTCGCAATCGGCAGCAAGGTGGTTGAAATAAAACAACAATATTTTTCACATTAAATTTATATTTACTGACAGACCTGAGACAAAACGACCTGCTACAACTGCAGTGGTAATGAGTACATAATATAAAGATAAATTTTGTACGTTTACAAATCATAAACGAAATGTCATAAAATAATCAATAAAAACTATAATATTATAGAGATTATGATATAAGTAATAGCCATAAATTCTACATTCACGAGAATGAAGAACTTACAGCAATCCTTATAAACAAAATTTAATTTTATAATAATTATCGCACAGCTGTATTATTGATGATATTCCCAATTTCAGCCTTTGGTTAGAAGGCTTCTTTTGGGCATACCGATGCATAGCATAAAATGACAACCAATCGCCGTAGCGGAGTGACAGATCTGTCACTTATCTCTAGAATGAACTATCATTGAGACTTACATCTATTATGATTCTAGACAGAGCCAAAGTAATCTCGAGCTAAAGTTGATTTATTTCGTCGCTATGATTACGTAACTAATATTTAATAAATTCCCAAATCTTCCAATCTTCTTTAATTAAAACTCCGTCCTTTAGCATCACTTAGGCTCCGCCTAGCAACAGTTTAATTTCGCACTAACGCTTATAGTAAACAAATACAATTAAATAAACGACTGACACGCGATATTGACTTATCTGGTTATCCACTGCCACACAAGAGGGATCAATATTTTAAAGAAAAACAACATTTTATCATATTTATCCTCTGGAATTTTACTCAACTGAATGTAACAGAAATATCTGGTAACTGATTAAATTAAATTAATACATTATACACAAACATAATCAAGAAATCTTACACTTTATCGTCTTACTCGCTACTTTATAAACTTGAAATCACTACAAACTTATTTTAAAATAAGAGAATTGATGAATACAATAATAGAATATGATAAATAACAAATTTACCGTTTAATATTTACATTTTACTTCTAGACAATACTACTAGTGCGCTTTTTAAACAGTACGAGAAAGACAAATATGTCCACTTAAATATATTTTGTAAGTGAGCGTCGAGCCGAAGGCTGCGGGCGACGAGCCGCCCGCGGCAAGTAGGGGGACGCTCTGCTAGTGCTAGAGCTAGGACTGGCGCTAGTGTTAGTGCTAGTGCTAGTCGAACTGGTACGGGAAGGCAAGATGAGGTATTCGTTGGCCCCGGCTCGCGCTCTCACAACACTTCTAACCCTATTACTCGTTATCTGAGGTAGTTCAGTTACTTATTCTGTCACTGTTTTCATTATTTCTATGTTGAAAATATTTGTGGTATATAAAAAATTTCGTTAACGTTACAGTAAATTTTTCAATATATCTTCTATTCGGCATAACAGTATAAATGTTGTATAACTTTATAAAACACTTGTATGTTATATGTTGTATGCGTCCCTTGCTAATATTAATGTGATATAAAACTTGTTAACATTACATTAATTTGGTTTCAAAAATTAACTGATAGGTCGTTTCATTTATTCGCCAACGAACGCATACATTTTGAATAAACTTATTGTATTTATTTCAAAAAAATATTCGTAGATTGTATACATTAAATTGAAACTATTTATTATGACATATTTTATATTTATTCTGATTTAACGAGTTCATCTATTATTGTATACATATAGATAAAGTCGCGATGAGGTAGTTAGGTATTGTAAGTGTAATTTTACATGTATAAAAATATTTCTGAATATAATCAACAATCAAATACAAACATTATCAAAATTACGTCGACAAAATGTTTATATTGCACATTCGATTTGATTTTTGGGTCCAACGAACAAATATACTCGTAGATGTACTAGGTTGTGACCAGAAAGCGCATCAAAATATCATACTGGTTACTTTGTCCTATGTCGCTATTTAAATCTTCACTTACGTCATCAACCAGAATATTAAATAACGAGTGAAATATTTTGAAACGCTTGCAGTGAACGATATTAAGCTATTACGCTTCCCAGAGTGAATTCATCGATCTTTAATATATTATATACAAAGTATTTAATAATGTATTCCTTATATTTCATTAGATACCTAAGTAAATTAATAAACATGATATTTTATTTATAACTATACAAAAACATTTACATTATTATTAAAATTATTGCTAGAGAATTTCATTATTAGGCTAAAAATTATTAAAGTTAAATTGTTTCGCAACAGACAGTTGGCGGAGTTAATTTGGCAACGTTCAGGAAGACTACTTTCCTACCACTAACGAAACAGGAATGTTTAAACTAAATTCGTTCAAATAATATTATATTGGTAACTTAAATTGGACATAAATTACGTTAATTTTACGAAAATTTCTGAATTTCGTCAACTACCTTAACAGTAAAACAAAAGTCAACAGATAAAATAATAAAACAGGAAGCACCGGAAAATATTCACATACTTAATAATCAATAGGATAATTTATATCTAAAACAAAAACGACAAGTATAACACCTATTCAAAATGCGCGCGGGCGCCTGCGCACGGGAGGCGGTGCGGGCTCGCCTACGGTGTAGTTGCCCTAACGCGAATGTTAGCGAACTGCCATGGTACTTTATAGAGAAAACTACATCTCCCACCGAAGTCTAATGTGAAATCCATACATATGTATATGTAGACCTACTTTACTTGTCTCTTAATATTTTCATTTAATGGAAAAATCCCTGAGAAATAATAATAATTGGCCTAACTTGTGACAACTTGCATTAAATAATTTAATTTATAAAATTTCTTTAACAATACTTTGACCCAGAAAACATTAGGTATGATTTTTCACGGTACTTATGTATATAAATAAAAATCTGGCATTAAGTCCCAAAATAGCTTATTAAAAAAGATCTAATCTAATTCTCGAAATACGCACATCATCCGTAAACATTAACAATCGTAAACATAATTTTTTAACTAAAGTCCTCTACGATCCATCAATTACAATAAAAGATATGTACTGATTAAATGTCGAGAATGACAACCATTAAAATCACCTAGTGTATAAATCACCTGATATTTTTTATCTAACTAATTCTACTATAATAGTAATTCATATGTAAAAATGATATGGATCGGTCTATAAATTATTGCGGAATATCACTCCAACGTCATGTAATTACATGTTTAGCGCCCAGACACCCAGACATGTAAAGTCACCTTGCACCGAATACAAGGTTAGATTGAATGAGTAACAAAAAACATAGCTGGGAGATTAAATGCAGGCGTCGGAGCCGATTCGCGGCTGCGCTTAAAGGACATATAACAGATCTACAAAACATTGCGCTCCAACATTATTCACTATAAAAATATTTTATAGTGATGTCATTGAAATGTTTTAATTTGAAAATGATATGTGTGTTAATGACTTTGTCTAAAGTTATAATCACTGTCATAATGTTTTATTTGGAATCCCTATGTAGATGATGTAGGAGACGTCGAGGATACTGACGATGATGATGAGCGGAAATTCTTCTTTAAATGAGTATCGAAATGTTTGACCATATGATCTTTTCTTATAAACCCTTTACCACAGTGGTCACATGCAAATGGCTTACACCCTGAGTGCAAGCACATGTGCCGGCGTAAATCTGTCTTGTGATTAAAAGATTTTGGACATTCATTACATTTAAAAGGTTTGTTGTCTGCATGTTTTAAGTAATGGCCTTCATAAGAAACATCATCTGAAAAACGTTTGCCACACCGATCACACTTAAAAGGCTTAGCCCCAGAGTGAAAAGTCTTATTATGTTGAGTTAGATAACAAGCTTTATTAAATAATTTGTCACATTCGAAACACTTATGTACAGTGGCTGGTGCGGCCTTTTTTAATTGATTTCTTTCGGTAAGTGGTGTACTAGGAACAGTAGAAGTAATGGAAGGAGAACCATGATTCTCATTTTCGGCTTTTGCACTCTCGGGACTAGCTGGAGACTTCATTTGAGCTCCATAATTTTCTTTATTGGCATAATCCATTATATCCTCTATTTTTAAAATCTGAAGCTCGCTAGAATCTGTCCGTAAGACGTCATCATCTCGTTTGATAGTTTTACCTCCTACCGCATATCCATAAGGATACACTTTTACATTGTCAGTGATATAACTTAGGATTTCTTTATTAGATTTAGGTGAAAAGCTATAATCATAATCGGTTGACTGTCCACTAATATCGACACCATTATATTGCATAGGAGAATGTACTGGATCAACTATAATGTAACCGGCGGTAGACTCGTCGGTGACAATTTGACCCCCCACGTTAGGTGATGTAATATAGTTTGAAACATAAACGCTGAAACTCTGCGTTTGGAGCTGCGAGAAACTAGGCAAGCGTCCACTGGCAGTTCGAATCGACGTTTCATGTTCCATAACATCGACTTCTTCAGGTGATTCACCAAAAGTAGCCGGATTGGCTATAGGCGGATTGTTGATAGCCATATCCATAACGTGGGGGGCCATCCCGTTTGGGTAATTCGGTGCTATAGTCTGCTGAAAATTCTGACCCAAATATAATGGGGTGTGCGTGGGGTCCGGTACCGAAGGCCCCAAAGGATCCGTAGACCTCGGACTGTACGGATTGACACCCAAATGGCTGAACGGTGGTAGTGTGTGCGCCGTAAGAGCCGGCGTACTCTGAGTTAGGACTGGAGTTGAAATATTGCTGGTTGATACTGATAGCAGGCCCCTCATATGATGATTTTGAGAAACAGAGGGACCTGCTTCCCCGTTTGGGGGATTCACGCTTGAAGATATTGAAGTGCCTTTAGAACCTTGAGAACTATCATTAGGAATACCTATGCCAGGCGGTTGACTACCTATATTAATTGGATGTGAACCGACTTGATGCTGTAAAGAATGATTAGCTAAAGGATTATTACTGAAATTATTATCTAAGTTACCCTGTTGAAGATGTGTATACGGCGACTTCGACTGCATAGTAGATACACGATGCGAGCGCTCGAAGTTCTGCGATGCGTAAGGTGATTGTAAGGCGCCTTCATCAACGCTTCGGCTGTCTTCTGATGGAACCGGGCTTTGAGTATTTGAGTCGATACTTTGTTGTTGAGCACGATTTTGTAATGAATCGCGGCTCGGGTGATGATGACTCGAGATAGGCATTGTGGCTGGATCTGGTTGGCCCGATGATCTCACTGCATTCTTGTGAAGTGTTGTATTGTAATGTCTTTTTAAATGCCCTGAACTAGTAAACCATTTGTTGCAGGCAGTGCAATTGTACGTTTTTGGTCTTCTTGCCTCATTCGACTTCCAGTTGGCCCCTTTACCACCAATAGATGGGAGAGACGATGAAGTTGGGTTTGCTGGTTGTGTACTTGTTATTTGAGGTGCAGAAGGTGAATCATAAGGACGATAAGGTGGTTTCATGTCAGAGTTGCTTGAAGCTACTGCTCCAGAATAATCAGATAATGGTGGGATCTGAACGCCGGGATATATTTTTTGCTCGACGTGCATAAACGGTTTCTGCTCATGATGTACTAAAAATTTGTCTTGTGTATAACTAAATTTTTGATCAGGATGAAACATTTTACTTTCACCTGTATAAATCTTTTGTTGTTCTACATACATTTTTTGCTCTTTGAATAACGATACATCGCCATTGATTTGTGGATTATTATATATTTTTTGAGTTTCCCATGGCATCATAGGTACGGTTCTTGTATTGACTTCACGAACTTGAGACGGTGTATCCTCATAAGGTGTGTTCTGCTGATCACCTTCATTTCCTTGATAAACAACTTTTTGTGAATCTAAATCCAGTATATCCGATGATTCTTCATGTTCTTCTTTGACTTTGACAGTATCGTTTTGGTAACCAGAATTATTATATGATTTTCCAGGAAATTGTTGAAAAGGTAGAGGGGCAGAAACAGGCCCTGAGCTGGTTCCCGCGTGAGCAGAATTACAATGTTCATTTAATTGAACAGCTGAATCACAAACAAAGCCACATTTATCGCATTGGTTCGGTGAAGGTGATGGCGTTGGCTGATTTAATGGTTGGCCATAGAGTGGACTCGATGACGACACTTGTGAAACGCGTTCTTGCATATTATAAGGATGAAAACGATTCGGTTTATGATACTCTTGGTTATATTGTGTTTGCTCCCAGTTAATTTGTTCTGCGTGTTGATTTTGTGGAAAATTAGAATGAGAAAAATTGTTACCAAATTGTGCTCCCGGAGAAAAGTTAGTCTGATCCGAATTTTGATATGGCGAAGGTGCACTATGGTAGCTCTGTGGTGTTGCGGGATGTGGAAATTGAACTGTTGTTTCCGGTGTAGCCCGCTGTTGAAAATCCGAGCTCGGTTTAGTGATCATGCTATCGCTGGAATCGGCTGGAGCCGATACTGTTGTTTCGTTTTTTATTTTTGCGCCGTTATTATTTTCGCTGTCATTTTGCGAGTTCTGAGTGCCCCACTTCACGTATAAATTCTCTTTGTGATATTGCAAGTGCACTTCTAGAGAGTCTACTGTATCTAAATATAGGTCACAAACCTTACAGTGATAATCTCGCGACGGTAATGTCGACGAAACAGTGTTGTTAGCCATCTAAATCATTAATCGAAGGGAGAGCACCGTCTCCTCCAACGAAAAAAAAATAAAAATACGTAACTCCTCTTTTCGACGAACATGTATTCGAGGCGGCATGAATCAGGCGCTACATCTAAAAGTCATGGTCTTCATTAAATTATCTTCCATGCGCGCTCACTTATACTAAGGCAGTGTTTCAAACAAAGTTTTTCGCGGCATTGCCGCGCGGGCGGGCGGTGCGACCACGTGCGATGTGTAAACACTCCAGCGATGCTAATATGCCAAAACAAAGTTCGAATTGTCCTCTTATTCACAGAATGAGAAATCACGATATAATATTACACTATTATTTCAATATATTTAAACGTCTTTTCTTTATATTTATAAGTCCGCAGTAATTTATTGTCACATAACTTAATCGATAAAAATAAAGTCTTCAATCTTAATCACAGAAACGATTGTTTAAGTTTGCTTAACTGTTGTTTATTGACGCGAAAAAAATAGTATAATAATATAGTTTAGAGGTGGAACGGACGCGACGCGGGTCAGCCGCCGGGTACGGACGCTGTGAACGTTTACTAGCAACTGACAGCCAGCAGCCTTCCCGAAGTCGCCTTCGGGGGCATGACTTCAATAACAATTCGCAACGTCGTCCCCCACCGTGGCGTAAGTGCGAGCGAGAGAGTCGTGCAGTGATGAAGTTATCGTTCCTTCGTCCTTTTGTGCGTCCCGAGTAGAAGCGAGACGATATATTAAGAGGGGAGGCGGACGCGCGGGAAGGGCCCGGTCCTACGCTTTCTCAAAATTGAAATGCCCGGTCGAAATGTCCGGTGATGCTGCGTCCTGCGTCCGAGTAGGATAGCGATAGCACCACCCTTACAATGCGGGACGCTCTGGCTCTGCGACTAAATTTTCTAAATTTCAAATCTTCGAATATTATATAAGGAAGTCCAGTAATTTTTTCAACATAACAATAATTTAACAGTTTTAGTAATCGGTTTAGTAAAATGTATGAAATCAAGTAAATATTTAAAAATATGTATTTGAAAACATTTATACTATTTTTAAATATTATTTCCTCGTATGCAGTCAATGACCGAAATAGGATAGAAACGACAACAAAAGCAAATTAATAATAGCTTAATTTACATAGTTATATAGTAAATTATTAAAATATATTTCAAATGTAGAAAATCGAAAATCCTTTATAATATTAATCGACCTACAGTACGATGGATTTTAAAATTAGTTTCATAGAATTTTATTTTTTATCCAAAGACAAGTTTGGTCAAATTTAAATATTATTATTATTAACAAAGTAAACATTAATTAAATCTCTGACTCACTCAGTAAGAGATAACACATAATATTTAACATTGAATTATTTATATAAAAGTATTTCAAACCCTCAAGGCTACGAAGTTTTGCATTACGGAGTAAGGGGACGGGGATGATGAACGGAAGCGTCAATTTCTTTAATAATTTAAAACTGTTCTGATGAGGTGAAAATATGTATAACTATAGGTGTAAATTCAATATTTTGAACTAAATTAAATTGAAAATGTAAAACATTGTCGATATAGGAGCAACTGGTCAGGACCATGCAAACTATGAGGGGTGTCGACATCGATTTTCTCGGACTATGCCGATCGCTTCACATCCTCCCCTACCATTCTACACTCGGACTCTTCTTACCCTCTACCTACATATACAGAACAGATACTGACCTCTTTACTTCATTTAAATAGTTCACTTTAGAATTTTCGTTTGATCACAACCTAATGTTAAGTTTAACTATACCTAGTAGACTTTACGTTGGATAATATAGCAGACTTAGGATTACGTAATCAATTAAGAATATTATAATACAAACGATAATTAATCGATGTTTGATTTTTAAGACTCATTTCGAATAGTTCTTTATAGAAAAGGAGACAAACTTGTATAATGAGTGTATTTACATTTTGCTTAAATTAGTAAAAGCTTTTAAATTGTGTAATGTAAATACATATTTTAATGTAAATACTTTTTTTTTTCTAAATGATAAAATTCAACCCCTTACTACAAAATATAACCCATACTAAGCTGATGTTTATTTTTTTAACAATGTAATTTAATGTATTTTTAAATAATGTAATTTAAGTAACGTAGACATTTAACATAGATAGCAGTAATACATTGTTACTGGCTAATATTTATGCATATGAATTATTTAAAAAAGCTTAATATGAGGAGTCTTTTAGCACAACTTTATATTTATATTGTATTTCCAAAAAAAATCTTTTAAATTTAAACAAATTTATTTAAAAATGAAAAAGAAACCGTTGACTAGTTTTTCGGATACAAACACACTAAAAGTGAATTTTTATAAATAGATGTATAAATATTAGTCGACCTGCCCTAGCTTCGCTGAGAAAATTGTTTTAATCTGATTCATCTGTTTAGCCGTTTCAGCGCGTCCAAACATACCAACAGAAGGACAAAACCCCTATAAGTCACATTTTTGTTATACATATGGTATTATTTAGAGGTATTTTACTATAAACTAATCACGCAATAATCTCAGATTTCTGATTCGTTTCTATTAGTTTCAGGTTTACTTTTCAATGCCAGATTGCAAGTATTGTTATATCTAACACCGAAGTAACACGAGGCAGTGATACCCGTGCAATAATTACTTCAAACTATCCTTGCTTCCCTGATGTATAAGCTATAAATGAGAATAATTTTTTTGACATCTTAAAATATAACTATCGAAACTGCACATAATTTTTGCAGTAATTTTTTTGTGAGTGTAAAAATAAGAAATTTATTAAAATTATATTATTATTAGCTTCATACGTATGTTAGTATATATGTAACGGAATCTTTGAACACGATTTTGACATGATAATCTCGAAATTTGGCATACTTATTAAGGATCGATGACAATTCAATATTTTAAACAGTTTGATCCGTTATCCTTACTAGGATAATCAGGATTAGCGATTTTTTGTTTTCCTGAGACTCGGAGTGTCTGCGTCAAGACACTTTATATTTATGTTTTATACCTGCCCCTATCTTATACGTACATCATCTCTCTATATTCTAAAGTAGTTTTCACTCCCGTTTTATAGTAAAATTTATCGAAATTTTCAGTAAAATTGTTAAATTTTAACAATATTTGGTTTAAAAATCAAGTTTTTAGTAGACAATAGTAATATTAGTTTATCCGATTTCGCTCGTTTATATATCGTTGAATAGCGTTTTTTATCACCTATTCAACGACACCACTCTTGTTAAAATATCTATCAGGACAAACGAAAAATTAAATAATTCATTGATATTCTCCACGCTGAGCCTACCTTATAGGTTCGATATCTTATAATAAACATACTTATACAATTTTTAAAACTATGCAAAACGGTAACACTCACGTATTATTGTGGTAAATTGGTACTACAGTTTCGATCGCATTGGGCGATCTTCTTCAGCCAGTAAACGCGCTCGCGGTGGCCGCTCGGCGAACACTTTGCATAGTTTTAAAAATGACTAATTACCACGTTAGTTTCTATAATAAAATACTTATACAACATTTCAAAATTTAACTTAGTATCCATCTCGTTTTTGTTGTCAAATTTTTTATATTGTCTCAAAACATCCCCCTGCATATTATTAAATATAATTTAAAAAAAGCGTATTTAAAACTTTAAAAAAACTTATAAAAGTTTAAAAAAACTTATAAATACGCTTTTATAGAAAATTCAACTAAAAAATGAAAAATAAATAATAGTTTAAAAAATCTAAAGAAATACGTTTTTATAGAAAATCCAACTAAAAAATTGAAAATAAAATTTGAATTAAAAATAGTTTAAGAAAAAATGATTTTATTGTAAAAAAAAAGCGTCATAATTATCATTATAATTTCTCTTCTCTAAAGGTTTTGTCTGTAATATTATTTCTTAAATCGGAGGGTAATTCGTTAAGAAAGCGCGACACAAGTTACTGCGTTGTTCTCTTAATTATTAATCTTTTTTTTATTCCCATAAAAATTATAGTAATATATTAAAAATTTGGCGTAGTGCAAATCAACTCGCGCACTGAGTGTTCCAAATAAACTGGACCGAGGGACAAACTTAGCTTTACCGTCAAATCACAGTTGTTTTGACACATCCACATAGGTCACGGACATTTTACCAGCTGCAAAAAATGTGTTTAAGGTTTATGCTATGCTGGGTTATTTTTATATGTTTTTGATTAAATCTAAATATATGTTGAGAACATATTGCACCGCCTTAATAAGCGTTTAGCTTCGACGGCTTTATGTTTGAATGGCAATAACTTTTTTCTTGATATCCGATTTCAATGAAATTAAATCTACATTTAAATTTAGTCCTGGTATGGAGCAATAAACGGAACCAAATTTTGCGTGTTCGTACAAGCAGATGAATAGTATAATATACGTATCAATTGTATTGCATATAAAATATTAAAAGTAGTTTTAAAAATTACATTTTTTTGCTATAGGTCAAATAGATACAAACCTGTCGTTAATCTACGTGAGTATCTATCATAAGCTTTTACGAGGGACAGCAAGCACGCCGACAAAACAAAGTTGGGTTCACGACTCGGCCCTGTATCAGACAAGCTGTTTTGACCGACTTTTATGTGCCTACTAAAATAATGTAAACAAAGACCTCAACGAATGTTGCTATTAGATATTATTTAAACTTAGATATCAAACTTATCAAATCTAGGTGGAATCTACTTTTACCTTATTTGTATCGAAATAATGCATGTACATATATTGTAGTTTCAATTACTGCTTACAATATTATAATCTTATATCTCGGAGTCAGGAGGTGGTTAATTAAACTTTTCAATTGGTAAACCTCTCGAGTTTTTGATCAAAAACCTGTTTCGACGATACGAATTTATCCTAAAAACATAATACATATGTTAAAAAAGCTAGAGAAGTTAGTTATTTTTTTAAATGACTAGCTGACTCGCCCTAGCTTCGTACGGGTGCATTTTACCACTTAGATTTGTTAAATCATCATCGTCACCCTTTAATGGCCCACTGCTGAGCCGGGTCTCCTCCTCATAATGAGGAGGGATTAGGTCATAGTCCACCACGCGGGCCCAGTGCGCGTTGGCAAACTTCACACACCTTTGATTTGATGTTTTTGCGTGATTGAGTAACAAACATACAAACTTTCACATTTATAATATTAGTAAGATTAATTTAGACTCATCAATATTAGACATCTTGACGAATATTTCTAATAGTACTTATATGTATAAAATTTTAGCATGTTTATAATTTTTTTCAACTTGTTGTACATGTTTTTGCAGTCTACGTACTAAAATAGAAAACTACTCCAATAAATACGTAAGTCTAATTTGTTTTATTGATTTTTTGAATTTAATCTTATTTTTATTTTCTACGAAAGTAGTAATCGGCTTAAAATTTAAAATAAACCAAAGCGCGTATTGAATAAACTTATAGTATTAGTATGCTAAAACAATATAACTAAAAGATTAACCCCCATTTCTTTAGAACTTTTCTTTTATCACATAATACAATATGGTGGACCTTATCAGTGTAATAAAAATAGATAAGTATTATTTAGACAATGTTATCTGGCGTCATTCATACTATTGCTTTATAACTGAAACCTATTGTTAATAATTAGGAGTTGTAAACTATAGTATAATCGTGTTTGGTGTAAATTCGACTAATACCAAGTTTTATATTGGGAAACTTCAAAGTAATTTTACTTATCTTAGCGGTAATACTCAAATCTTATTTTAATAATTTGCAGTGTCTCAGTGCCTTTTAAATGATGTAACTTCATACTTTTTATTATTCTTCTTATAGTATCAATATGTTTAGTAAATGTAATAAAACATTGAATAATAATAGATGTAGAACTAATACGTAAATAATATCACAAAAAAATATTGTTTTAATAATAAAATCCTATATTTTCTTAATTTGTTGAGAAGTCCTGAGGGTTTCCACCCGTGATTGCTGTCCCTACTTAATATTTTATATTAATATAATTGCGAATGTAACGCTGTTTTTATACCTTCTTACCAACTTCACTCTTTTATACATCAACCACTGAGCCGAATTTCATTAAATATGGTACAGAGATAGGAGGATAGGAGATAGAGAGGTTGGGAAAGGATATAACTTTTATTGCGAAAATTAAATGTTTTATTTTTTTTTAAACCTTGCACCCGGGTGAAGCTGGTGCGTGTTGATTAGTATCAGGGATACGCGCACGAAAGCGCCAAAATGAAAATATAATATGATTAGGATTAAGAAAAATAATGGTCCAAAAAGCACGTGGAGCGAAGCTGCTGGTCGACAATTGCAAATACTTTAAGGACTCAATCTTGATTTTTTTTCATTATATATTTGCCACCTTAAGTAGACAGTGGCACCAAAAAATACTCGAGGGGCCACAATTTTTGTTGGCGGCCAAGACAGCAATTGAACTTATTTTGTTCTTCTTAAAAATCAGGGTTAAAAAAATATCGGCGCTCATGAGTACTTATTTGGCACGACGGCGCATAAGATGCTTGACGCATCCCTGACTAGTATTTCTAAATAATGTTATAGTTCCGGTGGTAACTCTAAACCGGCAATCTAATCATAAAACAAGTTCATTTGGTTATTCTTTTAAATAAAATAACTGCATTGCAACTGGAAATCTATCTCGACAAAGATATGTTATTTTCTGAATATGGGGTTAATGGAGAGAAGATTAAAGAGGTATGCGCTGATATAAATTAAAACATATTTCTAGCAGATTAAACACTAATTAGATTCAGTCTCCGATTTGACTTTAGTGCTGAGGTCACATTGATGGAGCAAATTCTACGAACGCTCTCGTTTAGTATAATTCGAATTGACCAGACGTGTTATTATATTGTGATTACCAATCGCTATTTTTGTTATATAAACTTTAGAGCTTTTAATAATTAGTTATAAGCTTATAACATGTCGATACGGAAATGTCCAGGTAGGGGACACGTAAAACGTAGTATTTATATATCTACTACTCCCCGGTCTTCCCCGGGTGCATATTACCACATGTATTTAGATTTATTTGAACATTTTAATTTTCAACATTAACATAATTTTTTTATAATAAATTATGCGTAGCCCTATTCTATATCAATACCAAATTTCATCACAATCGGTTCAGTGGTTTAAACGTGAAAGGGTAACAGCCAGTCAGAGCTACTTTATATATACGATCACAAACTCCTGGACCTAGAACTGTGAAAACTGGGTGTATTTCTTTGATACTATAAGTGACACTAAAGATAATTTTTATAATTTAACTCCTACGATGCTGAAAAAGGGATGAAAGTTTATATAGAAGTCATTATGGTTTAACTATGTTTATAGTAATTAAAGTATAATACATAGTAATATTACTATAATACTAGCGAAATCGTTGATAGTAATACCACACGCCCTCGCTATGCAGTACCAACAAGGGTTAAACTGTTAGTCTAATCCAGGGGCACACGCAATCATACACAAAAGAATTATCGAAATCAGTACAGGCGTTTGTGAGAGTGTTCAGTAATTTACACATGAGGAAAATATGTTACTTTTACATACTTTCTCAAATAGTATAATTATACTATGTTTGAGGCACGTTTATGAATTGATTAACCAGCTAATAAACAAAATGTTACAGGAAATAATAAAACAAATTAGTAGGGCATTAAAAGTAATTCGTTTAGACCGAAAATAGAGCCAAATTGCGCGACGTTGTCAAATTTACCAGAGTGTACCAAAAAAATGCATCTAGCAACATCGCACTGGCACCACTCACACAAGTGCGTGAGCAGGTGTGATGTTGTACAGGCACACATACAAACAGAACTTGCACCCCCGAGAAACGATTTCCAAGAAATGCTTCCCACACAGATGCACTTGCATTAGTGTGCAATTATCTATTAAAAAAACTTCGGCTTGGCCACCCGGCGGCGGCCGAAAACAATCTTCGCATGCAATTTTTAGACAATAAATAGCTTGTTATATTTTTACATCTTAAACCTTAAGTTATATTTTGTACCAAGTTTGTAAACTCTGAAAAAGTTACAAAATTGTTACAGAACCACGATTTTAAATGAGATTTGCACTTTTCTTATACCCATTTATTTAAAGTTGAAAGTTCCTTATCAAAACAGGGTTGACCAAAGAAGAAACCTAGATATTTCTGTATAGAAAATATGTTCAAAAGATATATTTGAATTATATATTATAATAATAGTTTTTGATTTTTCCTTTGGAATGCACATGCCATTGACATGTGTTCAAAATTTGATCTTAAAGCTCTTACTTATATAGAAACAATTTTATTTCAAATAATACCACGCTTTTCTACTAATATTATAGCTCAGACACGTGACAGTAAGTTTTAAAAACTCATTAAAAATCTTTGTTAAACAATACTAAAGTTCGAGAATCAAAAAAGTTGGATGTAATATAAGTTGAAAGATTCACGCAAGTATAAAGGGATGGGGTGCAGTGGAATGCAGCGCGGGTAAAAACGATTTACAGTTAGTGCGGGGGTGGCTCTCCATAACCGGTTTGGGACTTCCAACCACTGTCATTTTATCCCACTTAGGTAGTTGTTTAGATTTTTTAAAATAACGCCATTTAATTCACGTGAATACGTTTGCTTACTATGTTTGAAGACTTTAATTTCACAAATACTATATTAAACATATTATTTACCAAAATAACTAATTAAACTGAGTGACAAAATTACTTCTTTTTATAACATTGATTTTAATGGCTAACTTCTTTAAAATTGGACCTGTTAAATACAAATATATTACAAAGATAATTCTTATTCAATATTATGATTTTATATTTCATCATGCACAAAAAAGATATACTATTGAAACGAAATCTATTTTTCAGCTACATTTTTATAACCTATATGAATAGATGTAGTATTACAGATATAGGTGAGAGAATGAGTCAATTGCTAGAATTATATGTATCTTCTAGGAAAGCATGCTTCATCGTAGGCCGTGTCATTGCTTGTTTCGGGCAAATCATGGTAAAAAAAGTTAGCAGTGTAGTATGCCTATGGATCATTCCATGCCAAATCGACAAATTTTTTACCTAAACCCGACTCAAAAAGTTACGAATTTTTGAAAAAAATACCGCTTTTTTTTAAATGCTAGAACTTTTTAAAAAATTGACCATTTGTGACCCTTTTTTTTAAATTTGTGTTTTCAAATGTAGTTTTAAAAAAAAATATGAAAAAATTTTGAGAAGCCCAGATAAAATGAATGAAATATTTGGTTTTTTTTTTTCGAAAAAACCGTCATTTTCTCAAAGTCCGACCGTTTTTATATTACTCTAAAAAACAAGTAATTCTGCAATGATCCCTGCTAATTTGAAGATTCGACGATGATTGCTTCTAATTTTTCTTTTGGTTAAAAACAAAAAAAAAATAGTTTTTTAATTTTGGCATATTTTATATAACTTTGCTATGAAATTTTTTTGATTTCCTCGTATAACCTCACCAATATTTTAGAATTTTAAGTGATTATCTTCCAAAAAATCGTTATTTTTTTTCACACAAGTAAAAAAATAAGAAAGACAATTTATGCCCTTAAATAAAGTATTGGTTTCATCTTACATCTATCGTCTGCCCTTTATTTTTTTCTATTGTTTTAAAAATCCTATTTTATATAAATACCAAAACTATAAATTTACCTACATTACAAGACAATTTTGACTACAATTATATAAGTAATCCAAAACGGCACAAACATGTAGCCTTCGCCAAGGTCAGCATATTTGCGCAGCTCAGCACTCAGAGTTTGCTGCTGCACCACGTTGTAGTCGCTGGAACATAGGAAGATTTCAGGGTATCCATGCCATAAAGTGGTCGGCACCAGTAAAATATTAAAAACTATTAATATTTTACTAAGCGATTTTAACTAAGCGATGTTTGTAAATTTACTTCTGTCTTTTAAGCCTCAGGCACTGTTCGCTATAGAAACATGTTGTTGTCTTTTATGTGTAACTCTGTGCAGTATGCCCGCAACTTCGCTGCAATTTTTTCTTTATTGGGTTTAGAATGAATTGAAAGCTACTTACGTATCAACTAAATCACTGAAAAATTCCTTCACAATTTTTAGGTATAATATTTTTCTAACAGACGATCTTGTACTCCAGGTACTATGCTTCTTTCTGGAATAGAACTATCTTAATAGATATTCCAGCTTATAAAGCATCTATTCACTATTTTCTTTAAAATCATTAAGCTGTTTTTGTGTCAATAACTCCCTGCTTTCCACAGAATCTTTGGTATTTTTTGGAATAAAGGTATACTAAGCGTAATCCAGGTAATTAAGCAATATGTGTGCTTAATTTCAATAAAATCAGTCGTTTTTTTACACATTTATAATTTTAATAGAATTAGTAGAAGTACGTTCAGAAAAGTGTATAAAATTTTAAGAAATAGCAAATATGCACGATTGACATTTGAATAATACTTTATGAAACGGTTTCTATCGCGTTAAGGTTTTTTATTAATCCAGTATGTCCTGTTACCATGAACACTGAAAAGTCAGGAAATTAAATAAAAAACCTTAGCATGATAGAAACCGTTTTATAAAGTATTATTCAAAAGCAAATAAATTTGCATCAATAGCAAAACAAATTACAAGAGAATAATATTAATGAGTATAAGGTTTGGAAACGTTTTACTTTTAAATACGATATGTGTTAAATTTGGACCGATCTCCCTGCGGGTGGACGCTCATCAATTTGGCGAGGGAGGCGCGGGCCGGGCGAGCTCAGCCACGAGCCACGACTAACCCCTTATTTTACATTTCACACTCCGGGAAAATCGTTAGAGAAATCTGCGTAACGTGCATGTCCGAGACATACGCACACACGCGCCTTCGCTCGGGCACGGGCACTGTACCCGCGCGTCCGAACCTCCCTCACCCATCCTCTACAATATCGACCAAACTTTAAGAAATCCTCTTACCTATACACAGTACGCACATGTGTATATGTAAATCGAAATTAGATACCTACGAGTCCAATTTGAAATTTAAATTTTTGTTGTACCGAAATGGGATGTTTATATTTTCATTTGAAATGGACCCACTATATTATTTTACATTATCTACGTGCTTACGAACGAGCTTTCTTGCTAGAAAGCTTTAGCATTATTATTGAATTATCTAAATAAATAAAAACGTATGTTTGTATATTTATTTTCTATGCATTCATTAACTACTCATTCGTTTGAGATGAAACTTTGTTAGGTTATTGTAAGTTTGATGAGAAAATATTCAGGCAACGTCAGCGAAGCTTGGACGAATCTGTCAGTTATTTAAAAATATCTTCTATGAACACTATTAATAAATGTCTATTACTTACTACCACTTTTATTCTTAAATACTTTAATTTAAATGTAACAAAGCTAAGATTTTAAATATATAGCAATAAAACTGTGAATGGTATATCTACCATAGCAGGATAACTTAATATTATAACAATACATAATGACTATATATAAAAATAGACATAGATTTTTATAATTAAAATTATTGATTTGGTTTTCTATTGGTTGGATACTAAATTTCAGTTTGCGTATACTTTTCTTAGCTTCTAAATGCAAAGAAGGTATCATCAATGTACAAAATCTAGATCCGTTAAATTATTATAAAAGAGAATTAAGGATTTCCTGCGGAAAGTGTTATAATTTTAGTATAGAAATATGTGTGCCTAAGGACTAAGGATCGATTATAATGACATTAACTTGTAGAAAATGCTTATTTAGGTTTGTATTAAGGTATGGTAACATAGCCTTTAACAATATAATTTATAATTTCTTAAAATATACTATCAGAATGTTGAATGGGCGAAACAAACTCTTTTTGATTTACCACTGTATTATAGTTATAAGTATTTGCGTTGATTGTTCGTTATACTCGAGAGGCGAGGTGATCTATTGAAAGATGTCGTTGCGGGGTAGTGAGCCGAGTGGTCACATACATTATTACCGTACAATGTCACTATGCAAATGTATGTAGGAAGGCTTTGTGCGTACACACTTACGAACACGGGGCGGCGGGAGTTCTTCTCCACATAATCCGGCGCTTCCCCCAAAGCCTCGCGCCTGCCGGCTCTTGCCAAAGATGGTTTTACGCATGTGAGTGTACACACGCGGCACTTTCTCTTGAAGCTCGCCACTGGCTTTTAAAGAGGGTGGCGAGGGCACGGACGGGGTGTCGGGCGAGCCGTTCCGAACGGGTGACCACGGGGGCGGCGTGCGGACGGTCACGCGCAACGTCGTGCGTCTCCTGGCTCTCCGTGCTAAGCTACGTACGTCCAGCACAGCAGTCAGCACGCCTGTGTTTACCACTTTACTCTCGAGTCTCCTGAAGTAACCGGAAACTCGCTCAACTCAATATAAAATCAAATCATAACCTGAATACGTGAATGATCATTTGAAAATAATTATAATACAATAGTTCCCTCTAGAGGCGCGACTTGGCTCCCGAAGAGACCCAGACGGCTTTCGTTTAATTGAGTGTACTCAGCGCCCTTGCCAAATGATAATCCTCCGCTCCCGAAATACCTGTAATAGATGTTAATTAGAGCTCTGCTCCGTACGACGTAAAGAAAAAATAATAATTTAAACAGGTCGTAATTAGAGATGTTTACACAATTGTAAAACAAATATTTTCTCAATTTGAATATTTTTTTCGGCAAAGGGTTGGGTTTAAGTATATTTATTTTTCTCAAAGCTAGAGGAAAAATCTAAAATTACATCTAAAAGGCGAGTTTCTGCGTTGTAAACGAGGTATGGGGGGATCGAGGTGGAAGATATTGTTTTTTAATAATGGAGTTTAGAGACTCGGCTGCATTGGTGCAACACATGAAGGAAATGCGACAAATGCATGCAAAATATGACTGCTAACTGATCGCTTGAACTGAAATGATAAAATTGAACGTAGCTCTGAATACGGGAGGCCACGGCTCGTTTGAATCGAACGCACGTCCGGGCCCTCCACCCTAAGGGTGTGTAGTGGACTTTTCGCTCAGCTTGATATATATTTTCCATTTCTCCCGATGTAGGCTACTGCGGCTGTAGGTTCCGGAGAGCGGCGTTGCGTCGCCGTACGCCAAATTTACATGCGTCGCTTGGACGACGAAGCCCCCCTTGATTGTCAGCGCCGCACCGCACACGATATTCTATGCGCATTTTGCCAATGATTTGAATAATAATTAACTTAATTAAATATATAGAGTGACTGATCTGGCATATAAGATATTTTCTATAAGTTACAACTCTTTTGTAACGCATATTGATTGTAGGTAATAAATAGTATTAATGAAATGTTATTCAATCACAGTTCAATCGTATGTAAAGTTAATATTTTATTAAGCTTATAAACTCGACCGCAAACTTGAGAAATTTTCTCTTCTCCTTCACATTTAAAATACGTGAGTACCTACCTATTACTAGCTGACCCACGCTAACTTCGCTGTGCTACATATTTAAGGAGCAATAACTTTTTTCCTGGCATTCGATTTAAATGGAACAAACCCTGTTTTTTAAGTCTTTAAGTTAGACATTTGCGTGATACGCGGACATACGTACGCGTATGTATAGAGAGACAAACAGACACGAATTTTAAAAATAATTATTTTGGCTTGTATTGGTGTTACATAGATAGGATAAAATTTCTTATATATTTTATGTACAGACATTGGATAAGTTACATTTAATATTATTCTATCAATTAGTTAGAACTGTAAATGTGTGGAATATGCTGAAATCTGAGTCTGATTCGCACTGAATAAGTAACCGTAATAGTTGATGTTATGTTGTTTTACTTTACTGTCACAAGGAGTTTAATTTGTTTTACTCATAAATGTATCATAATCTAGTTAGCAACACTGATATTCCTCAGTAGTTTTTTTATTTTATTTTAATAATACCAACGTAATTTAAATTACCAAGACCATATATAACCTTTGTTCCGATAGACTTTATAGATTTGATACATTGTGACGGTTATAAACTTTACATAAAGTAAATTCAACATTTAAGATAACAATAATAATAAATAATATAAAGAGGTAATAAAATAGTAATTCATAAATATTATAACATAATATGTACAAATAAACATAAAAAGTAATTTATTTTATATTTAAAACGTCATTTAATACATTAGAAATAATAATTAATTATAATTTTCAATAATAGATATATTAAAAATAATGCAAACGTGTATTAGCTAGTATGGGGAAAGTATCGGAATGTATGGAACTGCCGATAGTCAGACCGATCGCCCAGCATATATAGGGGGGCATCGTGAGATCGTCGGCACAGCATCTCACATACATGTACTGCGTATGATACCGATATAATAAGAGGTCATAAAAAGTACTTAACTTATCTTAAGATGGTTTGTGGGTGACCATCTAAAGAATTATAACAATACAATACATGTATAGGGGCGATGCATGTAATAATAATGAACCTCTTAAATGATGAATATAAATATGTTTTAATAGTAATATCTTATGTAGTTATAGTGATGCATGTGTTTAGATCAGCCTCCTTACAGAAGTGTTCTGCGAGAATAGTCTTGCAGGACCGCCATATTTCGAACGAGCTTTGGCATACGGACGGAAGGTGACTCTTAGATGAATTTGATTGTCTTAGAGAAGTCCATCTGTCTGTTGCTGGAGCCTTGCGTATCTTGGTGGTACGGACGCGAGATGCCTCTTAGTGTGATTAAGTTCTACTTTGAGAATTCTTGTGTACGGTGCCGGATATGCTTTATTCTTGATGATGCGTTGTGGACTGGTTTGTAGACTTTGTGGCTACATCAGCTACTAGCAGACTACCCCCATGACAAGTTGTCTTGAATATTTCGTGATTTGATACTCCGAGGTCTCTGGTGACTCAGACGATGTTGTTTGTGTCTATTGCTGTGATTTGTTACTTCAACGTCCTGATGTCCAGTTTGATATCGCTGTGTCTATCACTCTATGATTTGATACTCCGAGGTCTCTCGTGGCTCAGACGATGTTGTTTGTGACTCTCACTGTGATTTGATTCTTCAACATCCTGGCGTCTCAGTTGATATCGTTGTGTCTATCACACCATCGTATCCAGCTGCTGAGTACAACCACGAACATTGTCTGTGGACTTTGTTTATGGACATTGTGAGTGGCATCAATAGTCCTTGTCAGGACTGCCCCTTAGCTTAGTGCTTTTAAATAGACATTGTAACATGTCATAGTGGTAGGGCGTCTGGTGAATTATCCTTATGGGATATTTACTAGCATATAGGACAGACGTAAAACAATTATCTGTCGTATTACGTCTCTTTGTTTGACTCATATGCTCGATGGGAGTGTTGCTTTTTGTAAGCGAGTTGTACATATATCATATTTCACATTCCACTAAGGTGGACCATAACACATATTTATATCAGCTACGGCTGCAACGATTATCAGCTCCGGTTGCAACGATTATCAGCTACGGCTGCAACGACTTATCCACTACGGTGGTTTTTACTTATCAGCTCCGGCTGCAACAATATCCACTTCGGTGGCAACATTTTATCAGCTCCGGCTGCAACGATTATCAGCTACGGCTGCAACGATATCCACTCCGGTGGCAACGATAACACATTTATGTGAATATGAATATGTGCATTCCTTGCAATCAGCCGCCTAAGTGCTATGAGTTCTTACGAACTGATGTTTGAACCAGTGATTTATTTATAACCAGGACTTGTCCCTTTGTCTTCGGACACCTTGCAGCTTTGCTGTTTTAATGGATTCATTTCCATCACAAGGCTCACGCCTTTTTATTATTACAGCTTCGGCTGATTTACTAAGGCTTCGGCTTTCAACACTGCAGTCTTGACTGTATTACCCGGACTTCGGTCCTTGCTAATGTAGCATCAAAAGTGTAGGCGCACTATAAATAGCTCCCACCTTCTATCCTGGAGGGTTCACGATTTGGTTGGAACCCATTGTCGGTGGCGGGTGTGGGGCTGCCGACCCCTTTTCTCTTTTATATTTTAATATTATAAGAGGAAGGGAGAGATTCCTTCAGCTATCTTCTTTATCACTAACATCCTTCTGATGTCATTATTTATAAAATTATTATACATCTATGCGTCATCACAACATCGTTATTACATTAATTTAATAAAATGCAAATCGATCTTTATTTAGTTTAATTTATCTTCTTCGATGACCTATTGAACTCATGCCTCTGATACTCTAAAAGAACTTTGATGGTTATTATTTACACAACGTATTAAGGGTCATAACTAGACGATCACATGCCTAATTAAATATTTTATAAATGCATTATTAGCCGTTAATGACTTGCTGTCTTCCTCTTGCGTTATTTATTTATATTTTCATGTATTCTATGTATATATTTTATAGAGTTAGCTCGATATAGTTACAACATGAAGGACGATTAATTATAAAACAACATATAGAGATAGCATATTATTAGGTTTTTGCTTATGAAATTGCCGTTCTTCATGAAATAAGTTAAGGCTTTTTTTCTGTATATTTTTTATTTTTATTAATCAAAGTAATTACCCATGCAAACAATGCTTTTTTGCCAACGTAGTGGTAGCTTCTTGATGCCCTTTTTGAAAAAGTCTGTTGGATACAACATGGATGGAAGCAACAAAATCTTCAAAGGCATTTTGAACTACCTCTCGGTTATTGAATTTTTTCCCCGCCAAGAACTTATCCAAATTCTGGAAAAAATAGTCTGTAGGGGTAAGGTCTGGTGAATACGGTGGATGACGGTGAACTTCCAACTTCAGCTCTTGCAACTTGGAGACCATCTGCTGTGCAGTATGAGGTCGCGCGTTGTCGTGCAGAACGATTGACCACAGCTGGTTGGAGATGTGTGAGCTTCCATTCTTCCATCACTGTGCTCAGTTCTTCACAGTACACATCTGTAGCAATGCTCATTCCGTTTGGTAAGAAGCTGTGATGAATGACACCGGCGCTAAACGACCAAAACAGTGACCATCACTTTTTTAGGAGTCAGTTTTCATTTGGGGCATTATTTTGGGTGCTTAACCAGGATCTAACTAACTTGCTGAGCGATTGCGATTGTCGGACAGAATCCATTTTTCGTAGCAAGTAACAATGGGATTTAATATAAGGCGTTTGTTTGTGTGCTTGTTGGCAATCATTCAATTCGTGGAGCACCCATTTGTCAAGCTTTTTTACTTTGTCAATTCGACGGACCAATATTGTTTTGTACAAATGCGATGTAAACAGAACGCTAAAAATTATACAAATGACTAACTTTCAAAAAAGAATCATATTTCAAAAAAAATAAAACTTTGAGCTGAATTCTTAGCGAAAAAAGAAAAAGTGGATTTGAAATAGCCAGTACGGAGGAAGGGCAATTTCATAGGTAAAAGACCTATTATTTTATGAAAAGCTAAAGCTTTAGAATACTTGATTTTCCAAAAAAATAATGTATATGTATTGTTTACAGTCACAGCATATAAGCATGTTTCAATGTAAAATTGTTTCAAAATATTATATTTGAAATTTTATATCCAAATAATTATTAAAATAAATTACAAATGAATTATTAACTAAATATTTCAATAATTTAATGACAGAAATACAAACTCTTTATTAGACTATGGCGATCAATACTGTATTGTAAATAAATAAATATGATACAATATAATAAATAAAATATGATACAAATTTATTTATTTTATTTACAGCGCAACTTACTGAGTGCTTTCTCTGCTTATTACATTAATCTGAGGCAAAAGGGGATGATCTTTCGCAATCCAGGATATTAACAGAACCAAAAGAATAATGAACTGAAAACATTAAACAGGAAATATTTTTTTTGATAATCGTGTGTGATTATTTTGGTTCTGCTTAGCCTTAAACCCTCTTAGGACATTTCTGGAGTGTTCAAGTTTAGGCTATCGTTTGACAATTCTAAACAGAACTGGTTAAAGGTGACTAAAATATCAGTGTACTATATTTGAGTTGACAAGAAATCCAGAGGAATTGAGAACTTTTAGGCAACTCTCACTGCAGGTTTCCTCGCGATGTTTTCTTTCACCGTTAATGCAAGTGATATTGAAATGTTTAAAAACACACGTAACTCGTAGATACTTATATACCGTTATTCTTTTTTCTTGCTTTTAAAAAAATAAATACCTTGTCTTTTTTTTATTTCTTCTATAAAGTATTATAAAAATACTATACAAAAGCTAGCTTGTTTTCATTTTGACTTTTTTTAGGTATATTTTAGAATTAAATTGATATTCTAGCAACTATATATATATTTCTAATGGGCAACCCATATCATCTAGGGTTATGAATTAAAAAAAGCCTACTACCTATTCTCAGACCTACCAAACATAAATAATAAAATTTCATAAAAATCAGATTTTCCATAACAAACACTGTAACAAGATTTTTATACATAAGGCTAGCCGACCCACACTCGCTTGGCTATGGTGTATTCAAATTATTCACTTCATACTCTACCCGCAGTTATGAAATAATATAATATCTCTCATCGATGAAGCAGCTTTAGTAAGAAACTTTTTAGTTCGGCCGTTTGTTCTTCAACTTTCCTTGCAAATCCGACAACCACGAAAAAGTCTTTTCATTTTTCGGGATAATAAATAGCATGTGTAAAATAATATTCAAAATCCGTTCAGTAAGTCCAGAGATTACCCCCTACAACCTCGCAAATTTTACCTCTTTATAACATATAGATAAGATATATAATGATAGTAGGTCAGTTGGAAATATAACCGGTTGCCTATAAATTACATTGCAGCCTATAAATTTATAATAATCAGTAATTATTAAATGAATGTAAATTATAATAGAATCCCAAAAGTTTAAGTCACTCACACTCGAAGCTATTAAAAGGAATTGTAGTACGAGTATAATTACTTGTAGTACGAGAGAATTACGAACCCGTAACGTTGCCCTATTCATATTACTATACAAAGTACCATGCCTCCTGTGTCGGTCTATTCGCGATAAACACAAAAAATAATTTACAGATTTATGCGGCTAGCGATTCATTAGGCACGTTTAAGTACATAATTTGTTGAAGTATTGTGGAAATTTGTTGAAATATGATTGTGAGCTTATATCGAAAACGTTGCATAATCCCTTTTTGATATATTAAAATTTATATACTTAACTTTTAATTTTGCGTGATCTAAAATAAAAAATGAAACAAAACTATAAAAATATATATATAACATTTTTCAAAGCAAGTTACACTTAAGTATACTCGTAACTTTAATCGATTTCACTAACTAGAACGTTTTAACGTCCAATATATAAGCAAATTTCCAAGCGTCCCTTTCCCAACCTGTTCCATTTCCTATGTCTGCATAATAGATAAGTTTATATACGCACATATGTAAATAAGCTCTATAGCGAGTGTAGGGACCGATATATAGTTTAAAGCTATAGGTATACATCGGCTTGACAATACTAGCCTCCCTCCCAGTAACCAGGATATTTTACTTTCTCTGGACGAGGCCCCTTAGGCGCGTCGAACCTCCCGCAAGGAGCCACCTCACCCCCTCGCTTCCTCGGACCCTCCACGTAGTATACACCATACAGAACTAATTCTACCAACCTCCATAAACTCATATGTGTATATAGACTTATTTAAATACGCAATTTGGAACGTACCTCTACTCTACTTAAACAAGGAGGCACGTACAAAGCTGAAATCAATTTAGCTCGGATTTTAGTCCGCCTGATTAAATACAAATTGACTGGCTAGTTTACTTTCTTATTACTATACAGATACATATTATAATAAAAATGTAGGTCTATGTAGAGATATATTTAAGAAAAACTTGTAAATGGCCTTTTTAACGCCAAAAGAAGCAAAAACAATCATTATTTTTAAATTTTGTGTGCCATCCCAGCCGTATTATTGCAGTATTGCATTTAAAGTACATACTTTTTTATGATAAATGAAAGGATAAATCTGTATGTCAAAACCCCTTTTAGCAGGAACGTGTACAGAAGTACAGAAATCGTCACTAGATACAAAGTTAAAATAATACAAAATAGGTTTACTCAAGCCATTACGTTTTAAAAAAATCCAGTCTACACATTTTTTTTTAAAGATTACTAGCAGTAGCCTAGTCAGCAATTGCCTTTTTGGTCAACTTTTTTCAGCAGTCTCCGAAAATTATGATTGAGGTGTCATTCCATTCGGAATGGCATATAGATGATTTTTGTAAAAAAAAAAGAAGTTCCGCTTGCAAATATTGCAAAAGTTTTTAACAATTGATAAAAACGAAAAAGAAATGAAAAATCCAATTTCAAAAAAAGATTCTTAAAGAGGAGGAAATTTCCACTTGATGTCTACATGGACTACATACTACTAGAATTCTTAGCCCTTCCTATAAAGCTAAAGTGCTTGTGTTAGGAGTGGATTCCAATGACTGGGATTTGAACCCACGACCTGTCGATTGTGAATCCAACGCCTAAACCGCTGAGCTACTAACGCTTACATACAAAATATACGGTTGTTTATGTCGACACTTAAGAGAATCAAAACTATAGTATGCTTCTCGTTGTCCTAAAATCATGAAATTTTGCAAGATACAACACAAATAAAGGGAAAAATCCGAAAACCTATAAATTTTAGTTAAATCATATAAAAAATATATATAATAGGAGTTGGTAAAATGACCGCCATCTATGTGATATACGCGTACAACTTTCCTACGGTAAAGCTTTCCTCTCAATTCAGATTTTAACTTTCAGCGACTCCGACTCACACTATCCGACTTTTTTATGAGAGGACAATTCCATTCGTATAACAAAAGTTTACAAGAAGTATAGATAAGTGATGAAGTAGAATGGGTTTCATTAAAAAAAAATAAAGAAAGAAGGTTAAGTGCAGAAAGGATAATTACTAGTCGACCCGCGTGACTTCGGCCACGTTGTATTAAGGTTTATTTACCCAAAAAATCGGCTAAGTGTAAGTCGAACTCACCCACGATCCTTATATATAGATAGATTTACGATCCTTGTATCCGGCGTCTTATCAAATTTTATTCTATCGAATAGTAAGTTGACAGACAGATGTACGGATGTTTACAATTATAACTTAATTTATTCATACACTCTTTCATATACGCCTACAATTACAAATACCTATGTGTAAAAAATGTATTTACAATAATACGTTTCTATCACATAGGAACTTCTCCGACAATGAGATAAATGTAACCTATTTGTTGATTACCGACAAATTAATTCACTTTCAGCTGTGTATGTACCACTAACATAGCTCAATCCCACAGGAACTGTGCTTTTTCCGATATAAAGCGTATCCTATTTGTTAATCCAGGTAATAAAGTATTCGTGTACCAAATTTCATACAAACCGTTTTAACGTGATGCGTGTAAACAGATAAACAGTCACACCGACAAAAATTTTAAAAATTATATTTTTCAACAACACTTGCTCGTAAAGTGGTGTTTTGTTTCACTGCTTTTGTGAATGTAAACAGCTCCATAACACACGCGTGCTTTTTACTTTACGTTACAGCACTAATGCGGTAATAATGGTCTGCTTGATGATCCGCATTTTAGGCAATTTTTTTTGTATTCCTATATATACGTATGTTTGTTCATATGGTTGTTTTATTGTATGAATATATATAGTTCAGTCCATGACAGCACCTGGCGCGTGTAATATATATAAATATTTGGTGGATTAAACTATCTAAACGTATGTTTGTTTATATAGTTATTTACATGAATGTATAGATCGCTTAATCCACGATGGCGCTGACACGTCTAATATATGAGAAAATAATAAGTGAACCGTGCTCCGCACATGGATTGGACTATCTACATGTATCTTCTACGTATATATAGATTGTTCAATCCATGACGGCACTGACGCGTCTACTGTATGAAAAAATAATAATCTAGTCGAGCGACGCCGTGGATTGAACCATCTATACACAATATGTTTGTTTATATGGTTGTTCGTATGTATGTCTGATTGCTATGATTTGGCTTCTACAAAGCCTCTAATAGTCTTTTGTTTAATTTAAATCAGTCTTTTCAATTGCGGTTTTTTAAAAAACTTGTCCAAAAGAAAATGTGTTCCAATAAACACCACAAAGTTTTATCATATTTCTTAACTCCTGGAAAATCTTAAAATATTACCTATATTTACCTAAAATCCATACTAATATTATTAAGAGATTGTAAAGTAGGAACTAAAGATCGGATTCTATTTATTTTATTCATTTACGAGGCTATAGATTGTTCAATCTACTACGCGACGTATTGCGCAATTGGTATAAAATCTGGAAATAAAATTGTGTAAGGACAGCCGACAGTGTTTCTCATTATTTTTGAGCACGCAATCCTGTTTACAAGTAAAACATTCTCGTGTCTCTCCAGTCCAAACACAATCAAAAATTTAGTGATTTGAAAAGCTGCGTTCAGGAGTTTCTGGATCTCTACTAAAAATTTACGCGGCCATCCTGGGGTGAAGAAATTGTTAAAAACTATGTCCTTATACATATTGTTATGAATAGTGGCTATTATATAGATAATAACCAATATTATCTTTGAGACGAAAAAGGTATTATGATTTAAGTAATGTTATAGTACAGTCCGATTTTGATATTATTATAATTCAGGTCCTCAAGTACTTACCAGGTACTTTGTTTCAACAGACAGTAGCTTTCAAAGTACCGAGCACTTTCTGAGTCTAGTAGGTTATTGGTTGCAAATTTTATTATTAAAATTATTAGGTATTTAGGTTAAATAAAAGACGAATGAGAGAAGAAAGATTTAATAAATAGATATAATATTAACTTTAATCTAAAACTGTATCAGAACTAGACAATATTACAATAAATGTAGAAGTTACAAATTGACTACACGGAATTATTTTCTGTCGTAAGTAACATCTTTGAGCCAACGTTCATCGATATCGAATATTAGTACGATAATCACCGCAAAAGTATAGTAAGTACTAGGGTGCTATTATTTAAAGATAAAAGGTGTATTGAAAATTTTATAATCACATTGAAATAGTATTAGATAAGCTGATTTTATTCAATAGCGATAACCATGTGACATTTAGAACATGTTTAAGCAAATTGATATGTGATACACAACACACATTTAATAGCACAAAATATTCCAAAGAGATTTTCTTTTCGAACAGATTTTCTTTGGTTCAAGAAAACGAATTTCAGTGCACAAGGAGCTTATAACTTCAGGTTTTTGACAAAGCCACATATTTGATTTATTCCATTGTTGTTAAACACAATTATTAGTATATAAATTACAACAGTTTCGTACCAATATTCACATTATATTTATTTTTAAATAAATTAATAAATATATATTCAGATGTCATCGCTTTTCGGGGTTAAAATATTTGCAAATATAAGTAAAAAATCAAATGCATGGCCATGTCCGGATTATTCAGTGGTAGGAGGAGCATTTTAGCAATAATTTTTTGGTAAACTTATCGAAATGATACAACAGGCACTGTAGCATGATGAGAGTGACATTTGACAAGGTAAAGAGAGAGAAATATAAGATAAAATATTTAAATATTCATATAACACAAAACAGAAATCCAGCGATGATTCACTTTAATATATCTTTATGTTGTAAATCATTAAAATTTAATTTAATATATTATTTTAGATTGTAAAACAGAAACATTAATTGAAAAGGAACGGTTGCCTTATGTCACCCGCATCAAACTACAAACTAGATGGATCCGACATAAACGTTAGCGAAAATAAATAATCTAAAGGGTTTATCTTATACTGGTCATATTCAAGAACGACCCTCCTCCTCTATTAATAGCACCCTGAAATCGTGGTACTAAATATATTAAATCGCAACCTGAAATCGAGTAACCTTGTACCATATCGCTAATAATACAGCTATATGTTATAGATACTTATAAACAGTAAATACAGATTATTAGTTATCTAAATATTCTTTAATTTCATAGAACATTTATGCACCATAGATTTTATAAGTGATTTCATAAGTTATAATAGGAGTGGGAATTTGATTAGGCGTTAGAAGCAATATGTGGAAGAGCGAAAATCTTTACTAACTACTTACTTAAAAAGGGAAAATGTTATCTTATTTAATAGAATAGGTAAAGCGCGTATACAAGATACTATCGTAATATAACGCAATGTTGTATAAATTAGAATAAATAATTTAAGCGATTGAGTTAAGTTAGCTCATATATAGTTTGGTAACGCGGTGATGTTTCCAGTTAATAGCGTCAAAAAGTTCGATAGGCTTTTTTAGTATATAAGACAGAAAAGAAACCTATAACGAATTAATGTATCTCATGTACCTTCGGTGGCTACTAATGTAAGTTCGTATAGTAAAATGTGATGTGGACCGTAGTGGGTTCCCGAACGCCAGTCGCAAGTCGCAAGATGTTTGCGAGAACAGGGATGTGCGACGTTGCCGCTCCGCTCAGCGCCGCCCTGTTATTTCTTTAACAATAGCACGATTTAGGATAACTATTATGAAAAACAACAGGTAGTACTCATTTTTTTCGTTGTCCTCACGAATAAACACTTTTATTACGCGTTTTGTTCGAAGATTTTTAATATTTAGACTTCAAGACGTTAACACTAACATTTATAAATTGAACACGATAGTCAAGTCATAATATAAGCTAATAATTAAATAGTAGAGTTGATGACGAAAGTGAGAAGACAGCAGTTACATGTAATATCATTTTATACGCGTTGTTAGAAGAAAATTTTCTACAGGTACCTCAAAGTAATACGCTAAACTTTATAAAATTTTCACGAACATCCAACAATTGATACAGTTAAAGCTATGTAATAAAATATGTTTACTCTTTTACATAACAACACGAATGATTTTTAAATTTTTTTTTATTCCAGTAGTTCAAAGACATTAAATACATTGAAAGCTTTAGGTACTTTAACAATAATATAATTATATTTTGAATGTAACATATGGCTGCACTTCGTATAATCGTATATACATATACGCAAAATGGTAAGTTCTCTTACTACTTTTTGAAGGAGCGTCTCAATAACATCATCAATTAACAATTACAGTCTGTATTATTTTGTACTACTTTTTGCACTGCTATCTTTCTTATCACGTTTATCGTATCGTTGATGGTGATGGTCCTTAGAATAACGCCGATCGAATCTTTAAATAACATTAAAAATTATAATTACGTAATTATTAGAACTTTGGGAAGATACTACAAGTTGATTAAACACGAAACTTTAAAATATTAGTGTCAAAATAAGTGTAATAAACCATTAAACGACGCAAAACCGAGACTTAGACGTATAGCCACGTTATATACCTAACATCGAATATATAAATTAGTTTAGAATCGCTTATTTATTCTACGCAAATCTTTTATTTTAAGATAGAACTATAAAAAGTTAGTCACATGCGTAAATTTATAAATACGTATGACCAGAAGACCTATTTGGTCGGTGGATTATTCGTATTTTAAACTAGCTAAGGGTCAATGGATATTCAAAACGTGAGTGGATAAAAGTAACCAGCAAAAATAAAGAAATTGGATTATTTTATCCACTCACGCTTAAATCACTCGAGCCCTTATCACACCCTAAGGTACTGGTCATTCATTTATAACTAATTAAGAGTCCTATTACATTTTTTACGCAAATTCAAGATTTTGGACGCTGCAATTTTCAGTAGCAGTAAGGTATTTTAATTATTTGATTATGAATAACGATAGTGCCATTCTCTTTCCTGTAAGTTGGAGTTACACATTTTCATTTTTCTTTTCGTGTAATTTAGTATAAATGTTTTACGAACTCAGTTTGCAAGTATAACCGTCGGCGATGGAACTTTGACGCTGAAATTCATATTGTTACATTCAATTTTTATAAAAGCTAAAATTCATTGACTATAAGTAATCTTTTTTTAAATTACTTGAGTTTTCACGGAGAAAATCTTAAAGAAAGGCTAATTTAAGCCATAAATGTCTTGATTCAGCGTCCATTATATTCCAAATAAACACAATTTTAACAAATAAACTAATATGATATAAAACTTCATTCTACAATTAATACATTTCATTAGTTTTCGTTTGTCAATATAATCAGAAAAAATAACAATAAATAAAATCAAAGTTGCAAACGAACACCAGCGCGCGGGCGCGGTAAGCGAGTGTTTACGATTCGTAATAGGACTCTTAAATCATTTTACGAGGCGAATTTCCTGGGCACACAATAGTTATCACTAATCAAAGCTGTCAAATATGATATGTATCATAAATAGCAAATAAGTAAAAAAATAACTTCTTAAATGTTCAAAAAAGAACACATGACAAAGATGATCATTATATATGAGAATAAATTTAGAAATTATGTATAATTTTTTTTAATACGAATTAATTTATTATTTGCTAGCATTACCAATCACTATTTACGGTTATTATTAATTTATAAGCAAACTATTATTTTTACAAATTGGTGTTTTCTGGGATACAACTGTGCCTACCACTATGATCCATGGTGACCCTTGCTATTATTGCTTGGATTCTACACGATCAAGTCATAATATTATTAATCAAAATATCTTTAATAAGATTAAATTTCAAGATACTTTTGTCATTATAAGTATAGCTTTTTGTATAATAATATAGTATTTTGTAAATAAGACTAATTTAGACATACACAGAATAGATATTACTTCTATTCTAACGTTTAAGATTACAAATCAGATGACATATCACATAAACTTGTAATGTTAATGACACCATATACACATTGCGACAGCAATGGCATTTACAAATTGGAGCTAACTTTTTATTCAATTGAAATACTTATTATAAAATTACATTTTACAAAGCCTTCATTCCCATAACATAAACAATAAATTTGTAATTATTCCTATTGTATCCCCAATCTATTTACCTTTTATATGAATTAATTTCCACAAACCAAACTGCATGAATGAGTTTAAATATGCCGAAATTACTATTTTATTATTTGCTTCAAGTTACTTAGTGTGCTTAGTGTAAGTGATTGTATTCCAATGTAATTGTAATAATAAATAGTAACTGTTACGAATAACAGCTCAATTCTTCACATTTCACATGAATGTTAAACTAAGATTACCAAAATGTAAATGATTTATACATAAGTAGTTAAAATGTATTAATAATTAAAATATAATTGAATAAATCAGTATCAGTGCAGTTATTAATAAACGATTATACTGATTATATATTATTATTGTATGATTATATATTGTGCGGAAGTGTTGTGCATTCAAATTAGAAATTAGGATAAATTGTTAGTAGATGCAAATTACTTGGCGTTTGAATCATAAAGCCCAAACATTGATTTAAAAATAAATTAATAATAATATTAACACACCATAAAAAATAAAATTAATTGCATTAATACTGTTAGAATACGATCAATTGGCATTTAAAAAGCTCTAGATATTTATATGGGTATTTTAAAAAATACGTATAGATTAGTTTCTTAAAATCCCAAAAAAATCTAAATTTACCTAAATATGTGTGCTAACGTAAATTTAGCACGTCAAACTTCTACTGTACAAGTCACAAAATAAATAACATAAAAGAAAATATATGAACAAATCATCATCATAATCGGACAATAAAATCGATCGCGTATCTCCTAAATCATTAGAATATTCGTTAATCCGTTATATCTTTAGTCTTTGTGTAAAGGTTGTATTCAGTGTTGTTTTGCGTTTTAAATCTGTTTGTATTATCTGTATACATGAAATTATAAGAAAAGTAATGTCGGCACTTAAGTCGTACGAGTTCAAATTACCTATCAATATAACTACACCGTTTTGTTACTACGTAGATAGCCTGGGGTTAAATGATTCATTTTGGAATACCCAAACCATTCAATGACGATTGTGATATTAAGTAGTGCAGGCTCACGATCTTGTAACTTGAACTTGGACGACTGTTATCTCGTAATACAAATGCTATCTAATTTTTATTGTTTTGCTATCACAGGGAATAAGCCAGTTTTATTTATATATCTAGCGATTTTAGAACTACTTAAAGGATTAATAGTTGTGAAGCTTTATAACATCGTGCCATGTGGGCCTTTTTATATTTGCAAAGATTTGTACTGCATTTCTATACTCTGAATTTTAGCGCTTTATATGTTATTAAAATAACACTCGAAAAATATTGTAGTGTACAAGACTGCTTATTAAATATAAGATCAGATACTATAACCATAACAGATACTTCTTTCCAACTTTACTAAAAATTGTACACTACAATATTTACATTGACTCAAAACACAATGTTTCTTAAAAACTAAATCTTAATAGTACCAGCGATACATATATTTTATTCATAATGAAATTATTACACAATGAATCATTGATGCGTATATTATTTGTGCAAATGAATTCAATGTCCCAAGTTAAAATATATGTATATCAATCAATATTGTATAAAATATATTAGCACGATAATAAATTGCCAATGTTACAGTATACTTGTTATTAGTAAATACTAATAATGTCTTTAAGCCAAAACTCCAATATTGTGGACAAGAATATCTTGGCGAAATAACATGACTGATATGTTGATTTACAAAGTTCGTTGTAAAGTTATCTTCTTCTGTTATACATTTGAATATCTCGATCGTACCAAGCATCAAAACATGAATAGAAAAAAATGAGCCCAATAAGGACATTTTTCAGTCACTGGGAGTACCTAAACCCGAAGGTACGGGAGGTTTCGTGAATAAAAATATTTATATAAAATCGAATAAATAAAACACATGGGGGATCAAACAACGATTGAACTATCATAAATACGATCACTGAACCACTCGTTGATAACATTTAACTATTGTATATTAAATCGATGAATAATATATACACCAATGTGTATATTTATATAACAAACTAGTATTCTGCATCTATTTGACAAATCTAACTACCATTTATAATATATTATTAGCTCTAGAATTTAACATACGATTTTCGAAGTAATACACGATATTACTCAAACATTACAATGTCAATCATTTATTATTTAAAATTGAGAAACTTTTAACAGATTTAAACAATTTCTTGTATGATACAAATTATTGCTTGTTTTTCGTAATAATCGAAATAACATATTGGAGCTGTGAGGATGTAAAGATACATTAGAGTACAATTAATATATCTTTATATTATTATTCACTCTGGGTTTTTAATTGCACTATAGTTATGTCTATAAATGTTTATCCTTATTTCTACTTAATCTATGTTTCCCCACACAGCCCCATGTTACTTGTCACATAATATTTAAAAAAATAGCGTATCCCTTAAAGGCTCTTTCTTATTGTTATGTTCTGGTGTCTGATTGCATAAGATCGCTTATTACATGTATAATATTACAATAGATTGGAATACAAATAGCGATTTAGAAATAACGCTAAAGCCATAAGCTTTAAACCAAAGCATAAAAAAACTGTTCCCATGCGTGATTTTCACGAGGGTCAATGCATTTAATTCTTTCGTCTAAACGTCTAACTAAAAACAAATTGTTTAGTGAAATATTTTCTTCGTATGTAATAAAATAGAAACAAAATATACCATTTAGACTGTTAAATTCAGTTCGGTTCTCTAATAAAATCACTCAATATGATCTGGGCGTTAGGTTCCTCTTCAATAGCTCGAATTAAATGCACTTACAGTGAATGACCCTCACCTTTGAAGATTTCAGCATAAACGTTATCAATTAAAATTATAAAATACAACACTGGAGGCTTAAACTTCTAAGATTGGAACAATGCTTTCGTGCCAAATCCAAATCGCCTACAACTAGATAAGATATGGTTAAAAAAATTACAGAACACAACGTAGGAAGTTAACATTCGGCCAAGCGACAGGTCTTCATTAGAGATTCCTCGTGCATAACGCTTGACGGCGCGCACTAGCTCTTACAAGCATGTTATAACAGTGAAAACTAAATATCTAGGATTGGATTCAAGTGGTTCGAAAGATAGCTTTGTTTAATATTTGAGATATCACTGAGATTGGGGGTCGCACTGCAGGAGTCGAACGATCGAAGGATCACTCTTGGCTCCTTCGATAAACTCTTCGAGGGAGAGCTTTCCATCCTTGTTTCTATCCATTTGACGGAATATTTTGTCAGTTCGTTTCTCAGGCGTCGATTCGTCTTCAGGCATTTTCATAACGGAACCCACCATTTTGTATATAGCCTGTAAATTACAGGTACATTACCCTTAGTTAATTATGTTAATAAATTTCATGTAAGTAATAGAAAGTATAACTTTTTGATTTTAATACTTTAACACGAATTAGTTTGTTTAATAATAAAAGGACTTACTGTCACAATTTCTAGCATCTCCTGCCTGGAGATGTAACCGTTACCATCGAGGTCATACATAGAGAAAGCCCACTTGAGTTTCTGTTCGAGTTTGCCGCGGGACGTGACGCTCAGAGCGCATAAGAATTCCCGAAAATCGATTGTTCCGTCACCGTTTGCGTCGAACGTTCGAAAAACATGCTCTGCAAACTGGAAAAATGCATACATAAATAATTATGTACTAAAATAATACAGTAGACAACATTATATATGATTTATATGTGAGTAATTCCCAAATACATAGTTTCATGGCTCGAAATCTTTCCCCTATTTGAAAACGTTCAAGCCTTTCCCAAACTCTAGTTTATCTCTGTACCAAATTTCATCAAAATCAGTTAAGTGGCTTAAGCGTGAAAGCGTAACTGACAGACAGATTCGAATTTAAAATAATAATTTATTTTTTTTTACCGATGGAAACTGTTAATTAATTGGACGATGCAATTTTATTTGTACTGATCCGATTTTAAGTATTCTTCTACTGAAAAATAAAAACCACCCATCTTTCTATGCTTCTCTCTCTCTCTCTCTCTCCTGTTCTCTTTTCATCTCTTTCTTTCATTCTGTTATTTATTTCTTTTTCTCTCCTTTTCTGTTTCATTTTTATTGCGCTCTTTGCTTCTTTTTTTTATAGATGAAAAACTATTCTACTACCGAGTGATAATTTAAGGATAGCCGAAGCGAAATAGCTATCAGCTCGTTCGTTGTATAATAAAAAATAATATAGTTAGTAAGTGTTTGAAAACCTTGAAAATTTTCTTGACTTTGGGGAAATATGGTATTTATCCTATGTGATCAGGGTTTTAAAAACACGCTGAACAACAACGTTAAAATTACCTTACTAGCATCTCCATACGGGAAAAAATTTCCATATATTTTCTTGAATTCTTCCACAGATAAGTGCCCACTGGGACAATCTTTTAAGAAACCTTTGTACCATTCTTGAATTTCCGCGTCTGTGAGAAATATTAATAAAAAAATTATTATAATTCATTAAAGATTGTACATGTTAATATATAATACAAAGTTTTAGTTTTACCTGAAAATTCGGTGTTTTGTTTAAGATCCTCTAAGACCTCTGGCTTTAGTTTGCTATTTTGTTTACCCATTTTTAATATATTTTTACTGTTCTTAAGGACGTCTCAATCACTTCCACAGCCTTTCTATTCTTAATAAGTCAGTTGTGCCCTGAAATATTAATTCTATACTTTATATTACATAAATATGTTACTGGTAGTAATTCAATTCATTTACCGATCATACCAACCACTAAATAATCACTGATTTATATATTACTGATGTACAAACAAAACTTCAATTATAGATAAAAAGCATTAAAAAAATGGTATTGGATTCTATTGTAATAAATTGCTAGACTTCTTTCAGCAAATCAAAAAAAATTATAATGGGTGAATTTTGAAAATAATGAGACAAGTTAAGAACTACTTTTTGTAATTTGTATATTATACATGAATAGGCAAAACGTGAATCATTAAAAACATGTATTCTTAGAAATACAACAGATATTTTTAGGGACAGTAGTTAATTTCCAAGATAAGTGCCTAATAATACACTAATGACGCTGGTAAGAGTACGACACGGTAAGTCTAAGATACACAGCAAAATTTTGTAAATTATTGCAAGATAAATACACTGTAAATGTTTAAAAAACATTACTCAGACTTGGGAGATTCTCTGAAATATACTGTGCCTTTTTTTGTCAAGACATTAAGCGGATTACATGAGCGCAAATACCGTAGTATTCGCCAAAAGATGATGTTTCTCAATTCTGTTTTTACTTTTAGTGTCGCGTATATTCATCTTTAAGCTTTGTTCTATTACAAACATAGCTGTCACCTAATAAAATGTATAAAATTGCGTAAGTAAAAATATCTCTAGTGTAGGTACCCACGTGACACTAAAATTGACATTTACGATTCCGAATAATACCGCGAATGTTACAAATATTAAGAAGTGTTAACCAGAACACTTCAGTCGATTCCTAGCTTTCCACCATAAAATATTTTTTATAAAAATGTATCCTAATATAATTTTTAATGCTTATTTAAGAAAATAAGTTTTGTTATTATTAGGTGACAACGAGTATTGCATGAGATGCATAGACTAATGTAATGAGCTACAACTAAAATTTACTGTGCCGCATTAAATACTATTAAAATTAACTGACTGCTATGAAATTTATATAAACAAAATTGAAATGGCAATATGTGCCAGAATTCTTGATTCTCAAATAGATTTAAGTATTTGAAAATACTAAGTCTAAATAGTATTGAATGCAACTACGTAGGTACATATCTTAAACAGTAGAGAATTATGCTATTACACGAACTACGAGAATAATAGAGGATGACAAATTGCATTACGCTTGAAGCCTTGTACAAGTTCATAACGAAGACACTTTTAATACCACAACAAAAAAAATAAAATTCTTAAAACGTACATTTTTAATGAATACACGTCGACTAGATTTGTGATAAATTCGTAATTAAACATGACTTCTGATTTTAACAAAAACAATCTTATAACTCATACATAATTTAATATCTAAAAGAGATAATAACGTAACTTAATTATTAAAATATAAATAAAAACGTATTTAGTACATTTACTTAAAAACCTGTAATTAATTAATGCTGTCGTTAGAAATTCAAGCTAACATACGTTACATATTCTACGCTTGAAGACCACAGAGTAATGGTTCCCTTTTTTAGCATTTAAGTACAATCGATAATGTCATGTGAACCAATAATTGTAAACAGCACTATAATCATAAGCAATTGAGAGGTAGTTGCTGTAAAATAAGTATATTTGTTACATTTGTATTATATGTGCAGGTATAATTTTATATAATATTTAGTGATACAGCACTAACACATTACACTTCACACGACAACGATATTGCGTTTGAATACACAAGAAGGATAGTAAGACAACAAGCCTATTAGAAATAGATATTTCAATTGAGCCACGATTATAATTAATACAGTTTAAGGTTTTTTTTTAAGTAAAGCTTGACCGAGAAGTGCATTAACCTTTATTAGTGTTGCATAATACAATTTTAAGTAGATAATTTAAAAAATTAAGTGTAGCAACTTTCAAGTAGACCTGGGTCGCGTAGCTTGTAATGAAAATTTATAAAATATTATTCAAGCAATACAAGACTCCAAGTAGATAAATTTTCAAAATTGTGATACTGTAATTGTTAACTACATCACTGACCTTTTAATGTTTTTTTAATTTAGAAATTGAATTTAAAATAATTTGCCCAATTATAAATGTTTCTTCGATGATAATTGTTTGATAAGAAATTTGATATCTTTAAATTTAAAAAGGTGACTTAAGCAATATATACATTTAATAATTATATCGTATATAGTGGTAAAACTTTTATAAGTAACAATTCATGGAATGTAATACCTAAATATAAAAGAATCAGTATTAAGTATGCTTAGTTTCCAGTGCATTCATTAGAGTCATCAATAGAGGCAAATGGATTTAGCATTAAAATGTAATCCTCTTTTTCAAAGCGAATTAAGTTTTATTTATCATATTTTCAATTACTAGAAAAGTCAGTATTTTATAGAAATTATATTAATTTATGCGTTGTACAGTTATTTTTATAAGTCAGTCATGCACTGAAAACCGATTTACAACCGAAAGAACAAAGTTTATTTTGTTTGTAAAGGTCCGCGACCCGTCAAACATAAAAGCCAACTTAAAATAGAAATATGATTTAGATACAGCATTTTATAATTACGCTAACATCTAGTAAATATATAATCTAAAAGATATGAGACTAGGACATACTAAAATTGTAGTATCCTTAACTACAATTCTGGAAGGAGTTTGTGCATGATTTTGACGTAATTCTTAATTGGAAAATACAAAAAATCTTAACAGATAATTGCGTGGGAGTAAGCTAACGATGGAATAAAAAAATAGGTAAAATCTTATTTACCAAGAACTAGAAGGCACAGTGTTAAGGGAATGTAATGTAAAGTAAACATTTAAATGGCGACATAATAGATATATAAAAATCCATTTTAAGCTCAAGTCGATCAAATAATAAAAAGTGAATAACGCCTAAATGATAAGGGGAATAGGCTAATAGTAGAATCAGTTTAAAACCGAGCCCGTGAGAAGAAGTTCTCTGTGTGAGTAAGTAGAATTAACACCGATTATGAACGAGTTACAACACCGATGATCCACATTAAATCGACAAAATATACTTATTTAAAAATACAATGCATATAATAAAACTAACTATTGACTTAATATCGCAGAAGCGATCAGATTGTTTGTGCGTCGAAGTGTTTGTGTAAATGAATAATGCGCTATTACAACTATCAATCTGATCAGCTCTGCACACTTGCCACTATACTAATTGTTGCCTTAATAATTAAAGATTGACTTTTGTTAATATTTGTGCAATACATTACATATCCATCGATAGTTTGAAAATAGATAAAGGTATATAGAAAATTCGATTATGGAGATTATGATACTGTCGTATTAGGTAGTTACGAGTATATGATTTCAACTAGGATAATCTGACAACGACACCCAAACTAAAAACATTTAATTTTATTTCATAATCAGCTTGTATCGTCTGTCAGTTTTTAAATATAACTTTAGGATACTAAATTTTAGGAAAAGCTTCCAAGAAGCTATAAATTAAAGTTGGGCGTGTACAGATTGACGCAAACAATACTATCGCATCTTGATAAACATGTATCGATCGTGCTGGTTTTAGAATCGAGATTTAGGTTGATCGAAAGCAAAGACTTCAGATCAAACGTATCGCAGACTATTATACGCTGCAATTCAGTTCGATTAGCGACATTATGAAGATCTATGTCAGCAGTTCATATTTAGATCGGATATTTATGATGATGCATTCTGCAATTCACACAAGCTGAACTATTTGGACGCGTAAATAGTAAGATGGGGTTAATTTTGAACTCCACGGCTGTTTCTACTGGTCAAGTTTAGAGATTTGAATATAAATTATTTGTTATGATTTTAATATTTCGCTAATTAAACTAATGTCGCTGTCAGATTATTTCGACGTATTAATCAGGGTCCGGGTGACAGAAGGGTAAAGAATAAGTTGCCATCTTAAGGTGCCAGCATTTTGGAAAGTTCCTCATCCTGGAGGCAACCTTTCAGGAATTCTTCTTGCGTGAGTTGTCCATCGTTGTTCTCATCCATCTTAGCAAAGATGTTTTTAGCGCGCTCTTCAGCCGAGTCAGCCGGCCTGTTGCTTGAGCAAGCACCAAGCATATCATAGATCGCCTGAAATAGGCATCCAAGTAAATTTAAAAACCACGCGGTTTGAGTGGAACGTGAGATTAAGTGTTTAATTAAAATTACTTAAATCAATTCAGGGTATCAATAAAAATGCTGATATTAAAATACAGCATTTTATAATATATACATGTATTCTAGATAATATATTTTTTAATGTTTCTCAGGTATATTCTATGGTTGATCAAATTTATTTACTTACTTGAACTATTTTGGTCATCTCCTGAATATCTATGACTCCGTTTCCATCAACGTCATACATGCGGAAGGCCCATTTTAGTTTTTCCTCAGGAGTGCCACTGGAGGTCACATGGATTGCTTGTAGAAATTCCTATAACAAATATTAAAAATCTCGAGATTTCGCAGTCACTTCAACGTAAAATAAACAAGGAAAATCTCTTGTTTTATAAACGTTACACAAGATCCAAGATGTCTTTCGAAACAACTATTTGAAAATTAAGTTAACTGGCAGCACTACAAGGACAATATTTACTCAAACAATTCGCATGAGCATGCAGAAACACAATAATAAATGTAGCGACTGGTAGAACATTCGCAAAATGCGCAAAAGGGATTCAAGACGCATAATGTTACCTTAAAATCTATGTATCCGTTCTTGTCCATGTCAAATGTCCGGAATACATGGTCGCAAAATTCGACCGCATTTCCAGATGGGAAGAACATCTTATACATGTCGACGAATTTAGCCGGGGTCAGCCTTCCATTGGGACAGTCTTGCTGCAGACGCAGAATACATTATTATTGAAAATATCATATGGCTTTCTGATACCACTGTAAAAGTCCTATTGCAATTGAACTTACCTTGAATCCTTTATACCACTCCTTGATAGTTGTCTCGTCGTAAGACGTATGTGTTTTAAGGAAATCCATGTCCTCCTTAGTAAGTTTATCTTTACTGACAAAGCACCCCATCTTGTTTTCTAGAACAAAGATATATTTATATAAATAATGTAAGTATTATTTAAAAATACGATAACTATGAATACCTAGAGAGAAAAGTCTGTATATAAATGGTATGAAATCTGTTTTGAATTTATCTATAACACAAGCGGAGGCACACTAGTAGATGAGTAGACAAAAGGCCCCTGTCACGTAACAGGCGTTCCCTATTGAGCTAAGAACGTATTCTATTTTCTTGAGTGACATAAATGGTCTCTCGTGATTTTAGCTGTAATATGAACCATTTCAGTTGTTTTCACTAAGCTATGAATATTTGTTAATATTACTTAGTATATTTTGACGATGATTTAACAAAAGCATAAATTAATACAAGAAGTCTATAAATCACTATATTTTGTGTCATTGTTTCAATCATCGTAACCCTTCCATGTCGCGCAGCTAAGCCGGGTCTACTCCTCAGATTGAGGAGGGTGTTAGGCTATAGTCCACCAAGCTGGCGCAGTGCAGGTTGGCAAACTTCACATAACGACAGAGAAAATGAAGAACTCTCAGAAGTACAGGTTTCCTCACGATGTTTTTTCTTTACCGTTAAGGGTTATTCCATTTCTTAAAACACACATGACTCAGAAAAGTTAGAATTGTGTTCTCAGGATCGAGCTCAGACTTCCCGAGTAAGACATCAACGTCTTTACCGCTAGACTATCGCTGCTTTTTGCACATAGACATATAAACATAGTGCTTGTAATATGTAACATTTTACCTATCAACATTAGGATAAAATTTAACTTACAAAATTAATAGAAAAAAATTCACATATTTATTTACCAATAGTTATAATTTCAATGTATAAATACCCTAATGCTTATGCGGTGTACAAAAACAATGAAATTTTAATGAATATAAATAAATTTGGAGTGTGTTTTTGTAATATTAAAATAACCGCTTTTTAGTCCATATGGATGTATACGAAATAGGAGCAGGTTGGTTAGGTTATGTTAGTTTAGGTTAATCCACCCATAAGGGCAAACGTAGGCTGGGTTTTTGGGCTTTATTCCTAAAATATGAGTCTCCGGCAAAAAAAGTGGGGGGGGGATTGATGTTGGTTGGTAGACTGGTTTCCGGAAAATCCTATTTTTTGTGAAAGTTAAATCAAATATAAAAAAACTTAGTTTTAGTATCAAATATTTATTCATTACCAATAATAAAATTATAACTTCAAATTTATCATATTAAGCAATACTTTTTTGAGTATCAATTTTTAATATTCTGATATCGGGGAGAAATCCTGCAAATCGGCAACACTATTACATATTTACTCTATGGAATAAACAAGTGACATTTGGCTATTGTAAACAATATTTGTTGTAGAATTTTAAATTTCGAAAACTATTGATTGCCGTAGTTCAAGATCTTGTGAGAGAGTGATTCTAGTAGGCCTAGATCTATCACCAATAAAATTTTGGAGCGTTTCGCTCCATCATTACGCATGCACTTGGAAAGTTCAGGAATAATTTTTCTTTCTCCCCCCATAATTCTTAAAATATGAGTCTCCGACAAAAAAGAAATGGGGGCATCGATAGAGGGGTCCCTCTATCGATCCCCCCATTTCTTTTTGCCACCTACCCTAATCAGCCCTCCTCCTCCCCTTCGTTGCGTCAGCTAAAGGAAAGTCCTTCCACAATATTTGTCTGTCCTTCTTTCTGTCTGTCTGTTTGTTCTGAAATGGCTGGACTTATTTTGATGGAACTTTCACAGGCAGATAGCTGGTAACAAGGAGTAACTAAAGCTATTTAACATCTCGCTACGACCCATAGGAGGGGAGTAACACACGAACGAATTCGGCGGGTCGGCTAGTAAAAAATAAGGGTCTAAAGAGGGTACAACTAAAAAACATAACGTGTTGAACGAAGAAACAATGATTACATTCGGTCACCTAATATGTTTTATGTAACATACAGTGTAATTTAATGGTAAAAATGATTTTATAACAATTTGAATAAATTAGATTTTTTAATACGTATCTAATTACATTACAAAGGTAAAGAAAACAGAATATTGAATGTGACAGAAGCCAAAGCTGGGGGCGTGGGTGTGGAAATGTCACGGACTCAACTCCGATAAAGATAAAGAGGGTTGCGCACCCTCGCCTCGCTAGAGCCGAAAGTATTTAGAAACGCGCTCCTCGAACCTTCAGGAATAGTTCGATAACGGCGTAGGGCATACTTGCGCAAAACGTCTACGTAACTTTATAATGCGCTCCTTTGTTCACTTTATCAATAGAATGTACTATATAAGAATGTAGACTTAATTATTTAGCTTGTTTTTCTTCAAGACTAAGACGCTCCGCTATAAAGGAAATTTATAATTTTTATTACAATTTTCTTTATCTTCTAGCGCTGGCCGGCGGCAATAATGTCATGGCCACTTCAGACAAAGGGTCGGCCAATGGATTATACAGCCAACTACTTTCCGTAATATTATAAATCGAGAAAATATGTGAAATATTATACTACCTACGTCTTCTTAAATATATTAGATCTGATCTGAAAATAAATTGTTGAAAATGATATTAATTACATAATGGTATAAAGAGTTCAATCCCCGGAGTCTCGCTGCTTGCCTACTGTCAAAATAGGAGACGTTCCGCGAGACGTCGTGGAATGAACTATACAATAGGTATACTATTGTAACTAACAATATACTTAAATAATTAAAAAAATTGTAATGTTATAACTTTTGGTCTAAGTCATTATAGTGTCAAAGAAGCAGTAAATAAAGAAAAAAATATAGCTATAACACATACGATTTATCTTTTCTAAAGAAGAAAATATACTACGTGCATATGGAGTAAGCGGAGTAAAATGTAAGTACTCCGAAAATTCAGTTATCATGAGTCATGAAACAACAATTTTTGTTTAAACAAAGGTAGTGTTCGCCCATTAGTGGAAGAGATTATATTTTTAACAGCGAAACCTCAAGATCCCGCCAATGCCCTCAAGCTACTAAGAAAATAAAATTGGAAATCAGTTGAATGAAAAGTTGACAGGGTACTGAATTGTTATGAGTTTGCCTAATTAAATATAGATCCAAAGTAAACATCGACAGGTAGTAAAAATTTAAACAGTTAGTATTACCTGTCGATGTTTACTTCATTAAAATTATGGTGTTAACAGCAACATTACCGTCATATTATATTAAACACCGCTCCGAGGCGTCAAAGAGGAAATTCGATAAATTTACATCCGACTATCAGCCCTTTAAACAGCTCGTCATCATTCCATTAAGTTATATGACGTTAAAGGTGAAAAGAAATAGTTTTAATATCTTTTTTACCTTATAGTCTTAAAAATTTGTTAAATTATCACTTACCTTTAGATTTTAGCAACAATTGATGTAGTAAGTGTAGGTACAGTCTAACGATTAGTTTATTAAGTTTAAGCAGCTAACTATTTACAAAATTACATAATTTACCCTTGTAGAGATTCTAGAAATTCGAAGGTATACATTTTTAGTATGAAATCACAGTTTAAAAGCTTACTTTCACTCAAAAAAATGTTGACAAAAAATTTAACAGCAATTTTTTGACAATATTAAAAAATATATACCTCAAATACAAGCTCGATTCCCTATTTCTAATTTTCAGGGCTTCTTGGGGACAGAATAAAGCAATTTTCCTGAAAGTTTGAAATAAAACGAAGTTCGGAGAAAAAAGTTCTAGCGATTTTATAAAATTTGATTGGTTTTAAATAACTTTACAAAATTGGAGAAATTAAGCATAAGTAGATTCCATTAAAATATACCTCGACAAAAGATATTAGCTGCTGGTCGACTCTCAACTCATATAAGATACATAAAATAGTGTTTTATAAATAAGTAAAATTTAACCAAAACAGTTGTTTATAGTAGTTGGAAGCTAACCTAAGCCCGATATAAATTTAGACCTAATTAATATCTATTTTATTGATTAAAGTACAAATCTTACTGAGAAGAATGCCGCTGGGAATCTTTTACTTATATAGAAGCTGAGATACAAATATTTGAAAATTAGTGAAAAATCGACTTGTTTAAAAATTAAAATATTCTGCGCGGCGGCCGGATTTGCACATGTCGGGCTCAAATTTTCAGGATCGTTTTATAGGTGTACTTTCGAGAGAAAAAAATCACCATCAAAATCGCCGACCCGATTGCGCACACTTTCGTCGGGATTAATGGATCTGCACTCTGCCTATGAAAGACTATGCATAATAATATGTGACTATCACAAAACTCTAGAATGTGTCATATCGACATATAAAAATATAATAGTAAAATGCATACTGTTTGAAAATTACTTTACTAATTATATAAAAAGTATAAGAAATTTACAATAATCAGTCGAATGTTTTCAAAATGTTATGACTCCTTTCCATCTTTAATTTTTATATAGTTTGAGCTTTAGTAATGTGTATTTACTGAATTTCACAGATAAGGTGACCTTGAACAATTTAAAATTTTATTATACAAAAATACTCTACAAAATAAAGGTTTTTTAAAATACATATAAAGCATAAGATAATCTAAAATAAATCCTAAGTGCGAGCACCGCGCCGTAGGCAAAAAGGTAATAAATTTTATTTTTGTTGATTTCTATATTGATGTTTCAAGACGAGTTTTGATACACAGAAATAGTTTAACGAGATGCCCGAAGGTAAGACTACCATTAAAATTGAAATAGGCAATACGTCAACAAGGATAAACGTGTCTTTGCATAATAAATCGAAAATTTGCATCGCGAAAGATTCAAACAAACCTTAATATTTCGCAACCAATTAAAATCTATTTGTTTATAATTCCTTTGTTTCTCTTCTACTTTTTAATTTGTTATAAATTTGTCACGAGACACGCAGTAATCGTTTATAAACCATACTATGTATATGAAAAGTCAGATATTGTATAAATATCAATATTTTTTTATGATTCAAAATAGATTTTATTTTTCCATTTATCACATTTAAATTGGAATTTTATACGAGCTATCCTCCCACACAATAATAATGCTCACATCATTCTGAAATTGGCTAAATTGCTAAATTCTCAGAGCGATAGTAGCAGCTAGAAATATCATATGTCATGTTATGACTTAAGATTTATTTTAATCTGGCAATTCCCAAATGAATCTTCACTTCGGAACTACTAATACAAATATATACGTAACATATAGTTTTTGTTTTCAATCTCACTCAATAGAAACAAAATGTACTTCGGATATTTGATGATGCATATGAGGCGTTTATTATAGTTTTCTATTGGTATTTTTTTTCATCCAAGCTCACAAATTTTAATATTTAAAGAACAATTTCACCAAAAAAATCTAAGAATCAGTATTGCGATTCATCGAGTGATTGCTGTCCGCCAACGAACTATCCGCGAATTTGTGGTTTTGAATATATATAAGTCTATATAATCTGTAACTAAAAATTATCTATATAATCTGTACGTACAAGATATTTAATAAAAGTCAATGGGGTCTTTATAACGTCAATAGAAGTCAAAAGTTATCCTTTTTTAAACTGTTTTTAATTTATGTCTGTTTTTAAGCGCATCAAGCGAATTAAAAAACAGTTAATTTAAATCTGATGTCAAGAAAAAGTTATGGTCAAAAAATAATTATAAAAATGTTTTGGTCCATTAAAGCTAAAGCGAGTTCGACTAGTTTGTTATAGACAACCTTATAATAAACATTTTCATTATACCAATTACAATTCAATAAATGTTGCTTACAATTTTCTAATCGAGAAAGCGATAAAAACAAATATTAATAGTTGACACACGTACAAATCGTTGGAGTGGCGGTCACCACTTTTATTTGGAGGTCGGTCATGTCGCCTGTGTGCTAATGCCAGTCACGTTGTAGCTCACTTAGTTCTTATATTTTCAAGAATATCCACCATTATTATGGCACTTAAGGTATTTACTAATAAATACCTTAAATGCGTGATGTGACTATTCTAGTTAAAGCAAGACTATAACTTCAAATTCCTTTATGTACAAAAAAAACTAACTGAAAATATTAACAGTTCTATTTCAATTTGTTCGGTAAACTATAACTATTAAATTAAAAATTTAAATAACCCCCGACTGATATTCTAATTTGGTACAGTCATAAAGTATCGCCACTCACACGACATCGATTGAGAAGAATCGATATTAACTTTTTATTTTGTTGAAAACTAAATTTAAAAACAGAAGTCAATACAGAATACATATTAATAAATGTTCATAAAATGCAATAAAAAAAACAAATGATACATAAAATATTATCTACTTTAAAAAACTTACAATTCGATTATACCTAAAATCGGGCCATTATATTTATTTTCTGTGTAGATTGATACCTATGTTAAATAGTTAGAAAAAATCGACCTCAGAATAAATTATATCAAATGGAATATAATTTAATAAATTGTTTCAAGGTTTAACCTATTTAAGAATAAGTATCATAAAATATTAAGTAGAATTTCGATAAGATGCGACAAGTAGGTACGGATTAGTTGTATTTAAAATGACATGTTTTACTTTCTGACATGTCTTAACTTCTAAACCAATAAGTATAAGTTTAATATGAATCGCAACTTGTTTATTTTTAATCGCTATAAGTAAACATTTAAATAACTTAGATTTCAAGCTATTAGAATATAGCTTTACCTATGAAATTGCCATTTTTCATGAAATAAGTTAACGCCTTTTTTTCTATATATTTTTTTATATAATCAAAGTAATTACCCATGCAATCAATGCATTTTTGTCAACGTAGTGGTAGCTTATTTATGCCTCTTTTTTGAAAAGTGCTGGATGGGAGGCAACAAATTCTTCAAAGGCATTTATATATAATATATCCAAGAACTTATCCAAATTCTGGAAAAAGTAAAAGTCTGTAGGGGCAAGGTTTGGCGAGTACGGTGGATGACGAAGAACTCCCAACTTGGAGCTCTCCAGCTCTTGTAACTTGAAGACCGTCTGCTGTGTAGTATGAGGTCGCGCGTTGTCGTGCTGGAGCACCGGAGCCGAACGAATGATCAAAGCTGGTTGGAGATGTGCGAGCTTCTCCATCATTGTGTTCAGTTCTTCACAATACACATCTGCAGTAATGCTCGTCCCGTTTGGTAAGAAGCTGTGATGAATAACATCGGCGCTAGACAAGCAAACAATGACCATCACTTTTTTAGGGTTTATATTTGAGGCATTATTTAGGTGCTGAACAAAAATAACAAAGTTGCTGAGCACTTGCGATTGTCGAACAGAATCCATTTTTCGTCGCAAGTAACAATGCGATTCAATATGCTTTTGTTTGTGTTTGTGCCTATTGAGCAGTGCAAGGCTCAACTCGACGCGTGCTTCGCGTCGATCATTCAATTCGTGGAGCACCCATTTGTCAAGCTTTTTATCTTGCCATTTCGACGCAACCATTTCGAACCAATATAGTTTTGATGCTAACATCGAAAGCTGCTGCTAATTCAGCTGTAAATTGGGAAACATTAACTTCCACAATCGCGTTTAATTCGTCATCGTCAACTAAAATTTTCGGTCGACCACGGGGTTCTTCTTAGGTCAAAATTTCCAGAACGGAAGCGGACCAATAACGGGTGGTGCGAGCGATCCAATAGCGAGTAGTGTTCGCTCCGTATACGTCGTTGATATTGCGTGCCGCTTCTGCCGCTTTGCTGCCACGACGGTACTCATATTCCATAATCACTCGAATTTTTAACGTATCCATGATGACGAAAAACCTACAAAAGCGATGAATACAGAACGCTAACAATTAAACAAATGACGGATTTTCAAAAAAGTATTTCATATTTCAAAAATAAAAATAATTTGAACTTAGAATTCTTAGCGAAAAAAGAAAAAATGGACTTGACATAGCCAGTACGGCAGAGCAGCAATTCCATAGGTTAAAACATATTATTGAGCCATGTCTGCCATGCCATGCCTGCGTCTCCACCATAAATGAGCAAGGATTATAGGTTTATAAAAATTGTGTGCAAACGTACCTTAACTTGATAAGTTTATAAATCTTTCTTATTTTATCATCTGTTTATTTGTTTTATATCTGCAACTTGTTAAATTATTGTAAAATGTCAATCGAGCTTCGTACCGATAAGATTCAAGTAAAATAGTTAAATTATAATACCGATAACACAGACACACCTACATTGTAGCTTTTCACAAAACAAGCTGTAATATCTTTGAACTTTACACTAAGTGTATTACAATGCAGATAAAACTGCTTTTAGATGAAAAATAAATGAAATATTAAAAATACAATATGTGTAACATGTAGATGAAAAGTTTAACGTTTCCATTTTATGCATTGTTACGTAGGTGCTCGTTTCACGTCTGAAGTATACTCTATAACCACAGGCTTAGTTAGGTAATTGTTAGTAGAACATTTTTCTTTTATAGCGATTATACCACCACACTATTTTTATTCGTATAAATACATATTAAGCTGTTGTACTAAAATTTAGTCAGTGTTGTTGTTGTCGTAAATTAGTAGAAGCAGAATCAGGGCAACGTTTTTTTTTGCTTTTCGAGCTATTCTTTCTTATAATATTTATACGTAGCTCATAATCATAATAAAAATGTAAGTAATCAAGTAAGTAGTGAGCATATATATGATTAGTGTCTTCGTGCTCTCCATACTCTCTTCCTATTCTCAAAGGTAAGCATTGTGCAGAAAATTTAATAAATAACTTACCTATTACATTCAGCGTTTATCATTCGATCATATGTTTCTGTCAACTCGTTGATGTATTTGTTTTAGATTGACTATTAAACAGGATATACGCGGTTGTAACATAAAGCATAAATATACTATACAAGCATTCACTATACACCACATGTGTGCAATATTATAATGAAAATTAGATTTGGTGTGGCAATTAATAGTTGAAATTGATAATTAAATTAAAACTTCAATAAGTAACAGTTTTTATTGTTAGGAGATGTAACAAGTTTCTCACGGGAGTGATAAAGTCAACTGTAGACTAAACTCCTATGAATAATAAGAATAAAACATAATTTAGATATATAATTACCTTGTTATAATTAAATAAAACATACAAATTAGCCACCCGGCTAATTTTAACGGGCTTACACGGGTAGTAGACTAGTTGAGGCATGTTTTGATGAAAGTTCGCAGGCGATTTTACTTTTTTCGACATTTTTAACAATTACCGTCATATGTCAACAAATTTACGCAATACTTTAACAAATTATGCAACTTAAACTTTCCCATGTATAACTCTGTCTATTGGTGAAAATCTCATGAAAATCCCTTTAGTAGTTTTCGAGTTTATCCCGAACAAACCAGGCGTGGGACTTTGTTATAAAATGTATCCTTTAATCCCCTCCCCTACCCTATAATTAATTCCGAAGGCCGGTAGACGTCGCGTTATATTTATCGACATTGATATATCAAAGAGTGACTGTTATAAAAACAGTGACAGCACAAGTACAAAAGAAAAATGATCCCTTTGACTAAATACTAAATATAAAATGAATTTATATAGTGTTATATCAGGTTTTGCTTTACACACAGACGAGGACTTTTTCACTAGAAAATTACTGTTTTACTTTATTCACACACTACAGTATCACCGCTTATTGACTCGCTACAAAACGCTTGAAAAACTATGCATTTTGGTATAAGTTATTTAAATTTGTTTTGTCAAATGTCATGTCTCATCGGAAATTATATTCAAACGTAACTCTTGGAAGAGTACCAGTTAGGCAACGTTTGAAACCAAAACGCAATCCAAATCAATGTTGCCAGAATTATAACATGTAACAATATATCCTTGTACTACATAATAAATACTATGGATGGATGTTTGTTACTAGCTTATAATCTGGACTAGGAAAAAATACTTAGTACCTCGAAATAATTTTAACATATCAATAAAAATTAAAAAAAAAATAATATTTTAAAACTTACCAGATATGTACACAAAATTTCATAAAAATCGGTCGAGCCGTTTCCGAGGATTCTGGTGACAAATACCGCCATACGAGAATGTTATATATTCGAATCGAATAAATATTGCGGACACCGAACACTGAATGGGAAGCTCATGGTCTCTTGTGGTGTTTTATTTGTATAAATAAGTAGCTATACTTGTCACCGTTTCAGTCAATAAGATGCCTATGACGTAGATAGTTAAGTTGACCGTAACATAATAAATAGGTGCATTAAGCATCATCGTAACCATTTATAGCATCGTTAAAGTAAGCCTTTATTTTAAGGATCATATACCATTTTTATAGGTGAATATTTTTATAACGTTTTGTCACTCATACGAAACGTTATTCCATGTCTTACAACTTTTTCTTTTGATTTTTATTGTGTATAATAAATATAGTGGCTAAGCATATCATATCATATAATTTTACGTCAAAAAACGATACATTATGTAATCAAATATCAACGAAGGATCTATTCATTTGCACGTGGTATATAATTATAATGTTATCAAGGGGTTAGGGGTAGTCAGAGACATGAAAAATGAGAATTTTCAGTATTTTTTAGGGTTCCGTACCTTAAAAGGAAAAAAGGAACCCTTACAGGATCACTTTGTTGTCCATCTGTCTGTCTGTCCGTCCGTCTGTCAAGACCCTTTTTCTCAGAAAAACGTGAAGATATCAAGTTGAAATTTATACAAAAAATATTATAATCTCTAGTTCCTCAAATATGTAAAAATATCAAACTGAAATAAAAGCCGCAGCCGCTTTTATCTCATGTATTGTAATTTTAATTTTCGAGATAAATCAAAATTCCCAGGCTTTGTTTTTTTACCTATGAACATGATTTTTCTCATTTTGATGATGAAAAATTCTAAAAATAGCAATTTTTTTTACATCACGAAAAAAATGATATTCTATAGATTTAGGTTTAGACGCATTATTTGAAGAATACGTGAAGTTATCAAGTTGAAATTAATACTAAACATGTATTAGTCTATAATATCTTAAAGCTGTAAAAAAACCAAACTTCCATTTTCCAGCCATTTATACTGAAGTGATAACAAGTAGTTTTTCTATAGGGCATTCCACATAGTATGTGGACATGAAAAAATTGATGTTTGCGATTTTAATAATATTCGACTATGTTGTACAATATATTTCAACTCGATACAGATACAAAATATTTTTACCGTTTTAACTCTTAATATTATTAACGAGTTAAATTTTATGAAATTGAAATTAACAAACTTTAAATAAATTTATTCAAGGAAAGAAAGAAACAATTTGTAATGTAAAATGTATATTACAAAGACTTTAGACTGGGGAATAAGGTTTCAAGTAAGGCACCTGTTCTATTTACTCAAATTTTATTTTAACGTTCATCAGGGCTTAAACTTGTGCCGAAGACGTGTATATTTATAACACAATCGAATGTTAGTAAAATCGCAAATATGGACGTTTTTGTCGTCGTATCGTGTGAAATGAATCTAAAGTTATATCAACGCGAATCCTAAGTAACGGCTGTTGACGATATGACATGTTATTAAATGATAACTTGTAAAATATTTTAATTGACTACAAAATAAGAAGGAGGTTCTTTATTTGACAAGTATATTTTATTGATATATGTTCACCGACTTTAAAATTATTTTAGTGAAATTATATTTTTATTGTATTTTTTTGTTAAAAATGTTTTATCATATTTTCTTATATTTTTTTGGAAGTGATTATGAATATGTCAATTGAAATACGCATTACTAATGTCGGAATTAAATACTATTTTTAATAATATTTTAACCCGCATACGAAAAAAATTAAAATTTGATAATGTTTATCCTATTGAAATTGTAAGGAACCCTCAGAGCGCGAGTTCCACACTTGCACTTGGCCGAATTATTTTTGCCTATAAACAATATAATTTTATAAAATTAATAACATGGCATCATTACACAATGTTTTGACATGAAATCACGAAATTTGAAAAAAAAAAATATAATTTTAAAAGTTACAGCTTTTTGTGTTACATTCTACTTATAACTTAGAGTACCAACATATTAATATTTTGGTATAAACTATTTCTCCATTTTTATTTTATTTTGAAGTATTTACATCTAAATGCCAAGCTGTCAAGCGCAACTTAATGGGCCTGTCGCAATCTGGTAACGTCGAACGCAGCGAATTTGGATTTTGGTCCATTTGCGTGCACAATATAGCCTTTTACATATCAATTACATAGAAGGAAGTGACAGAAAAATGGGTATCAAATTACATTAGGAGAAAGCTATATAAAATACTTGTAATATTAATTCCTAAAATAGCAAGTAAATATGATAATCATTATGTTACGCTATAGCATAGCACATTCGAGTTTGGAATTGTTTTAATTTTTTGTTAGAATAATAGAAAAGCGCATACTTGTCTAGCCCATAACATAATTTGAGACTTTATGTATTTTATAAATAATTGAACTTTGTAATTGTAATTTCAACACAGAAAATACTAGATAATTCGACTATAATTGTATAACTCAATTTTATAAAACTTAATGCGATTAGGTTGAATTGTAGTTGTCTCATTTGCTGAGTGTAGTATGTGATTAAGGACAGTTGCAGTGAGTCGAGCCGCAGGTAATTACATCTACTAACAGTGTGACACCAACACGACTGAGACACGTAAGCTATTTAAGCAATCCAATTTTACTAACTAGCAGCTACACCACTGCAGTTGAATAACAAACGTGTTCCAGGTATCAGTGGAATGCGATACGGATTGATTTCAGTTATCCAGAATATATCATACGGGATCAACAATTATTGCAATGTTCAAAAGTCCATATTTTCTGGGTCCATTTCAGATCATCTGAATTGTACCATAATCACGGTAATTTCGTAAGTACGCTAGGAGTAAGCATTGCAAGTTAAATAAAAGCTTGTAAAAATAACATCATTCTTAATAAATCTCGACATAATTACCATAAAATAAATTGCCTTATATTCAATAACATTAAGGCTGCGTCGCTATTGCATATTGCTAGGTTGGTACATATAATAGAAATTGAATCTAGAGATTCTATCACAACAATGCGATCGTGGAAAAAAGGAAAATAAAGTCAATTCTGTGTGTGAAAATGTATATATAAATTTTCCTACGAAAACAAGTGATACGTACCTACATCCGCTCCAGTAACTCTGCCAACTCTCCCCATATGGAAAGCACATTTTATTTTTTTATTAATTTGATATAAATTATTTCGTAACTTCCTGTATATATGGATCAATCAACTTTTATTTGTCTGACGGTAACACTACTCTGCCCCTTATCGATATACAAAAAGTTGATGAAATAACGTAGATAATAATTAATCAGTTGTATTCATATCATTATAGGCTAAGAAAATCTTTAAGAAATTATTTAAAAAATTGCAAATTTATTTGTTTTGTTCTGGTTGCCCAAAGGACTTGTCCTGTACTTTCTTAACTTACTAACTTCCCCGTGAAATACAAGAATTTACTAAACTCAATTTTTCCTTGAAAAAAAGTAATATAAAAAGAAATTAGTGTTCTAACAATAAGAAAACTATCTCTTTATAATACAAAGCATATAATCAATTAGTTTTTCTTTGTCAACTTTATATTATTTCTTATTTATCTCGGTCCCCAAAAACCTTTCACTCATGCTGTCCGTTGGACAATCGCAAATAATGTGTAGAAATAAAATATAGATGGCTCGCTAGTACGGTGGTGAAAAATAAAGATATTTAAATGAAAGATATATTGATCAAGTAATAAATAATCATTCTATGCAATGTGGATCTTTACATCCAAAAAAATATTTTCTAAATGGCTGCCTTGACCACTTTTGTACCTACTTTTGTAATGCATTTCAGGTTTGAATTATTTTCTTCTTTCGTCCTTTTTAGACCTCTTTTTTTACGTAGTCGGGTTATAGCTCATAAAACTTACACATAAATGCTGTATTACAAGTCGTTCAATAGAATATTACTTGCGATATATAATAAGGATCGTATCTGTCACCGCGGCTTATTTAGCGGGATAAGGTTTAAGTGCCTATCATCTTACTACATAGTAACGACTGCAAGTTTAATTAAAAACTTTTATAACAAATGTCGGCCTTGTCACAACAGAAATTGTATATAATATATATATCTTATTCAATTAGGATAAAGATTTCATAACGTTTCTGCGAAATATATATAAAAACTTTTCTTAGCAGCTTTTCTCATAATACCTCCCTCGTTGAAGTACTAATTAAGGGTGGGTAGTAAAATCAGAGAAAGAAGTCAGTATATGTACAAAAAGCTGCGCTCGTAGTGGTTAAATCCATCCCGAGCACAATTTCTCTATTGAAACCTTTTTATTTGATCTGAGATTGAAACATTCAGAATACAGTAAATAACGAGCATTCGTAAAATATTCTACTATTAGCCACGAGTTTTTTATGAAAAGAAAATCATTTTAAAACTCGATAACTCGACAAATACTTTTCGCATATTAATATAGATGATAATTTACGACGTTTTAAAAAACTTAAACACGACCTAAAACACGTTTCATTTCGATAACAATAACTTAACTTTGCGAGTGAATAAATTATTATTATATATTTTTAATCAAACTGTTGACTATTCCTTTGCTGATTTATATACATTACAAACGCTGTATAATATTCTCTATTACCACTTAAATGTCTTACATTTTCTATGCCATTATTTCGCTGGTTTAATTAAGAGTCTACATTAAAGTATTACAATATTCAAAAGTAGCAGTGACGAAACATTCAAACAAGCTGATTCCCACCAGCCCCCTGCAGCTTTCACTTTAATAACCAGGATTTGATGTACGTCTACTAAACCATAATACTTTATACTAAATAAGTTTTTCAAATAAAGCAAAATGCACCACCTTAGATCGTAAATTCATAGATACGTTATACCGCGACTATGTTATATCGAGTGGAAAGGGTGGCTGAGACCACTGGCCTACGCTTCTCTAATGTTCATCATACACCGCGAGATTGTACCACATCTCTGTTACTGACGGGTATTTCAATGGTATTGCAGTTAATATCCTACGTTGACATGATTTTCTCGTTTGAAGAAAATTTTAAACTATTTTTGCTTATTTCACATTGACATACATTTTTTTTTAATTAAAAAATTATTATTAAATAACATTGTGCTTTATTTAAAGCAGTGCTCGTTTTCAATTTTTATGAAACTTGGAGGGTTTGAGATCCAGTGTTAAATAAATGTAATAAAAATACTGCTGTTTAACTAACTATTCGCTTGAGGAAGAAACTCCATTTATTAATTTCTTACTGTTGACTATGATGTTGGCAACACTAATTTGAGTAGCATCCTGTATTGGATGTTGGCAGGATTGATATGAGCAGCATTTTTACTTTCTTGAATGTTAGACAACTAATAAACGTCAATCAAAGAAGCAGGAATTGCAAAATAAATCAGCCGTTACGACAGAATATTATTAATTACATCGCGAGTAATCTAGAAGTAATGCTGAAGCACTGTATCTAAAGTATAACACCCAGGAGAATATTCTAATCAAGTCGTCATACTGTTAGTCTATGTATAAAATACAACTCTTTTTTAATTAACATTACCTACTTACATACCCAAAATACGTTCGGCTAATGTGTTTTTTTTTTTTTCACAATTTAATTTTAAAAACAAAAACATTTTCGAATGTAAAGAGTATTCGAAACTGCCTACAATGTCATTGTGCGAATTTGGGTCTTACAGAACTTAATATTAGTATTTAGTAAGTTTCTAGTCGTCTATCCTTTAAGAAATATTTAACCATCTCTGAAAAGTAGTACCAAACTTTTGATAAGCAAAGTATAATGTTAATGTTTTGTTACTACAACATTTCGGGTTATTCTATTAAGCATATATAGTAGTACTTACTGAACAGATTTTTATATTGATAGCAGTAAGTACTACTGTACTTATACTCATACACTGACTTCTAAGTACAGTAGTACTTACTGATATCAATAAAAAAATCTGTTCAGGTTTGTAAAACTTATAAACTTCATGAAAGAATAGAATTTTGTCAATTAATCGAAAATGAAGAGCAAAACATGTCTCATTAATGTGAACTTTGAACTTCGTAACAAAGAAAGGAAGAGGGCTGTTCATCAATACCACTTCCATAAAAAAAATTAAGATTATATAAAATATTAAGTGGTATATTATAGAACGATAGTAAATGACGAACTATTATAATTTAGTCAATCATTCCAAATGAAACTAATTATTATAGTATATTAATTAACTAAGCATCAAGTTAAGCTTTATTTACAGAACTACGCAACTAAACTAGTATTAACTACAAAGTTTGACCGCTTGTTTGGTGGACCAAATAAACAGTTCTGCAGAGAAATTTTACATATTTAAAATATTGTTACTGGGTATATTTAGGGTGGAACCTAAAAAAAATCACAACTTGCTTCTGATGTTTTCAATATTTAATTATAACTGAAATACGTTTGTGGTAGCCTCTTTAAAAGTTATGAATAAATATTTGTATTCTGTCTTACGACACTTAAGCATATTCTTCTAAAACAGAATTGCCTATTCTTTTGCAACGGACACTCTTAAGCACTGATTAATTATTTGTTCATAGTATTACATTATGACTAAAACTATACCTCCCTGCGGTTGCCGGTGCTAAGCACTACAGGTTTGCGCCAGTAATTTTCTTTATTATTATCCTACTCTAACTATAGCCCGACACGGCATTCCCTATTATCCTACCCCAACTATACCCCGACATATATATTAAATCAGAAGTCAGCCTGGGTCCGGATTTTCCAGAAATATGTCGAGCTAAACTCGATTTCAGGACATAAGTTAAAACCGTTGACTAATATAATTTAATTTATAATATGTATGTATTATAGGTGGATGTGAAATCTAAATGGAAATATCTAATTTGATTTATTCCACATCTAGGCGCAACTTATATATCCCACTGGAGATTAGCATAGCAATCGTGCGATAGAACTAGTTCATCCCAACCCGCTCACATTTGAACGTGCAATCAGGACACTCATTTCCGAAGTTCCATTTCAACTCACTAATTTTATATGAATTATTTTCACCATTGGTAAAAGATTTTCAAAGGAGAATTACTTTCTATTTAAGTGGAAAAAAACCTATACCTACTAAAAATTATAAGTAACTACAGATAGATACTAATTAAATGATGTTCCGATTAGTCCTAAAAATTACACTGCAGAATTAAGATACATATTTATAGCTTTCAGTTATATACGATTTAAGTCTTGTGTTTTATGGATGATAGATATAGGCAATAAATACAGTCAATTTTAAAATTCATATTTCAGTCCATCACGACAGATGCCAAAGGTTTTTCTCTTCTCAGAATGGTGCAATTGCACCACGTTAGGGCGAAAATGTACTGCATAACGTATATTGATAAAATATTTTTAGCGTGTTTATTTAACAACATTACCTATTCTATTAAAATCATTTATTATACTATTTTATAAATCTGTCACAAAATAATATGTTATATTACATTACCTATACATAATATAATAAAAATGTTTGACTATACATAATCGTGATACGTAAGATTTCTATGTTTAGCTGTGGACATAAATTAGTTAGAGACCCTAAAAGTGCAAAATGTGCTTTTATAATATTGCATTCTTAAGAGTAAAGGAGGAAAATCTTATAAAATATTACGTACGCAAACTATTATATTGATTAATTTTAGCTCTATGAAGTACACATGAACGTAATAAACATACGTATAAATAATAAATCAAAAGATGAAATATTATTAGTACTAAACTTAACGAAACATAAAATATAGTAATGATATCGTTAAATTCGGCGCATGAAATACATATTTTAATTTTTGTTGAGTTGAAATAACTACTAATTTTATTCTGGCCAAGATCTTTATAAGATACGCGTATGATTTAAAGCTAGGAATTTCTCTCGACAAGTGTGATTATCAAGTTTTTAACTACCTGATCATCCATATTAGTTGACGTGTTACTTACCCAAGCAAAATTAAGTTATTTATTGATTTATTACAATCTTTTTTGACTAAAACCTTAACGTATCATATAAATTCATTTCGTCAAATTTGTTACAATTAATAACTTCATTTTAATTAACATGAGGAACAAGTTCAAGCGAAATCCTTTAGGTTCATAGCTGAAACAATGTACCTCTGAATATAATTGAAGATCCGATCATAATGATGCACTAATTGCAAGCGCTATCAAGTACAAAGGGCAAAAAAGGGGATACAAACTTTTTAACGAATTTAATTAAATCTTGTCTATCTTAGGTGAATGAAATGTCATTTACTATTAGTATTTTGGGGTTCTGCATTATAAAAAGGAAAAAGAAGCCTTATGGGATCGTTTTGTTGTATGTCTGTCTGTCAAGCCTGGCAATTTTTTGTTACACCACGATTAGACTAAAATCTATATAATGTAGTTATTTTTATTATCTACAACTTTGTGTCGGAAATCAAAATAAACCATTTTTTTCCATTTTAACTCTGGTTAACTACTTTAATTTTATAAAATTAAAATTAAAAAAGTATAAAAAAATGTATTCCAAGAAAGAAAGAAAGAATTTGTAATATAATTTTGACCCGCACACTAAAATCAAAATTTGGTAGTCTTTGTCCCTTACTTGAAATTTACGAAACATTCAGTGCGCTAGTTTCCCACACACGTGGCCGAATTATTTTTATTGCAGTTGGTAAACTGACTGACGGCAAAATTAAGTTTGTCCCTTAATTCTAATTGTAAGGAACCGTCGGTGTGCGAGTGCCACTCGCACTTGTGAGCCCTCAAATCTAATGTTAATACTCATCATCACACTTTGGTGCTTTTTTAAAGACTTTATTGCACCAAATGTATAAAAGTTAAAAATTTATTAAACATATCGTCTAGGCGTGCAATAGAAAACCAACTTTCATATATTTATAATATACATACACATATATCCATAAATACAAACGCAATTGTACATGTTGATAAATGATGATTTGATATATATAGAATTTAATATTTAAAATATAAAACAAGAACAACACTAAACAAAGCTACAGGCGCTCAAGGTTGAATCAAATATCCACATGATATAAAGAAAATAGTCCTTAACTTGTCGCTTAAATGCCTACCTCGAAGGAACTCTCCTGATCTGCTCCGGTAACTTGATCTATGAACTAACGGCCAAAACAGCAAACGAACCAGCCGTAAATCCATAGTGATGTTAAAGAGTGTTGAGTGTAGGATTATTTAAAAAAGGAAAGTATTCTACACTCTAACATCTAACGTTTATACGCTCTCGTATTTGCAACCACCGAAGCTGATTTCGGTTTAACGAAACATTATCGCATTTCTGTATTTTAGCGACTATAATGGAATGTTCCAATAATAATTTAGAATTCAATTATAAATTCCAATACAAACGTATTAATCATGTTTCGAATACTAAAATGAATAACGTATAATATTAATATAATAGGTCTTCACATATGAAATTGCCGTTCTGCCGTACTGGCTATTTCAAGTCAATTTTTTTCTTTTTTCATTACGAATTCTAAGTTTAAATTATTTTTATTTTTGTAATATGGAATTCTTTTTCGTAAATTCGTCATTTATTTAATGGTTAGCGTTCGTCTTTTCATCGCTTTTGTACGTTTTTCGTCATCATTGATACTTTAAAAATTCGAGTGATTATGGAATATGAGGACCGTCGTGGCAGCAAAGCAGCAGAAGCGGCAAGCAACATCAACGACGTATACAGAGCGAACACTACTCGCTATTGGATCGCTCGCACCACCCGTTATTGGTTTGGCCGCTTCCGTCCTGGAAATTTCTACCCAAGAACTGAACTCCGTGGTCGACCGGAAACTTGTCGACGATGACGAATTAAAGGCGATTGTGGAAACTGATGATTCTCAATCTGAATCAGCAGCAGCTGTCGATGTTAGCATCGAAACAATATTGGTCCATTTGCGTCGAATTGGCAAAGTAAAAAAGTTTGAAATATGGGAGCCCCACGAATTGATGGTCGCCAGCGCGAAGCACGCGTCTAGTCGAGACCTACACTGCTCTACCTAACAGGCACACAAACGAAGGCGTATTGAATTGCATTGTTACTTGCGTCGGAAAATGGATTCTGTTCGACAATCGCAAGCGCTCAGCAAGTTGTTTAGATCCATATTCAGCACCGAAACGATGCCCCAAACGAAAATTGACCCCTAGAAAAAAATGGTCACTGTTTGGTAGTCTGGCGCCGGTGTCGTTCATCAAAGCTTCCCATCCAGCAGCCTTTTTTTAAAAAGAGCATCATCAAAGTACTATTACGTTGGCAAAAATGGATTGATTGCATGCATGCATTGCATAGGTAATTACATTGATTAATAAAAATAAAAAATATAGCGAAAAAACGACGTTAACTTAGTTCATGAAAAACGGCAATTTCATATACCTGATAAGAGAATACCAAATTTTTAATCTATATCTATACTATTATATAAAGAGGAAAGATTTGATTGTTTGTATGTTTGTTTGTTAGTTGCGAATAGGCTCGAAAAGTACTGAACCGATTTTGAAAATTCTTTCACCGATGGGAAGCTACATGAGCTTTCCGGGTAACATAGGCTATGGCTATGGTGTTGTCATAAATACTCTAATTAAAAAGATTTGGCCATTTAAGTGCCATAAGGTGGCCATTTTGTAAATTGAAGAGTTTCTCAGGAACTACAAATCCGATTTAAAAAAATTTTTCACTAATAGAAAAATACACTATTCGTGAGTGACAAATGTGAATTAGTGTAGCCATATACATTTTTTAAATAATAGAATATGGCCATTTTGTTGTTACTAATCCGATTTTAAAAATTCTTTCACTGTTAGAAAACCTCCACTATTCGTGAGTGACAAAAGTGATTTAGTGTTGCCATGTACATTTTTTAAATAATAGAATATGGCCATTTTGTTGTTTCTAATCCGATGTTAAAAAATCTTTCACTGAGAGAAAACTACACTATTTGTGAGTGACAAAAGTGATTTAGTGTTGCCATGTACATTTTTTAAATAATAGAATATGGCCATTTTGTTGTTTCTAATCCGATGTTAAAAAATCTTTCACTGAGAGAAAACTGCACTATTTGTGAGTGACAAAAGTGATTTAGTGTTGCCATGTACATTTTTTAAATAATTGAATATGGCCATTTTGTTGTTTCTAATCCGATGTTAAAAAATCTTTCACTGAGAGAAAACTGCACTATTTGTGAGTGACAAAAGTGATTTAGTGTTGCCATGTACATTTTTTAAATAATTGAATATGGCCATTTTGTTGTTTCTAATCCGATGTTAAAAAATCTTTCACTGAGAGAAAACTACACTATTTGTGAGTGACAAAAGTGATTTAGTGTTGCCATGTACATTTTTTAAATAATTGAATATGGCCATTTTGTTGTTTCTAATCCGATGTTAAAAAATCTTTCACTGAGAGAAAACTGCACTATTTGTGAGTGACAAAAGTGATTTAGTGTTGCCATGTACATTTTTTAAATAATTGAATATGGCCATTTTGTTGTTTCTAATCCGATGTTAAAAAATCTTTCACTGAGAGAAAACTACACTATTTGTGAGTGACAAAAGTGATTTAGTGTTGCCATGTATTACATGTTATTGTCTCTCATCCTCTCTTTTTAATTTTAATTTTTATCTGTTTAGAATGATTAGTCTCTTTTCACTTTCTTTCTTTCGATTATCTCTCTCTTTTCTCTCTCTCTCTTTCCTTTACCTATTCAATTTTATTTCTGCTCTGTCCTCCCTCTTCTATTATCTAGAAGTGTGTTACAGTGACAATTTAAGGACATCAATTATAATATTTTTTTAAATGCCCGGAGCGAAGCGAGGGCATGCCGCTAGTAATTAATATATTTATTGCTAATTTACTCTTTTCCTGGACCTGGACTTAAATATTTTTGAATATTTTATTTATTCCTTACTTTATTTCAAATGAAACAAAGCCTAGATTTTAATGAAACCATATCCTCTATGAAAACCTAATCTAAATTTCGTGAATGTAACCAAAACGTTAAATTCGCTGATCTTTACAAAATTTGCAATGGGACTAATCCTGAAACCACGGCAATAATAGCTCTACCAAATAAAAACAAAAACGAATAAATCTAAATAAATACTTTCAATTATATCAACTTCACTGACGAATGATATATTCTATATTATTGATAAAGTCACTTCTTTTCTTTCTTATTTCTAACAATATAAATAAAATTTTATAAAAACTAGGTCGTGTTAATACGGCTGACTAATTGATATATCATCGCACAGATCTTACTCATAGCACCGTAAAAATATGCATCATGTGATTCTTTAAAAGTGAGGATGAAAACAAAAAAAAGGCGATTTTAAAAAATCCTGAGTATCGTATATTCTTGCTCTAAAATACGATGTAATTCAAAATGAAAAATCGTGCATCAATAGTTTAGTTTAATATTTTTAGGACGAATAGAACGTAGAAGTAATTTTCTAACGACAAAGGAATGTAATCTATGAAATATAAAAAAACGTGTTTTCAGTCGTGAACTGAATGATTAACAATATAAAATATCCTAATCATGAAATTAGTTCTAAAATTAAATCACGAAAACTAAATCTTGAATGCAGAAACAAATTTTTCTTTCCGTATAAAAAAATGTTTACTTGTAATCTACACAAAGAATCATGGCAGAATTTGTACTAAAAAATATGAGAAATTGAAATAACTTTAGAACTGCTTTTTGAGCTCTAAATAATAGGTTCAAACACTCAGAATATTTTTAGGACATGGGAAATCAATAAAAGTGAAAATTTTAAAACTATTGACTATTTCTGAACGAAACAGATTGCTATAAATGTCATTTGTCATAATATGTGTTTTACTAAAAACTGTCAGAGCTTAATTTTACGATAATAAATGGATTAATACGATAATTTATATAGCTGTACGATAATTTTATTTTATTATTAATATTTGTCTTACATTTACTTATATTTCGTAAAGCTTTTATGTCCTTATTATTTATTTTTTACAAAATTATATAAAACTCAAAGATGATAAATAAAACTTGTCAATTAACAGTTTAAGTATTGACTTATTGACAGATGCAAGTGTCACTTTGACAGTTGACGTTTTTATTTTTTTAAATACTAAATATGGCAAAAGAAAATGTCAGAAGTCCATTATTTTTACCATAGAATATTTTATGTTTGCCATCTGATAAAAATATATTATTCTTATTACCAGGATCCCTAGAGTATAATCTAAGCAATGGAAATAATTAATCGCCCTCAAAATTTTCCGTTCAAATCAATGTATGAAACTTGCCATGATTCTTTGTTAAGTAGTTTCAATTAGTAAGTCTTTATGGAAAAAATACGTAAAAGTACCCCGGATATTTTACCAGTGCGACAAGTCTTCTTTTAGATTTTGGGAAGAGTGCGTGAATGAGAGCGTGAGAATTGTGAAAATTTAATGAGTGATTAAATGATTGTGTGTGTGTGAACAAGCGAATGAATGAAGTATGAAAAGTTCTTTTTTCCACTTCTACGTAGAACTGATATGCGCGAGCGAAGGCGACTTATAATAAATTACTTCAACGGCTTTTTGTAATACATACGACTTTATACTTAACATTTAAATAAATTCGACGAGGATTATTAATTTTATTATATTTTACAGGGATAAGTATTTTGAATGTATTATTTTACCATTAATTAAAACCTTGTCACTTCGTTAAGATATTTATTTGATAGTGCCGGTGAGCAATATATACAATAAAACTAGCTGATCCGGCCAACGTTGTTTTGCCATGTTCATATAAAAAATTTGGGGTCACCCTTATCACTTAGGGGGATGAAAAATAGACAGTAGCCGATTCTCAGACCTACTGAATATTTATATAATATTTCGTAAAAATCGGTCTAGCCGTTTCGGAGGAGTATGTTAAATAACATTGTGAGACGAGAATTTTATATATATCTAAGAAGAAGATTATCAGATTTTACAAGTAATTTTTATTTTCTGTAGGTAAACATAAAATTGATAACTATGAAAATTGAAGTCTACCACTTAATTGTGGAAGATTTAGTGAATTCGTAATAAGAAGAAAACAAAGTTCATATAACTTTTCACTAGCTTTGGTACATGAAACAATGACCAATATTAAAAAAGGACTGTTTAGCCTTACTAGCTAACTACAGTCCTAACGGATTTACTGCATGACTATGACCTTAATAAATTCACTCGAGTCATTGAAACGAATAAAAAACTTAGGGATTACTTATAAGACTTTATATCAGCTAGTGCATTGTGGATTTCATCATTTCAACAAAATGAGTTGAATACTCTACTTCCATTGTAAAACGTACCTTGTACTAATTGTGAAGGAATGATATTGTAATTGTTTCATAATTGTATTGTATCGTGGTTAAAAAGAAAAAGTTTTTATATTTCATGGATCTTATGGATCGATATAGCTCATAATTTTTAGGGTAGCTGCCATCGGCTCTCAAAACTAAATTTTAAGTCAATCGATTTAGTTTCAGAGAAAATATATTTTTCTGATTCTTTCCCGATTTTTTTTTAAAAAAAAAGGTGATATGTAGAAATCTAAAAGTTGCAGGAACAGTGTATCTTATTGTCCATTATCCACCACACGGTGAATGATAGCCTGTCGTCTTATGGCCTTTGTGCTTGTTTTTCGAGCTATTCGAATAAGCATAAACTGCTTCTTAAAGAGATGTTAGAGAAACCAATTAACCATTTCTTCTTTTCATGTATTTGTCAGCGGAGTAGATATGGTTATGATGACCACCTCTAACTTTTTGACCAGCTCAAACCTTTAGTCAGAAAATTCTGATTCCATTCTCTGAGTGAAAAACCGTTAAATTGCATTTATTATGAAAATGTGTAAAAATTGTATTCTATAAAAGAATTTAAAAAATTGATTATTAATAATGTGCATTTTGTACATATCGAATAATGAATTAGTTACTTTTACTCTAGAAAGACTCATTAGATAAACTGTGTTAAAAATTTATGCCGATAATCAAAATTATTTTCACCAATCACGTCATACGGCGACAATAAATTTAAATTTAGTCATGCGCAGTAAAAATATCTATACATCCATCAGCAAAATAGTGTAAAGTGATGATGATTGTTTTGGATTAAGAGAAAAGTTTATAATTGCCAACTATATTTTTTGTTTATAATGAATACTAATAAATCTACAAAATATCCCAATATTCGATCGACCAAAACCGCTCTTTAAATGCCTAGATGATTCCTTGGGGTATACGATATCACAATCTAACTTTAGCTTTATAAACCAGATGGCTAGCAAGCATTCAATAAAAGTATTTGGAAACACTTAACACATTTAGAAAAACATAATAAAACGAAGAATATAGACTTTAAATTAAAAGCAGGTATTTAAAAATGCCTTGTGAAATAAAATTGGCTATAAAAGCGTTTTAATAAAAAAAAAAATTATATTTTTGTCGCAAAAAAACTTACCAAAGATTCGCTGTGGTCGGGGTCAAATAAGAACTTGTGTAGATCCTACTGTTGCTCCCAGGTACACAGGTACAGGTGCAAATGCGTGCACCGTGTTATCAATTAGCTTAAGCGAGCATGATCGCGCGAACGAAGCAGGTATATATACGCGGCGTAAACAGTGCAGCAAGGCCGGCGCCGACGGCGACCGCTAGGCGAATATCCCGAGAGAACGTTGTGCACGAGCGGCCACACGAAACGCTCAGATCGATACCGGTGCTGCCGCGCGCTCCCTTTCGAGTGCTCCACTAAATGAGACCGGACATACGCCCGTTCGATCGACCTGATCACTTCACTAGTGAAGGGCTATTACAGATTTAAAATTATTATCCGTATTCACAGGTAAGTAGACAATTACGCAGCATTCAAATAAATGATGCTACTTGAATCCACAAATCATTTTAAAAGGCTAGGGCGTAAGTAGCATGAATCGCGGGGAGCATGCGCAGTTGCTCAAAGGCGCGCCGGTGCGAGACGGAGGAGGAGGAGGTGACGGAGTGCGAGGAACAAAGCAAAGGTCCGCCACCACCGCCGTCGCCCGAAGACCGCAGCCAAGCCGTACCTTACGCGAGACTTTACCACCACCAAGAACACGCAAGACCATCGATCATCGACACGCATAGCTCGCGACCTTTACAATATTTTACGTCGTTAACCTATTTTTGAATTTTATTTGTAATTTCTGTACTTTCTTCTCTGAAAAATAAATCTAAAAAGGCAACATTTAATTTAAGTATTTGATATAAGCATAACACTAATTACATTTTGCCAATTATATTTTCATGAATATATTTCATTAGTAAAAACATTATAAATTTTGAATTGATTTGCTGTACATTTTTTAACTCAAGTATTTATTTGAAAAGCTTTCATCCGTCGGTCTCTAATATAATATTTTATTTAAGTTGAATCTGTACAAAGTATAAGTAATATTACCTATATAGTATACACGAGGGACGCGCTCACCTTTGTACGGAACGTAACAATTTTAGTCTTCCCTAAAATTTATAATTTTAAATTAATTCAAATGCTTTTTTGTACGAATTACGATTACCGATTAGCTATGAAGGTCTTTAAACAGATTGGTATTAGCAAAATGCACAAAGGCTAAAGCTTGCTTGGCAGTATTGATTTGGATACCATTGATTCCACAATTATCATACTTCTGACAAAAGTGTTGAGATAATTATAAGTCGTTGTGACATGTGAATACAGCTTTAATAAAATTTCAATAGGAGTGGGGAAGGTGGCAGCCAGATAAATACACCAAGCATAGCAGATATCAATAACATTACACCGCGAGTAATATTTTAGTTAACACGGCCTGATATTGTAGTACTGTATTGTTAAATCTATTATATTAGTTCTGTGTCACATGTTCTGTATTTAAAGTACATCCAACTTAATTTTAATTAACATGTTTTCGTCTCTCTCCATACATTCATTATACATATTTAGCAATTTCATTTAATTAAATGTATCATAAAATTATACTACCGCATGTTCAATGTTCAGATATTGGAATGTTTGGATGTTCTGATACTACTGGATGTTCTGGTACTGTTGATACTTCTATACTATCTATACTATTATATAAAGAGGAAAGATTTGATTGTTTTGTTTGTTTGTTGCGAATAGGCTCTAAAAGTAGTGAACCGATTTTGAAAATTCTTTCACCGATAGGAAGCTATTTCCTTTCCGGGTAATATAGGCTATATGGTGTTGCCATAAATATCCTAATTAAAAAGATATGGCCATTTGTAAATTGAAGAGTTTCTCAGGAACTACAAATCCGATTTAAAAAATTTTTTCACTGATAGAAAACTACACTATTCGTGAGGGACAAAGGCGATTTAGTGTTGCCATATACATTTTTTAATTAATAGAATATGGTCATTTTGTTGTTACTAATCCGATTTTTAAAATTCTTTTACTGATAGAAAACTACACTATTCGTGAGGGACAAAGGCGATTTAGTGTTGCCATATACATTTTTTAATTAATAGAATATGGTCATTTTGTTGTTACTAATCCGATTTTTAAAATTCTTTTACTGATAGAAAACTACACTATTCGTGAGGGACAAAGTTGATTTAGTGTTGCCATATACATTTTTTAATTAATAGAATATGGTCATTTTGTTGTTACTAAACCGATTTTTAAAATTCTTTCACTGATAGAAAACTATACTATTCGTGAGGGACAAAGTTGATTTAGTGTTGCCATATACATTTTTTAATTAATAGAATATGGTCATTTTGTTGTTACTAAACCGATTTTTAAAATTCTTTCACTGATAGAAAACTATACTATTCGTGAGGGACAAAGTTGATTTAGTGTTGCCATATACATTTTTTAATTAATAGAATATGGTCATTTTGTTGTTACTAGTCCGATTTTTAAAATTCTTTCACTGATAGAAAACTACACCATTCGTGAGGGACAAAAGTGATTTAGTGTTGCCATATACATTTTTTAATTAATAGTATATGGTCATTTTGTTGTTACTAATCCGATTTTTAATATTCTTTCACTGATAGAAAACTACACTTTTCGTGAGGGACAAAGGCGATTTAGTGTTGCCATATACATTTTTTAATTAATAGTATATGGTCATTTTGTTGCTACTAATCCGATTTTTAAAATTCTTTCACTGAGAGAAAACTACACTATTCGTGAGGAACAAAAGTGATTTAGTGTTGCCATATACAAATTTTTAATTAATAGTATATGGTCATTTTGTTGTTACTAATCCGATTTTTAAAATTCTTTCATTGAGAGAAGTCTATAGTATTTCCATCTCTCTTCCTCTTATAATACTATCATTGTCTCTCATGCTCTCTCTTTTTTCTCTCTTTAATTCTTATTTTTATTTGTTCAGTATGATCAGTCTCTTTCCACTTTCTTTCTTTTGATTATCTCTCTCGCTCTTTCTCTCTCTCCTTTACCTATTCAATTTTATTTTTGCTCTGTCCTCCCTCTCTTAGCATCTTTCGTTTTTTTTTTATATTTGTTTCTATTATTATTTTATTGTATAACTTTTTCTTACTTTCGTTCTCTTTTTTCAAATAGTGAAAAACTACACAATTACAGAGTGACAATTTAAGGACATCAATTATAATATTGTTTTAAATACCCGGAGCGAAGCGAGGGCAGGCCTCTAGTAGTAGAATATTTAGATGTTAGTTGCTCTATCAAAGCTTTGCGGATTTAGTTGAAAAGAAAATATCATAAGTACCCTACACAATAGTGCAAAAGTGGAAAATTACTTCAAACCTCAATTGAATGAGAGCTATAGTAGATAGGTAGTAGTTTTATAGAGGTTAATAAATAACGTTATATTTTGCATTTTTTAGTTTGAATTCGGTAAATTTTTTTGTTAAAAATGTTTTCTTTCTTGCTTTTTCTTACGTTCTGTAAATCATTTATTGAAGAATCATTTTTTACAAATAACGATCAAAAGTACATTCCATTAATTCGTTTGTTTTTTTTTTAATTTTGTTTCTTCCTACTTTCCATTCGCTCACTACTTGTAGACTCAGTCGCTAAATCATTCAAATCAGTAAATAAACCACAATATTTAAAACCTTATGTGATAAATAATTAGTTATGAGTTGCAACGCAAGAAACTCAACAGTCGCTCTTTTCAAAACGCCACTGTTTATGGTACAGGAGCCAGGTACAGACATTCATGCCCAAGTCCCTCCCAAACGAAAATTCGTGAAATGCATAAGGGGTTAATATTATGATTACTCGTGACCGTCAGCTGCGATTCCGTGGGTGGGGCGAGCAGTGGCAGCCTCCCAAATATGTAGAATTTTTTTTATCAGTTCAACTTCTTTCATTCATTTACGAAACTCCTGTTTGTAAAAAGCTACTTAAATGGTAACTGTGATTTTGCTATAAAAAAATTAAAATGTTACATGGTCAAGCAGCCATCTGACGTATAATCCACCACGTTATGGTCAGCTGACTTTATCTTTCCTTCAATATACTAGGTAAACTATAATCCGACAAATTTTCAAATGGGAAGAAATGACTGAGTTTTTTTTTCTACATTTTTTTTCACTGCTCGCCCACCCACGGAATCGCAGCTGACGGCGGTCACGAGTAATTATAATAAATATTCCTTATGCAGTATACGAATTTTCAATCATTTATTGACCGAATTTAAATCTGGCTCCCGTACCATTACATCGATAGGTTTTACAATTGTAAAGTTAATCAGGTGAGTATCAACGTCATTTGGATCCCAAGCTTAGTTATTGTTCAAGTAATAAGTATAGAATAGTAAGGTTTACTCATTAAACACTATTATAACGTGAGTTTTAAATTGCTGAAGTGGAAAATCTAATATAGAATGTGGAATCTTATTAAAGATTACTCATTTTATATGCACATGCATGTATCACTTAATATTCCATCTGAATATCTGACGCCCTCAAATACATTTATTTTCTACCTTCGGGATGGCCACTCCCTCCACTCAAATCGACAGATGACCATATCGCACGAGAAAATGAAGTACGGAATGACAGTATTATCCTTTTATTATCATTTTACAAGAATTGACGACGTATTTTATAACTTACACCAAACTTTTCTTGTCTACCAATCTTTGAAATCAAATGCTAAGAAAATATCACTACATAGTATAAATGTCGCAGTCATTTGGTTGAATCTGCTATTTGATTGAATGACTAGCGCGTTCATTGAATGACACCATTCATATGTGTGTATGTCCCTATGTATGCTTAGATCTTTAAAACTAGGCAACGGCTTTTGATGCGTTTTTTATTTAATCTATAGAATAGAGTGATTTAAGAGGAAGGTTTGTATGTATAATACATAAATATTGTAGTAGAGAAACACTGATAATTTTATGGATTCTAATGTGATGTCGTAAATAAACACATTTTTTTTGCCCTTACATTACAAATGCTGGCTGAACCTACTACAGTATTGTACCCCCTAAAAAGGTCTACAATAAAGTCCGCGATGGTATATGTCTGTCTGTTAGGGATAACCTACAATAACTGTTATTTATATATTTTATATCCTTTATTTTTTACTAGAAATTATGGCTTATTTACGGAGCGATTTTAAACAAAACAGCATTAATCCTTATCCAATTAAGTATTTTAAATACATTGGGCATTTAATATAGATCAATATGGCCCTTACAGCATGAAATTTAAATGAATATTTTTGAAGATATTACAGATTTAAAATACAGGAGCATAGCGGTTACGGCTAAATACACGTGGTGGAAGTCGGCTAGTTATCTAATTAACAAGAATGTTTTTGTGAGTATAAAGTGTTCTAATCAAAGTTATAATATAATGTATACCTGTATACATTATATTATTCAAATCCATATAACTCGATTAGCGACAAACATAGCCAAACATGTAAACTTTTACATTATAATATTATATTTATAATAAACAAGCTATAATAAAAATAAATCTACAACCGGCACTGATCATTGATTGCTTAATGGTGTGTAACATTTTAAATTACTCGCTTATTAGTCTTACTTACGTATATAGATTATAGCCCTACACAATAGGTTAATTAACAATAGCAAGAAGCGGCGAAGCGCGAGTATCTATTCGTTTATACAATTTATCCTCTGTATATTTAATTATGCTATTAAAATTATCGTTCTATAACCCGCCCGAGACTTGCCGGAGTAGTCGTGCTATTAAGTCCTATTTTCAATTCAGAAAGTTCAGAATTTAAAGAAGTATTTTGTTAAAAACTTACATATATGTTAAAAAATCAAGCAAAGAGTTCCTTACAATTTAAATTAAGAGACCATACATCAAATAGGCCGCAGTCAGTTTAACAACTGTATTAAAATGTTTATGTAATTTTAGGTTTTTGGATTATATCCTTCAGGTGTGCTGAAACACATTGCTTCTTACCAAATTTCTTGATTCTGGGTCAACGATACGACAATATTTTTAATGTAGCACCTACGGTTTTCAGATTATTGCTTCACACTAAATTCCATGATTCCAAGGTGTACGGGTCAAAATATAATCATAAGTATGGTATTAGTAATCAATGCCTTTCTATGTTCAGCTTATAGCGCCTTCATACTGGCGTATGTGTATGAGGAACGCATGCGCGGCGTCTCTGCCGGGGCTCATGTGTACAATACGCAACTTTCCGCCACTATTTTCATACTCAGACCTAAAGTTAGCTGCCGAATACTATACCTTCGAGTATATCTGAGAAAATGAGCCTCGCGGGACAGTTCAAAAAGAGTAATTTTTTAGTGATGTATTAAAAATTATAAAGTTTGTAATTTTTTTTCTCTGCATGTAGTATGAGACATTAGTTAATGATTCTATATCAAGGGAAAGTATCCTATAATGTTGTGAGTAACCACATGAACGACAACATTTTTTATTGCATGGACTTAGAAGTTTTGATTATTTTAAAAGCCGCAGGCTTGACTATGTGATATTGATTTCAAATTGATACCTTCACGCGTTCCCGAGATGGTTCCTTTTTTCTTTTTAAGTACGGAAACCTAAAAAGAGAGCAAAGGAGCAGATGGTTTACTAAATTAGTGATAACAAGACTCGTGGATTGAAAAAAATATCTGACTTCCTAGTTTTGTATTCGTATGTCTCCGTAATTATCCTCTCACGCGAGATCTCTACTGAACGTCAAAAGTTCTAAGGAATTGAAGATTGTTAGACCCATAACTATGTAGAGAAAATATTACTAAAACAATTACCAATGAATACTTAATTAAATGGAGCTGAATAAGAATATTTTATGTGATGTAATGTAATATTCTGCTAAAAATTAAGTCGCAAGAAAAGAACGAAACAGTAGACAAAAATCTACGCCTTTATTGCTTTGTTCTCTTCAGTGAAATATAACTCCTGTTTCGTACTCTGTTACATTCAATGGAAGAAAAAGAATTTTTAATTGGTGTTCTGAGCCAACTATAAAAACGTTTTGTAATATGCCTACGTCTCTACACATAATATTCCTAGAGACAGGGTACGTTAAAGAATAAAATCTGGAATATTCCTACTTCAAGACATGCACAATTGCACATATATGCATGGATGTTTTAAGTTAATTTGGGCATTATGAATGTGGTTCAGCTTAAATATATAAACTTGATTTACTTTGAAAGCTTCTAATCCTTAACCAGTTTAAATATAGAAATTTAATAAAGAATATTATAATGGAATTTTAGTTTAAATGTTAAAGAATGCATTTTGTAAAAGGTTTAATGCTAGAAAAAGCATACCTACTTAAGCGCAGCGCAATATTATTCAAGGTATAAAGTAAGAAAATAGGTTCTTCAACTATGTAATTTTTAATCGTAGTCAAGAACGAACAGTATGTATGTGAACTATTCTATTTTTATTAACAATTTGGAAAATCATTATTAGTTTTTGAGATATTTGCACAAAACTAAACCATTTAATTTTTTTTTGGTAATAAGTTGCAATTTTCGCAACTTAATTTTTTTAATAATCATCTAAATGCTATTTCGAATCGAATGACACCTCAATCATAATTTTCGGAGACTGCTGAAAAAAGTTGACCAAAAGCACTTGTTAGATTATTACGCGTAAAACGCGCAAGAGCAGTGCTGTCTGCGGCCATGGTGAGTCTTAGTAAGGTAAGGCACTTCAATTAGAATTTTTCTGCGGCTCTTCTAACCCCCCCTGCAAGATGGTTTCACCATCCCCTCACGTTATTGCGGCAAATGTTTTCTGTACGTGAACGTGCATGTGACTCCGTCCGACTTGGTGATTCTTTGGGACCTTTATTTTATGATAAGGAAGTTTTTGCACAAATATGTATTTAGCTCGCTGTATGAACTTCAATTTTTTATATGTACTATACCATTTTGATACGCCATTCAGAAAAATCTCAATTAAGCGGTTAGCCTACAACTTCGTACAAATAATCCGCTTAACGTCGTAACCCAATATTGTATTAGTGTTGAGATATGGATGAGCGATATACATCGATATTGATATGTTATCGATCAAAAATATCGATATTTAACAAACACCTACACACTTGTAAATATCGCGAAATCAAAATTGAGTTGTCGATTTCAATATACACTCCAATCAGTGTGTATCGTTCAATCGTCAATATTTCATCTCTTAGTTTAGCATTAGCTGCTCATCAAAATAATGCTGCTAATCACACGTCAGCTTTTTTTATTCACACCAACATTGGCGGCCTTAGCGTTATTAAACCATCAATAACATACCGATATTTTATTGTTGGTTTATTAACGTATTTTGTTCTGTACAAAGATATTTTGTGGTCCATAATATCGTTATATTAATTACTAGAGGACTGCCCTCGCTTCGCTCCGGGTATTTAAAGTAATATTATAATTAATGTCCTTAAATTCTCACTCTGTAACACACTTCTAGTTTTTCATTATTTGAAAAATTAGAGAGAGTAAGAAAAAGTTATAAAAAGAAAAATAATAGAAACAAAATTAAAGAAAAGCGACAGATGATAAAAGAGAGAGGACAGAGCAGAACTAAAATTGAATGGGTAAAGGAGAGAGAGAAAGAGAGAAATTATCGAAAGAAAGAAAGTGAAGAGGCTAACCATTTTGAACAGATAAAAATAAAAATTAAAGTGAGAATAAAGAGAGAGGATTAGAGACAATGATAGTATTATAAGAGAAAGAGAGACCGAAATACTATAGATCTCTCTCAGTGAAAAAAATTTTAAAATCGGATCAGTAGCAACAAAATGGCCATATTCTATTAATTAAAAAATGTATATGGCAACACTAAATCACTTTTGTCACTCGCGAATAGTGTAGTTTTGTAACAGTGAAAAATTTTTTTAAATCGGATTTGTTCTTCCTGAGAAGCTCTTCAATTGACGAAATGACCACCTTATGGCACTTAAATGGGCATATCTTTTTAATTAGATTATTTATGGCAACACCACATAGCCTATGTTACCCGGAAAGGATGTAGCTGCCCATCGGTGAAAGAATTTTCAAAATCGGTTCAGTACTTTTCGAGCCTATTCGCAACAAACAAACAAACATACAAACAATCAAATCTTTCCTCTTTATATAATAGTAGAGTATAGATAATCATTCGATTATCAATATCTCTCTAACATGGCAAAATGTAACCCCAAAACTGCGCCGTGCAGCCGTTCATGCCGCGCGCGGCTCAGCTTAGTGAATATACTATACAAAAAAAATTAAAAGTGCTGGTTTTAGTAGAATGTTGCTTAGAGAATGGAAACAAAACAACATGGATTAAAGGCTTAACTTGATTAAAAATTATCCCGCAATGACCGCGACAAGTCTACGGCCGCGACATAATAAACTTCTTATTATAAATTACACATAAAACTCGAAAATTACAAGATTTAATAATTGTAATTCAATATTTATACAGCAAATTGCTAATTTCCATTTCATAAAGCGGGAAATTACCTAATGATTAAGGCCTAGCAGTCTGACCAAGAGGTAGTGAGTTTTATGTCCACTAATAGTATGGGAGCCCAAGAAGGAATTTTTGGATTTACTCGAGCGCGTCTGATTAAGGTAAGGTGGGTTAATTGCATGATAGAATGCGTGTATTTTAAAAATCTGACGATTTGGGCGTCGCGGACCGCGGACGAGCTCGTACCATCACCACAAGCTTTCCGACGTCATAAAATCATCACAGATACTCACAAAACAACGCATTCATGTCATTTTATGTATGTATGTATCACTTAATATCCCCTCTGAGTGTCTATGGGCGCTTGAATACATTTTTTTTCTACCCTTCTAGATGGCCACCCCCACAGCTCAAGTCGGTAGATGAACATACCGTCATATCATTGGTAAGTCAAACCATCTTAACAAACAATATCTGACATCTGGCTAATTATCTTCATGTAATTTTTTAATTTTACAATTTTTGAAAAGCTATAGATGTTTTTCGGAACATTAAAATGGGAAACGTTAAATAACCTTTTATTCTCACTATGATCTAATCTACAAAATGTTATATGTCCCTAAGACACTCGAGTAAATCCCCATTTAGCATCATGGCCTTCCCCTACTATAATTATAATGCTACTTACTAAGCAAACAAGCAATATTATGAAGATTATTAACTTATTTAGAAAAATCAGTCATTGTATATTATAATTACGAATAATAGTTTCGTTATTTAGCTAGCGAACCCTAACACTCAAGCTAAAACCAAAACAAGTTATTTTATCCTCTTAATAACAAGTCCTATGAACTAGCTGGTTCAATTACAAGAGCCTTCAACTTAATACAGTGTATCTCTTTTAACCCAAGGAAGTTACTTGGATTTTGTAATCGTTTTATGTAAACGATGTTTAGTAATTATTTAATAAGTATACAGAATTAAAACATTATAATTTATGATTTGTGAAAAGGAACGGTTGTATTTTGTCACCCCACTCACCCGCACCATACTACATTGTACGGAGTATGTCTGATTAGGAGACCAATAATAATCAATGCACATTTGACCCACAGGCATAGTAATTATACATACAGATAATATATGTCGGGGATTTTAAAACGATGTGAAAGGAAATGGAAGGAGGGAGATGGGGAATATTGGGGAACACTAAAAGGGGGTGATGGTATTGAATGGAATATTGGATAAACGCAAGGCAGATACTTCTACTGAACCGATAAATGATCAAATATGATCTCTAACAATTACGAGAGAAACCTAAGCAGTGCCTTGGACTTGTGACCAAGGTGCAGGCTTAAGGAGCTCCTTTATGTAATTACGACACTCGCCTCCACTGCCTGGTCTTACTGTTTGTCTGTTAGGTTAACATGAGGCTAACCTAACCTAACATAAACCTAACCTAAGGCTAATTTAACATAAACCTAACCTAACCTAAACCTAACCTAAGGTTGTGTTAACACATCTAAATACAATGTAGGGACTCATAATAAATAAGACGTAAGAACTCACATGATCCTTAGTCCTATATCCGTGATCCGACACTCTATTTATTAAACGGAAATAGGGCGCTGGCATCCCAATTAATCGATAATCTTTTACTCGTTTGAGACTGTTAATAATCGTGGAATATTAAAATGACGCTACGGAAGTGATGATTAATTTTCTTTATTATTATCCGAAGTAAATCAAGAAATAGGAAATATGGCGCTGGCGTCGCGATTAATCGATAATCGTTTACTCGTTTGAGGCTGTCAAAAATCTTTGAATATAAAATCGCGACGGAAGTGACAATTAATTTTCTTAATCATTATCCTATTCTAATTATAGCCCGACACGGCCTTCACTATTATCCTACCCCAACTATACCCCGACATATATATATATATATATCTGTGTGTGTGTGTGTAGGAAAATAATTTAAGTGTAATAAAAGATATGAAATGTAACGTACTATATTTGACGTAACGTAATATTTGAAAGTAAAATGAGGTGAGTCGTAGATGGCGTCGTTATGTAGAAAGGAGTGTGTGAGAGAGGTATGTTAAAAAATTAGAAATAAAAGAATTAATCATCATTTTCGAAAATAAAGGTGATGCGGCGGCTAGCCATTTCAATATGGTTAGATTTCAAAATTCGACGGCACCGGTAAAGCAATCAGTTTAACAAAATGTCTACAGGATATAAACGATAATGCAGAGTTATTTGGATGGACAACAACTCAAACTCGTCGTTGCGAGTAGTTGCGCACGGCAATGGCGGAGTTATGAATTAAATCAAAACGAGTTTTCAAATCCTACTACGAATTTTAAATGGCCTTATTGAAGGAATTTTCAGAGACATATAATATGAAAGAGATCCATAAATTAATGTCTAACAGGAAAAAAAGGAAGTAATCCTATTATGCGTACATCGTTATGAAAGAACTCGGAAAAAAGGGGCAAACAAACAAAACAACAAAGCGATTTTATATGGCACGACATATTCTGTATTATAAGAGCAACTATCAATTTAGGAAAATATGATGAAAGTTCGAATAAACGTAACGATGCTGCTAAAGAAAAGAAAACATACACCGCAAGCTGGATTCGTCATTATTACAAGTGTGGAGAAAAAGGTCATTTTGCTAATGTGTGTACAAATAGTGTGAAATATTACAAATGTAATTAATTTGGTCATGTAGCGATATTATGCATCGATGAAGATATGCGTAGGCGTGAAGTTAGCAACAGTCGCGAAAATGCGGATCACAAAACAAAAGTGCAACCTAGCATGATCCATGGATTTGTCTGCAAATTGCGATGGTAGTATTGGCAATATTGGGACGTACGAAACTGATTCTACGGATACAAACATGGCGGCGAGCAGCTATAAATGTAACATGTCATGTGTCAGTGAGACTGAGGTGTATATGTCATGTCATCATCCGTTAAGGCCCACTGCTGAGACGGGTCTCCTTCTCAGATTGAGGAGGGTGTAAGGCCATAGTCCACCACGCTGGCCCAATGCGCGTTGGCAGACTTCACACGCCTTTGAGCACAAGGAGAACTCTCAGGAGTGCAGGTTTTCTCACGAAGTTTTCCTTCGCTGTTATAGCAAGTGATATTAAATTTCTTAAAACACAAATAACTCAGAAAATTCACGAGGTGTGTGCCCGGAATCAAACTCGGACCTCTCTAGTAGACATGAACGTCTTAACCACTGGCCAGCCCTGCTTTTTAAAGAACATATAATAAATAAATAAACAACAATTTAAAGCAGGTGAAAAATATTAAAAGTAAGCGTAATGGCTTTATTAGATTCTGGAAGTGACTTCAATTTAATATCGACTTTTCTTCGTTGGTTGAGATATCGATATCTACTGGAAATAATTTAATTCTAATGGGACTTGGACAGACTCGAGTGTCGTCTCTCGGTAAAGTTGTTGTAAATTTAATTATAGATGGAGATATGTATCACGGTATAGTCTTTCACATTGTATGTAATAATGCCATGCCTTAAAATGTCATTATTGGTCAAGAACTTATATAAAGTGTAACAACAATAATGGATGACCAGGTTTTTTTGTTATTACATAAAGAGAGAGAGCGGTTGATTGAATGAATAAATGTATGTTAGGGTGTTTTATTTTCTTGGTTTTCCTTAGGTTTTGAAGCTCTCTTCCGCTGAAAATCGTGTTACAGGATAACATGCCATTCTCTCAACGACCTGGACGTTTATCTTTAATGGAACAGCAGATAGCAGAAAAACAAACTGCAGAATTGTTAGAGAACAATATCATCAGGGTGAGTTATTCCGAATATTCTAGTCCATTAGTACTTTTCAAAAAGAAAGATGGTTCTCGTGTTTGTGTGGATTACCGATTACTTAATAATTTTATACATAAAATTCTCGTGCCACAATGTTAGTTACCATACTCCTCCGAAACGGCTTGACAATTTTTTATGAAATTTTATATCATATTCAGTAGGTCTGAAAATCGCCTACTATTTATTTTTCTTCCTCTTAAGTGGCTCACCCCAAATTTATATGGCAAAACAACGTTTGCCGGGTAAGCTAGTAAAACTATAAAAGATAAATTTCCATTGTGATAGAGGACTTGATTGACAATATGTACTTGATTAAAAGAATGGATTTTTCCATCTTAATGACAGTGAGGAATCAATCAATACATTATAGTTCGTTTGTCGCACAACATGGACAATATGAGTTTTTACGTGCACTTTTTAGTTTGTTTGTGTATCCAAAATATTTCATCGGATTGCTTAGTATAATTTTTTCAGAGTTGATAGCCCAAGATATTATGGTTGTATTTATTGATGACATACTAATTCCAGCACAAAATGAAGTCCAAGCTTTGCTTTGCAAAGATTAAAGATCCTATTAGAAGTACTCTCACAGTATGGAATTCAAATTAATTGGAAAAAAGCTAACCTTATCTGTCGTGAAATTGAATGTCTAAGTCTTAACATAAGAAATGGTGTAGTGCGACCAAGCACTGAGAAAACTGGTGCAATTGTAAGATATCAAGAACTTAAAAACAAGCAGTTACAAAATTTCTTGGCATTTACTTCTTACTTTAGAAAGTTCATTGAAAATTATGCATTATAATAACCAAGCCAGTATATATTATTTTGTTGGTATACGAACTTAGGCCATAAGCTAAAATATGTGGTCATTTTAGAAAATACTAGTCAAATATTTTGACTTGTCTTTTCTACTAAAATCCCAAATTACATATGTCAAAGTGAACGGGATATTAAAAAAGAAATAGGGTGATATTGAATGTTCTATTGAGTAACTTAAGTAATTTAACATTATGATCTCTTACAATTATGACAGGAACCCAAGAAGTGTCATGCTCCGGGATCAAGGTGCAAGTTTACAATGTTATGTCATGCGCGACCTCTATCAGAAGTCTAGCACGCAACACGACACCACTTTTACACTTCCCCTTGCACTACTTCAGACTATGTTAACTCAAAGACTAGATTAATAGACGGACTAAACTTTGTTACACCGAGAAAGTGAAGAAACAGTGGTGGTGCACCCCTCTACTAGATGGTAGGGTCACATTATAACCTGACGACTTTTTCAACATATATTATCCTAGATTAATTAATTAATAAATATCCTAGATTAATAAATTTAAAAACATTTATTACGGATCTCCATAACATTTTGTAAAATATTCAATTTAATAACTAAAATAGACTCTTATTAGGGAAGGGACTATTTCGCAGATCAAGAAAAGTAGACCGAGAAGAATACTGGAGTGCTATGTCCTAACAATAAATCAGTAAGCAGACACGTCTGTATTCTCTGTGCTAAACACGATAAAACACGTCCCGACCTCGACTAGCCGAAAATCAATATTCGGCGAAATACTTGTTAACAGTGATTTATGTTTTTGTGTTTCAACTAAATTATTGCCTACTCCGACCCCCGTGACTTCGTCCACGTAGAACTGAAAGTATCGATTCATAGTCTAGTAAGTGGATAGGATGAAAATTATCTAAAATAGAGATATTGCTCTTAAAATGATGTGATAGCTCATTGTATCCGGACTGACGCTAAGAAAAATATGCTAATAGCACATAAAAAAATGCAAAAGTTATAAACAATTAAAGATGACTAAAAAGCATTTCGTTTTTCGCCAATATTTCATAGACTATTAATATTTGAGAAATTTCAAAAAAAGCTTCTTAAAGAGGAGGAATATTATAAAAATAAGGATAAAAAAACTCCATACTCCCGGGACTTAATCTCAATTACTTATGTATAATGTTAATTTTAATCTAAAAATGGGTCTCTGCATTTTGCACGCAGCGTCAAAAGCGAGTACGAAATATTGATAAATTTTTTTAAAGTATTAAATATTTTATTTTACATATGAAAAAAATATGGTGTATTCTGAACACTTTAAATAATGTAATCCCGGTAGCAATTTTACTTAAAGTTAATTTTTCAACAAGTTAAACAATTTTTAACTCAAAAACAAATTCTCGAACTCATTGTAAATGAAATAAAATGTTTAAATAAGCGATTAACTTGAACAAACATGTGATCATTATTAATTATTTAATTTTTTTCGAGGTTTAAATTCCGTCATAAAAACAATCATAAAATTTTTATAGCCTGTGACACCCGCGCCATTTTTACGAATCTATTGACACCCTAATTCATGAAAACTGGTTCAGTACATACATAGACTGCCAAAATCATAACCCTTCCTTTTGGCTTCGCTGTAGTCGGGTAAAAAAGGGTTTACGCACTGTTATCGATGAAAGCTTTTAGGCGGCTTTTGTTTTTCCATTTTACACAAACAATTTACACAAACTTAACCAATCATAAAACTAAACCTGCCTCATGAATCACTGACTATTGGTAAAAATCACATTTAGTAATTTTGAAATAATCGCGAACAGAAACACAAACAGACTTTATTTTATATGTAGTAATAGTGATAAATAAAAATTATTTCTGAATGTATGTAAGCCCATCATGAAAATCAGATTATTTTAAGTAATTCAGAAGTTTATAATGGATTGCCAGTAAAACAAACATAATAAATAATAATACGAAATAGAAAAATATATGTTTTCACTTCAAAAATGAAATAATTTTGTATTTAGAGCCATGTCGTCCAGAACTTCTTACTCCATAATGATAATTCTAAATTATACAATTAGAAAATATGTTAGTAGACAAAGACAATAAAAAATTTAGACATTTATTCCATTCCAACATCAGAGAGTATTTGAACAATACTGCACATAAATACTACTAAAATATAGAACTAAACAAATATTTTTATTCAGGACCGCATTTCGAATAATCTAAAAACGTTTAGATTTATATAATATGCAATTTTGAACTTTAAATCAATATTGATAAGGAGTCTGTGAAACTCACTAACCTTAGCCTACTATTGAGTATTTTTTAAATTAAAACGTTTACTTCGAATGCATGTTGCTATTACTTTAGCTGTGTTTTCTTTAAGGTATTAATGTACTTACTTCATATAATGTTCAAGAGGTTTATATCATAAGATGATGTAGAGAAATAAACTGATACAATTAATTTTAGGTCAGTTTTATTACAATACCAATATCTACGATCCTACAATATACAAAGATTTTATCCATAAAATGTTGCCTGCCAATAACAAGTCTATATTCAAATAGGTTAAAAATAAAAGACCAGACTAGAAACCTGCGCTCTAGGCATTTATCAAACCGAAATAGTAAATTTAATTTGTTGTTTGATTTAGGTCGAGTTCGAAACCGAAAAACAGATTCGTTTGGATACTCAGACCATATAAGTCAAAATTTTGCAATTAAATTACTGAGACTTGAACATTTATAAAACTCGAACAATACTTTGAAATATTTATCCATCAGTAAATTGACCGATAAATGGAACTGTTGAAGCGAACACTATTCATTTTTATAATGGAAAACCAAAGTCTAAGAAGACGTCTTTAAAGAGTTTTAAAGTTATTTAATATCTGTATCGGTTTTCTCAACTTAATTTTCAAGTTGTAGTATAACTATCCAATAAATAATAACGTAAAGGTTTAGTGACAGATTACTTTGTAACACTTGTTACGTAATAACTTGAAGAAAAATAATGTAATTTACATTGATACATTATTTTAATGCACTTGTGACTAGATCGTTAATTTATATAGATTTACTAGCTGACCCGGCAAACGTTATTTGCCATATAATTTTTTAAAAAATGGGGTGGGCCTTATCACTTAGGAGTATAAAAAATAGATGTTGACCTATTCTCAGACCTACCCGATATGAGCACAAAATGTCATAAAAATCTGTAGAGCCGTTTCGGAGGAGTATGGTAACTAACAATTATTAACTGTGAGTACTTGGCAGAACTTCTTCAAACTCAATTAGATACATCAACTAGATTATTAATGTAAAATATGAAAACAAAGGTTATGTTCAAAAAATTTACCTTTTAATTAAAAACGTAATTTTTGTTTTTTCTCTAAAGTTTAGGAACCGGAATACTTAAACCTACTTAAAATATTCTTCAATATTTGGACAGTATAAGCTTGAAAAGTATAATGAATTTTCTTTGACAATTTCTCAAAACCTGTGTGCAAAGAAATAATAAAGCTCATCATAAAAATACAAACAAATAATAAAACATTAAACAATGAACTTATTCGTTCCTAAGTTTCAAAGAACTTAATTATTTTGGTTGGCAAATAAACTTTTGCTAAGAACTGGGAACAATAGATTAAATTTAAAAATATGTCACGTATAATTATTTTCTATATTTTACACGAGCGGCCTGCCCTCGCTTCGGCTATTTGAAGCAATATTTTAATTGATATCCTCAAATTATCACTCTGTAATTGTTGCTGTACCTTTTCATTATAGAAAAAAAAGAGTGAGAATAGGTGATAAAAAAGAGAAAAGAGACAGACAATAAAAAAGCGAGAAGAATAAAGCAATGATAAAAATGGGAGAGGATGAGAGAGAATGAAAGTATAAAAGAGTGGCGGGAATAGTAGACTTCTTAGTGAAAGAATTTTTAAAATCACATCAGTAGCAACAAAATGGCCATATTCTATTAATTAATAAATGTATATCGCAATACTACATCACCTATGTCACTCAGGAATAGTTTAGTTTTCTATCAGTGAAGGTATATATAGTAGACATCATAGTAGACTTCTCAGTGAAAGAATTTTCTAAACCGGATCAGTAGCAACAAAATGGCCATATTCTATTAATTAATAAATGTATATCGCAATACTACATCACCTACATCACTCAGGAATAGTTTAGTTTTCTATCAGTGAAGGTGTATATAGTAGACATCATAGTAGACTTCTCAGTGAAAGAATTTTCAAAACCGGATCAGTAGCAACAAAATGGCCATATTCTATTAATTAATAAATGTATATCGCAATACTACATCACCTATGTTACTCAGGAATAGTTTAGTTTTCTATCAGTGAAGGTGTATATAGTAGATATCATAGTAGACTTCTCAGTGAAAGAATTTTCAAAACCGGATCAGTAGCAACAAAATGGCCATATTCTATTAATTAATAAATGTATATCGCAATACTACATCACCTATGTTACTCAGGAATAGTTTAGTTTTCTATCAGTGAAGGTGTATATAGTAGACATCATAGTAGACTTCTCAGTGAAAGAATTTTCAAAACCTGATCAGTAGCAACAAAATGGCCATATTCTATTAATTAATAAATGTATATCGCAATACTACATCACCTATGTGACTCAGGAATAGTTTAGTTTTCTATCAGTGAAGGTGTATATAGTAGACATCATAGTAGACTTCTCAGTGAAAGAATTTTCAAAACCGGATCAGTAGCAACAAAATGGCCATATTCTATTAATTAAAAATGTATATGGAAACACTCAATCGCCTGTCACTCAGATTAATGTATCTTTCTACGGGTAAAATAATTTATAAAATTGGATCTGCAGTTCCAGAGAAAACCTTCACTTTACAAAATTGCCACTTTATGGCACTTAAATGGCCATATCTTTTTAATTTTTATGGCATCACCACATAGCCTATGTTACGCGGTAAGGATGTAGCTTCCGGTCGATGAAAGAATTTTCATTATCGGTCCGGTAGTTTTCGAGCCTGCCTGCCACAAACAAACACAGCAATACAAATAATCAAATCTTCCCTCTTAGTATAATAGTGTACGATAAAAATAAATAATATTTCGTTTGTAAGCTAATTCAGACTGTGACTATCAGAACCATCTGATAGAATTTTATGCTAACAAAAAGTAAAGATGGCAAACGGCGACATCTACCGTGCCTACCGGTAACGCACAGCCGTGTTTGTAGTTGATGGACATTTAACTAGATGGCGCTGTTATATCAGAAATTTAAACCAATACGCATTGAAGATAATAAAGGTTCAGATAGTTATTTCAATAACACTATAGGTTATCAACCGCAATTACATGGAATTATAGGTACAATAATCAATTACCTTTAAAATGATTGAATACAAACAACCACATGCATGAAATACTTATTGTACACGAACATAAAATTTTAAATTACCTATAATTAGTTTATTATGACATGTATATTCTACGCTATTGCATGATTACTTTTACATTAAAAACAACGTACAAAGTAATGTGTATATTGGAAAATATCAACTGTAAAAAGAGTAGAACAATCGTAATATTTTTAACTAGCTTTTACCCGCAACTTCGTTTGCGATATTAGGATAATTAGCCTACAGGATATCGTCTCTAGACATCTATATCTATACTATTATATAAAGAGGAAAGATTTGATTGTTTGTATGTTGGTATATTTGTATGTTTGTTTGTTGCGAATAGGCTCGAAAAGTACTGAACCGATTTTGAGTTCTTTCACCGATAGAAAGCTACATCCTTTCCGGGTAACATAGGCTATGTGGTGTTGTCATAAATACTCTACTTAAAAAGATATGGCCATTTAGGTGCCATAACGTGGCCATTTTGTAAATTGAAGAGTTTTCAGGAACTACAAATCCGATTTAAAAAAATTTTTCACTGAAAGAAAACTACACTATACGTGAGTGAAAAAAGTGATTTAGTGTTGCCATATACATTTTTTAATTAATAGAATATGGCCATTTTGTTGTTACTAATCCGATTTTAAAAATTCTTTCACTGATAAAAAACTACACTATTCGTGAGGTACAAAAGTGATTTAGTGTTGCATTTTTTAATTAATAGAATATGGCCACTTTGTTGTTACTAATCCGATTTTAAACATTCTTTCACTGTTAGAAAACTACACTATTAGTGAGGTACAAAAGTGATTTAGTATTGCCATGTACATTTTTTAATTAATAGAACATGGCCATTTTGTTGTTACTAATCCGATTTTATAAATTCTTTCAGTTAGAAAACTACACTATTCGTGACTTACAAAAAAGATTTAGGGTTGCCATATACATTTTTTAAATAATAGAATATGGCCATTTTGTTGTTACTAATCCGATTTTATAAATTCTTTCACTGTTAGAAAACTACACTATTCGTGCGGTACAAAGGTGATTTAGTGTTGCCATGTACATTTTTTAAATAATAGAATATAGCCATTTTGTTGCTACTGATCCGATTTTAAAAATTCGTTCACTGAGAGAAGTCTATAGCATTTCCGTCTCTCTTCCTCTTATAATACTATTATTGCCTCTTTTCAATTTCTTTCGATTATCTCTCTTTCTCTCTCTCTCCTTTACCTATTCAATTTTATTTTTGCTCTGTTCTCCCTTTTTATTATCTATCGCTTTTCTTTTATTTTTGTTTCTATCATTTTTCTTTTTATAACTTTTTCTTACTCTCTCTCTTTTTTTCAAATAAAAACTACACAATTACAGAGTGACAATTTAAGGACATCAATTATGACGGACGGCAAAGTTTTATAGTAACTTTGCACCCCCGTTTTACCCCCTTAGGGGGTGAATTTTCAAAAATCCTTTCTTAGTACCTACCTTATAAACGTTTAATACATAGATTCAATTCTATATAAAGGTGAATAGGTAGCAAAAAAGTACTATTACAATTTCAATCAAATTATTTTTTATTTTTAAGAATCTAATATTTAGTTACCTTTTATTGCAAACATTGAACGTTTGCAAAGATGTTCTCGGCTGTAACATTTCGACAGAACTTTTGTTATCAAAATCTTTTTTCAATAATAAGTCATATTATTCTTTTACACACCGACACAAGTTGAGTAAGATAGTTAAGATCCGTATCCGTATCCGCAGATCTTGATGCCATTGATCCGTATCTGAATCCGTATCCGCGGATATACTTTTATAACGATCCGGCACATCACTAGTTTTGTCTACATCTACACTATTATATATAAAAAAATTTTTTTTTTTACTTTATGTACTTAGGTACTAAGTTAATATTTATAAGTAATTCTCAATGTAAGTGAACTGTTTGTGTTCTTTTTGAGTAATAAATGTCTTTAAACCGAATTTTATTTAAAATAATAGAAAATTCAGGTAAAAGTTAGTGATAGATAAACATGTGTGTGCAATGTATAATTATTATTATATAATGAAAGTATAACTTAAAATTTGGTTTAGATTTAAAACAGCATATGTTTGTTAAACATTTCTTTTCTTATTATCGGGATTAAAGCTTTCGACGTTCGCTTTTAAATCACGTCGAAACCAATTGCTTCCACTAGTAAGAGATTTGCATCTGAATCTTCAATGGAGTCTTCTGTCTAACGTTTTTAAATATTTGACCAATTTTTTTTTTGATATTTGATCGACAGCTTTCACCATGAAAACCAAATACAAATAATTATGTAACAAATTTCGGTATTCGAAAAACGATTCATTTCATCAAAAATACGTCGGTTTTTAGGAGCAAGAAAACAATTAAAAATGAAATAAAGTTATTGACAAATAAGCGTGGTGATTTTCGTTAAATGTATTTTATAAAAATTATCTTGCTAACAAACCGCCCCAAGTTACTACAGACTTATCGATCACTTGGTGTTCTAGAAGAACAAAATATAAAAAAAAACTACATTTTATTTTCTTTCATATATGGAAGATCAGTCAGTAGACCAGATACTTATTAGTCTATTCATAGAATTAATACTCTTAAAAAGATAACAAAACTGAACTGACAATAGTATATTTTGTACCGAATACAAAAGAGAGAATAAAACCCGTGTTGTATTGTCGGTACGAACAATATTTTTTCAACTACTTTAAAATTTAAATATTACATTGTTGATAACACGTGTCTTTTGATAAACTAGTCGAGTCTCCGGACTTCGATTCTATCTTCCAAAGCAGTTTATTTGCTATCTTTGGTTGACTATTATGTTGGATCAAGAATATGTAATTTTAACATTGTCATTCAAACCTAATGTTTGCGCCTAAATTTGGCTCAATTGATGATGAATAGCTGATTTAATATTCATCTTCATACAAATACACTAACAATAGGCAAGTTATATAAATGCTTGTAAAAATATAATGCATAATACCAAGTCGTATATTCAGTTAACATAAAGTTCCATTAAATACTTGAAATTACTTAATTACATTTAAAACTTTCTGGATAGTTAATAAAAATTGTATAAAATTTCATTTCCTACTCGGTTAATTAACTTTGTAGACCCTGTTTATCTAATTTTATGTTGTCCCTTATGTCCTATTTCATAATATACCGCTGTTTTGATCCATTTATTCATTCATTTTAGTATATGAATTCACTGTTAACTAAAACATCACTAACTACTGCCAGTTTTCAAGTCTCTATCTAGGAAAATAAATTTCTTCGTTCACTTTTTTCCATTCTACGTTAACAGATTAACATTTATCTTTGTTTTCACTACTTGAAAACATTATAAGCGTGGCGTGCATATAGTATACGAATTTCAGGAAGGAGAAAAAATATTCCCAGTACGAAATGGCTTTTCTTTATGTCGACATAAAAGTTTTTGGCGTACACGTCGAAACTAGCCATTTCCCCGAGTAAAAAACGCCCCTATTTTGTTCTTTTTCCATATAAAATATTATGGTACATATAATGTTATTAATTAAACCTCCCGCATTGAGACTTTTTATTTTAACTCTATTTGTAGCTAGGCATTGTCAACACATGTGCGGTCCACTATTTATATCATGTGGCAATCGATAAAAATATCCGTTACTTAAACAATTCACAAACTTATCTGTGTCTTGATACTCTGCACAATGAAAAAATACTTTTAATTCTTGACATAAGACAGTAAATACTAAAAATTCTGTGATGCACTGAGTTTTATTTTGGTCAAATAAAATCCCTAGTGATAAGTGAACTATTACTATATTAAAAACTGAAAGAAGAAAAGTAAGTAAACTAATTTTTAATAAATAATTTATGTGCTTAATTATTTTTATATTTATATTTTATTTCTAGCGTGCCACCCTTATCTCTTAGGGGTATAAAAAATCTATTCTAATACCTACCAAATATACACAAAAAAATTTATAAAAATCAGTCACAATCTGTTTCGGAGGAATTAAAACAAGATTTTTATACATATAAATATTTATATATACAATAATTTCAATCTGTAAAAAGTAACAGAACTGACTGGATGAAAGATTATGATTGCGTTCGCTGCGTTCTATAAATTAATTAATAATCTAGTCTAGCTTTTCCGTTTAAATCCGCTTTAGAGAAAAGAAGATTATTAAGCGGATTCCGTTGCGCGTAGATCTCTAATCTCTAAATATTTTAATAGTTCCAATTACGAGACTTAATATTTTGCTTTAAAGATTTTTATTTATGTTACTTATATTAAAAACGTCCATATTAACATGATTGGACATTCATAGAATCATTCTTTCAAAAATTCTACTTATAGTAGTTTCAGTAACTAAGGTATAATAGTAAGGTATAATGAATATCACCAATCCTTCTCAGCAAGAAATTCACAAAATTATTCTATTAAGTTACGTTACAGGCATAAGAATTAGCGATGCATTTTTAAATCGTCTAAAAACATTAATATTTTTAGGTTTCCACTACGTATATCTAAACCATTCATCCATTTATGATGAGTGAGGTGAGTTGTCCAGAGTACCTATATATTTTTTATGCCAAATATCTATTAAAATAACGTATAATGAAAAACTCCACCCACTGTTAAAACATCTTCTAAACTCTATTAAGGACTTTCAAATTTAATACAGGAAACTGTTGAGGGTTAAGGGGATTGATACTGTAGATTATGTCGAAAATTACTTTTAAAACCTCTGAGAAAAGAGGGAGGGAGAAATGAGGGGAAGAAAGGGAGGAGCTATGCCGATTACTATATTTTATACATTTATAATTATATAGTGAGCGTTATACTATTGCAATGTAAAAGTGACTCAATTACCTACGGTAAACTTATGTTGCGACACAAATTATGAGCAACAAGGCAAAGCCTGTAATTAGCTTTCCGCCTAAGCTTTACAAAGGGATTAGGAAAGTATTACGCAGCTATAAATTATAATTATACTATATTTCATATTCCACATGACTACAAAAACAGTACATTGCAACAGGCAAGAAAAGATTCACCTACAGTGTCCGTATGTACCTATTACATGTTCAGTTAAAATTAATCCAATATCCGATATCCAATAGAGTTAAAATTTAGCATTATGTAAATGGTATCATTGTGATACTCAATTATTATGACTTAGAAGGAATCTGAGGATGGAGATTTAAGTACTCTAACAAAACGACGCAACAACATTGGTCTCATTTGAATTTTATAGAATTAATCAGTGATAAGTCCAAGATTATTAACTTTTTTAAATTATTTCTAATAAAGATTTTTATGACGTTTATAGTATTGGCAAGGCTTTACTATTAATAATAAACGAAACTATACTTTATACCCCTTACATCTAAACATACCATAAGGTATTATTATTTACAACCCATATGTTTTGCCAAATTAACGTATGTGAACTTTACTTTTGGCACGTGAAGGTGTCTGCGCTGTTACGCTGTTAAAAATATATAGCGTCATAATAGTCACACTAGCTGATCGTCTCTAGGAGCTGGCTCAAATCCAGACTTTACGCATCCACCTACCAAACTGTAATTGTTGAATTTAAAATTTAAAAAAAAATTAAGAGAATTTAACATATCGAGTTAGAGGATAAGAAACTAGCCGACCGAACTGTATCTGCGTAGAACTATTTCTTTTTTACCTGTTTTCTTATTATAAAGAAAAAGGACAAACTAATATTATGTGCATAAAATTTAATTTAAATTCATTCAACTGTTTCTGGTGAAAAATAACTCGCTATCCCATAGGATTTTGGTTCTTAGAGAGATAAAAATTTTATATTTTGATTCGATTCTATATGTATTATTGATTGATGTGCTAAATTGAATTCTAATTTGTTCAAACGATTTTATGATACTAACTAACCAGGAAAACGCTCTTTTGCCATATAAATTTTAGGGCCACTTTTATCATCTAGGCCCTAGATGATAAAAGTGGCCCTAAAATTTATATGGCTATTTTTTATAGCCCTAGATTCTAGGGCTATAAAAAATAGCCTACGCCCTACTCTCTACCAAATATACATAAAAATCGATCAAGCCGTTTTGAAGTAGTTCGATAACAAACACTGTGATAAGAGATTTTTCTATATAAGGTAAGATGTAATGGATTTTTTTATTAGACACATATTTTTATGTTAATTAATAATTTTCAACTTTTAAAATCATGTAACATCCTGTACCAACAATACGTAAACGTCATTTCAACATAGACCAGTCCACATGTTGGAGCAATGATGTGATTCATTTTACTGTCACTAGAATTATTGGCACAGTCTTTAAGAACGTCGTGACGCATTCGACCACGTAACACAAGAAAAACTCGCAAAACGAGATCCCCGTTTTCTTATTTCAGTAGACAAGGGAACAAATTCTTGAAACTATGGAGAATTCTCAGAAGGAAAGGTTTCCTCACGATATTTTCCTTCATCGTTAAAGCAAGTGATATTTAATTGCTTAAAACACACAACTCAGAAACGTCAAAAGTCAAACAAACCTTTTGATCAAGGTTAAGTGCCTTTGATTACATTGTTGTTATAGCGCATTTTATGTATTTTCAATTTTCCTATTTTAAAATAAGATATAAATGAGCTGAATCTTTGGCTGAATTCTCGCGTGAAACTTTTATATCATATAAATTGTGTAATGACGGTATTAGTTGATAGTAAAAGTTTTAAAGAAAAAGTTTATTTTATTCTATTTAGCGTATTTAAATAAAAGCTTGTTTTTAAAGAAGTTTTTTTAATTTATTTAATTTTAGATTCGGTTACGGTATATTATTACGCATCGACAGAAGGGATGTAAATTATTTTTTAAGTGAATTAAATCTTATTGCAATCTCTTAAAAGCGATGCGGATTATTTTCAACGTGACGTCAGAAATCTTGGTTCTCTCGAAACAGCGACTAAGATGCGGAAAATATTTAGAACAAAAGGGAGGAATGGCGAAATTTGGAATAGGACAGTAAAAAAAATGTAGTAGGCATAATTATAAAATTATACAGCTTATATTTATAAATTGACACCATTACAAAATAAGTAGAACTGGTACTGAAAATAATGTGGACCAAAAAATCAAGAGGCTGCACATTAAGCTTATTTTGCCTAGTACTAGTGTTGTACTAGTGTTGTCTGAAATAAATCTGAAAATGGTGTGTTCTAGAGAGAATCGTTTAATAACTTTTACTCTTTTAAACATGTATTGACCGATCAGGGTTTAATGGTAGTACATACATAACATTTGGATAAAGAAAACAGTATTTGCTGGGAGTGTAGCAATTCTTTAACTAAATAAATACATACTAATACTAAGAAACGCCTTGCGAAATAAACTATCAATATTGAATACCTTTTTCAAAACAAGGAAAAATCGTAAATTGACATGGTTACCTCCAGATGAAAAACTAAAAATGAGGTAGATTTCATCTTATCGAATGAACCCAAAAAAATTAGGAAAGTAGAAGTTCTCCATGGCTTAGGATTCAGATCAGACCACCGCCAACAGTCGAAGGTACATACATGCTAGAAGGGGAAAAGAAAAGTAGGACAACATTTGAAACACATCCTAAGTCTCTTGAAACGGAAGAAGATATTAGCTGTAATTTGAAAAACTTGGAACAAAACATAAAAGAACTAAGCACAGAAAACGAGCACGACGTTCAAACATTACAATATACTAGAAAATATCATAAATAAGAGTATGCTGGGAAAATTATCAGCAAACAAACATTGGATATGATCACAAAACTCGTGAAAACTGAACAAAAAAACAAAAGAAATGAAAAAGGAACTGAAAGCTTTATACAAAGCAACAAGCAAAGCCATAAACAAGACTAACAAAACTATAGAAATAAAATAATAGAGGATATAATTACAAAAATATAGCAGTTCCAAACGAGCCTACAAACAACTGACAACACAAACTGGATACAAAACCTAGAAACAAACAGTAAAAAGACCAAAACAAGAGATAACATAATAAATTGTGCTACTAAAACTACTACCTCTCAACCGAACTCGACTACTTCTTATTCATGTATAAATATTAAGCTCTATAAAAACATCCCAAAGGAAATTGATGACACCAATAGACGCTATGGAAATCAGCAAACATATTCAAAAGTTGAAGCAAGGTAAAAGCCCAGGACCAGATGGCTTACAAAATGACGCTTTAAAAACTGGTTATACTCTGCTGTTGCACCCCCTTACCTATTTATTTAACAAAGTACTTGAACTGGACAAGTGCCAGAACAGTGGAAGAAATCGGATATAATCTTGTTGTACTAAAAGGGAGATCCTAAAAATATAGGCAATTACAGGCCTGTTAGCCTCCATTCAAGTATGTGTAAGTTATACACATCAATTTTACAAAACAGAATAGGGCCAAAAATTGATGAACACCAACCGAACAAGCGGGATTCCGTTTTGGTTTTTCAACATTAGACCATATACATGTTACGCAACATATCATAGAGAAATATAAGGAGTTAATTAGTCCACTATACATAGGTTTCATAGACTATGCTAAAGCCTTTGACACGATATCACATAGTTCCATATGGAAAGCACTAGATTAATGCCACATTCATGACAAATACATAATAAAGGTAATAAAAAACATATACCATGGAAGTACCAGCAGAGTCAAATTGGAACGAAGAGGAGCGAACATACCAATATTCCGAGGAGTGAGACATTTATAGCAGTATTGCAGCTCACCAAAGCTATTTATAGCAGTATTGCAGCTCATCTTCGATAATCTAGACTGGCTGTCGAATGGAATTAATGTACACGGAAAACGACTTACACATCTTAGATTCGCCGATGACATCGTCCTCTTCTCTGAAACAAGCTAAAATCTCGAAAAAATGATAAACTCTTTAAATGTGGAAAGTGAAAAAGGCGGACCCAAAATGAACAAAATGAAATTCATATCATTCAAGAACAACATGGATGAAGAACTCGAACGCCTGGTGAATATGAGTTGGAAAGTTCTGGAGCTTGAAAGAAATTCTAAAAGACAGAAAAAATGGAGAAAGAAAGCAAAGAATAGAGAGACATGGAGTGAGCTGGACTATACCCAGTGTAGGGTTCCAATAACAGAATAAATTTAAATGTAGTTTTAAGAAAAACATGTTAACTAAGGTTGTTGGAATAATAAAGGCTTTATTATTATTGATACTAAGAAAGCCACCAGTCCTTATGATACAAAATTCCTACAAAATTTAGATAAAAAATGGGCTATTACTATATGTCTAAGATCTCAAATATTTATTTATAATCGCTTTTCAAGGTCCTGACACTACTAAAATCTTTAAGCTATAATGATTCACATGAATTGTTAGATAAGAAATAATTCAGAGTCAAACGCGCATGATAATGATTTATAAGTGATGGCGGGCAAACTGATGTCATAGTCAGTTGCGTATGATTCAACGTGTACCACTTGTTACGTATGACATCACACTTAGTTTATTTTGGGGTGAGCTTGGTTGCTTCTTTCAAGTTTATTTATAAATGTACTACCCTTTATTCGTAGTTTTGTTATGTAACGTACGGCGTAAATCCGTCCGACCGTTAGAAGTTAATCAAATGTTTTCTTAGTAATCAATTAAAACCGCATGACGTGACTCCATATTATTCTTCCCACGTTTAGCAGACAACTAACCCAATGCATTGAGACAATGAATAAACTAATATGATTGTTATTTTCTCATTGATTTTGGTGTTTTCCTATGTAAACAAATAGTTATTTAATACTATTTGCCACAACACAACCTTTGCGTGATGCGCGTCAGACAAAAATTTAACATTTTGATTTTTGACGATTGAATACGTTTCGTTAAATAGCTTCTATGTACGATCGATCATTTAGGTTATGTTTTTATTATTATAGATAGATTGTTTCTTACTAAAATATAGTTATATAATTTTTCAAAGTAAAACAAATTACATAATTGAAACATCCTTCATATTTTTTAGATTCTAAACAAAACTGATTTATTTTAAATATAGCTATTCTTTAAACACTGGACAGACATTAATTACTTAAACACCTTCATGTCCACCTAAAGCGATTGCAATACCGTTTTTCGTTACAATATATTTGTCATCTCACTCACTCAGTAGTTTATTGCATATTTCAATATTTATCGTCATACTACAATGACATTTTAATCATTTTGTAACTTTATAGAAAGGGTTAAATAAAAACATGCATTTATATTATAGTTTACTATTAGCGAGCCAAATAGGGTTGCCTTTATCACGGAAATTATTACAAAGGTCAAATGTGCTACAACACGCAACTGCCCGACAAGTAATAATTATAGTACAAAAGTTATAAATATATGTGTATGTACATTTCTTTTTACTTGTTTCTTCTTTTTATTGATTTCTCATATAACAGGAGTACTAGTATAGTAATAAGAAAATAAATTTATTTACCATCCATGCTGTATTTGTCATAATATATTTTATTTGTCTAGTAGAGATCGAAATTATGAAAAGTACTACAGTTTCACACCAGCATCTCTGCTCATGACTTTTATGACATGCTTCTAGTGAAGATTTAAATTATAGACAAAATCATATTTTCAAATATTATTTTTATTTCCTCTAGCTAAACAATACAAATTAGTCATCATTGGTATGTTTAGGAAATACTTTTATTTTCTTTATCTCAAAATGATACAACTAGAAAGCTTATTTTCTAGTTTCCTGGTGGTGTATATAAAAACATAATTAACATTAAGAGAAAATTAGTTACATTTGTAAATAAATTGTATTATATGTTTTAGATAACTTCATGTCATGAAAGCGCTATGAAAATGAAAATAAATAAACAATTTATAAGACACTTATTTTTATTCCTAGAAATGTTAAATCATTTAGCCAACATTCAACACAATACAAATGTACCAATCTATACTAGTAATAAAATCGTAGACATCCCGAGTCTGCACATTGGAGATTTTTTCAAAAAGCATTGCAGGACACGTGGAATAAGTAATAGAACATATAAAAATAGTCATTGAAAATTTTGGTCTGTTTCTCTGTTTCTTTGTTTATCTGTTTGTTTGTGCATGTATCACAATATTGTCTGAAGTTATTTAAATAAAATTTGGTAAATGTAACTATCTAGATTAACAAATAGGATACATTTCCTGCGGGCAATATTAACTAATATAATAGAAACTAAATTTTGTTCGCATATAGTTAGTATCTTGGAATCACCATATGGAATATAAATATATATACAGAATAGGAGTTCCTGTGGAATAGACTTTGTTTTTACGTTTTGGGACAAATTGTAGGTTCTAGTGAATTAATAGTTATAATTTATGCGAGATACAAACCAAATTTGCTAAACGTGAAGTTTTAAACTTAAATCAAAACATAGAATTCTTTATTCACTAAATCACTTGAGATTTGCAGACAATGTTTTGTTGGAAGAAGATCCTAAAAAACTCCATGTCATGATAGAATCCTTAACTAACAAAAGTAAGGAAGTCGGTCTCACCATAAACACTAGCAAATCGAAATTGATGACAAACTCAAAAGAATTAGACATAATTATAGAAAGAGAAAAGTTTGAATATGTATGTGTACGAAGTATGTATACTTAGGACAAATCATTTCCCCCTTAAGAAGAGAATAAGAGTGTCCGTCCAATGAAGTGAATAAAAGAGTAGCAAGCGGATGGAATAAATATTGGTCTATCAAAGAGGTCATGAAGAGTAGAGAAGTAGGGCTACATACAAAAATGAAGACATTCAACACATGTATTCTCCCCTGTATGACCTAAGGACAATGACAAGACCTGGTCCCTATTAGAAGGTCATAGGAAAAAGTTAGCTGAGTCAACAGACAATGGAAAGGAGTATGTTGGCTTAAGACTCGCAGATTAAATTAGTAACACAGAGTTTAGAGAAAAAACAAAAGTCACTGACATACTAATGCATATTGGCCGTCAGAAATGGTGCTGGACTGGCCACATGCTGCATTGCACTATGGATAAAGGGAGCAAGAGGGCAACTATTTAGTACCCCAGAGATAGTGTAAGAAGACAGGGACGTCAGAAAACCAGATAGGAGGACGATATTCGCTAAATGTCAGGACCACGTTGGACCAGGGTAAAACTGACAGACTTGAATGTTAAATTATATTAAGCAAAAATTATATATCGGAACTAATAGGCTATAAGAATAATAATAATAATAAGGGTTATTATTCTTACAAGAAAAGGTAAAGGGATACTATTGAAATTTTGTATACAAATAAATTGTTAAGTAAATCAATACTTAGAATACCTTTGGAAGAAATCATACAGGTAGACTAGTTCACTGACATAAGCATTAAAAAATCACATTAATATATAGCCTCAGCAAGAAAAAACAATAAAATATGGGCTAACTAACAATCACATGTTTTAATATTCATTAATGAAGGAAATACACCCTAAGTATTCACACCTTTTACGGGTCTTAGGATTAAGAAATCCTAAACACATTTCAGGGGTCTAAGATAATATAATGGATGTGAACTTAGAAAAATGTTGTGTAACATGAATTTTATTTCAATAAAAACAAAGAGTCATATAGTCAATTAAAGTATTGTATAATTGAATAAATGACAATTATTATGGTTGAGTTTTGTATTAAATAGTTTTCAAGATCTCTGTTTCTCCAACCTTAATAGACATTATTAAAAGAGAAGAGTGCTTCCTATTTTTTAAAAATATAAATACTGCAACGTCACACTTATTAAACTTAAGTTATTAAAATGTAATCTTTAAATTTGTATGGACTTATTATAATAAAGATTAATATTCCATTAATTTTTACTACTGTGAAAACTGTAATATTGGAGCAAATTAAAAATGATAAAAACAATATAAAACTTACCAAGTTACAGCATCTTCAATGAGGACTATCATTAGGTTGTAGATTCTTGCTCTTTGCTCTTTACACCACAGTCTCAATACTCTAGCTCTTAAATCTTATTACATACATGTATAACAATATCTCTACAGTACTTCACATATTTAATATAATAATAACACAACTGTTGTTAATGAACTTACGAATAAACAAAGATATGAATTGGAAAGATAACTGATATAAACAAGTATTTTAATATAAAACGATAGGCACATAATAACATCTTGACAAAATAGAAACACAGTAACTAAAAACATTAACGTTAATTATCATACTACAGGCTATAAGAAAATAAAATCTCAGATTAATCGGTGAAAATAAGAATAAATGATAATCTTATTTTGATTGTAAAATAATGTAATGTTTAAAAATTCACCTACATATCGCAAAATTCATAATTCACATTAAACAGGTCTATTTCACTCAATTTGTTGGTTTAAATCTTAACCTACGTGCATGTCTTTTATTTTATAATTCAGAATTGACAACTATTAATTTTAACTATCACTGCATTTTGTAGAACCTACGCCATATTTGCAATATGTCTATGTTACATTTATAAACCAGAATTGCCAGAAAAAAAAACTTTTTAATATATTTGATTTTGTGTAAAAATAGAAAGAAACTATGAAAAACACTATGAATATCATAACTATTATTTAATACCTATATAAACGTCACAAGTGAAGAAAATAATTCAAAGTATGAGTCACAACGACTAAAATTTTAACTAAATATACTACTAAAAGATGACAACATTGCGATGAAGTCTGTGGTCTTTTACAACAAAACCTGACATATGAACCTGAGATGCCCTTGTTATAAAATATCGATATCCAATATTGATACATTAATGTAGGATTATATAACAGATCACAATAAAATCATAGTTTATAATCTTTCTTTTTTAAACCGAACTAACTACCAATGTAGAATGTAATTACACCTATTATCAAGAGTTAATTTTTGTTCAATTGAAATTATTTGGAGGGTCATAAAACAATACTGAATATATGAAATTTATTTTTATTTACTTAGAGTACAACTGCCATCAACTAACGTGAATTAGTTTCATAAAATCGACCTGATTTTGGTCAAAAATTTTACCTAATGTCAATAAACAATAATTATGTCTACGTATTCTTATTTGAAGATATTAAAAAAAAGTCAATAAAAATATAGTCGTTTGTTTTTTTTACCATATAGACAATATTCATGAATATTTGTGTAAAAAGCACGGAAATATAAATATTCTAATGTTTTTAATTATCGATATTAAAAAACATCGATTAATAGATCAAACATATCATAAGGTTAAGCTTAAAAATAAATCACACTAATTACTAAACGAATAGCACGGTTACCAACTTATAGGTTTTTCGCCCAGATTTAGAGGGTAAATAAGTGAGATGGGATTTTTTTAGGGGTCTAAAATTTTCAGGGGTATTTTCAGGGATTTTTTGACACTAATATTTTCAAATTGATAATATTAATATTTATTTCTTGACCTAGCGACTTATAACCACATCTAGTACGTAATTCTACAACCACTCTGTGGTGACTGGCGCCACTGACTGTCATTTTATTGTCTGTGCATATATTTTTGTAAACTTGAACGTATGTTTGATATTAGCAAATAAAAATAACAAACATCATGATGGCTCGATTTACATTAAATCGAAATGGTGGATCTTGTACAACATTTAATCCATCCAATAAAATGTTAAAATTCAATGTATGTATGATTTCAAAAAATCTGAATCTTCAGATGAAGACGAAATACTTTATTTATCAGATAACTTATAATAAAAAGACTTGAAACATATTACAGTATATTATTTCTAAATCATTATATATTTAAGTATTCTTTAGGGGGACAACTAAATAATTAGGGCGATTTTAGGGTTTTTGACACAAACTTTAGGGATAAATATTTTTGAGAGTTGGTAACACTGACAAATAGTTGCAACTTGCAACAGAGCAGTGAGAGACGCATCCTTTTCAGCGTTCAATAAATAAACCCTTATTAACTTTTTTCTCGAGTGTAGTTTTCTTGTCAAATTTTACTTACCTACTCTAAATGACTAAATGACTACTTTTAAATTATAGAGCCACTTTATTAAATAAACTATGGGTAATAAAGAGTTTTGTATTAGTTTTTCGACTGTTCCAATCTCTCATTGATGTTTGGTAAAAGCTAATTTATATTTCTTATTTTAGACAACATAGTTGAAGACCAAGAGAACTTGAAGGAGTTTCTAGAAGAAGCCGAACTACAACAATATTATGAATTATTCAGGTAAGTTATTAAATTACTTTCAAGCAATTTGAATTTAATTTAGTATTTGCGAATTTAATATATCAATAGCATTTAGTTACTTTAGTTATGTAGCGCATGTACCAAGTTATTGATCAACAGAATTATATATTATGCTGACTGTGCCCTGCAGTTTCTTCTGCAACTATAGTAAAACTAGGACATGCACTTTGCTATATGCTTTGCTTTTTTCTACAGTACAGATTAAAATTATAATATACTATAATTAATCGATGTAATTAAACAAAATTTGTAGCAACAGTTGGTCAGTTGCTAAATTTTTACTAATCTTATATAGATGTACCTGTGAGGGGACGGGTTAGAATACTATAACCCTCTGCCGCTGGGAGCGCATCTCGTATCTAGTGGACTCTGGGCTCTTGCTCAGGGTCCGCTGAATCCCCAACCTTTTTTTTTTCTTCACTTCCACTTCCCACTCTATCTTCGGGAATGCAAAGCATCGACAAAACGAGAGAGTATCTCTTGTTTTTCCGATGTCCATGGGCGATGGTGGTCACTTACCATCAGGTGGAGCTCGTTTGCACCTTATCTATTATAAAAAAAATTGATTATCTGACAAAAATATAGAAGAAATTCTTCTGTGATCAAAAATGCCTTTGCCGTATGCCTTTAAGCCACAAATATTTATTTTTGGAAACCCTTTATAAGTTAAAAAAAAATAAAATCAGCAATTCATTGTAATTCATATTTTTCCTTCACAACCCAAAACAATCAATAAGATCTCTATTTCAAACGACCATCTTATGGTGAGTCTCCTTCTATCCATTTTAAAATATATAAAAACTTTGTCGGATGGCTGCCATAGTTTCATCCATGGCATTTAATTACCGAGTTCACTATGACCTCAATCCATAGCCCAGCATTATTAGTTTCTATATATTTCCATAGTCCTACACAAGCCAAGGTTTGTCCTTTGGCTCATTCTCTTAATGCATACAGGGATACTCTCCGGTTTGTGCCAAATATCTTATTAAATTAAATTGTCTAAAGGGCCTCTTAACATTGGCTACAGCTCCGTGTACACCTTTCAAAGGTCCCCCAGGTCACTATTGACCCATGATTAGAAAAGATATAAATTTGATTGCTGACATAATTGAAACCTGCAAAATGTTTGATTAATAATTTGAGGGTATATTAATTACATTACAAAAGTCTGCTCTCTAACGGCCGAAATTAATAATCAATCAACTGATCTCTTGGGATTATGGATCAAAAGCAGATAACAAATTTATCTTGGATTTTGAATTGAGATTGGTTATTAATTCGGGCGTTAAATATCTTCCTTATTTGTGTCAGCCCTATGAATTATCCGGCTTTCATATGCAAAATATCCCATTTTTTTTTGGATCTTTAACAATTTTCGAACACAATTATTCTCTTATACAATAAATGTTAGCGTGGCTTCGTAACCTTTCCTTGTATTGTTTACCCAAATTATTTTCTTCTTCCGTCAATGAAGGGATTTCTAACTACTCATATATACTATTCTGTACAAGCCATCTTGCTATAGTTCTTTATCTTAAATACTCAAGGGTGGATTTGCTAGATGACCCCCAACCCCATGCCAAAAATCCAGATAGATAATCCTGTAAAATATATAAATAATTTGTACACATCTAGTGTGATTGAAAATTTATTAAAATTTCGCATTTACATGTTTTATGTTTGATATATCTGAGATAGAAAGATTAAATATATAATGGTATGTTCTGTCAATAATAATAAATATGCACTATAAAATGAACAAAGAATTGACGCACAACAGCCAGCTTTCTCGCTTAGAGTGATCTCATTCAGGCATTTCAGTGTTAAAATATCAGCAAATCAATGCTCTGAAATATGCTCTTTACATGTAAATACACATAAAATTTTAATCACTTTATTACAGAGATATACTAAAAGTAAGTAAGTTAACACAATTAAAATTTGTTGCGTTGGAGGATTTAGCACAAATAGGTCTTTCAAGGCCTGAGCAAAGGAGGTACAAGAAACTCTACTCAAAATACTTTCCAAATTCGTACATAACGAAATTAAAAAAGCTGCTCAATGTTAACAAAAAGAATGATTTGGTAAATAATTGTTGTACTATACTGCAATATATTTTTTCTAGACTATTAGATTCTAAAGTATCTTCCTTTTATTTTAGACTAAACAGGGACAAGGTTTTATGCCGATTGATTTTCAGGCTATAGTGGATATGAATGTTAAAGTACCTACAAAACATATAATATCTATTGAGGATATTACTATAAATAAAGAACTGGGTATGGGTCAGTTTGGTGTGGTACAACAAGGAACATGGACAACTGGAAATCAAAGAGTCAGTTTTAACTTACTATTTTATTAGTTTTATCTTCAAATTTCATAACTATACTATGTATGTAATTACCATTGCAGTTGCAAGTGGCAATCAAATGTTTGGGAAATGAGAAGATGACTTCTAACTCGACTGAATTCCTAAAAGAAGCAGCAGTGATGCATAGTATAGAACATCCTAATATTGTGCGTTTGTATGGAGTTGTTTTGCATTTAGATTCTTTGATGTTGGTAAGTAATAACACTTGTAATAATTACAAATCAGCTTGAACTACATCATAATATGTAACCATTACAGTACCAGTAAGACTAAGATAAGATTTTTGTTTAGAAATATTTTTGTATTATCCTTTGTCCTATGACAGCAGGCAAACGTAGGTGCTTCCAGTTCAAACTTAATTGTTGATTAATCTCCTTTTTACCACTTTGGGAGACAAATTTCCAAAAATCCTTTATTTTTACTTGCTCACTCACCTACAATATTAAAGAAAACCCACATTAAATTTTCACAACCCTATCTTGTGTTTGAGCTGTGTGTTGAAATTTCAGTTAGATTATTTAGTCAGTTATTCAGGAATTGGTTTTAAACACATAAGGAGGTTATAATCTAATATGATTTTCTAGTAAGTATTTCATATAAAGCGGATTACCATACCAAGCCTGTTTGCTATCTAATTTCGAAATGTTATTTTTGAAATATTATCATCATAGTTAATATGTTTTTAGGTGACAGAACTGGCTCCATTAAGATCTCTTTTAGAGTGTCTACGAGAGGTTACACTTCGATGTAACTTCTCTGTAGCAATTCTTTGCGAGTTTGCAGAACAGATCTGTGATGGAATGACTTATTTAGAAAATAAAAGACTGATACACAGGTTAATTTATTTATATTTCTTGCTAATTCTAATAAATATTAAAATAATTATAATTAATATTTAATGCTATTCTCTATTTGAGTTGTTGATGTCTTATATAATATATCATATATTTGCAGGGATTTGGCAGCGAGGAATATTTTAGTTTTTTGTAAGGACAGAGTTAAAATCTCAGATTTTGGTCTATCCCGCGCCTTAGGTGTTGGTAAAGACTATTATCAAACGAATTATAATGTTAATCTCAAACTTCCTGTTGCATGGTAAGTCATAATATTATCAAAATAAATTCAGATACAACAAAATAGAACATATTTTCACCAATAATTTTTCATTTAGGTGTGCACCAGAATGCATTTTGTACTTAAAATTTACATCATCTAGTGATGTTTGGGCATTTGGAGTATGTTTATGGGAGATGTTTACTTATGGTTTTCAACCTTGGGCAGCATTCTCTGGTCAACAGATCTTGGAAGCCATTGATGCTCCTGTTTGCCAAGTAAGTTTCATTATACAACACTTGTGTAAGTTATATTTAATTATTATAATAACATCTGTTAATATTTAAATACTTTCTCTTTTATATTAGTAGTCGCGTCATGGAACCGAAAGGAAACATTGTTGATAAACCTAAGCAATAGTAGATCATATTTATTGTACAGTTCTTAGAATATGTCTGCATACTGTAAATAATTCGGCTCCTTTGTTTATTTCTCTGTAGGATATTAGAGATCTAATTTCAGTAGCGATAACACCATTTTCGAAGTTTGGCCATATACAGGAAGTTTAATGGGATACTTAAACTCATATGCGAATATATTATTATTTATTAAAGCATAGTAGTAAACTATTATCAAACTAAAATTATATAGTCGATTTAAAAATCTTGGCCTAATATTTGTCACGTATTTCCTATTGTATTTAGTCTTATAAATACGTTTAAAGGCTGCATCAGCATATATCTCAATGGAGTATCAGTTTCACATAGCACTGAATCGATTATAGTAAATTTTGAATTGCTAAAATAAAATATGTTAAGATATGATAACGACTCGACGCTTGGGAACAATATGATTTTACCATACGTTTTTTTATTGATGTTTTTGAATCAGTGTGACATACTTTCGATGATCGTTCTGCATGTCTTAAAATTACATAAATAAAATAAACACTATTACGTACAAGGGTCTCCCCTCGCTTCGCTCCGGGTATTTGAAACAATATTATAACTGATGTCCTAAAATTGAAAAAAAAAGAAAGAAGAGACATAAAGTGAGAAAAGGTATAAAAAAGAGAAGATATAGAACGAAAAAAAGAGAGTTGTACGGGAGAGAGATAATAGAGAGAAAGAAAGTGAGATGAGCTGGAATGAACAGAGATAAAGATAAAAATGAAAGTGAGAAAAACGAAAGAGATGGTGAATGAGATTGTATAAAAGAGGAAGAGAGAAAGGAATACTATATACATATAGACTTCTCTAAGTGAAAGAATTTTTATATTCAGATCAGTAGCATCAAAATAGCCATATTCAATTGATTAATTAATATATATGGCAACATTATATCACCTATGTTACTCAGGAATAGTTTTCTATTAATGAGAGAATATTTAAAATTGGATTAGTAGTTCCTGCGATTACTTCCTATATTCAAAAAAGGCCTTTTAATTTCTTCCTGCCAGCACTTTATTAACATCGTTTTAATTATGCTATCTATGGTAACACTACACTTTGTTACTCTGGCATAGTGTAGCATTCTAGCGGTAAGAGAATTATTAAAATCTGATCTTTAGTTCCAGAGAAAACCGTCACTGTACAATATTACCACGTTGTAGCATTGAAATGGCCATATCTTTTTAATTAGAATATTTATGGCAACACCACATAGACTATGTTACCCGAAAAAGATGTACCTTTCTAATTGTGACATAATTTGCAAAATTCTTTCAGTAGTTCTCGAGCCTATTCCCTACAAAGAAACATATAAAAATACAAACAATCAAATCTTTCTTGTTTATATAATAGTGTAGACTAGGCGCTATTATTAATTTATCTTTTTTTCTGATATCTTGTTTAAAATAATATTTATCTATACATATAAGTATAATAAAATTATAGAATTTGCGTGTTTGTGCTCGCATTAACTTAAAATGGTTGGGTAGATTTTAAAGAAATGTAACACACAGATACTTTAAGAAATGGATTAACACCTAGGATACTTATTATCCCAAAAATTGCAACGGTCTCGTGGTAATGGTAATAGTAATGGCTGAAGAGTTTGCACACATAATTATGCTTAATTTAACATAATATAGTGAAACGAAGTCAAGCGCGTTAAATAGTGTAGTAGTTTTAGTTAGACCTGCAACTAAACAACTGCGATAACCGTATTCAATTTCATGCAGTGGTTTTGTATAATGCACGTAAAAACTTGTATGTAAAAAAATGTAAAACTGTAGTTACATTATTGAAGGCAAACCTGCTGTACCCTGCATAAATCATTTTTTGAATTTAAATCTCCTGTGTTACGTTCACAACAACATTATTTGAATTTTTATTTTAAATATTTTATTTCAGCGTCTAGAGCGTCCTGAGTGCTGTCCAGATGCGTATTATTCGCTAATGCTTGAATGTTGGTCACATGACCCGAATGACCGGCCGAAGTTTAAAGATTTAGTACCGAGGTTACGGGCTCTTAGACCTGATGAGGTTAGTTTTTTCTTTAAAAAATTACATTTAGAGGAATAACGTTCAATTTTTTTATTTATATAGTCTTTTTTTTTAATGTAATTTATGACATTTAAATAATTATTGTTATACATAAATTTATGAACCTCTTCCTCTAATATGTGTTAGGTATGCATAAAGCGTTCTGCATCAGACCTTTGACTCTAGCCCATGCATATTTTTAGTATCTCTGCAGCGCTTTAATACGCTGTTTTGATTCATATAAATACTAGTCAACTTATGACTTTCAGTTTGACCTTCATATCATACTGTAGATAAAATCAAACCAGCGTATTATCGAATACGCTGTTTATATATTATGCAATAATATTTTTCAGGTTCAGACGACCGGAAGTTTTAAAAAGTCAGAGGATGGCAGACGGAATAATTTCCTCGAATATAAAACAGGGCAGATAATAACAGTCCTCGAAAGAGAGTAAGTATATTTTGATGGCGTTTGTATGGATCAATGTTGTGTTCATATATTTTGAACACTGGATTTACTGTTATCAACCGACTTCTTTTAATAGCAAAAAAAAACATTGTTAATCTACGTATTAATTCTGTGCTGTGTGAGCACATTTCCTTACCAAAGCGAAAACAGGTTTCTAACGTTTATTAGAATGCTTCCCTATTATATAAAAAATAATTTATGATGTTTAATAATTATGGTTTCAATAATAATGTTTACTCATGCTATACCACACCATCTATGGATTTTCATCACTTCACCTAAAAAATCCTTTCAGAAATTATACTAAATCATCTTTGTGGTATGGAGCACTTCCCGGTGGCGCTTGTGGCATGTTTGATCCCAACCAAACAAAACCATACCTTAAGCATGAGGTGAGATATTGCAATATAACATAAATGTACTCATTAAAAACATACATTTTCTATTTCCTTCTCATGCCTGCTTTATCATTTTCATAACATATCAACGAATGAAGTCTCAGGATCATTATTTGTTGTATGTTTGTGCTTTAGTTGTTTTGCATTTTTAAGTCTATAGAAATGTGTTCTTCTAAAAGAAATTTAAAAAGACTATAATTATAGCTATCACTATTTTTATAACAGTAAATGTTAATTATCTAAGATCAACTACTTTAAAACATAAATAGTTGTCTAGCTGTAACTGCCTTTTTAGAAAAACTGTCAATTCCAGAAAAAAATTTTACTGCACACAGAAGAAGTCTGTAGTTCACAAATAAAGTTTATTTTTAAAACCCCTTTCGATCTCAAAGTGGGTATATATTAATCACATAAAGTGAAATGGTATTGCTATATTATATGTGAAGTATTTTTATTAAAATCTGTTTAATTTTATGAGAGGTAGAGTATTTGTATTTATTATTTTGTGACAATGGCTACTAAAATATAATAAATATAATTGTCATAATAGTATCTCCACGGATGGGGCTGGGTTATAAAACCACGCTACAACAAAAACATGCTTTCTTTAGATACTTTTTACTACAAGTATTCACAATTTAAAAAAATATAATCGCATGAAAAGAGGTTACTAATTTTGAAAAAAGGGTTTTAGAGCATAAACTTGTAGTAAAAAATATTTACAATCACTTTTCTTAGAGAGGTTCATTCGCGCCATCACTGTCACCGCACCCAACTCGCAACTCTTCCCGATCAATACGCTCATCGCTATTGCGTTCCGACGTAAAACGACACACGTATACGGGGAAACGCACAATACAAAGGAGCATGATATCGAGTCCACAAGGCGACGTAAAGCATACAGGACACGTTGGACTCGACGGTGCTTACTTTGGAGATCTCTCCTTTCTGGATTCAGCTGGCTGTGTAAGTAGTCTACAAAGCGGAGCTACTTTAGTGTAATAGACACAGGTCTGCTTAAAATTGTGTCCCTCCGGGATTTGATGACGGATCCAGGGGTATTTTGGTGCGCCGATTATTAATATGGACTCAGTTTTTTATCATCGCCCTCAGTTATTTTCAAAATTATTATGGAAGAGCCCTTCTTCGTTAAAGCTCCCAAATGTTAGATTTATTAAAATTATCTATCTGTCTATTGATATTTGAGTATTGCATCTTCTTTTATACCTAAGTCCAAATTCTTTAAGAAATTTTTCACTTTGCTTACTCAAGACTTTTCTGTGAGTTCAAGTGAAGATTAATGTTCATAAAATAGCCTATATAACATTTTCTCTATAACATTCTCATTGATGGCCCTTTTTATGATGTCCTAGAGAATTTCTTGCAACCTGATTAAAATATTTCACCGTGTTTAAATCGATGTCAGTTAATTTTTTTATTAAATTTGTTAAAGAACAATGATTCATAGCATAAAATATGAATGTTCTCGATGTTTTTTATAATAATTAGCGCCCAAAATCTTTTAAAATCGGTAATCAAATCTCAAGGGAAAACCATTGCAGATCTGAGTCATTGCTCAGTCAATTGGCACATTAGCTTAAACCGAAACCACAACTTTCATAATTTTGAAACGTGTTTAAAATATTCATTTATTGTATCAAAAATATTAAAAGACATGTGAAAAACTTTTGGGCATCAACATTCAAATGATTTAGAATTTTTCTTTGCGTAATGGAGGTTTTTAGCGATTTATGGACTCTAAGTATTTTCGCCTATCTTGCTTTATTTTTATGTTTCGGATCCACTTACAGAAAACATGCCACCATAAATAAGAAAAATAACCACGCAATTTGTTTTTATTTAAGCCTCCTCGGCAGATAGTGACTCCGTACAAGCCATCAGAAGACTTAGAGCAGGTCCCATTGATTAACCCAAATTCGCCATCGCACTTTACTACATCAGAGGCTTCTCATTATCCTTTGTTAATGCAAAACAAGGCTAAGACGGACTGTGATGAAGTCGATTTGTCTTGTGAGTATTTTTTCTCCTAAAACATTAAAATTTCCATAAGGTTCGATTCGTTTACGTTTGATGCCATACAAAATCTATATCGTAAATTCAATTATAATCGTCTTTTATTAAATGTATAAATTTCTTACAATTATAATCTAAATGTACACATAATACGTAATACATTTTTTACAAATAAAAATAATTCTTTTTTAAATATGTATCTGACATTGAACCTAAGGGACGGTAAATTATATATGGGCGGTAATTTTATATTGATATACACACAAGTTATCTAGTATTTAAATTGGTATCAGGTGGCGAAAAATCAAAAAATCACAAAAAAACTAATAAATCGATGCTGGAGCCGACTACGAGTCTTCTAAACAAGGTATTGTAGTTAGTTATGAAAATATTCTTACATCTCATGCTTGCAAAGTCTTTCTACGCTTGTTTTATAGTTTATACAAAAACGTTTTCTTTGCTATATAATTGTTTGTTGTATGAAAAAATAATAATTATAAAACTGATAGGGGATAAGTTACCAAAAATTGTTTTCAATTTTTATACGCTACAGATACTTTATGCCCTTGTTGTGCAATCTACTTTTTAAAATAATTTGTTTAAAATATTCTAGGTAAAGAGTGCAACGCTTGGTCGCTCGTATAAAAATGAAGATGTCACAAAGAATGATGAAGTTCACGAATATCATGAAATTTCTGATACGGTAAGCGTAAATATTACATCTTCTACGGTACAGTTTTCTTCCATTTGCTATGTATACTTATAATAAAATCTTTTTGAATAAGTAACGGAAGTTGTGCGAAATAAGTAATAGAACATATAAAACAGTTTTTTTTGTTGTGTTTATTGGTGTACGAAGCTCGTTAAAACGGCTGGACATTTATATTTTGAAATTTTGGTACACGGATAAATTATAAACTGCGATACAAATAGGGTACTTTTTATCCCAGAGAACTGCGCAGTTCCTGTGGGATAGAAGGGTTCATACAAGAACAGCTAAATAGATATGTCAAATTTTCTACACAAACATATGGAATACTTTTAACTAACTAACTTGCTTGTAAGTATAGTTTTTTTATCAAAATAAACAATATTTCTAAATGATTTTTCAGGATTTTATTGTTCCGGAATTGAAAGGAGATTGCCCTCCAGAAAGTCCAATTATTGTAAGGCAATTTTTTAAAATAGTATTAAGTTTAAATATACTATTTAGTTTATTTTAATCCTATACGTACATTTTAGAAGGGGTGCGCAGACTTTAGTCAAAGTTTACTAGATGAAATGGAGTCAATCTTTAAGAGTCTCGACGAGAAACGCGATGATGAGGTAAGTCTAACAATAAATAAAAGTTTTTCTTAGTTTTGATCTAGATCAATCAGAGTAAGCTTCATAGATGATAGGATAAAAACATGATACAAATTGAATTGAAAAAAAAAATGAAATTTGATAGTTTAATCTGTAGGTAATAACTTGAAATACAATATATTACATTTTCTCATTATTGGGTCATAAAAAAAATATCATCAGTCTCTACATCAGTGATCATGTTTTACAGAATTTCGAGCTTTCTGGAGACTTATCGCTTTATGGATTCAAAGCGTCCCATTACACCTTAACTTACATTTAAATGATTCAATCAAAAATTGAAATTCTGATCTAATAATAACAATACAATTGGCATTAAAGAAGGTTTTTCCAAATTTTTCTTATTTAGTTGCCTTTCGGATCATAGGTAAGAGTAGGCTTGATTGTGATTAGAGGAATTTTATATTGCTAGTCTTTAATCTATACTGTAATGATTGAGAAAAATTTTTCTCGATTAGATTACATGAGCTAGTTTGCATTAGGTAAACAGCACTGGCTTTTTTTAGCCAAAACCACGGTAAATAATAATGTCATCATCATCATCACGACCCTTCAATGGCCCACTGCTGAGCCGGATCTCCTCCTCAGAATGTGGAGGGTATTAGGCCATAGTCCACCACGCTGGCCCAGTGCGGGTTGGCAGACTTCACACACCTTTGAGAACTTTTAGGGCACGCTCAGGAGTGCAGGTTTCCTCACGATGTTTTCCTTCACTGTTAAAGCAAGTGATATTCTATTGCTTAAAACACACATAACTCAAGAGTCAGAGGTGTGTGCCCAGGATCGAACTCGGACCTTCCGAGTAAGACTTGAAGTCTCAACCACTGGGCCATCACTGCTATTATGGCCCAGTGGTTGAGATCGCTTTAATATTAATGTACGTATACTTATATTTCGAATTATAATAAGTAATTGTCCCGTTGCAGTTTTTTAGATACTTTAATTTTTTATGGATGTATATTTTCATTTGTAATATTTAAATGCAAAGTTATGATTATAATAACGTTCTATGTGAATGTTTTAGCCATTTGAGATAAAATAGTTATAGATAGTTACAAAGTTTCGACATTTTTGACTAACATTCTCGGAATTAATCGATGTGTAACAAATTAAAATATTAGGTCGGGGAAAAAGTCTTTTCGCATTATAGTATGTATGAACTTGTAATAAAATCTCTTTGGTTATACTATTTGTATCTGGCTGGTTTTGGTATCATTCAAAGTTTACATTTTAAAGAAGATAATTCCAAATTGAAATTAGGAAAATGTGTGATTTTTATTTGTTTTTCGTACTGTGAAGATGAGTGAATCTAATGAAGAAATCGATACATTTTAAAATTTTACAAAAAAAAAAGGTAAAAATGCAACGCAAGCCGCGAAAAAAAATTTGCCATGTTTATGGACCTAGTGCAGTGTCTGTGAGAGTAGCACAAATTTGGTTTAAGCGTTTTCAATCCGGAAATTTTGATGTCAAAGATGCACCTCGCTCTGGTCGACCCATTACGGATAAAATGGATGCCATTTTTGAAAAAGAACGCTAGACCTCACACATCTTTAGCCACTCAGAAAAAATTAAGATAGTTTGGCTGAGAGGTGTTAATGAATCCGCCGTATAGTCCTGACTTTGCACCTTCAGATTTCCATGTTTCGGTCTCTTCGGAATTCTTTAGACAGTGTCAGGTTAACATCTCTAGAGGACTGCCAAAACTACTTGTCGCGGTTTTCTAATCAGAAGCCCCAAAATTTCTATAGCATGGGATGTCATTTCCCTACTTACAAGATGCCAAAAAGTTATTGAACAAAATGGTACCTACATATTTTAGTTAAATGTAAATAAACTTTATCAAAAAATGTTTTGAATTTTCTTAAAAAATGCGAAGAAACTTTTTCCCCAACCTATTACTTGTATGATAATATCTAAAGTTTTTTTTTTCCAATGGCTTTGGGAGTAAAAAATATCGAATTGTTTCAATTTATATGTCAATTAAATAATATATTCCGAATACTGATATTCTGTGTTCATTATATTAATAAAGTTACAACTTAATGTATGATACTTTATCATAATTATTCTACTAGTGTTTTTAAATATAACGCTCTTTATGTGATCAGCATTGTTATTTTTAAACGCCTTGCAATTAAATTATATCCGAAAATAGAATATATCAAGTTAAAAATTACCAAAAATTAATTAATATTAAGATATTATAAAAAAAATGTTATCATAGACGTACCAAACAACTAATGTATCGCCGGCGCGGTAAGAGGGAAGGAGGGTGGTCATTGACGCACACCGACGTTGATAAATCGTAATTAATAAATACAAAGAAAAGATACGATAATATATAATATAAGCAGGGAGAAAAAACAATAATAGTAATTTAGTCGTGCTTCGTCAACTGTTGTAAGGCAACAGATAATACTTAAAAACCTCATTGAAATAAGATGTTTAATTTTTGCTGAATTTGCAAATTTTCCAGAATTTTTAATAAATTCTTCTTGCTATCATCCTAATCTAAACCATAACGCCAGTTTAAAAATGAGCAAAATTGGACCAGCATTTCCTAAGTTATGATTTAAGTAATCAACAATATTATGTTATAAATTTTCATCCCAGCTAATATCCACATTCAACACACAAATTACTTTTAGTGGAGCTGTATCAGTCAAAATATTTTTTTAAATTAATTATCAATTAATCCATAACCTCGTTGACACTAAGATAGTGTCTGCAGTTTGTATTTTGATAATGGTTCAAAATGCGTTTTTCAATATTTAATGTGCGCTTAGTCCCCTCGGATCAGTGACAAACGTCAGTGTCGCACAACGCCGCGTGCGCTCGCATTTGTTGCCCTACCACGCCTGAAATTTGTTTGCCCTCACCTGCGTCAACACCGCGTTTCATATTTTTATTATTTGGTTCGTCTATAATTATTAAATTTGTTAAGAATTAAGTCTTGATACTTTATTATAATTAAAATTCAAAAATTATAAAGAGAACATTTATAATAATTATCATAGGAGGTATTGTGTAGGTAGAGGTGGTGGTTGGTACGTTTGAAATTTTTTTTACATTTTCGGAAATATTTTATATTTTTTACTTACAATTACATTAAAAAATACACGGCAGTAATAATGATATAGTATTTTACTATATATTTTAAGTATGTTACCAAATACGCGTACTAATGCATATTTGGTATTTGGTGCAATGTTAGAGGCGCGGTCTTTGACGCACTATTTATAGGCACGTGCCGCCGGACTCCCGGCCGGTCGCCACAACCCTGCATTTTAAATCTGTAATATCTTCTAAAATATTCATTTCAATTACATGCTGTAAAGGGCCATATTAAATTATAATAAATGCAACATGTATTTAAGTTGCCTAATTGGATAAGGATTAATGCTGTCTTCGTATATAAGCTATTATTTCTTGTAAAAAGTAAAAAATGGTTACTGTGGGTTATGCCTAAGAGATAGACATATACTATCGCGGAGTTTTTATTAGGCCTTTTTAAGGTGTACAATACTGTAGTACATTATTTTGATCTATCTCGTAGGGTTCAGCCAGCGTTTGAAATGTAAGCGCAAACAAATGTGTTTATTTACGACATCACAATATAGTCTACTATATTATGCATGTATTAAATATATAAATCTTGCTCTTCTATATTCTCTATCTATTAAAAAAAACCGCATCAAAATCCGTAGCGTAGTTTTAAAGATCTAAGCATACATAGGGACAGACAGACAGACAGACAGCGGGAAGCGACTTTGTTTTATACTATGTAGTGATTATGGGTTTCAGCTTAAATTCAATCATTTTTTTAGGACAGAATAGATTGGAATTAATATTTTAAAAAAATATTCATTTTGTAATGTTAAGTATTATCATCATCATCATCCATCAGTAGTCCTTATGTACTTGCATGTTTTGTATTATATTGTTAATGTGAATATTTGTAGAGATTGAGAAATTATTTTTCTATTATAAATCTATAAAAGCATGGATTCATACACAACATTGACATTCGTATTATTTTGCACTGATTACTTTATACTTTTTCTGTCTCCTTCCTAAATTTAAATAACATAGTTATGAATTATACTTTCAGACGAGAATTATGCAAAACGAAGTGGAGGCGGCATTGAGGTTAGTTTATAATTGATGTCTGTCTGTATTTTAAGTATAAGTTACATTTCTATTATTTATATACATTTATTTGACAAGTTTTCTTTAAATAACTATACTTTTTTCAAAACCTATACTTATTTAATTAATTATATTTACCTCAATTGGATATTTTTAGAGCTCACACTTTGAACAAAATGGAGAAGAAAAAGGGCTTTAGCACTGGAACAATGAAGCTAATGTCAACTCATGATAAGAAAACCCTTGACACTGCCGTAGCTATGGCGAACGAAATTACGACTAGGTGAATGTTTACTCAAGTTTTAGAAATAAGTTTTATTCAAGTTTATGCCACAAGTTATAAATGTTCTACATAACTATCAAAAGTACTTTGTAGAAATGTCTGATTGAAATAAATTGCTTTGCAATGCAGATGCCATAACTATTTTGATTTCATTCAATTTATTTTAGTTAAACTTTTCAAAATTATAATAATGTTAAGGTATTGTTTTTATTTAAAACAACGATTTCATTTCTTAAATTTTATTTAATATCTCATCAAATTGCAAAACTTAGTTATGTAAGGTTGTTTTAATTATGAAATAAAATGTTATTTCTTAAATGCATGCTGCAGTACGATCATTTTTGTTAGCATAGTTTCCATACTAAATGTAAACATTCTTAACGCATTTGAATGATATACTTATCGTCAAAACGAATTATTTTTTTCTTTTAGGTCTATGAACGATTTGGAAAGTGAGCAGAAACCATTGAGATCACCGTGTGAAAGATCTAAGTTTCACTTCAAATTCCCCCTCGTATCATCATTACACGGCACTCATCACGATACTGATAAAGAAGCTGCTAGTAAGTTAATAATTCATTTTTTATTATGATTGGTAAAACACTAAAGTAATGTTATATGTCACAATAGTTTCTAATTTACTGTATTGCTTCAGATAAAGCTGAACGACGTAATTTTAGCGAGGAAGCCAAAAGTGTGCCAGATATTCAGGTATAAACGCTACTGGTTTGTGAAATACTTTATTCGCTCGACATCAGAGTCGGCGGAAACGTATATTTAGCGTTGAGAGCGAAGAGAAACAGAAGAAGTGTTACCATAAACAACTTCAATTATTTCACTTTTACAGATAATAAATACTACACCTTAACAGATAATAAACTACAAATATTGTGTTTGGTGCTGCCACACTAAACTATATTATTATTTAAAATTCAAATTGCCATAACAATATCAGAAAAACAAGAATATTATCTTTATTAGTACTTAATATCATGAAATTGCGAAGAAATTAAGTACTTACTTAAAATATAAAAAAAACTCTTTTCAAAAATGGACAGTATCGAAACAAGTTTTATAGAACAGTTTAATCCACAGGCAACTTTGACAGAGGAAAGCAAACAAGCGTATACGAGTTTAATCGAGGATCCGACACCATCGTCTTCACTAATACATATTAGTCAGGAAGTGACTACGCTCCCTAAGCCATCTACAATACCTAAGCCAGCACCGAGATCTTTAAATTCAGCAAAACGATTCCATTCTTTACAGAAACAAATATCGTGTCAATCAAGGTAAGCATTTAGATTATGAAAGAATTGAGAATGGTCCAAAACTTTTAAAACTGTTATATCTATAAGTTGAATCCGGCCATTATTAACTTCTATTTTTCTCTACTTACAATAACTGACTACTCTAGAAAGGATATTCACAAATAATTAACAAATAATTAGAAAGAATTGAATCAAAATCAATAAATAAACAACTTTTTGCTATGAATTAATCTCAATTTTAATCATTTTCACATTCACATTTCTCATTTACTATGTTACAGAATAATCGCTCCAGAATCTCAAGATAATCCTGATGACGATTTAATAGAGGTAAGATATGAAGTATACTTCATAGTCGCACAGAAAAAGTGATTTTTTTTCTTAAAAATTGTATCTTAATAAATATACTAAATTTCCAGAATGCAAACGCTTTTCCATTACCACCTAGAGGCAGCAAACCCAAACTAGTAGACAAACCGAGACATTACAGGAAATATCCTCTAAAACTACCGAATTCAAGTTACGATATTAAAGTTTTACCAACTGTTGAAGTTCACGATAAACCTAAATCAATCATTTATCAGAACACAATCAGTTGTGCAATACCAAGATTCAAAGAGGATGAAAAATCAAAAGTCATAAGTAATCCAGGAATAGATGTATTTGATGGACCAGACTCGGTAAAAGTGGATACTAACCCTTTTACTACTATAGCCGAAAGTGCTGAGGCTGGGTCTAGTTCTGTAAATCCTTTTCAATGTTATTTAGAGGTAACTGAGAGTGGAGATGAGTGTGAAGGTGCTGTCGGTGGCTCAAGTGATACTGATGTACCACTTAATAAAGGTAAATCATTTGTGCGATATACAAAGATACAATGTTTTATCAAATTTACTTATTAAATTTATATTTTATTTTTATTACAGATCACGTGTCTGTTGAAGATTTATTAGAATTTGCAGATCAAAAGCCGTCTTCCAGACAACGTGGTGTAGAATCTGATGAAGTTAGAATTATGAGCAAAGTGCTAAAACAACAGGTTTCTCATATTATTTATTAGTAATCATAATATATTTTATTTATCAATGTTATCATATATTGTATGTTCTAAATTAGTTGTATTTTACAAGTAATCGTCACTTAATTCCCAACTCTTCCTAGAGGTTTCGTACACAATATAATGTTTCATTTCAATTTGTCTTACTGGTCGGGAAGACTCAGCTCCTTACGCAGCTTCTCTCTCGCCTTAATAAATTACTTCTATTTCTAAATGTTGGAGGCTTCCGACAAAGTAGATAACTTACCTCATAATCATGTTTGTCTCTTTAATTTATTAATTTTTAGGTGAATTCTGAAGAATGCCTTGAAGCATTGGAGTTTAGCGGTTGGAATGTTCATATAGCAATAAAACTATTACGAGTAAAGATATCAGTTGGTACAGATACCATACTCTCATTCCAGGATTGTCAAAAAGAATTGGATAAGGCGGATGGCGATATAGTTAAGGCATCTACTGTACTTGTTTTAAGAAATAAAGATAATAAACCTTAATATTTATTTATTTAAGAACTGGTTGTGTTTGTATGGAAATTAATTTAATTTACCTAGTTTTCTACGCTATTTATAAAAAGGGGTAACTTTTTCAATGAAATATGCTGCTCGGCTATATTCTGCTCCAAGCAGATTTACTTAAATACACATTTAAGTTTTGTTCAGTAATTTTAGAGATGTGCGTGACTAAATAAACATATAGACAAAGCAAGTAAATCGTTGGTTTGTATTTGATTTTCGTACTATTTCCAAATATATACTTTCAACTTATAGCTCACACATTTAATCATGGAATCACTTACCCAAAATCTCATTAATTCACTGAGCTATACACTAACACTCGATCATGTATTTATTAAATCACCCACCCGCTCACAAACGCTAACCTAAAGCAACTGTGTTTTATTCAAAGACAAATGTATCCTATGGGGAAATTCATATTGTAAACTATCTATACAAAATTTCACTAATATCCCTTCAATTGTACTTGCAAGTAATTCCTTAATAACCCATGGGAATTTTATTTTATCCAGGATGAACACCCTATGTTAAAATGACACATGTTAAATGAAGCTACACGTTATGTGTTGAAAATAAAATGCAATTAGTATCCTATTTGTTAATTCTGGTTCAAGTTAAAATAAAATTTCATACAAATCTTTTAAACCGTTCTTAAGTAATTCTAGCTCGTTGTTAGCCTAAATAAACATACAAACATATTTAATATGTCTAGTCTAAAATCAACGATTCTGGTTAAAAATTAATAGTACTCTTATTAACTTCTCTCAAAGTTAAATTTAAAAAGCAGGGTTAGCGCCGCTATTTGATTCTGCGTCCTCTCGTGACGGGAGGACAGACAAAGAAACAACATGTACATGCAGTTGCTGCTTTATGCTGCCCCAAACGTACGTTTCTACCAGAAATGTGAGAGGATGCGTTTATTAAGAACCAATAGAATCGTTTCATTTACCTAACCTCACAATACTTAGAATTATCCGTTTAATTATTACATTTATGGTCACCTTAAAATATGGGACACAATGGCCACATTCATTACGCTAAACAAACTATGTAACTCGAGAATAGAGTAGCTTTTTATCGGTGAAAATAATATCAAAATTGGTTAAACGTGAGCTCTCAATATCAAGAAGGGGTTGATCGTAAATTTCTATCTTCCCTATATATACTGAATTTGGGAACAAGCCCGTAACATTTCTTGTAGAGAATCAAACGTGCTACTAAAAAGGATTTTTGAAATTTTTCGTGGACCGTCTCATCGTATTCACATATACTTATTGGAAATTCCAATAAAATAGCTGTCTAGTAGAAAAAACTGAGACGAAAAGCGCATTTTTGAACAGCACTATGTTTGAACTTTTTATTATTAGTGTATTAAACAACAACACGACACATTTAATTTCATGCCTGTTCTAATTTCCGCAATAATTTAAAAACTGACCGATGAAATATGCTATGCTTCTCAGTAGCTGACCGAAGAGAAGTCAGAAAGCGTTGGTTACATGGGCTTCGAACGTTGCTCTTCCATTAGGTAATTTAACACATGATAAAATCTGAGCGCGGATGAATTTCACCATTCTCACACTCCAAGTTATAATTTGAAACCTTACGCTCGTCAGTAAATAGCATTACCGTACAGGCGAGCGTAAGCTTTATTTTTTTCAAAGCTCGCATTTAAACAAAACTGTCAGAATTAGCAAACCATTTTTATAGTTGACTAATGATACGTCAATCGAACTAACCTGCACGACAAATCTTATCTTATATATAAAAATGTATCCCTATTTCCCTTGGTCACGGCATCACGCGCAAACGGCAGGACCGATTTCGCTAATTCTTTTTTTGTTGTGTTTGTTATTGTCAGGAGAAGGTTCATATGTAACAAAAAATTAAGAAAGGTGCGGGGAAAATTAGAAAATTTAAGAAAACTTAACGACCATATTAACTTTTCTAATGTAATATTTATGGCGTTTGACAACTGTCAGTCATTTGAATTTAACGATCACAGAATAAAAGTTTTTTTTCTATGATCGTTGTTTGAATTATATTCATAGACGAGCGTCCTGCCCTCGCTTCGCTATGGGTTTTAAAGCAATATTATAATCAATGTCATCAATTGTCATCATCAAATGTCTTTCTGTAATTTTGTTGTAAAAAGAAAAATGATAGAAAGAAAAAGAAAAGAAATGCGACAGATAATATAAGAGAGGAGAGAGCAAAAATAAAGTCGAACAGAGACTGACGAACAGAGACTGATGACGACGTGTAGTTTTCTATCAGTGAAAGAATTTTTAAAATCTAATTAATAACAACGAAATGGCCATATTCTATTAATTAAAAAATGTATATGGCAACACTACATCACATTTATCACTCACGAAAAGTGTAGTTTTCTATCAGTGAAAGAATTTTTAAAATCAAATTAATAACAACGAAATGGCCATATTCTATTAATTAAAAAATGTATATGGCAACACTACATCACATTTATCACTCACGAAAAGCGTAGTTTTCTATCAGTGAACGAATTTTTAAAATCAAATTAGTAACAACAAAATGGCCATATTCTATTATTTAAAAAATGTATATGGCAACACTACATCACATTTATCACACACGTAAAGTGTAGTTTTCTATCAGTGAAAGAATTTTTAAAATCTAATTAATAACAACGAAATGGCCATATTCTATTATTTTAAAAATGTATATGGCAACACTATATCACATTTATCACTCACAAAAAGTGTAGTTTTCTATCAGTGAAAGAATTTTTAAAATCAAATTAATAACAACGAAATGGCCATATTTTATTAATTAACAAATGTATATGGCAACACTACATCACATTTATCACTCACAAAAAGTGTAGTTTTCTATCAGTGAAAGAATTTTTAAAATCAAATTAATAACAACGAAATGGCCATATTCTATTAATTAAAAAATGTATATGGCAACACTACATCACATTTATCACTCACGAAAAGTGTAGTTTTCTATCAAAGAAAAATTTTTTAAAATCAAATTAGTAACAACAAAATGGCCATATTCTATTAATTAAAAAATGTTTATGGCAACACTACATCACATTTATCACTCACAAAAAGTGTAGTTTTCTATCAATGAAAGAATTTTTAAAATCAAATTAATAACAACGAAATGGCCATATTCTACTAATTAAAAAATGTATATGGCAACACTACATCACATTTATCACTCACGAAAAGTGTAGTTTTCTATCAAAGAAAATTTTTTTAAAATCAAATTAGTAACAACAAAATGGCCATATTCTACTAATTAAAAAATGTATATGGCAACACTACATCACATTTATCACTCACGAAAAGTGTAGTTTTCTATCAAAGAAAATTTTTTTAAAATCAAATTAGTAACAACGAAATGGCCATATTCTACTAATTAAAAAATGTATATGGCAACACTACATCACATTTATCACTCACGAAAAGTGTAGTTTTCTATCAAAGAAAATTTTTTTAAAATCAAATTAGTAACAACAAAATGGCCATATTCTATTAATTTAAATATATATATCGCAACACTAAATCACATTTGTCACTCACAAAAAGTGTATCTGTGAAAAAAAAATTAAAATCGGATTAGTAGTTCCTGAGAAACCCTTCAATTTACAAAATGACCAGGTTATGGCACTTAAATGGCCATATCTTTTTAATTAGAATATTTATGGCAACACCACATAGCCTATGTTACCCGGAAAGGATGTAGTTTTCTATCGGTGAAAGAATTTTCAAAATCCGTTCAGTACTTTTCGAGCCTATTCGCAACAAACAAACATACAAACATCATCATCATCACGACCCGTCAGTGGCCCACTGCTTAGCCGGATCTCGTCCTCAGAATGAGGAATGAGTAGGGTATTAGGCCATAGTCCACCTCGCTGTCCCAGTGCGAGTTGGAAGACTTCACACACCTTTGAGAACTTATAGGGAACTCTCAGGAGTGCAGGTTTCATCGCAATGTTTTCCTTCACTGTTAAAGCAAGTGATATTTAATTGTTTAAAACACACAACTCCGAGTCAGAGGCGTGCCCAGGATCGAACTCGGACCTTCCGAGTAAGACTTGAAGTCTCAACCACTGGGCCATCACTGCTTACTGGGCCATGACAAATATACAAACAATCAAATCTCTTTATATAATAGTGTAGAGTGTAGATAAGACAGAACAACGTCTGTCTAGAAATTGAGTCCATCACTGCAAAGGACAAGAAAGGATTTAGCGGTTGGTGGATAAGTAGCTAAAGTTTTTCATAGACAATGCCAAACCATACTTAGCAAAGTGGGATAAACAAATAAGTATAAATATTGTCTCAATAGTAGATGCACACGTAAAGACGCATGCGCGAGTTTTTCGGCCTAGTTCTCGGACGAGGCCGGTCTCTTCGTGTGCATAGAATGTGTACGATACTAGGTCCTTCTGTAAGTGTGCGCTTGGCACGTAGGACGCGGCTCTCGACCTAGTTACGGTGAACACTGAACACTGCTTATACTGACGTTTTATATAATGAATAAGTTCAACTATTTGATGAGCTAACTAACTACGATATGAATAAAAATACTCTATTCCCCACTACACACTCCATATCGGTAAAATAACGCAACAAAATAAATTTATTAAAATCATAAACGTAGGTTTTTAACGGTATTTTAATTCAAAGTCAGATTATCATCAAAATTGCATTTAAGACGCTATATAAGTAAAATTTAGAAAAAATATAGCAGTACTTAAACAATTTTTAAATACTTTTATCAAAATAATAAGAAATAGATTATGTAAGTATTTTAGTTATGACAGTTATACTTACCGGCAATATATATTCTTTCTTGTTTCATTGAGTTTTTTAAAAGGACTAACAAGGAATCCTTTAAATTCTGTCATTAATCTTACTAATATTACATTATGTGAAAGTTTGTATATTTGGATGTTTAGATGTTCGGATGTCTCAATGTCGCAAAAACGGCTAATCGGACTTCAATGAAATTTGGAACACAGATACTATATAACCTGGATTTACACATAGGTTACTTTTTATCCCGAAAAAATTCGGAGTTCCTGCGTTATAGTCTATACTAATAAAAAAGAGGAAAGATTTGTATTTTTGTATGTAACGAATAAACTTAAAAACTACAGGACCGATTTCAAAAATTCTTTTGCCGTTAGAAAGCTACACTATCCCAAAGTATCATAGGTAGTATTTTTTACTAGAAAAATTAGAGATCCTCAGAAAGTCTTACTAAAACCAACCAAAGGTGCAAAATAATTAGCCATGTCGCATGCGCTGCGAAAAGTATTGATGCTAGAACATAAAATGTTCCACAATATTATATAACATATCAATATCTACAAAAATCTTCGCGAGACCATATGTCCAACTATACAATAGTCAATAGTTATGTCACTATAACTTCTTTTTTACATTTTAAAAGTTGATCGAAATGCCTATTGAAATCAGATCATGTTTTCAATACATTTGAATTATTGAAATCGGACATTCCATTTAAAAGATATTACGAAATTAAAAATACACGCCGACGGGCCGGTGGCTCCAAGCGTGCGGGAGAGCCATAATGTTTAAAAAAAAATATCCACCCGTACGAAACCGGGACGGACCGGTATAAAACATATGTTTACTGACATAAGCACCTGAATATTTTTTATTTAGCAATAATATATTCAAAATTAGTGAGATAAATTGCACTCGTGTGAAGCCGGGCGGGTCGACTAGTAGCATATTAACCTACACATTTAACTATGCACAAACAATTTAGTAACCGTTATCTCACTAGTCCTATAATATTATACAGCGGTTCCTACTAATATGGGTTACGAAAATGGCACACGTCATTTAGGACATACCTTATACAATATATGTATGTCTGTAGTAGGTCATATTGATGTAACCTACTTTTTGCCTACTGCCTCGTAACGTGACGTCAAGGGTTGTGCATAATTAAAAGGTGAGTAGAAGATAAAGAATGTAACATATAACTAATCAACGTTTTGAAGTGCAAAAGCGAAAGTTTAACCTAACCTACCTAGATCTAATTTATATTTCCTTCCAATTTACTCTTATAACATTTTAATAGTACATTATGATACAAGTGTGCTAAGTTGGTCATTACAGTCGAGGCGAAGGCGTAACTGAGCCGAGAACTGTAATGTAAGAAATAAACAAATGTATAGATAGCTCATACCACGGCGTCGCACGCTTATTATTATGACACGCAGTAGACGTATCGTGTATTGTTATTAATTTAGCGATATATATACATACATACATACACACTTCTATGTATAGAAAGAACTGTATAAATAAGCACACAAACAGATAGTTTAATCCAAGACGACGCACGGTCCACTCATTATTTTCTCATATAGTAGACGTGCCTTGCACCGTCATTGATTGAACTATATAGTATACATACATACATACATGAAGAAACTTGGCTAAACCATCGCTCCCTTCAACCAGCTTCTCTCTACCAAGTTATAAACTTTTCCGTAATGACCGCACTGATCAGGGTGGCGGAGGTGTTGGCATATATTTGCGTAGTAACATCTCGGCCAATTTCATTCTATGCTCCCACACACAGTTCTCTGGATCTCTTGAGTATTTATTCTTGGATTTAGAAATACGCCACAAAAAGATCCTGCTTGGAGTTGTGTATAGTCCAAATGAACAGGTCAACTATTTTGACAAAATGGATGAAATACTTGAAAGCCTTAATCTAGCAACCTACGACCATGTGATTTACATGGGAGACTTAAACACGTGCTTATTAAAAAATGACACCAGAGCTCACAAGTTAATTGAAATAATATCCGCATACAACCTTCATATTCTCCCCATGACTTCACCAACTCACTATTTCCCTAACTGCAGGCCCTCTCTTATTGATTTGATTACTATTTCTAATCCCAACCTTGCTGCTTTACATGGTCAAATGACTGCCCCCTTTTCCCATCATGACTTAATATTTCTCGCTTACAAAGTGCGTCGTCCTAAAGTTAGAGGCAAGGTTCTTCTGTTGCGTAACTTCAAGCATATGGACCTGGAACGCCTGAGAGAGGACGTGAAAAATATTGACTGGTCGCCACTATTGTCATCTGATAATATTGATGTCAAGGTCGAATCATTGACTACTGAACTGATTAAATTATTTGATATTCATGCCCCGATAAGACCTGTACGTGTGAGACATGCCCCTGCTCCCTGGTTAACACCAATAATAAGACAAATAATGGCTAAGCGAGATCGGGCTAAAACCAGGAATAAAAAATATCCTTCCCAGGAAAATTTTGAAACATACAAAGAACTACGTAACCTCTGCAACAGAATGTGTAGGGACGCCAAACGCCGCTATATTCACGACACAATTCAAGATCTCAACCAATCACAGGTTTGGAGATTCCTAAGGTCTCTTGGTGTGGGCAAGACCACGGACACTTGTCAAAGTGCCGTGGATCTTAATCATTTGAATAGTCACTTCTCCACTCCACCTTTACTTTTGGATTCCAATACTAAAACCGCTACCCTTTTATATTTGTCTCAACTTGTCCCACCAGACATTTCCCCATTTTCTTTCAAACCAGTCTCGGATGATGATATGAAGAAGTATGTCAGATCTATTTCCTCTAAAGCCATTGGTAGTGACTGCCTCAGTCTTGACATGATTCTTCACGTGCTGGAGGATATAGCACCTGTGATCACTCACATCATTAACTTTTCACTCACATGCAATATCTTTCCAGCACTGTGGAAAAGGGCTTATGTCATACCATTGCCAAAAACACCGAATCCTACCTGCCCAAACGAATTTCGTCCTATTTCGATCCTACCAATTTTATCCAAAGTATTAGAATCTGTTGTACACTCGCAATTATATTCCTATCTAATATCCTACGATTTGCTATGTCCTTTCCAATCCGGCTTCCGACCCTCTCACAGCACTGTTGGAGCACTTTTAAATATAACTGAGGATATACGAAAAGCTATGGATAACACCAAGCTCAGTGTGTGCATCCTATTGGATTTTAGCAGTGCTTTTAACTCCGTTGACTTTGACATTCTTCTTGGTACTCTGCGCGCGGTAAATATTTCTCCCACTGTTATAGACTGGTTCAAATCCTATCTCTTCGGGCGCCAGCAATGCATAATGACTAATAGTAACTCATCAGATTGGTTATGTCTTAATGCTGGGGTTCCTCAAGGCGGCGTATTATCACCTTTACTTTTTTCTATTTTTATAAACAATATCTCTCGAGTATTATCTTCTCCCTTCCATCTGTATGCAGACGACTTACAATGACATTGTGTATTAAGTGAGCTTCCTCAGACGGTTGCAGTCCTAAATAAAGATCTTACTGCAGTTCAATCATGGGCTGAATCCTTTGGTCTTCTCGTTAACCCTAAAAAATCTCAAGCAATAATCATTGGCAGCAGTAGACTGAGAAGTAGGGTTGACTGGAACACAGTACCTGACATCTTATACTCTGGAGTCCCGATCGCTTATTCTAATAAAGTCAAGAACTTGGGCCTTATTATGGACTGCAATTTGTCTTGGGTATCTCATGTTAACGAAATTAGTAAACGAATGCATTATACGTTTCATTCTCTCAAGCGTCTCCAATATTTTCTACCTTTTCGCACCAAAATTATGCTTGCGCAATCTCTCTTACTGCCCATTCTCGACTACGCCGATGTGTGCTATTTGGATTTGACTGAGGAGCTAGTTAACAAATTAGAGCGCCTTCAAAATCTTGCTATACGCTTTATTTTCGGTATACGTAAGTATGACCATGTTTCCTCCTTTCGCGCTAGACTTAAATGGCTCCCTATCCGGCTTCGCCGTGATATGCACATTCTTTCGGTATTATTTAATATTCTTAATGATCCCAAATCACCATCATATCTACGGTCTAGGTTTAATCTGCTTTCCACTCCAATTCGTTCAAAACGACCATGTAACACCACGATGCTTCATGTGCCTAAAAGTAATACAAATTACTTTTTGCACTCTTTTTCGGTACGTGCGGCAGAACTCTGGAACAAGCTTCCAAAAGACATCCAGCATAGTCCCTCAATTGGTTCCTTTAAAAATAAAGTAAAACAGCATTTACTTGCACAAATTTATTCCTCATAATTATCGAATATGTAAACATATTTTTATTTAGATATTACTCTATATTTATCTGTATATATGTGTTTATATGTACATGTATGTATTTATTTAAGTAAGTATGTATATGATTATTAGTGTGTATGTATGTATGTGTATACATGTGTATTATTTGTATTATTTAATAATAGTATTTTTTTGCACTATCTTAGCCCGCTATACAACACTTTTACTCACTTTCGTAGGTTGGCTGGAAGAGATTTCTTTTAGAGATAAGCCTGCCTTTGACAACAGTCTTTATTATACATTTTGTTACAATTTATTTCATGTGCAATAAAGATGTCTTTATACATACATACATACAAAGAAACAGCCATATGAATAAACATACGTAAATAGGAGTACAAAACAATCTGCCAAATATGCGGGGTATCAAACAAACAAAGTCGCGCGTATAGTTTATATAAATTCATTACCGCATTAGTGCTGTAATGTAAAGTAAAAAGCACGCGTGTGTTATGGAGCTGTTTACATTTACAAAAGTAGTGAAACAAAACACCACTTTACGAGCACACTTGCTTGTTGAAAAATATCTATTACAATAGATTATAATATAATAGAATATAAATAAAAAAAAACGATCAGAAAAGCTGAAACTATTTATTCGGATTCTACCTAATGTCAAAAAGCAAACAGATTTATATATTTTTTTTTCGAGCTAAACTATTACAACAGGTATCAAAATATGTGAAATTTTACAAAGTGTTGGAAAATTTTTATTGCGTGCCGTATTAAAGGTCTACCGCACTTTGCAGTCAATTGAATTAACTTTATATTTAATTCCCTACATTTAGTGCTAATTTTATATTCTCGAGCTTAGCTCTTGAATGTGGAGACTATAGTGGTACAAGTTCACCGTTAGAGATCACATTAAAATCATTTTAGATTTTCCGGATGTGCAAAAGAAAACAGTTTTTTTTTCGAAAACAGAATCCCTTATAATATATTTTAAGAAAGTGAGTGAAACAACGATGAAAAAAAATGTTTGGCTCCTTCATTTTATGATTAGAATAATTGTAACTTATTTTCTTTAAATGCTTATTTCATAATACCTGCAATCATTTTTAAATATTTATCCGCCTGTGAGGAATTTATTTTCAACCGACTTCAAAAAATCTAAAAGGAAGTTATCAATTCGTTTGTATTTTTTTTAAATGTTTGTTACCTCAGAACTGTTTCGTTTATGAATCAAATTAAAAATTTACTTTTGTATTTAGCAGGATATGCTTACAGATTAGTGCTATTTATTTCAAAATCCAATTCCGATGATGGGATCCTTGAGGGATTAAGAGAACTCCTCAAAACTTATAAGTACACATAAAGTGATTTTTATATTTTTAAAATCCTTTCAAGCATTTCTATTCAGAATTTATCATTTGGTGATGTGGAACTGATGCAGAAGACCACAAAGAGCCAGATTTGATTTTTTTTTATAATAGATAAGGTGCAAACGAGCAGATGGTCCACCTGATGGTAAGTGGCAACCATCGCCCATGGACATCGGAAAAATAAGAAACACTCTCTCGTTTTGTCGATGCGTTGCATCCCCGAAGATGGAGTGGGAAGGAGGAATGAAGAAGAAAAATGATGCGGTTTCAGCGGACCCTAGGCAAGAGCCCAGAGTCCACTAGACCCACATCATTAATGGGATGGGAGAGGGAGGGGGTAAGTCTGGCCCACTTGCGGCTCAACCGGAACGCGTCTATGACACTTGGCGATCGAATTCGCATTGATTTGATTGATTATGAAATCAAAGCGACTATTACGATGACAATTTAAATAAATGCGTACCATTAGTTAATGTAGCCGGAAGGTAGGTAATGGAACACAGGCAAACCACGTAACTTTGGCTATGAGTGATTTTAAAGGTAATAAATGTCAATTGGTCTGTGATATCGTAGATACTAAAGGAGTATGCCGGTTTTGATGCGGTTTTTTTTGTGTGTGTTCCCGAACATGTGGACCGCGTCGATGCTGTTTTTTCTATTTGAAAGACGATGTGATCATTACGTAGTGTTATATGTTTGACAGATGTATATATATTTTGATGCAGATCTTTTGTTTGAAAGCTGATGAACGTTGTATAATAAAATTAACAGGTGTGTCTGTCTATGACATCGTAATTTCTAAAAAATCTAAGTTGTTCTAGATATTTTTTAACTATAATTTATGAAGACCTGCTTAAGTTATTTGTTGAGTGGGTGTTGAGTTATGAGGTGCGGGTGCATCAAGTGTCATGGCATAGTCTTTGAGATTATAGTTAAGTAGTTACTTGGTAAATGGGTGAATTGAATGAGTCACTAGATGAATCGGTTAGTCTTGCGAGTGATTGGGTGATTTGGTTTTTCGTTGTAAATGAGTGGGTTATTATGTATATATTTATCTTTTCATTTAAATAAAACATTTTTAGCAAAAAATTTAACCGACTTCCAACAGAAAAATGCACCAATAAATAATTTCGTTACAGGTTCGTTCAATAAATATACCTATTAAGTACTGTTCTATCTCACTTCACGTCTGTTCTCCTGGCTGGCACCGACTTCAATAATAACAATAATTAAGAATCAAACGAACTTATCTTGTGAAGATATCTAATTATATGTTGATATCAAATTATACGAGTGTTTTAACCGAAGATGATAATATTGAATCGATCAATTATTACATTTTTGAAAAATTACGTTTAGAAAAACATAAATTCATTCATTCATCTATAGATAGATTCTGTACATGTTGATTTAGTTTTATTATAAAACGATTACTGAGATCAATATGCGTTCTTTACAATAGCTGCTAAATTAAGATGCCTTTGTGCAACGTGCCCTTAGATCAGTAGATATCGACGCATCGTCATTGACTGTGCACAGTACAATTGAGAGTCTACATCTTATTCTTTTCTTAAGTTAATTTGCGTCTTAGACTTTGACTTGATATGAAATAACGATAAGAAAAGGTGTTCAAAGTCGCTTTTTTATGTTTTTGACGAGTAATATATTTACAGTAAAGATACGAAATATAAAACGTTTTGCTGTTTTTGTGACATTTCACTAGAACCTAAGGACAAGCTTAAATATGTTGAAGAATATTTTTAATATATATTTCTGGTTTATTTGACGTAGGATACTCCGATCTATGTATATGTCGGAAACTTAAAGGGATGGAATATACAATCTTTTAGTAAGCATCGTATAGGCACAACGGATTGCCTATGATATAAGCTAGGGGCGCAACACGGTCAGGATATAACTAGACGTTACGATCTCTTAATATTCTCACAGGAACCCATTTTGCCTTGGACTTGTGAACAAGGTGTAGGCTTAAGGAATTCCTTTAAGTGATTACGACACTCACCTCCACTGCTTAGTTTCACCGTATAAACCTAAGATTAGACTAACATAAACCTAACCTAACACAAGGCTTTTTTTTTCTCGATGGGAAATGCTATTTACGCATCCCCTCTGAGTTGGAGGGGTATGTGGGACTCACAGCGAGAAGCGCCGAATACCCACTAAAACCCATCGGTACCGCCGCCGTCGCGTATTGGGTGCTGGGGGTTCGCAGGAAAGCATTCTACCTCAGCACTCAGACGGACCCACCTGCTTGGGTTCCAAACCTATACCTGGGGTCCAGTCAGTTGCGCGAATGCACGCATTCGCCGACCCGGTCTTCTCCTGCGCAAGGGGTCCGAAGTGTTATCCTCTTCTCTATGGCGTTCTGCAGCCTCCTTTAATTTGACCACAGCTTCACAGAACGCAGTCACAGCTTTCCACTTCCTCTCCTCCGACAACATACTCCTTATGAGCGCCGTCCGCGAGACGACATCACCAACCACACACTGTAGCTGGAAGCGTTGTGGCTCCCAAGCTGGACAATGCTCAAGTGTGTGGTCCACAGTGTCTACTTCTGCACCACATTCATGGCAGGCCTCTGTCGTCTCCCTACGTGCAACCCGGTGCAGGTACCTACCGAAGCAGCCATGCCCGGTAAGCACCTGCGTCAGTCTGTACGTAAGTGTACCTCCCTTTCCAGTCAACCAACCTAACACAAGGCTAACCTAACCTAAACTAACTCACACCTCTGACATGTATAATAGTTTATGGACACGTCAGTAATTTGTTGAGACTATGCTCAAAATCAATTGAACCAATTTTGATCGTTCTTTCGCCGATGTGGTGTTGCCATAAATATTATAATTAAAAAGATATTGCCATTTAATCGTCATAAAGTGGCCAATTTACAAGTTGGTTATTATCTCTAAAAGTACAAAACCGATTTTGATAATTCTTTTGCCGATAGAATGCTACACTGCACTACCCTTTGTTTCTTTAATTTTTCTCTTTTCCCTCTCGTTCATTCTCCGTTTCTTTTCTCTATTTCTATTTTCTCTTTCTAAATTTTCTCGCTTTCTTTCTCTATCTCCTGTTCTCTTTTTCTCTCTTGCCTTTTTTCTTTCTCTACCTCTCTTTAATGTTAATTCTCTCTTTCTTATTTCAATTATTGAAAACACTTTTATCGAGCGGCAACTTAGACTTTCGATTATAATTATATTTTTAAATACCCGAGGCGAAGCGAGGGGCGGTCGTTGCACGTCGGGCACGTCGGGCAATTATAACCAGAGTTATGAAATATTTTACAGACATCATTCAAAATCGCAAACCCAGCAGCAACTGCGGACCACGTCGATAACCGTATTCGTATGTTTTAACAACAAAAAAAATTGAGAATTTTTGTCAAAGACAGGTTATATAGATGATCGTACGTATGGCTTTTAAAAATGTTTCTAAAATGATTTCATTATATGTCTTTCCACGTTGAAAACTGAAAATATTATGTAACAGAATAATCATTACATAATCATTAACAAAATTTATATTTTTTTACTAATATTTAATTTTAAATTAAACTATCTACATAGTACATATTATACGTTCACCAGGCTCGGTTCTAGTTTTAGCAAACTAACGTTTTTACATCCTTAGTAGCTAACGGTAAAGTTTACCATGCTGGCGCTTTTTTATTGGCATGTTTCTGGTTTTTAAATATTTGACCTGTAATATATTTCTCTCCATTTCTCTTTTTTAGCTTTTATTACTAAGATATGATAAGAGATCAGTCTTTTTAATAACTATGACCTTCTCCCGCTTCGCTGAGATAATGGAGATTTTAGGTGAAATAATTCTCTACCTATCACAGTACAAAAACAACCTTTACACATAAATAGCCATAAACTTAACATCGATTTTCTAGTTGTTTTTCATGGTTTTGGTTTTTGCGAGGTAAACAACTTGAGATAACTTACGTATATTTTTTAAAATTCAAATTTTATTGTTTTGAACAAACAACTGCTAAATATGTTTTGAGGACAGTTAAAGAGGCAAATATAAATTCTATAAAAACCAGCCAAGTGTGAGTCGGACTCGCGCACGAAGGGTTCCATTCCGATATTTGCCAAAAATACACGACTGTTGTATGGGAGCCCCCCTTAAATATTTATTTTATTCTGATTCCAGTATTTGTTATTATAGGGGCAACAGAAATACATCATTTGTGAAAATTCAACGATCTAGCTCTCACGGAGGCTTAGTAATAGGGTCCCGTTTTTACCCTTTGGGTACGGATCCCTAAAAATCTGCTTTTTACGGTGCCTAGTCATGTATACAAAAGTCTGTCACTTTGTCAGATTGTATCGCATATAATAGTCCTAGCTTGATAAACAAAGAAAATTCAAACCTGAAATTCAATTCCAGTTCAACTGGTTTCAGCATCGACTTGTTAACCATTCATGGTAATTGTATTCAGGGGAACCAGATGCAAAAATAGCTTTTTGTCATTTTATATAGATTCGAAAATCAGTGTGTTATTTATTGAAAGTATAATAGTGTCAGGAAACTACAAAGCGTGATAATTTTGGTATAAAAGAAACCTATTCATGAAATATGAAAACGAGATAATTTTGTTGCATGAGAGAGTTGAAATAAGAAAGAAACGGGGATAATATCAAGTTTGTGCTATGATGGGTTCCAATCTGTTTGTCAGATGTAGAATGACAGAAGCTTTATTGGTATTGATTAATTGTTTAAAAAATTAAAAATGTGTCAGCTAATTGCAGTCTTCGAAGCCCCAAGCCCCCCGAACTTTATTGATTTTATATTTTAGTCTATTATTTTTTTTAGATTTTGAACTAATTATAGTGATTATTTGATAGATAATTCATTGGTATATTAAATAATACTTAAAATCCCTTTAATTAAATGGTGTATAAAACTAACAGAATCGCTTTTTTGTCGGGCGTAAAACTTTTCTTTTTCTCCTGTTGAAAAATTGGGTTTTTATATATGTATTAGGAGAAAAGAGAAATTATAATAAAGAAAGAATAAATTACCGAAAACAATCCTTTCCTATTCATCATCATTTTACAAACAGTTGTTAGCAAAGGTTAGTAGTAAGTTCATTGTTGGTCTGTAGAAAAGGGTGTGCTTGTGGATATTTTCATTAATTTACAAAAATTCTTATACTCCATTAGAAATGCACAGCCCGGCTATAACAAAGCCGTGCTTGCGATCCTCAAATATTTTATTTGCAGTGCCACGAAAAACCGGGCCGAGCATCGGAGCTGGAACTAGGGCACCCGGCCCCCACCCTAAGGGAGTGACCTATTTGCTTCCTGCTTTACGTAAGCCAGACCCGGCCTTGGCGCACTTTAAATATCACTACGATAGCCTTTGTTCTTCTCGTTGTATTGCAAGCTCTACATTTGAAACAATGTATAAAAATCTTTGGTATTTTGTGAAATTTTGCTCATATATTTATTATACTTTCATAGTTTGTACTATTATTATAATATTATACCGATTACACATACAGTAAAGACAATGATTTTTTTTCTTTCAAATATCCCTTTTTCGGATCGAATATTAGAATTTAAAAAAAAACCTCCGTTACAATACATTTTTTTGTCGTATTTTCGATGAAATAAAACTGTGAAAGTATATGAGCATTTGACGGCACGAAGAGTATCTAGAATAAAATTAGAAATACATACAAATAGCAAGTAACTATAAGCACTCGAAAGTATTAATATACTTTCACTCATTTTCAGGTTTCAATATTTATAATGAAATTTGAGCAAGCAAATAAATAGGATCTATAAGATCAGAGGTTGAATGCGATGGAGATAGTCTATCTTTTGATATCCTTAATCAGACCCAATCTCTGTGAGAGAGCGTTTTAAATCCTCTATTAGACAGGAAAGGCTTTTACCTAACCGTGCAACATTACAACCGTCAGTCACTTTAAAGAATTAAGAACAAGCGAAAGTGAAATTGCATTGGGTCGAGTTGAAATTCTAAATGTTCCAATGATTGAAACTTTCCCTTTCACTCATGGCGACCTAATAATGATTTAATGAGAAAAATGTGGCTTACAAGATTTGAATTAAAGTTTACAGTACACGTACAAAATAACACTTTTAATTCTTTGGTAGTTTTGGAACCTAGGTACCTACTTATAATTTCTAGGTTTGTATATATATTATATAGGTATTAGGTGCCATATCTTTCCTGCTGTAAATTTCAAAATATAATTATATATTATATTTCTGAATGTGAATATTATAGTTTTGATTTGAATTATAATCTTATATATAAAATTCTCGTGTCACAATGTTAGTTACCATACTCCTCCGAAAAGGCTCGACCGATTTTTATGAAATTTTATATGCATAATCATTAGGTTTGAGAGTCGGCTACTATCTATTTTTCATCCCCCTAAGTGACAAGGGTGGCCCACCCCAAATTTATATGGCAAAACAACGTTTGCCGGGTCAGCTGATAAGTCATAAAAAAATACTAACATAAATTGTAGAGACGATGGGTCCATGGGGGTCGGAGGCGCGCCGCTTTCATAAAGAGGTTTCGGCGCGTCTGTACGATGTGACCCGGGATCGGAGAGCTGGCCTGCATTTTGGCCAAAAAATTAGCATTGCTATCCAAAGAGGGAATGCTGCCAGCATCTTCGGCACCTTCCCATCTGATTGCGATGAGGCCTTAGGTTAGGATTTTAGTTATAGTTTATAAATTAATCGAAATGTCACAGTAGTACAGTTATTTACGAAGAAATAATTTCTCTTAAAAACATAAATTTAATTGTAAATATTAACACCATCGTGTTAGTCAGATCAAGATCATACATTGATCTTAAAATATACAAAAATAAATAAATAAATAATGTAGAGCATTTAATTTATTAAGTAATAACTTTAATTTTCTAACGAATAAAGTGTAATTCAAATAAACTTGAGATAATACCTAAATAATTCTATGGCTTCTGTGAAATTACGAACACGAAATCAGGTAAGTCCACCAATCTTCACTGTAAACAGAAGACATTTTTTCCCGACAGCATCACTGATAATCCTGACATCATACAGAAGTAAACAATGTGTATTCATAAATACATTTTAAGTGAAAGTATATTATATTAGCTTATGTAGCGTGTGTAAAAATTCACTATCAATCATTAGTAACGTAGCTCAATAGTGTAATTAAAAGTCGCGCAGCTTTCATAACTTTCGACTTTTCGACGAAACTTATTTTTATACACGTTTCCTAATTTTTATTAAGTAGGCAGGTATACATTAAAAATAATTGTATACTATTTCTAGAATTTATAACAAAAGAAGCCATAACCTGATGAAGAAGTATATAAGTAGGTACTTTAAGAAGTTAAGGTTATCTTAATATTAGGCGATTTCCCTATGAGAAAAATTAATTAATCGAGATTCGACGGTGTACGAAAAGTAATAACTTTTGATAAAACTGAATTCCTGATATCGATAAAGTAAAATTTATTAGTCATAGGTCATAGGGATGAAACGAGGTAGGTGAAGTTAGGTTTTTGAAGGTAGAGCGTTTCGGTGGCTGCGATAAGCGCGGCAGATGGAGGTGGGGCGAGGGGGCGCTGGAGCAAGAAGTTCTTCCGCACATACGTATAATCGTATAGAACACAATGCGGCAGCGCTCTGCATCGACGTGAGCCCGCGCGCCAGCGTACTAGCCACCGCAATACTCATAAATACGTATAACACCCCAACCGGCAAAGGCATAACGCTGTCGTCACCGGCCAGAGAGCCAGAGCCAGAGACACCGCGACCACTGCACCACCGGACCGTCGCTGTTGCACGTTTCCCGCCAGGTGAGTGACGCTTGCGTTCCTAACCTATATATCCTAAACCTGCGATTTCTCCCTACTGCTAGCGACATATTCAAGATTCATCATCGCGTATTAACTGATAGTATTCTAATATCCCAAACATTCAGCAATTAACATCCGACATAATAGTGCATATAACATAACTCGACTAAGTTTCAATTGGGATGATTTAGAGTAGTAAATTCAAAGTTCATTACTATTTCTAAAGCAAAAATGTTAATAAACGTTGCAGGATTCTCTATATGACTTATAAGGTAACAATTATGTTAATTTGGTAATTATTAGGCATTTATTATAAGACAAGAATCTAATCATTCATAAAGTATCGGGCTTTAGATGTATTGAATTGAATTAATTGTCTTTGTTATATTCTTGTTATAGCTTAAATTTTGTTAAATAATTCCTAATCGTAATTACAACGTACTTTAACGAAACGCTATGTTAAAACAGAATCGATCAAAGCAATGATTATTAGAAGCGATGAACGGAAAGATTAGATTAACTACAACATTCAGTGATAATGCTAGTTGTACCTACCTTTACAATAAATTTACAATGATTGGTTCTACATTTTTATAAATGTGTATTTTGAAAAAAGAAACAACTCCATTTCTTATGTTTTCTTCCTAATTATACTGATTTTCCACTTGTGATCAGGGCTGGTACTCGTATATTGTAACGTCAAGTACACATTCATACAAATTTGATTAATATAGAGAAGGTATTTCGAGTTTAGTAATTCCAAACAAATAACCAAAACATTATAAATAATAATTAAATTACATTAATCTCATGTAATCATATTTACTCTAAGCAGTAATTTTAACTTAACTAAGCTTTAGCTAAATATAGCTAATGGTTCTAATGAAATTTATGTCTTAAGATATATTTTAGTTAATAGTTTCTTTGTTATTGGAATTTGATGACAAAGTTAGTACTTATATTAATAATTTTTTTCACATAGGTACACTTGCTTATTAAAATGTTTCACACCTCCTTGAATTATTTACTAATATTTAATCTAAATTTGTATACACTTGTATATTCGTATTTAAGGTTGTACCGAGTTAACACAACAAGACTAGAACATTGGAAAGGATTGTTTAGTTGGCCTAATATTATTGTATTCGTATTTCTTTGTAGTATAAAAAATTGAAACTAGAGTAGAAATACTCAAAACATTATTTTATTCGTGGAGGTACTTCCTCGATGCAAGAAGTCGATTTTGGCAACATTGTAACTAACTTTAGTTGATCTCTCACAACTCCTCTACGTGTATGCATTAGACCCATAACAGGGTAGATTGGTCGCCTCCATTGGGGCCTTGGTAAAGCGGCTGTCAAAATATTATTGTATTCGTATTTCTTTGTATTATAAAAAAATTAAAGTAGAGTAGAAATACTCAAAACATTCTTTTATTCGTGGTGGTACTTCCTCGATGCAAGAAGTCGATTTCGGCAACATTGTAACCAACTGTAGTTGATCTCTCACAACCCCTTTACGCGTATCCATTAGACCCGTAACGGGGCACAGCGGTCGTCTCTACCGGGTGTCTTGGTAAAGCGGCTGATAAAATTATGCTTTGCCTACAAATTACGTTAGCGGCTGCGCAGTGACGGTGCTCTAGTTATTTCGGGTGCTGTCCTAGATCTGAACGAGGTCACTTGAAGCGCGGTTTTCATCATCAGAAGCGAGTTTTATTCGATGGGGCCGCAGCGGGCTGCGCCGTGCACGACCTCGGAGATATGTTCATGTTAGATACGCATTACGCATTAACGCGCAAACTCGTTCGCGTCAAATCGCGACTCGTTTCTGAATGATTCGACCGTTCCTTGTTATGCTATAACGGCGTTTTTCCGAATACTTTTTCGCTCATTTATCGGCTCTTGACACGTGATTGTATTACCAGGGCAGAGACCTGCTTAAATTTAGGCAATCGAGTAACAAAAAATACTTATTAAAATACAATTACTACAATTCTTTTATATGTCATATTATGACTACTTATACAGTTTTTCTATTATTAGTAGGCAATTAATTGTAGTAGAACTGATGATATTTAGTTTTAGTAAATTAAATGTAGAGTATAAATATCTTACTGGTAATTATTTTAGAAGTTAATAAAGAACCCATGTATGATATTAAATTAATTGTGCGAAACAAACGGCGAAGGGGAGGTACCATTAGATCCAAAGTAAGCCAAGGCCGACTTGGAGGGGATAACGTTTACACGTGTGACCTACATAAAAGCCGAGCGAGAACGGAACTGGCCGACGGTATCCGAACTCTCGCTCTACTCGCTATTTGCTATTCTTTCTTTGATCAATACGGAATGCTAGCTATATTATTATCACAGTACGTTGACGTTCCGTTCTAACTCGTTCGCGTAGACATAATCCTTCCTCAATCGCAGCATAGTGCGAGTATTTTCAAATATCTAGTCTAACGAGACACGTGGCTCGAGACTACGTACGAGTCGTACAGACAGGTCGCTGACCTGCACTAAGATTTTTTGAACTATTGTTTTGAAAATCATGACCGACTTATATCGTGTACTAATAATAACGTCATCTTAGAACGCCGATGGTATTAGAAACAAAACTGAAAACCCGAAAATAGAGTCGCCGTTAGCTGCGTAAACCGCGGCGGTTGCGTCGCACGGAACGGAGTGCATCGATCGCGATTACATCACCACTTGCGTCCTTTCTCTGCGCGCGCAGCACGCCCAGCGCTATCCCCCCACTCCCCGCCACCCTCATCGTGAGAGCCGCACCTCTCCCCTCTCGCGGGGATCCTCATTCCTCACTACGCCATCGCACTCCGTTACGGCTTCTATGCTCGGCTCTGCCATTCGCCTTTCGCTCGTTCTCTGATTAAGTCGTATCTACATTTCTGACACACTTTTGCGGAAGTTTAACTTTATCCAACAAATTTAATATTAGTTAGTTTCTTGTCTCACTGATATCGCGTTTGACGTAACGACTTATACGAAATTTAAGTGGCGTTTTTCATTTAATTTTGTGTTGTTTACTCTTTTGTTTTAAAATGTGTTAAGATTTCTCTTATTTTTATTTCGGATCATTTAACTATTTTATTTTTAATTAAAAATAATACACTTATAGTTCATTTCGTGTAGCGGTGTTCAATTATAAAAATATTCCTATACTTTAATCATGTGATAGCGCGTTCACTGTTGTTAAATATTGGCGGGAATTATTCTTTTCGGTTATTTCAGTAGAAAAGAAGATAAATAATCTGAAGAAGCAAGAAGATTATAATATGTCAGTCGTGTAGGTGGGAGGAATTGATTCGACTTTGCTTATATCAGTCAGTCTTTTTCTCTCTCCTATATGGTTGGCATCCTATACCATCGTTGGTGTCAACATCGCTCCGCTACTCGATCGACTAGTTGTGTCCGCAGTGACGTCAGAGATTACGCAGACTGTCCTTTATTACACCTGCGAAATCGCTGAATTTTCTGCTAGTGACATAGCGATAAGTATTTCTTCCGTCTAAAATTAAGAAACACCTGTAAGCGTTCGGTTTAGTCATCGCGGTGTATGACGAAATAATCGTCTCTACTCTGCTAACGGCGGGAATTGGGCAATCCGCAAGCGAGCGGATGTGCGCTCGCGCGGTGCCCCTCGTCCCGCGTCCCTCACTCGTTCTTCGCCCTCTCTAAAATTTCAACTCTTGCTTCGGTTAGCGAGAGTTGAACGGAACAATTACGACAGCATTTAATTTTCTTTTTTATCATTCCAGCCCTCCTGTTTGCGACGTGGGCCAACCATCATCATTTATAATTATTTGCACTTTGCGATAAAAATAATGTAAAGCATTTTGCGACAAATATTGTACTCGTGATTAAGCACTGCGAATATTTGGGTATAGGTTTAAAATTTTAAAATGTAAATATTAGGTAAATTTAAATAACTAACTTGTAACTTTAATAAGTAACTTGGTAAGGTTAACAGTTCACAAAGTTTGGGCCACATGGGCGACACACCCCCGAGACTGGCCCGCCCTCGCGCGCACCGCCCAATAGCGTGCCGTTACAAACTTCAACATTTCGATACGAAACTTTATAGCTAAGCGAAGTTTTTATTGTGAACTTACTGTACTTAGATCTTAAAAATGTAATATTGTATCCTAGAAAATATGTATTGTACTTTTTCAAATAAAATTGACTGCTTACAAAACAGAATCTAAGACTTTTCATGTTAACCTTTTTTTTAACCCTTTTAATTTTTATTATTTTTATTTAAATTTACTCAATCTAAGCAATATGTAAAGTCAAAACATAAAATAAATTTTAAAATTGTATCAAAGAATTGAAAAAATGTTTAGATAAATATTCCTTTTAAACTTAGCTTTCAACAAAATTAGAAAGCTCAAAAGAAAAATCTACCATTTGATAGTAAGAGAAAAAGGAAATACAAGTACCTACCTACTACGAAGAGAACTATAGATAGCAAAAATTAATCTACTAAAAGAAACTAGATATATTTTCTATATTATTAATTCCTATATTTGAGAGTAAATATAATATTAAAATGACAAAGAATAACATAAGAACTGATCGACCATTCAAAAACTTACTATTGTAATCTATAGAGATAGTAGGTATATATAATTTAATATTAGGTATATTAAATTGGTTTTAAGTAAAGCAAATGCTAAAAAAGTCGGAAAACTTTCGGCTCTCTAACTAAACCTGATATATATAAATGGATCTAAAAGAGTCTTAAGTTATGTAACATAGATGCACAAAAGTTCTGAGACTAAAATTAGGTTTATTAGATTTAATAAAAAAAAATAAACGATTATTAGAGTTCCAAACAACATTTACTTACATACTTAAAAATGGGACAATTTTAATTTGTAACAAACCTTCTTATAAAAAAAGTTATAGTTAATTATAATTAATTATAGGTGACTCTATATTTAAAAAAAATAAAGATATAAATTGGTTTTCTATTTCTGAGGGTAAATATTTTAGTTAGTATTAAGATACAGTTTCACCTTAATTTTAGGGATTAGAAAAATCCCTTTAAAAACAATATTTAAAAAGTCATGTACTTTTTACTCTGCTAATAAAGCAAAAGTACGTCAATTCTTTATTGGATCGTTTAAATTGAAGAATATCATCTACTTACCTACATATATATTATATGATAACTAGTATCAACGGAGAGTCCAAACTTCTGGGACAAGAACCGTGAAGGTTTGTATGTGGACTTCTTTGTCTCTGCAGCTGAGGACGAAGGAAGGGTTTTTGTAAATTTAACGATTAATGTAATGAAAAAGATTTGTGTGAATATCTATCATTTATAAATCCATTATGGTTTAACTGTAGTTATAATATAACAGGCTATTGAAGTTTCTCTATATATGTAGTTAAAAACAATTATAATGATTAGGTTTTTTTACAAAATAATAACATAACATATCGTACTTAAACCGTATATTATGTAATCCTTCAGATATTGAAAAGTGATGATAAATTTACACTAAGTTAAGTTTAAGTAACCACGTGAAACATTTTGAGTTCACAGACAGACGCTTTAAATTTTGAAACTTTTTGTCACTCCTCTTAAGTTCGCCGATTCGACTGAGAATAGGTAGAGCAGTTATTTTAATTAGTATTGCTTACGATTTCCTTTTTTTAATAAATTCTAATAGAATATTCGTAAAATGTTTTACTAAATGAGGTAATTTGGTGCAGGTGATTTAAATTAAAGCAGGTGAACTTAAAAAGTTAATTTTGCTATCGAAGCAGCTGTAGGCAGGGTAGGTATATATTGTTGTCAGGAAATACACGATAACTGTGTCCTAATTAAAATATTGCTATTCCAAAATATATTTTATTACTACTGATAATATAAAGTAAATTTTGAGTTTGACTTCGAGCAATATCCTTTGCAAATGTTGTAGTCTGAATATCCACACGTATAATTACCCGTATTATAATTAAGTCAATTATAGAAAATAAAATTGTATAAAATTTTTACTATTTAAAAAAAAATCGTTTATTTTCTGTAACTACGCTTAAAAATTAGAGACTCAATCTTCTTCAAGGATTGTTCTGTGAGTAAAAATAATAATTCCATAGTTCAATTAAACATACACTTCAACCTATCTTATTTATTGAAAATTTATTTAAAAAAAAAAAAATTAACTATAGGTATAATACATCTCATATTTAATTCCAAGTAAGATTTATCGTTATTTTTGATATATCACGTTAATAACTAACAATTTTAATTTCAGTAGATTAGATCGTCCCCAACTTTATATGATCCGTAGACTCCTTAACTTTTTACTTAGTTTCGCTTTCTTTTTGGATATCCCCTGTAACTCATCATCGTCTGTGACCCTCAAGGTTTATATAGAAGACTGCTTTAGATAGTGTCAATCATACAGACATACCTATACGTCAGAAACATTCTCATTAATTGATTTAGGCCACGTGGTTGATGTCTAAGTGCCTGGCTAGACAGATTATTTTTAGAACTGGCAGCTGAACTAGCTGTTACTTAGCTTATTAGTGCTAAGTCAATATCAAGGCGATAGATGAGGATGCGGGGATAAATTAGGCTTATTTGAGATTCCATTACTAGGTATATCTATACATATAAGAAAAATGTAACTTATCGAATGGTCTGTACCTACACTGTACTTTTTATATTTTTTTACCCAGAGAACCAAGGTAATGGTTTATCAGGGAAAAGCAGGTAAAATCATAATAACTATTACTACTTTTAGTCTGCGGAAATGCGCAGTTTTTATTTAAAGAAAATTCACAGATATTATTAACTTATTATTATAAGGTCTTAACGATTAGGGGGTATGAAGGGAAAGAGGGGCGGTCTAATTGAAACGTTCTAGTTGACAAACAGTGCAGAAGTTGTTATAGATCCGACGTGGAGGTCAGCTCAATCAGTCTATCAAACTTCTAGACTGTTTATAAAAAGTCGAGGCGTAGAAGGAGGGAAGCGCCCACAGTAACATAGTGCGAAAACACGTGCGAGTTGTTGTAGAGGCGAACGTGAGTTTACTAACTGTGTTACGCAAGGACTATGGGGGAACTTTTTGCGCAACAAGAATACACTGGAATCTTTAATTACCTAATAGTACCTAGTAAATATTTTAATAAATAATTTAGTCTTATATCGAATTCGTATAGTACATGTATTTCATTCATTTATCAAAAATTTTATGTGAGGGGTTATTAGTATTAACCTAAAAAGATTAGGTTAGCTATTGTTTAATCCTTTAGGAACTATTTATTACAGTCAAATAAAAATATAAATAAATACCTAGAAAAATATACTTTTTCATTTCTTTATACGGATAAAGTATTGTTTTAATTGTAGTACTAATAGGTATTTGACTTTCAACATCATCAATTTCCGCATGGTTGATAATACTAATTTGAAATGCATTAGCTAATGCCTAGTTCAATTTAGTAGATTGGGTACATGCAGGCAGTATGAGACCTAATGTGATTAAAATATACAGATATGTCTTTAGATTAATTTATCCCCTAAATAGATACCAAAGAGATAGTTATTATAGCTAAGCTTATCCCTTAATGAGATATCAAAGCAATAGTTATTATAGCTAAGCATGTTTGATTAGTCGCCTGCTTTGTCTAAAATTAATCAATTCAGATAATCTTTCAGATAATCCTTTACCAACAATACTTGCTTGTTACCAACAATAAATAAGTAATTCTATTAGTTACTGATATTTCCAGTATTAATGTAGGTACCTCAAAAATTAAATCTGCACTTTTTCTCACTTTATATGATTAAAGGTTAGGTATAGTTCGTTTTTACACGTCGACTATGTTTTATATATAATATATAGATTTAGACTAACACAGTAATAAAGCGATAATATAATACAAAATCTAAATCATGACCAATCTATCCCGTAGAAAGGGATACAAAAAATTCTTTTTAATTATATATAAAATTGATTTAATTTATGGTAATACTTATTTTAGCTTTCTAATACTAAACTTAAATATATGTGTTTTTTATATTCATTATATCTATGACATATAACCTTGTAACCTTCACTCCCCTTATTATAAACATCAAAAGAATATACAGAGAAGTTTTATTTGTTTTAAAACATTGATTATATAAAAGTGTTGACGAAGTTCTTAGGAGATAAAAGTTACAGGTATACGAGCTGAAATTCATATTTTATTTCCCTGGATAAACTTTGAGTCTAAGTACAAAGTTTCGTCCATCTTGATATTGACATTTAGAAAGTTAAGTTTTATAACCTAAGTTATAAGATTCCTCGAAACCACTCATACTTCTAGCAAAGTACATAGTATTATATCTATTTGAAATCAAAGAACTGTATAATTCAATAAAGAATAAATAAAAGATGCTTGATTTATTTAAAATCATACAAATACATACTTGCATGGAACTGTCTGACGACAAATTAAATTCCGATTGCGTTTCCATGGACCTGAGTGCTCCCAGGAGAAGGCCCTGGTCCTCAACTCTAGCTTGCCTTTACTGGATGGTTGGAGTAAAAACTGACAAGGGACAGATTTTTTTTCATATATTAGGTTGGGGAAAAAGTTTCTTCGCATTTTTAAGAAAATTCAAAACATTTTTTAATAAAGTTTATTTACGTTTAACTAAAGTATGTAGGTACCATTTTATTCGATAACTTTTTGCCATCTTGTGGGTAGGGACATGATCCCATTGCTATAGAAATTTTGGGACTTCTGATCAAAAAACCGTGACAAGAAGTTTTGGCAGTCCCCTCGTGATGTTAACCTGACACTGCCTAAAGAATTCTGAAGAGACCGAAACAGGTGGAAATCTGAAGGTGCAAGGTCAGGACTATTTGGCGGATGCATTAACACCTCCCAGCCAAACTCTCTTAATTTTTTCTGAGTGGCTAAAGATGTGTGAGGTCTATCGCTATCATGATGAAAAACCAAACCCCTTCTATTGATTAATTCCGGCCGCTTTCTCTCAACTTCTTGCTTTAATCTCATCAGTTGTTTGCAGTAGAGTTCAGAATCGATGTTCCTGCCTGGTGGTAACAGCTCATAATGAATAATGCCCTTCCAATCCCACCACAAACACAGCATCACCTTGTTGCGAGTTAACCCGGGTTTCGCCACAGTGTGTGAAGCCTGACCGGCCTTTGACCACCACCTTTTTCGCACGTTCTTGTCGTACGTGATCCACTTTTCATCACCAGTTATCAGCTTCTTCAAAAATGGTTCGGTTTCATTACGTCGTAAGAAAGAATCACAAATGACGGTTCATTAGGTTTTTTTCAAATGCGCCAAAACTGTTTTGTGGTCAATTTCCAGTTCTACAGCTACGTCGTAACCTATTATTAACGTAGTCCTACCAAGCCGGGGATGGTCGTTGCGTGCATTCTCATACTGCAGACAAGGTATATATGGAATGGAACAAACGGAACGGAACAGAACAGAATAAAAGATTATGATTATAACAATTATATTTATATCGATCTAGCTATATTTGTCTCTTATTATACTTTCTTTACATTATAGTACTTAATTATAAACGTCCTGCTATTCATCATTTTTACAAGCTTTTATTTAACTTGATTTGTTCCTACATACGAACAATGTAGGTACATACGTTGTCCACCAAATTTATCAAACCATTTTCAACAATTTCCTGGTATCCAAATGAACTGAATAATTTTTTATGGAATGGTTATATAAATACTACGACAACACAATATTATTATTTGTTTGAGCTGATTTGATGATGGAGTCAATAGATTAAGACTGATACTTCCTGATGACAAATGTTAGGGTAACGAATTTGGGCTTTTGTTTTTTTGGTCATGAGTAGTAATAACGTATATTTAAATTTCATCATAATTTTATACTTAATAATAATGTTTAATTGAATATCCATATCTGTTTAAGCATCCAAATCCTTTGTAATAATTTTCAATAATAGACTTATAACGGAATCATTTTGCGTAGACGATAAAATAACGTTGAGTTGAGGTTAAAAATAGATTGCATTTCGTAATATTTTTCAAAAAAAGTACTTTTAAAAAGTAAAAGTATAAGTAAAAGTATACTATTACTGCAAAGGAATCGTTCAAGTATTATGTAAGTAGATTTTCTGCAATTATCCTCTCCCCGCCCCCCATGTTAGTATAAGTAAGTAACGCTCTCCTATGCTTGCCTAACCATTGGTACATACATTTATCAATATGACCTTCCTTTTTATTCAGAAGAGGAAACCGGATCGGCAGTGGACTACTGACGGATTATGATGCTTATATAAAGGCTAATTAACAGTCCTAAGTTGACACATGAATTCAAGGACTCTGTCTTCGATGACATTGGATAAACATCGTTCCTTTTATGGCATTCGTCTAAATTTTGAACTCTGCTTTTCAATTCATGTGACCAGGACGAGCACCTACAGTAGGTAAATTATATAAGTAAAATTTTTATCTAGGTATGCTTTTCAATACCATTGCAATAATTTATAAATCAAAACATCATGTTTCAGTCATAAAAATATTGAGGAAAATAAAAATGCATTCTTACTCATACTATATTATTTTCCTTAAATATACATATCTATAAATCTATTACATGACAAATATTTACTTCTTACTTTGGTTAAAGTAAGGTAGGTAGTAAACTTATTGCTTTTATGGTAGGTTTATGACATCAAATTGAAGTTTTCTTAGTTAAAAGTTTCCATGTTCTATAGTGCGATCTACTAGAGGAAAAATACGTGTGATCAGTGTCCTATTTGTATTTCAAATTGTTTACCGAGCATTCATCGTAATTGACTTGTGGCGTGATACACAATGTCATAATGGACATCTCTGCATTGCGGGGCTGAGTGCTGATTGCTCTTGAGTGTATCCTGTTATATAATGTTTGCATAGATCAAATTGTCATCTAGTTATTCACATATAATAGCAAAATATTTTTAAATAACAATAAATTTAATACATCTGCAGCAATAAGACTTTGAAATCCAGTTTCATGCAGTACCTTTTACGTGATGCGAGTACAAACATAAGGACTGATAATATTAAAAAAATATTTGTTTTCATATTATGTTTGCTTAAGTATCTTCTTTGCAAAGACATTAAATAAGAATCACAAATTCGAATGTAATGTTTTGTTACAAAAAGTAATTTAAATTAGGTAAATAAATTTAAAAAATTACACTTGTAGCGAATCACACTTTTAGGGATTCAATAAAAAAATTTATATGATCATGATATTATAAGTATTATATATGATCATAAAAGATGCATAGTTTTTAAAGTTTCGTCCGTCTGGTTAAAAGTGGAATGCTGAAAACGTACGCTTTTATTTTAAATTGGTCTTTGAGCTAAAAGTGTTTTCATGTTGATCCTAAATACAGACAACATTTCAATAAATTAAATTAGCTATGAAAAGTAGCATTAATAGTGTTGCATTAAAATGAATTCTTATATCTATGCATTTTAAAAGTTTAATGAATAAACTTAAAGTGCGTAGTGCCTATTAGAAAGATATTTTAATTAACCATAACCTTTTGTTAATGAAAATAACATCCTAATGAGCTTTTAACATAAAAAATCGAGACAGATGTTGATAAAATTTTCACAAGCACAATTGCTTAATAAATGTATATTGAATAAATCAAATACCACTTCAAAACTATTTCTTTGATGTACCTATAAAAAAACTTTTTAAAAATCTACCAAAGAATTCTTAAAAGGTGGTTCTAAGAATTTGGATGGTGTTTTATATTGAAATCAGAATATAATAAGTTTGTTTGAGTTTAACAATTCTGCTTTACGTATAACCTAAATCACTGGAAATAGACGCATTGTATCAAATAAACATACTTTATATTTTTTGCACATTTCGTGTTCTTTACTTCCCGGACGAAGCCGAGGCAGGTCGCTAGTAATATTTAACAACACAACTATTTACGAAACTCTTATTATTTTGTACACTCAATTACGGCTCTAGTGCTCTACATTCTTCCTCCCTCGCTAGCTAGCAATACGACTATAAAGTATATATCTGATGATTATTACTCATCCATATTACCTATAGGTAATGACGTGTGGTACTCATATACTATATGATATCTAGTATTTATAATATGACTCATTAGAATATTAAACACAAAGGAAGACTGGAATCATGCGCTATATATATCGACGCACTTCTACGTATCTTCTTATCCTTAACTTACTTCTTTACTAATATTATAAACGCAATATAAAGAAAGTTTGTGTGTATGGATGGATTATAATTTACTATTGGAGTTCCACTGATATTAACCTTACCTAATAGGGAAATTTGTACTACAGAGTTAAAATTAACTAAACAAAAAAAAACTACTTACAGGTGCCATGAGGTTACAATTTTGTTATATTACAAAGTTAAGAATCGATAAGAACTCAAAAAAAATTGACAATTGATTATGTATAGACTAGAGAGTGAATTTTCTCCTTACTTATTTATTAATTAATGAGCTTACTTAATGCCAAACTTTCAAAGGCGAAGCGTAAATATTTTTGAAAGTGTAGCCGACTAAAAACCCACAAAAGCATTTGACACTATAAAAATTCGACTCTTAATATTACAGCTAATATAATAAAACCTTCCGTAATTTTTGAAGAGTCAGTAGGTCAGTGGTTCAGGCTTTGGATTTACGATCGATAAGTCGTAGTCGTAGATTCAAATCTCAGCCATTGGTCTACTGATGATTGGACAAGCATAGCTTAGTTGGAAGGGTTACCAGTAGCATGATATTTTTGAAAAAGACATACACACATACGGCACATATTGCCGAAAATAGAACCTCAGTAGAATTATATGTGTCTTATAGCACTCGAAAATAAAAAATATTGAAAACTGTACAAATAACAAAAAATATTGTTTTGTTTTGGATAACTGAGTATGACCTATATCGATGCATGGAGTGCAAAGCAAATTTGTTACGGAAAAGTTTAGTCCTCAATGTAGATTATACGGCACTCGGTGTTTACACCCTGGACGATGAACCGGAACCGGAGGACGAACGCGACAGACTAGGGAGATAAACATATTTTTCTAATAGTTATTTTACATTGTTCCCGGACGTATAACAATATATTAGATTTGACTAAATCACAAACAAGCTAGTAACAACGTTGCTGCGCAAATTATACGATTGGATCGGCAATATTGAGTGCTAGCAAAGCCTTTGTGCGTTCTGTGCATAGAATCCGTGGTTCTACGTATACTATTTATGCGCTAGCTGAGTTCAGACGTCATTAACGGTCCTATTTGCTGGTATATTAACAAACATTCCACAAACACTAATAGAAAACAAGTATATAATGCACGAAGTATATATAGATAGATACATTTATCTAAATGTTATATATAAAATTCTCGTGCCACAATGTTAGTTACCATACTCCTCCGAAACGTCTTGACAGATTTTTATGAAATTTACGTTTAGGAAGGTAGCATAATATAAAAGGACTGGGCCATAAAGAAAATATGAGATGGATCCAAATACAACATTACTATTTAGATAAATCTATCATTTCATTAAATTAGTTTTTTCTACCTACTATTGAAAAGACAATCGCTGTACTTATACATAATACTTATACAAATAAATCGTATATTATATCAAACGACCTAATTTTCATAAGTATTTTTTAAAATTAAATTTTTCATCAAAATATGTGTTTTATAGCTACTGATTTGTACTGAACAGTAAAGAATTGGATATCTCCTATGGATTGTCAGCCAATGTAGTTTTATGCCACATCGATTCACCTTTGACACTGCACCGTCAGGTACGGAACCGCCATTAACCCGCTTTTTTTATTCTACTTATTTCTCTTTCTTTTCTATATAGAGATAACCCGATGAACAAGTGTCTGAGCTCTTTGTCATGTTGATGATCCAATGAAGTAACCATTGTCTAATGAAATTTTATCAATGATTCATGCAATTATGACAATATTTTTATACAATTTTCGAATAATTTGAGTCTTTGATCATTTGAATATTTTTGTCGCAGATACACCATGTATATCATGTTTATACAGATTTCCCGAAAACTAAAGTATTTCAAAGAAAAGTTCCTAATGGACGAGTTTAGAATGTATCAGTAGAAGTAACCGAGTATTCGGGTACATTGTACCTACATATATTAATCGCGTAGTAAACCCCTGTATACACTATTGTACTACAATTATTTTTCATCGTTTTAATAGACAATGAAGAATTTTAAAAGTTCAAATGACTAATGTAAAACATGAAAAATAGCCCCACCTATATTAACTTTAGATTTACAGGTATGTTTTCCATTATATCTGTATATAATATTCTAGCCAAATGGGTCGAGCTATTTTAAAATGTTGCAGCGACATATTTGCAGATAGACTTTTATATATCTGAGAAGATTTTTTAAAATATAGGATATAATAAAGTTCCATAGTAATGATTAAATTAATACTGTACCTACAAGACCCGAGGGTAGGATCGTAAATGAATTTGCCTACACATTTATATTCCAGACCCGGTTTTGATTAAGTTTATCTTTCATTAAATTTTATTACCGCACTATAATATAATTATAGTTTACATGCAATATTTTGATCTGACCAAATTAAATAATCTATACTATTATATAAAGAGGAAAGATTTGATTGTTTGTATGTTTGTTTGTTTGTTGCGAATAGGCTCGAAAAGTACTGAACCGATTTTGAAAATTCTTTCATCGATGGGAAGCTACATCCTTTCTGGGTAACATAGGCTATGTGGTGTTGGTCATTTTGTAAATTGAAGAGTTTCTCAGGAACTACAAATCCGATTTAAAAAAATTTTTCACAGATAGAAAACTACTCTATTCGTGAGGGACAAAAGTGATTTGGTGTTGCCATGTACGTTTTTTAAATAATAGAATATGTCCATTTTGTTGATACTAATCCGATTTTAAAAATTCTTTCACTGTTAGAAAACTACACTATTCGTGAGTGACAAAGGTGATTTAGTGTTGCCATATACATTTTTTAAATAATAGAATATGGCCATTTTGTTGTTTCTAATCCGATTTTAAAAAATATTTCACTGAAAGAAAACTACACTATTCGTCAGTGACAAAGGTGAATTAGTGTTGCCATATACATTTTTTAAATAATAGAATATGGCCATTTTGTTGTTTCTAATCCGATTTTAAAAAATATTTCACTGAAAGAAAACTACACTATTCGTCAGTGACAAAGGTGAATTAGTGTTGCCATATACATTTTTTAAATAATAGAATATGGCCATTTTGTTGTTTCTAATCCGATTTTTAAAAATATTTCACTGAGAGAAAACTACACTATTCATCAGTGACAAAGGTGAATTAGTGTTGCCATATACATTTTTTAAATAATAGAATATGGCCATTTTGTTGCTACTGATCCAATTTTAAAAATTCTTTCACTGAGAGAAGTCTATAGTATTTCCGTCTATCTTTCTCTTATAATACTATCATTGTCTCTCATCCACTCTCTTTTTTCTCTCTTTAATTTTTATTTTTTTGTGTTCAGAATGTTTAGTATCTTTTCACTTCTATTATTTCCTATTTTATTATCTGTCGCTTTTATTTTTGTTTCTATCATTTTTCCTTTTATAACTTTTTCTCACTCTCTCTCTCTTTATTTAAATAATGAAAAACTACACAATTACTCATATTTGTGTGATAAATGTAATTTTTCTTTAAATTAGATCAATACATGTTTTGAAGAGTACGATTGTTTAATGTGATATAACGTTTTTACTAAAAGTATGTCTGAATTTCCTGTGGGCATTTTGACAAAACGTACGAAAACAATCCTTAATTCCTTACTAAAGCGGGAGAATTTCAATCAGCAATAACGGGACAACATCCATAATTTTCTTGTTGCATTGTAATAAACTCTGGAACTTTTGTGATTAGAAAAATATATTTAATATTAAAAGTGATATCTCACTTATTCGCATTACAGACATACAATACCGAAAGGCTAGCCAATTCACGTGAAGCATATCGCATTATTGATGATTATTGGTATTCGTACATTAAAGGAATTCTTAGACCGCGATGCCTGCCTTAAATGAAAATGGACACTGTAATATGAATTGTTTTAAACCCATCCATTTCTGGAATTTAATTACAGCAATTTAATAGAATGTTTGTTTTAGGTAAGCTGCCTTCCTGTTTTCTTTGAGCGTTATTTAATTTATATCTTTTAACTTTTGTGATTTCTATAAGATGAAAACACCTGATATCGTAAATTCAGTAGGATTTAATATATTAATTGTTTCATTGATCAGGTCTATGTCATGATAATAAGGTTTAATAGTAGATTAGTAGCCAAGGGCTGTAAGGCATCAATTGCAGCTCGAGACATTTAGGCACGAGCGCAGCGAGGGCGCCTATAGTTCGAGGGTGCAATTGATGCTTACACCCGAGCTAACTATTCTGCTTTACATCTCGATTTTGAGGTAAGTAGAAAAAACTGGCATTACAAGAATAAAACATTTTATTTGTTGAAATTTATAGTGAAATGAGAACAATTTTCAAATTTTAAAGACAGGTGTTTTTGGGTATGTTAATAGTTTGAGATTGTGATATTTGTTGGTCTTGGACAAAATCTGACGGGGCGAAGCTATCTTCAGCAGAAGGTTTTTCAAAAACAAACAATATTTAAAGTAAGTTTTCTATTCCCGCCTTTTTTCATTAAAAAGAATCAAGTAAAGAACTTTTTAATTTTTCAAGAACGAAATAGAGCTTCGCCGTTATTTAAAATTGATGACTATTATACTCACACAAAGACAAGGCTGAATAGCAAAGCGACCTCTTTGGTCATTGGGCTGAATGCATGATGTCCATTGCCAGTATGATGGTTAGATGTACGCGAACTTTTTGAAAGAAAGAAGTGTTTTTTTTAATTACTTACCGCCCTAGGGCTTTTCTAGCTACATTATTACCCTAGACGGCTAATTAGTCACCTACAAACCTCATTTGGAGGTAATAAGAACCTACTTACCGAACATGAGAGATGTAATAATAATTTATTATTATACGGAGTCGCTAAATAGTAACGTTAAACACTAACCTCCTCGCATATTATTTGCTCGAATTATTTGATATTATTTTTTAAACATGTAGCAACTTAATTAAATATGCAACAAAAAGAGAAAATAGATAATTACAATCTTTTGTAATTTATAACATCAAGTAACTAGTAATTTCCAAAAAAATTAACGCGACAATAATATTGAGTAGGTATTCTATAAAATAAATCTTATATATAAAATTCTCGTGTCACAATGTTAGTTACCATAGTCCTCCGAAACGGTTCGACTGATTTTTATGAAATTTTATATACATATTCAGTAGGTCTGAGAATCGGCTACTATCTATTTTTCATCCCCCTAAGTGATAAGGGTGGCCCACCCCATATTTATAAGGTAAAACAACGTTTGTCGGGTCAGCTAGTATGAATATAATAGAATATCAAGTACGATTCAACAAGATAAGTATGCCAAAAAAATTTAAAAAGCGTAGAATGCAGAAAAAATTAATGGACTTTCACCGCAATCCCAAACTTGAATGTGCTGGACCTAAGAAAGAAAGTTTTGCGTGATTGATAGAATTAAATTCATAGAATTTATTAAGCATCAAAAGAATTCCCATTATTATGATACAGGTAACGAAAGTATTGAAATAGATAAAATATAAGGTACATCGTACCAGTCTCCGGCATTAGACGCAATGATGGAACTTACTTAAAAAATTCTCAAAAAAGTCGCCCGATTTCGCTATTTTTAGAAACCTGTCCGACAAGTCCAGGTCTGTCTGGAATAGCCGACTACCAAATAGCATTTGGAGGTGAAACGTGTCGGAGGGAGACAAAGTAAGTGCTCTTAGAAAGCAAAAGAAGGATGGGCGATGAGCTAAATTCTTGCATGTCAATATTCATTGTGGTCGGACTGAGGCGCACGCCCCTCTGACCAAATGCTAACTGTTGTAGAAATTAGTGATTAAGAATTATTAATTGTTATTTAAAATTAAGGTAATTTTGCATATCAGATAATTTTCATAGGAATCAAAAAATAAACATAACAAAATTAGGTACCTACCTACTATTGTTTATAAAATGGTAAGTATTAAAAATATTTCCATAAAAAATGTATAGCCCAGCTATCTAGAATGTAATCCATCAAATTATCTTACTTATTTAATTTTATTGCTAGTTGCAGAAATCACCTGTTACCATTCGCTGCCTAAGTCGCTTTCGGCAATGCCAAAAAATATCCGTTCACCGTCGACATCAACTTTCACGCCCGTGAAAAAATGTACCGACCTTTCTAACAAGTCAGCCCGTACAACTATTGTGTCGCAACCGCCACCCGCGACTCGATTTCTAATGACATGTCATGGACTACCATGGCCCACTAACGCCATTTCGTCGCTGCAACAACGTTTAATAAAAAACTTTAATAAATTTCAATTTACTCTAAAACTTAAAGTTTTTGAAATCTTCTTTTGTTTGACCAGGTTTTATTTAAAAAAACCTGTAAAATTAATCATCCAGGAATCATCACAGAGTACTTGTCAAATTGAATCAAACAAGCCCTTGTCGATGGGGTTGCATCGTTTTAATACAGCGTTCGAATGCCTACCTTTAGGCTTCATAGTCAGATCATCTTCAAGTCATAATCTATTGCAGCGTCTTCCGATACCGACACTGAAATGTTAGTCAAATCTTGCAAGATTTGATTTTATACAGTTAGACACCTCAGCCTGGAGAAACTAAACAAAAGCTTAAAGTAAAATACTGTTCTAGTGATACATACTAATGAAGCTACGACATTAGTTATTTTACTACACATTTTCTGCTTAGGCAGAATAACAAGTAACATAATTTAAAAATTCCGGAGAAAAATACATTGTTATGGACAAAGGATTTAGTTAGATAAAGGATTTAGTAGATTTAGAAAATAATATATCATTAAACCATAGGTTAAATGAAAATATTTTTTTTATGACAGATAAGGCGCAAACGAGCAGTTGTCCACCTGATGGTAAGTGGACACCATCGCCCATAAAAATCGGCAAAACAAGAAATACCTACTCTTTTGTTTTGTTGATGCTTTGCATCCTCGAAGATAGAGTGGGGGGGGGGAGCAAAATGCCTCGGTTTCAGCGGACCCTGAGCAAGAGCCCAGAGGCCACTAGATCCACAGCATTAATAGGATGGGAGAGAGAAGGAGTAAGTCTAGCCCACATGCGGCTCGACCGGAACGCGTCTATGACACTTGGCGGTCAGATTTGCATGCTGGTGCGAGGGTGGTGCTGGGTTACTCGGCTCTTACGAGATGCTCTCCCAGCGGCAGAGGGGAATAGTATTCTAACCCGTCCCCTCACGGGTAACAGTAAGATTATACAGGTACAATAAGAAAGCGAACTGAAAACCGAAACCATAAATTCTGAGAGTTTTCAGCAATTTCGTACTTTATACGAACGATATTTTTCTGTTATCTGAAATAACAATACTACATCAGAATCACTTTCAGAAATATTAGCCATTATATAAGGATACAAAACGCTCATTGATTAAATTAATACGTTGACGGTATTATGTAAATAATTTAAACAAAAACAATGTTTTTGAATGAAGAGGTGTTATAATATTGCAAGATTTTAGAATCGAGGAAATATTTAATTACGTTTTGTAATGAAAAAAAATGACATCAGTCATGGAGTAAGGACCTAAAGTTTGTTATTCTCAATCACACAAAAACAGCAGTAAAATATTAATAGTGGAACTTATATTATAATGATATTATTATTATTATTGTAAAATCATCTCTAATTAAAAAATGCGGTATGGTCTCATACCACTCATGAACTGCTTTTAAGTGAATTAAGGATCAGTTTTTTGTTCTTATCAAAGAGAGGCAGACTGGCAGTGTTGTTGCTATGCCGAAATTTATCCTGTTTAATATGGAGTGCTTATCGGATGTGAGCGAGCACGCACGCTATACCATTTATAGTTATGAGTTATTCAATTTTAGGAATAAATTAAAGCCATATTATACTCAAATTAACATTTTGAATTTCAAATTATATTTTTAATAAAGTGAAATGTCATCTTTCATAAATCATAATACAGTATCGTTTACGATTCAAGTCCAATTTAATAATTGCAATACGGTTCAATTAAGTTTGGTAACCTCTGCTCTACATAATTGGGCATGATGGGCGACCACAGACAGAATAAGTCTTGAAATCATGGTTTTATTTCAAGTTATCAAAAACAGTACATCAAGTTTACTTAAGTGAATTGAGGCAGAAGTCCCATTACACGAGTCGTTCTATATGAAATCGAGGAGGAAAGATGGCAGATTTAGGTGAAACAATAAAAATACGCGTCGTCAATATCTCTATGTAATGGCAGCGTGCTTAAAATACTTGTATATTAAGAACTTAATTTTTGTAAATTATAACTGTTGTGACTGTTTAAAAAAAGCTTACTAGTTAGTTACTCATATTCCTGTTCATAATGTCTCTCCAAACAGGTAGATATCATAAAAAGGAGAAATTTAGAGCTAAAATTCAATCAAAATCATATACTTAAATGACGATTTTAAAAAGTTTTCATTCAAATAGTCGGAAACTTGCGCTTAACAAACTAAATTTTTTGTACAAGAGTCCTTAAATAAGAAAGCGTTTTTGACAATTATTTCTAAGCAATTAAAAAGTTACTTTATCTCACCCAATGAAGACGATTCAGCTAGCTTCTAATAATGGACTATAAAAGAATGAATACCCTGCTCACTCTGAGGAGGAGATCCGGCTAAGCAATGGGCCATCCACGGGTTGTAATAAAAAAATTGATACCAGTGATTTCTTATTTAACTTTTTTTAATTATATTTAGACTATAGCAGGGAGTGTTGTAGGATACTAACATATATAAAGCTAGCGGGTATAATTTGAATAGATTGGAAAGAAGAACGTATACCTAATGTAAAACTGACGTCGCTCTGTGTACTCCATTCTAGAAACCTATTAGTTCAATTGATAAATCGTTCATTTTTTATTAGCGCTAGTACTCAACGTTAGGTATAGGTTTGAGGTATGGGGTATTGTAATGCTAGTGCTTGTAGCAGGAACTGGTCGGTAGGTCGGCTCCATTGGATCGAAGCGCTGGCTATTGACGTTCTTTATTCATTATCGCTCGCAAACCAGTCGCTTGCGCCGAAAATCGTCGGTGTCATCGCACTTGAGTGGCCTAGTTACAGCGATATTTCGATATAAGTGGCCACGACCGCCCCCCTCGCCACAGCCCTCGCCGCTCTCCATCTCGCGCTATTTTGCTACTTTTATTTTATACGTTTTATGTTTTGTTCTAACCGACTAAGGACACCATATGTACACGTCAAATTAGGACGCATAATTGATAATACTTTACATATAACGTCGCTGACACGGTAAAGTAAGACAGTTCTTTTATCTCCATGTATATGGAATTTTTACGTATACAACATGACAGAATAGTAATACACACTTTTATAATAGCCTTTACAATAATAATGTAAAAGTAAGGGAAAATTCAAACAAAATGAAATTATACTTCGTATCTCTTCCGAAGATGATTACAGATAACATGCAGCAGTACGAGAAACGGTACTGTCCAAATCACACTTTTAAAGCTATTTAAATGCTTCTTTAATTTTTTTTTAATAAAAAATGGTAAAATGTTACTTTTTAGTTGACATACCCATACCAAGATCTAATCTCCCTGCTCCGCCATGACTTATTACGTGATTTTGTGTTGTCCGAGTCACAAGTAAAATAGTTTTAATACGGTTCTACAACAAATTTTGAAAAAAATAAAAAAAAACTAGTGAGAAGGCGCAAATAAATTTTATCATCATATAGATGCGCCAATATTGTCTTGACTTTGTACATTGTGATATAATGTGCATAAGTGTCCTCTGTCCCCGATCTAGCTAGTCATCTAGAATCCCAACATAACAGTTATTCATTTAAATTATGAAGGTAAGTTGTTATTAATTCAAATAATAAATCTAAAAATATAATATCAAATCTTTGTCTACCCTCACTGGGAAAATAAATCTTTTTACATGTATTTTTTATGCTCGTATGTTTAAAATTCAATATGTGGGTTCCAAGTGTTTTGCAATTTATAAAATTATAGTGATATCCCGACGTAAATCGTATGTGGATGGAAAATATACTATAAATCTTATATACAGAATTCTCGTGTCACAATGTTAGTTACCATACTCCTCCGAAACGGCTTCAGTAGGTCTGAGAATCGGCTACTATCTATTTTTCATCCTCCTAAGTGATAAGGGTGGCCCACCCCAAATTTATATGGCATTAACAACGTTTGCCGGGTCAGCAGCTAGTATACTATAAAAAATAAAATTATATAAAATTATACTTTAAAATAATAGAATACACTTGCGTTCAAATTTTCTGGACATATATTTAACGGCAATACTCATGATTTTTCTGGACTGTTATATTTCGACAGTGTCATCCCTACTTGTGTCGTGTCTGATTGAAACATAGCAAATACTGTTAATGCATAGACTTGAAAAAAGGCTATTATATGTACTATATTTTTTGCAAATTAAAAATGGAGAAGGAAACGAATGGACACTACTTAGATCTTTTATTTATTGAACCACCCATAATTGTTACATTGTTTCATACTAATATTAATTATATTGGTAGGTATAATAATTATTTTAAACTAGGAGCCCGTCCCGGCTTCGCACGGGTGGATAATTTTATTTTAACACTGGCTCCCGCATTCTGTCGCTCCCTCTATCGCCGCTTTACTCGCTGCGATGCGTCGCTATATTGGCCCGTCGCGTCGTCGTGTATTTTTTGTTTATATAGATATTTTTAATTTCGTAATATCTTTTGAATGGAAAGTCCGATTTTAATAATTCTAAAAGTAATTAACAGGTATTGAAATAGTCTTGAATACGAAATAATTTATTTGGATAAGGATTAATAAAAAGTTATAGAAAACATGGTCTGATTTTGATAGGCATTTTTATCAACTTTTAAAATGTAAAAAAGTAGTTATAGTGACGTAACTATAATAGTTGAACATATGGTCTCGCGGACTTTTTTGTAGATATTGATACGTTCTATAATATTGTAGAACATTTTTTTGTTCTATCATCAATACTTTTTGCAGCGCATGCGATGAAAGATATTTTATGGCTAATTTTTTGGCACCTTGGGTTGGTTTTCGTGAGATTTACTAAGGATCTCTAATTTTTTCTTGTAATAAATATAGCCTATGTTACTCAGGGATAATGTAGCTTTCTAATGGTGAAAGAATTTTTGAAATCGGTTCAGTAGTTTTTATGTTTATTCGTTACATACAAAAATACAAATCTTTCCTCTTTATAATATTAGTACAGATATACAACTTTCGATTAAATTAATCGCATTTGTTAGCAACACTGTTTATAAAGTAGCGGGTAGATTATTTTATATTATGTCAAGTATACCGACGTGAAGACAATATATAACCTTTAGTACGATAGATTACTCTCAGTCGCTCTGGTAACTCATGCAGTGAACATGGAAGTTAGTGTCATAATGTAGTACTGTGTAGTGTAGTACTGTGTACGTTAGGTGGTGGCTTCCATTTATCGAGGAACACGTGAGTAATGTGTTGTATTATTTTAATATTTGGTAGCGAGGTCGAGCGGTGAAGGTGAGCGTAAACGTCTATTATAAACGTTATAATAGACGTCTTTAAACCTGCTCCTGGGTCTCAAGCCCCAGGCACTGCTCGGCTTACATCTAAATTGTATGTTAATGTTGTCGTTTAAGTGTTACTGCGCAGTATAGCTCCCATATATTTAGCACATTAAGAGCGTATGTGTTCGTTCGCATGTTGCTCTTCTCCTATAGATCGTAGCGAAATGTTAAATAACTTAAGTTACTCCTTGTTACATCAGCTATCTGCCAGTGAGAGTCTCGTTAAAACCGGTCCAGCCATTTCAGAAATTAACCGGAACAAATGGACAGACAGTCAAATATTGTCGGTATATGAACCTACACGGTACATTCATATGCACTTAGTTAAAAGCGGTTATTTTAATATCCAGACACTCCAATTTTATTTATTTGTATGGATACTGTTTGCGCTCACCATGCGAGTTGTCAACTATTAATGACAAATATTTTTTTATGTATTAGTAATCCATAATTAATTTAATCCAAAGAGACTAATATAAGACTACCGTGTTTTCGAGATAAAGTTATCAAAATTTAACTGCATGCAAAAAACTAGTGCACCTATTTTCTCAGATACTTCTTATGAAGTTTCTATTATTAGTACTATTTTTATAAAAAGTTCTTAATTAGACCAACAACAATTTATAATCATGTCGCAATAAATATCACCAATATTTTTAAAATATAAGTGATTAATCTTAAATTTATAAAGATGCAGCTATGTAACATTTGTCGTTCATCATGTATTAAAGTAATTACTTATAATGTTTACTAAACGTAATTTTACAAAAATATAATAATTGATCGCTTCAATGTGTAATTTTTTCGATGCTCTGAACATCTGCATGTCATCTGTAATCATCTTCGGGAGAGATAAGAGGTATAATTAAGAATCAAACGAACTTACCTTGTAAAGTTTGGTATCGAATTATACGAGCCTTGACCAAGATGGTTACATTCCCAACCCTCCCTGTTTTTCACCACCTCTAGATCTATCCAAAAAATTGTTGCTCTGAATAATAAGTCATGACGGAGCAGGGAGCATAAATCTCGGTATGGTGATATCGACTAAAAAACAACATTCTACCTTTTTTTTTTTTTAAATAAATTTTTAATTTAAATAGGTAGTTTTAATAGTGTGATTTCACAAGATAAGCTCGTTTGATTAATTATTAATAATATATATTAATTATAATTGTAAAATGTGAATATATTATTAATAATATACGTTCCATATTTACTACAAATAATAATAATTAGCGTTCTTTCATACATATACTGTGTGAATATTAGTTATTTTCTCATTAATTTTGAATTCCCGAAATATCAAATTGGTAAAACGTATTATGTAAAAAATAAAATTAATGGACGGCGTTTATCGTAATCTAAACTCTGAAGTTGCCATTAGACAGCCTCAAATTATCGTGTTGTCGTGTAATTATGACAGGAACCCCAAGTAGTAGTAGGTTTACAAGATCTTTTGTCACAGGTGTATACGTAATTTGTTTTTATGAATTTTTTTTTTGCGATGTCTTGCCTGATATTAAGTAATGACACTCTTGATGTATTCAGTATCACCCTGACCTAGGTGATACCAGTTTACTTTACACAGACTCCGGCAGCTCCTTCCACATTTTCGCAGTGTAAATAAATAAAGTGGATTGGAAGCGCTTGGTCTTGGTACGTAAATTCGTGAAATATACGCCATGCATCGATGGCGCTTTTGTCATGTTTATTTGGTTGTTCGATGGAAAAAGAAATCAAATTGCATAGTTCCTGGGAACACTGAAACGCACCTTATAAAAGAATTAAAGAGACTTTAAAAAGCTTTTTATTAGAGATTCGATCAGTGTCGTTTTTAATTATTATGTTTAACCACTTAGTGGTATGTTTATATCTTTTACGAATCTGTATTCGTAAAATAGGATTTAAATATTTAATTTTTTATATGGAAAAGGATATGCAGTGCAAAACAATATAGTTTTCTTACATAAAATAAAATGTTCATTGTTTACTTTTGATGTATTATTTGTTTACGATGATTCTGCCAATAACACAATGGCGAGTACACTCACAGATCGTTAGAACAAACGAAAGAAAATTGTAGGTATTATTTAGAAATTATAGAGATTACGACTATAGTAATCCTAAAAATATATATTTTTGGTCATTATACACATTTTATATTCACGAAAGTTCTGGATCTCTCCTCTAGTTTTTATGATTTTAAAGGCAAATAAGAGTATAAACGTACATTTCTTCATTCTTATGAAGCAAGATTACTTGATAATTTGGAAAATTATAAAGAGAAAAATTATGCAGAAAAGTTTTTCAGGTTGGATGGAACTCTCGTATGATAAAATCTTTAAAAACCAACTGTCTTCGAAAAAACTATGTCACAAAAGTTTATATTAATAAATACTAGAACAAAATAATTCATCATATTGTTAGATAACATTTAGTAATAAAAAATAAGTATTTTTTTTATTTAATTCACATATTTACTGCTTCCTGTAAATTGATATAAAATAAAATATTAAAAATTTAAAGCGATTAGCTTATTCACAATCTCTTAAATAATAGCTTATTAGGCTCCAAATTAAATCCATGGCAACAAAACCACTGTAGAAATGTTTTATCTTAGCTAATTAAATTTCAGTGTTAGAAAACCTTGTAGATAGTAAGATATTTATAGTTGTCTTAACTAGAAATATTGAACCGAAAATGAATAACAGTTCTGTTAGACCTCTAAATATCTGTAGAGAATATGGAATTTTACAGTCAAAATTTCAAATGAACGTCGCTTGGTATTTTTAGTCTGAAGTCTAGACTAGATATAGTTGAGAATATTTGACAGCAGATTGGCATTCTGCGCTGTATATTTTTGGAGATCGCGAGAGAACTGCATTTGGCGTAAAATTAACTAGATTGAAATATATTCAACTGTAACCAAAGTTGTTTGTTTTGATTCTGTTTGATGAAATAGTTTATTATAAAAACTGCAATTAGATTATAGCAATTTATATTTTATTTATGATCTAAATTCGCTTCGCTGAAGTAAAATGTGTTTCTAGAAGAGAAACGCAAACAAATAATGTAAATGTTTGACCTTAATATGACAAATGTGCAGCTAGGATTTTAGAGACTTAGGGCGAATTAATTTTCGGAATTATACATGTAATCACAAAAAGGGATTATTTGTAGCTTTTTATAGATGGAGCAGTGCTTTTTAGGTTAAAACTTCGTTCAAAATGGTTCAGCCGTTCTAACGTAATGCGTGCTCTAACACCGTTATGCTACAATTTTATCATGTGTATACTTTAATTATTATATGAATTGATTGGCGTCTTCTTGGGAATTACTTAAAACATTTGGTATGACTCAGAAGCTTACTTTGTTTCTATCACTTACAAGTTTATTAATTCTTATCTGCAAATATAATGTATGTCTGTACTGTCAACAATGTCTATCAAAATCATTCTTAGAAGACCGGCGATTACTAAAGCAAAACGCTTTTAATTTAAATATAAAGATACTTGGAATTGTTATGGTGATGGTTATAATAATATTACTATTGTATACAGGATATGCAATGTTAAGTATTTCATTGCTTTCCAGAATGCTGAATGAGTAAACTTTGCTACGAGCATTTAAACTTTATCTTAGTTAATAAACACATTAGTTTTATCAATGTACCTAATAAGTTACTTAAGTTAATTAATCAAGTTAACGTTTGAAATGCAATTTACGCCTTATCTATCCTCCCAGAAATAAGCGCCGAACTTCCGCACTAAAACCATGCCGTTCGTGCGGCGCCACAGGAACGCGTTTACATGTCACCGCGGAGGCCTCGCCTGACGCCTCCGTCTGATCTCGTGGGCTCGCTTTACTAAGCGCAAAACGTAGTGGGGATGCCAGGACAAGTCAACTGAAACCGGTTCCCGGAGGTGTCAGGAGCGTCCTATATCCCTCGGGATCGGATTTCACACAATTTACTCTGCAAACAAAGGAATACCCGGAGCGACCCGTACCTTCGTCCTGGACCCCCTGCTCTTAACCGTCAGCTGCAATGCCCAGGGTACGAACGTTGGTGCTTAAGGCCCGCGCCCGTCACGTCAGCGCTAGCGACCATCGCGCCCAACCTTGGCGCAACCCTCCGCGCCGGCTTGTCCAACCGTTCATTCATACCACATTAAAAGGAAATTGCTACCCGGAGTTGCCCAGGATGCAACGGCCCAGAAAGTGTTTGGCTCTTGTGGAGGTTTCCGCAGCTAGCACCCCATACATTGACAATTTATATTTGACAAGTAATTAGTTTTTTTACAAGTCACAATTCATTATAAACTTTAGATAATCTTATATAAAAATTGTCAATCAATTTTTATATAAGATTATAAACATACGATTCTTATAATTTTCCATTTTCCGGTTACAAATATTACTAGTTTAGAGTACCCAACTTAAAACATATCTATATTCAACTTCGGCTTACGGGGATATAGATTTTAAATGGGTTTTGGACTCTCCTTATCCATATTTATTTGAAGTTAAAAATGGCATATACAATTTGATACTGTTAAAACCCAAAAGCATTCCGTTGACAAAGTTATTTTTGAATGTAACTTACTGATTTTTTTTATCAAAATTAGATCTAATAATATTATAAACATAAAAAATTGTATGTTTGGATGATACTTGATCACATAAAAACTTATGAATGGGTTTCATTAACATTTGACACTCAGATACTTTATGAGAATGGATATTATTATTTAGTGAATTTGCACAAATTTTATGTCATGAATCTGCATAATATTTAAATTACTTTAAACCGAAATTATAACAATAGCTCATTGTAGAATGAAATAATCTAAGGAAAACTAAAAGATAGTTATAATAAATTTCCTAATTATAATTTCCACGGGAACACGTGTGTGTCACTCGCAATTTTGGCTATCCTCCAGTTTTATATTTAAACGGAACAGTACCAACTGACATTTTATGAAGGCGTTTCGAAAGATTGTAAAATTACATTCAGATTAAATATAATAAAATATTTCTCTTATCTGTACCATTTAATTTAGTTTAATAATGGTTTTAAATATTACTTTGCTGTTAATATTTCGTAGTCAGATGCTCGACATTGGCCCCAACATCCGATTTTCGACACATAATGCGATAAATAGGATTCATCAAAACTAATGATCTTAGACTTGAGGGGTATACTAGTAGACATTGAAGAATTCCACTTTTCACCTCTTTAACTTTATCATTAGCTGTAAGATAAAAATTACAGTATTGTCATCCATGTTCCATATAGGTGAAAAGAGGGAGACTTTTGCCTCGAAGTAAAGTACAAAAAAGTTTGTTCATTTTGAAACAATTTAGAAAATTTCAATACTTATAATCATCTTTGAACATGATTTTATTTGTGTTTGGAAATTTTGAAGTAAAGTAAAGTTTGGAAGTAAAGTTCGCTCAAATACTCATGAAAATTTTCTGTAACCACGATAAACACTTCAGACACCAAACTGCTCAACTACGAAAGATGTATTTAGGGCACAAAATCTACTTGTACGAATGTTGGCCACAATAACGTTGTAAAATATCTGTACCAAGTCTACTTTTCCCCAGCGTAGATACAAAGTTTCATATCGATTCAATTTTTGTGTCAGAACAGAATCTCTTACTTGAAAAATTTCTATGATGTTAGGCAACGTTACAAAATTGAAAGAAATAAACACCATAATGCACCATTCAAATGCTTACTACGAAACTAAGCCTTGACCAAATTTTTACTACACAAATTAACTAGCCTTGAATACTACTTTTGTAACTGCCATGGAAATTTGAACTGAATTTCAAAGATTTAGAGTTAAAAATAGATTTTTTATTGTCTTTACAGTGTATAAGCAAATGGGACCTTACACCATTGAACATTGATCACGACGTTAAAACAAATATCAACACAAATAATACATAAGGTGACTGTAAAGTTCACTGGACCTGAAATCTGAACTACCAGTACTTGTTATTTCATATTTTGACCAGCTAGATTATAAACTCACATCTTTTATAATTTTCCAGTGACAAAAAATGGAAATCACTCGTGGAAGCGGAGAAATAAAATAATTATATATTAACTAGCTGACCCGGCTCCTTCGTATCGCCTAACAGTCAATGAATGTCATGTTACAGATTAGCTGAATTTAATTTATGATTGACAGTTGACATGTTTGAAATTGAAATATTTGATAGTTACGAAACCCATAAACATTTTGTGCGGAAAAATATTTATCATTTATTTTTTTATGTTTTTTGTCAGTTTTCCTATGTTTTCAATACTTATTCTGCTATTCAAAACGAAGACGAATACAACAAATCAAAAACTATTAAAATCGGTTCAGCCGTTCTCGAGTTATAAGTGTTCGAACAAACCTGGCTTTGATTTATAATATATATATATGTAGGAAGTGTAAGTTAGCCTTAGGTTAGATTAGGTTTATGTGAGTTTAACAGAGAACCTGGGCCGTGGAGGCGAGTGTCGTAACATAAGGGAGCTCCTTAAGCCTACACCTTGGTCACAAGTCCAACTGAGGTAGGGCACAGTAGGAAACTTCCTGCTCAAATATGGAGCAGCCCGACTGGGGTAGTACCTCGACCTTACAGAAGATCACAGCTAAATAACACTACTCTAAAGCAGTGTATTGTTCCTGTTGGTGAGTAAGGTGACCAGAGCTCCTGGGGGAATTGGGGATAGGGTCGGCAACGCGCTTGCGATGCTTCGGTGTTGCGTCTATAAGCTACGGTAATCGCTTACCATCAGGTGAGCCGTACGCTTGTTTGCCGACCTAGTTACATAAAAAAAAAAAAAAAAAAAGGCACTGCTTGGATTCCTGTCGGAATAGTTCTAGTCAGAATAGTACGAGAACATAACGTTTAGTTATTTACTGACCGTATTGCGCCCGTATAGCTTTTATAAAAGGCCATCCATCCATTCCTTTCTTGATTAGTTTCCGACATATATATACAAACATTCTGAATATTATATTATATTTTTTAGAACACTAGATAACGGCCAGCCTTACAACAGTAATTACATTGCATATTCTTTAACAATTTCTCTTTATTTTCAACCTTAGGTTACTTAATGTGCGAAACCCAATATTTTATAAGTTATCAGTCTCACTGAGATTTACACAAAGTAAAAATCGCAAGACAAACATTATCTGGTGCTTCTAATTACATTTAATGTCATGATTTACTTAGCGAGTTGCCATTATATACGTTCCTGTTAATTAATGTAAAACCATGAAGACCTCCAACTTTACGATATAATACTTTCCAACACACTTGCACGTAAGTATCGCACATTATCGCATTAGTGCAGTAATGGATTTACATAAATTTGAAAAAAATTATTAATTCTTATATTACTTGTGTTTGTACTACACATACATTGTTGTGCTTGTTGATATGGTTATTTCTTTCTATGTTTGTATATTTCTATGTGTTCGTAGGGTTACATATGGTTTCGCAAGTTTTTGTATGTTTTCTTATTCAGCAGCTTATCGGCAGACAAACACTCAAGTTTATATATATATATGTCGGAGGTGTGAGTTAGGTTTAGGTTAGGTTAGCCTTATGTTAGGTTAGGTTAATGTTAGTCTAATCTTAGGTTTAGACGGTGAAACTAAGCAGTGGAGGCGAGTGTTGTGATCGCTTAAAGGACGTCCTTAAGCCTACACCTTGGTCACAAGTCCAAGGCACTGCTTGGGTTCCTGTCGTAATAGTTCTTGGCAGAATAGTACGTGATAGTAATGTTTAGTTATATCCTGACCGTGTTGCGCCCGTATAGCTTTTGAGATAGGCCATCCATTCCATTAGTTTTTCTTTTTTCTTTCCGACATCAGAAGTGGGATAGACCTTCGCTTCACATGGGGTCTATCAGCATTCTCGTTATTAGATTATGACGTTGAACGATTTTTAGAAAATGTAAACCCGTGCGATTAAAAAAAATGATTGTAGATCATGTACCAGTTACCACATTAAGTTGGAGTTAATGGTGATCATGATTAGTAAAATGGATTTTGGTTTCTTGAGTGATAGAATCTATCGACTGTATTGAAATTTGTTGCGGTCCATGTGATGGATGTGCGTGAGAGTTGCGATCCACGAGGTGGATGCGCGTGTGATGGTAGTTGCGATTACCGGTTGGCTGTGAGAGTCGTGGTGATGGAGGGTATCACTCAAGGATTTGTAGAAGTAGTCAGTATGTAGCTTTTGAAAGTTGGAATAAACAGTTCTGGTCCATGGCTCTACTTGATGATGTAGTTTTAGTGTAGTAGAAAAATTGTCATTATCTTAATTTGATAGTAGTTCGGTCAAAGACACAGTGTTAATTTTGCCAGAATTAGTTCCTTTAGTACCTTGATAGGATTCGGTGCGAAGTAAAGACTAGAGAATATAACGCGTGCGTTCGGTACGTTGAAGATACAGACTTGCTTTAAATCTTGATTAATCGTTTCAATTAACGTTTAGGCAGTTTATCGGTTAAGGTGAAGACGATATTACTTCGATTGTGATATTTTGAAATAAGTTCCTTTAATGTCGACCGGTGTAGACTAATGACTAGTTAATTGTACAGTTCAGTTAGTACGTTTACCAATTTTAATTCTTGCGACTTCACGTTGAATAAAGTATTGTCAGGAAAGACGAGCGGACTTCCTTGTGATAGTGCGGTTTAGAAATTCAGTATCGCCCGTGGACGGTCGTGCGTCAGAATGGCCGTGTCGGAGGTGTGAGTTAGGTTTAGGTTAGGTTAGCCTTATGTTAGGTTAGGTTAATGTTAGTCTAATCTTAGGTTTAGACGGTGAAACTAAGCAGTGGAGGCGAGTGTTGTGATCGCTTAAAGGACGTCCTTAAGCCTACACCTTGGTCACAAGTCCAAGGCACTGCTTGGGTTCCTGTCATAATAGTTCTTGGCAGAATAGTACGTGATAGTAATGTTTAGTTATATCCTGACCGTGTTGCGCCCGTATAGCTTTTGAGATAGGCCATCCATTCCATTAGTTTTTCTTTTTTCTTTCCGACATATATATTATTTGGAAGGCTGCCACTACTCGCCCCACGCACATAATCGCAGCTGACGGTCACGAGTAATCATAATATATATTCCTTATGCAGTATACGAATTTTCACTCGTGAGGTAATGATTGACCGTATTTGAATCCGGCTCACATACCATATTAGTTCTTAAAGATCTAAATACAAGATATCAAACAATAAGTTTTAAGAATTTTTATCAATACGAATAATTCGTACAAAAAAAAATTAAATTTTAAAAAGCCTTATACAAAATAATAAAAATAGTAGGAACGTGAAAGGCCTAAAACAAATTAAAATATCTATGAATAAATAGCCATATATAGAACAAAACAGGTCTAAACATGAAACCCTATAAAAAGAAAAAAATAACCTTGAAATTATAACATACATAAGTAGGCATGAAATTTTTTGATTAAATGTTGTCGCGTTGGGGGACCCCTCTAATTATAAGCCTAACATTTTGTTAAAGTACATACGTAACGCATCAAATTTTTTTTTAAGTCCCCAATTCATTTATTTTGTCAATGTGGTATTAATGTCTTTAGGTAGATGTTTTTATAGGTAAAGAGTAATCTAGTAAATAAAGTACTAAAGGCTAAATAAAATATACTTAATTCGTTAGGTCCTTGGTACCAGTCATCACTCCACTTTCCTTATCAATCTAGGTATGGTATTCTATTAGTCAAGTCCATTCGTTTGATACTTATATTGAGTGAGTTATTAAAAAAATGTAATTGCCATTTTGTGAACTGAAATCCTATTTTCTTTTTAATTGATTTCTTGTGTAAAGTGATCTGGGGATAAAGCTCTAAACTCGCCGTACAATTTAAATTAAGGGATGAACTTATTTTTGCCGTCGGAAAACTGCTGTCTATCAACATGGTGCGCAGTTAGTTTACCAACTGAATTAAAATATTTTTATGTAATAATTTTTTTCGTTATGTACGTAACTACAAATTTCCAGTTTTCGGATTTTTTAATTCAGTTTTCCTTTAGTGTTTAATTTAATTAACAGTAGTGTTCTCTACACTACTGCTAATAGTAGGTATTAACGTATGACGGCTTGACTAGAATATCCTCCTGGGGGTTATACTTCAGATCTTCAGAGTTACTGCTAGAATCCTCGCGATGTAATCATCCTTATTATGTTGTATCGTCCTATTTATTTTGCAATCCATACTTCTTTGATTTGTATTTATCATTTGTCCAACATTACACAAATGCTACTCATATCAATCCTACCAACATCAAGTAAATATACTACTCATATCAATCCTACCAACATCAAATAACAGGATGCTACTTGTGGCGTGTGTAACACTGTCTTTATTAATATTAATCTGTACTAAGCTTAAGTCTGGTTGCCTAGCAATGAAAAATAATATAAAAAATATAATTGTCATTCCATATAAAACTGAATTCTTCCTAAAATAAAATAAGAACATCCTGGATACCGTACACGCAGCGCCCCGCACTACTCAAATTATAAGTGTTGCCAACATCTTAATTAACACTACCCATAGTTGCTCAGGGTGTACGACCCACGGAGTAAAGGTGGATTCATGAGGATGTTTTACAGCTAGCTGCCCAAAAATGCATCCTTTTCAATTTTCACCAAATAAAAAATCGGTCGAAGTGTAAATATTATACATTTCTCAGCATAATTTTGAGATTGTATATGTCGGGGTATAGTTTGGGTAGGACCTCTCCGACCGAGGATCATGTGAGTTCTTACGTCTTATTTATCGTGTGAGTCCAAATATTGTATTTAGGTGTGTTAACACAACCTTAGGTTAGGTTTATGTTGGGTTAGGTTGGCCTTATGTGAACCTAACCTAAGACAAATAGTGAGACCAGGCAGTGAAGGTGAGTGTCGTAATTACATAAAGGGATCCCTTATAAAGCCTGGGTTTTAAACTGGAGCCCTGTTAAAAAACTATGGAATCAGTAGATTCGGTTACTTCTTTCATCCAAATCCGCTCTCTGTTTTGACATATACAATTCCTAGAAATATAAAGATTTCTCGGAAAATGTGTGTGTTTGATATTTGTAATATTGTTTAACATAGAAATAGCCTCAGATTGGTATATATTTTCAAAGAATTGTGCAACAAATCCTAAGTTTTACATATTTTCCAGTAACATTAGTCGTAAACCTAGAAGTTTAGCCTATCGGGTCATATACGTGTCATATGTAGTAGTTAAAGTACTTTGTGTAGAGTATTAGTCTAAACTCTAAGGCGAAGTATATAATGACCTTGTCAGCTCGCTCGCCCACCGTCGGCTGCGACGCGACGGCTTAATGTTGTCAAGATTCTAGCTCGCCTCGTTTGCAAATACACTAATTATTTCTTACGCTCTACAGTAAATAGAGTTCGAATCGATCATATTCTTTAAATTAAACCTCTTCAAATGATTTAAAAAGATAAAGGAAACAATTCGCAGGACCCTTGTCAGAATCGATGGTTCGCACTCCTCTCTATAACTCTGCGTGTAATTTGTAATTTTTTTATAGCAGTTAAGGGGCAAACGAGCAGCCGGCCCACCTGATGGTAAGTGGCCACTGGTGCCCATGGACATTGACAATACAAGAGAGTGACTTTTGTTTTGCCGATGCGTTGCCACCTCGAATGCTACGGTTTCAGTGGAGCCCGAACGAGAACCCAGAGTTCACTAGAACTAAAGCATTAACGGTACGTGAGTGCGAGGGGTAAGGCTCGACCGGAACGCGTCAATGACACTTGGCGGTCGGATTCGTATGCTGGTAGTCACAAGCCAGTCGGGGAATAGATCTCCTACCACCAATGGTGGGTTACTCGCCTCTTACGAAATTTATGCTCTCCCAGCGGCAGAGGGAAATTGTATTCTAACGCGTCCTCCCACGGGTGTAAATACAAATTGTTATAATCATTTAATATTTTAATTGTTGATATTAAGTTTTTGGAAATTTTAACATAAATCTGATGATGGTGCCGGGGGGTGAGCGTGAGAACTGCCTTCTCGATGCAACATCATCGAGTTTTGGTTCGTTTGATTCGTGTTCATAATTAATTACCCTGTGATAAGTAGGTATTTATTAACGACTAGCTGACCCGACAGACGTCGTCCTGTCTTAACTATATATAAATATTGGTCAAGTGACTGACAGTTATGTCAAAAGCCATTACATTAAAAAAATCATCGTTAACTTTTCTTAGATTTTATAATTTTTGGCACAACTTTCTTAATATTTTCTTACATAAGAACCTTCTCCTGACAATACCAACCACAAGAAATAAGAAGATTAATAACAGCTTTTTTCTTTAAAGTCTAATTCGTCGTTATTTTCCATTGATTCTAAAAACTTTAATTATAGATACCTACTCAATACATCGCGTGTTTTCGTATTTGTTTAAAGTGATTGTTTTTAAATAAATGTGTTATAATACTGTATCAGCTACAACTTAATGAATCTAATGCACTTTCAACGTTAAACTATTTCCTAACATAACACTAACTCACTTGTTCTAAAGGCACACATGTTATTCGTGAGACCTAAGTTTCTATATATATATGTCGGGGTATAATTAGAGTAGGATAATGGTAAAGAAAATTAATCATCACTTCCGTCGCGTCATTTTAATATTCAATGATTTTTAACAGTCTCAAACGAGTAAAAGATTATCGATTAATCGGGAGACCAGCGCCCTATTTCCGTTTTGTTGATTTACTTCTCCCCACTAGTGGAGGGGCATTGCTACCATTGTCTAGCCCCTTTATATTCCCCGACTGACGCAATACACTTTAGTCTCTCGACAAGTCTCTTTGAGTGAACATCACCTGGAGTTGAAGTGTAACAAATAGTGTGTCACATCACAGATATTGGACATATCGGACTAAGGATCATTTGAGTTCTTATGTCTTATTTATTACGAGTCCATACATTTAGATGTGTTAACACAATCTTAGGTTAGGTTAGGTTAGCCTTAGGTTAGGTTTATGTTAGGTTAGCCTTATGTTAAGCTAACCTCAGACAAACAGTAAGACCAGGCAGTGGAGGTGTCGTAATTACACAAAGGAGCTCCTTAAGCCTACACCTTGGTCACAAGTCCAAGGCACTGCCTGGGTTCCTGTTTAAAAACTACGGAATCATGATATTCGATCACTTAATTTATTAAAATCGGCTCTCTCTCTCTCTCTTATTCGATAATTAATTAATCCTAATCGGCTTTCTCCTCTGACATATATATATATACTAACTAAAGACAAACAATTTATTTATTTTAAATCACAACTACATGACAAAATGTTATATAAAGTTGCTTGAAAAAATATATTAAAATAGTTATAAAAAATGAATACAGCATCGTATAAAGGTAGATAATTAACGTGTCAACTTTTGCGCATTCATAAAAACCATGACCTGTTTCTCTTTGAAATGTTTCTCTCTGAAAGACTCACCTAGAATAGATAGTCTTTAAATCTTAGAAAGCAAAATTATTCGCAAAGAAATACTTTCGCTATACATTCTATTTGAATAGCCTTTTATAGTACATAGTAGAATTTTTTTTTTCAAGTTTTTCACTAATCTCCATAATTATTCGTTTTGTGTAACATGAAAATATGAAGCAGTATCGAACTCATTTATTATGTAACAAGGTCATATTACGCAGAGAGCCCTTGGTAACCAAGGGCATTGTTTAATGTTTTATGGCTTCTAACAAGTTTCTATCAGAGTATATTATAGTTACCAATGTCGAATTGATTAACCATGTGTTTTATTAAATAATTTAAAACTTCCTTTTTTATTCTACGTCAGAATAAACTAACGTTTACCAATCTGTTGAGGAACCGATGATTACATTATTTAATTATTTGAATTAACTATTTAATTATTACTATACTAATAAATAATTTAATTTACCAATTTGACGTCTGATTGAACATAATTGTGATATAGCAGATGTAATCAGGAAATATTATTTTCTTTAAATTATTTTAAGATTCGTGTATGAGAAGTTATGGTTATTATATCGTCAGTTAAATTGACATATTTTCATAGAAAATGTCTCTTTTTCTCGTTTAGGTGTTAACCAAGAGTCATTTAATCCAACATATCACATAATTTTTACCTGCAATCAAATAGTAGTGCCATCTATCAGAACTCGTACGAACTACTTGAGTAAAGCATTGATTAGTTAGTTGAACTTTGCGTATGATGACAGCGATGGCTTCGACTCTTTGAAAATTATCGCTTTAATAAAAAAATATTTATTTAGATGTTAAACTAGAAATAAATACAATCTAAGATACTTACAGTGTAAGATATTCTCGTTTATTTGAATCTTTGTATGGTAATTTTTCGCAGCATTTTGAGACGCATATATTACTGACGGAAGAAACCTAAAATAGCAATTCCGTCAGTAATATATGAGTCAATGATATATGATTTTAATACTTATTTTATCAATAAGAAATGTTTAATATTATATGCGAAAACAACTAATTACAAAAACCTATAAAATTTGAAATTCTATGAGACGTTTGTGGAGTGTAAATTATTGCCTGCCAACTGCCAAGCTGCCGTATATCCTTGGCCTAGATTTTAACGAGTCTGTTCTCTGTACTAATCCGTTTCCATACTAATTACATAAAGTTTAACATCATAGTTCTACAACTATGAGTACTCAAGAATATAATATTGAGATTTCCTATTATGGCAGATAACTATTCAAGTTATATCAAGGTAAAATTAAATGACTTCATAACCCGTAACGATTCAAGGTTTTATAGATGAATAATGATTCTGCACTTTTATGCCTGTGTACCTATACTTTCAGGTAATTAAGATGCATTAAATAGTTCAATAAGTCAATAGTACTTTTTTTTTACTCCTCCGGCTGTAACCTTCGTAATTCGGGTGATAATAGTTAATTTAAGTATTTATAAATATCTTCTATTTCAGAATCAGCCGGGTGATAATAGTTTAATAATTAATACCTAAGACGAATGGGGTAGGATGAGCAATGAACAGGAATTCTGCAGTCAGGAGCATGTACCTGTAGTTATACTCGTAAGATATTATTTTCAATTGGACTGTAGCAGGGTGCAGATGACATGAGACAAAAGTTTCTCTTTTACTAATTAATGTTTCTGTCATTTACAAGAATGCTGTTATAATTTAATTCCACCGTAAACAATTTGAGTCTAAGGAACACAATTATTTCTGAATGGAGCAAAAATAAAAGAGCTGTCACTTGCACCATGCTTCTCGTTGAATGCTAATAAAATAGTGGCTCTTTATTACAAACCCAATTGTTTGAATTGTCGACTGTCAATTCAAGGAAGTGAAGAAGAAGTGTTTGAAGTAAAAAGTCACTACTTCGTTACGTTGAGTTCGACAGTAAATATGTACTTTTTTATTCCTAATGCATAATTAGATTTATTTCGTTCGAATAAAACTTTAACACAGTCATTTTAATTTTGATTATAGTCAATTTCTTGGACTGTCAATAGAATTTATTTCTTTTCTGATTCTCTTCTTTTGTCTATGTATAAGTATATGTCGGAAGTGTAAGTTAGGTTTACGTTCGGTTTATGTTAGTCTAATCTTAGGTTTAGACGGTGAAACTGAGCAGTGGAGGTGTGTGTCTCGATCGAATAAAGGGATCCCTTAAGCCTACACCTTGGTCACAGTGCAAGGCACTGCTTGGGATCCTGTCAGAATGGTACGTGATCGTAATGTTGGTCGTATCCTGACCATGTTGCACCCGTTGCTTATTATAGGCCATCCGAAGTGCACATACGATGCTTATAGATGATTGTTCTTTTGTATACGACATATATATAAAAATTAATTTCTATTTCCATTGCTCACGACATCACGCGTGAACGGCTGGACCGATTTCGCTATTTCTTTTTTGTTGTGATTTTTATTGTCAGGAAGGATCTTATATAAGAAAGTTTCGTGGAAAATAAGAAAATTTAAACGACCATATGAACTTTTCTAATGTAACCTTATTTTCCTAACATAACACTAACTCACGCTTTTGAAATAACTGTCAGTTATTTGACCAAAATTCATAGTTAAGACAGGACAACGTCTGTCGGGTCGGTTAGTAGACAATATTCATGACTGAATACCTGACCCGTCCTCTCTTCGCGAAGATGTATCGCACAAGATGTTAAAGTTTTATCAAAACCGTTTCAGCATTCCTCACCTTTTAATCCTTCTACAAATATTTCAAACCAAAATTTGCCACATCAGTTCAGCCGTTTTCGAGTTTTAACGTGACTAACAAACGTCAATTAATTTTTATATATAAGAGAAGAAAAATAATTATATGACTTTTTGCGTCGCCGCAGTGAAAAACATTCGACCAAGTACGATTGTGAAACTCGCACACTGAGGTTTTCGTGCAATTTGAATTAAGGGACAGACTTAACTTTGCATAAGGTCGCGATCAGTGTACCAATTACAATACAATATTTTTATGCTATATTACGATTTATAGATTCCTTCTGTAATATTGTTTCTCTCGTAATTTCATGATTCTGTGTCAATTAAAAGTACCTAATTTCCAACCTGTAAATTTGTAATTACATCAAGTTTTGAATTCTTGTGCGAATTAAAATCACTATTATTATATAGGCTATAATATAGGCCGCTGTATCTTTTCATTAGGCTGACTTAGAAGTTTGATTTTTTACAGTTCCGAGAGACTAGAGACTTGAGTATTTGATATTAATCTCAACTTCAAACATTCGCGTGTTTTTCAGAAAGAATATCTTTCGGGACAGTTAAAAAAAGTATTTTCCTAGTAAAATCACTATAATTTTTTTTCATTACTTGTGATATGAGATCTTGCTTCATGTCAAATTTCATGATTCTATATCATTGGAAAGTCAATATACTTTTATTGCTTGAACTTAGATTGATTTGTTGAAAGCTCTAAGGAGTCGATAGCGTACCTATTTGCTATTAATTTCAACTTGATACCTTCAAGCGTTTCTGAGAAAAAAGGTCTTGACATACTGACAGCGAAGTGATCCGATCCGATTTAATAAAATAGAGTAGGTATATATTTTTAATTAGCACCTCAGTGACTGAGTGAAAATTGTATAAAATTTCGTGTTTTCGTTTCGTTAGATTATAATCTATCTCGCGATATTGCAAACTGTCAATAGATCGTGAACCGAAAGGTATTGCTCACAATTTAACGAATTAATTTTCGGTAGATTATAATCTATCGAAATGAAACTTAACTTTGCATAAGGTCGCGATCAGTGTACCAATTACAATACAATATTTTTATGCTATATTACGATTTATAGATTCCTTCTGTAATATTGTTTCTCTCGTAATTTCATGATTCTGTGTCAATTAAAAGTACCTAATTTCCAACCTGTAAATTTGTAATTACATCAAGTTTTGAATTCTTGTGCGAATTAAAATCACTATTATTATATAGGCTATAATATAGGCCGCTGTATCTTTTCATTAGGCTGACTTAGAAGTTTGATTTTTTACAGTTCCGAGAGACTAGAGACTTGAGTATTTGATATTAATCTCAACTTCAAACATTCGCGTGTTTTTCAGAAAGAATATCTTTCGGGACAGTTAAAAAAAGTATTTTCCTAGTAAAATCACTATAATTTTTTTTCATTACTTGTGATATGAGATCTTGCTTCATGTCAAATTTCATGATTCTATATCATTGGAAAGTCAATATACTTTTATTGCTTGAACTTAGATTGATTTGTTGAAAGCTCTAAGGAGTCGATAGCGTACCTATTTGCTATTAATTTCAACTTGATACCTTCAAGCGTTTCTGAGAAAAAAGGTCTTGACATACTGACAGCGAAGTGATCCGATCCGATTTAATAAAATAGAGTAGGTATATATTTTTAATTAGCACCTCAGTGACTGAGTGAAAATTGTATAAAATTTCGTGTTTTCGTTTCGTTAGATTATAATCTATCTCGCGATATTGCAAACTGTCAATAGATCGTGAACCGAAAGGTATTGCTCACAATTTAACGAATTAATTTTCGGTAGATTATAATCTATCGAAATGAAACGGTCAAATCGTGAATCAGGATGAATATACCATAGAGTTACAAAAATATTACAGTGGTTAATGAAATTAGTAAATTATAATGTACATAATATTGTCTTGAATACTTCTGTTATGTCTCTGACGCTTTGGAAAAGGTAGCCCCTTCGCCCTTACGTATCACAATGGAAAAACATTCGTTCGCCTTCGCAGAGTCTACTTTGCTGGTCGCTTTGGTGACCAGCCTTTACCCAACGTGTTACTGGGGAGGGGACTTCTCTCCCTCCGCACCTCTTTATATACATTCTAGGGGTATGACAGACAAGGTAGAGGTTGGGATAAATAAAATTCTTTGTTTTCTCAATTTTTATTTTTTAACTATTTCCGTTATGAAGTGCATTTATTTTATTTGACAGTCACCTGTGTTTCATTCCCAATACTGAGGACACAGAGCAGCCTACTGTTAGACTGACCAAACGGATACTGCGGTATCTTACGATCAGGGCCGGTTTAGAGGCCTGGAAGCCTCGGAGCAACAAAGAAGTGAAGGCCCCCTGGCCCTAAATTATTTTCCAAATAAAATGAACAATTTTTTCCGTCGAAGTCGAGTTTTTCAATAAATAATTTATTGTGCAAACAAGTAGATTCTTTTAGTATTTAACAAACATATTTATAATTCTTGTTTCCTATTATAAATATCTGAAATTAAATTTAAGTGTTAACGAACGGAATCTTCCGAGCTTTTTTCGCCAAAAAATCGTTGATGATTTCGTTGAAATCCATTTCCCAAAGTAAATCGCTTTCAATGCTCAGGAGAGAAAGCTTTGATAGATTTGTCTGTGTAGCTTACAAATCCCACACACGTGGAAGCTGGCTGGGCCCGGTTTCAGCTTCTTAAAAATTAAGGGTTATCTATTGTCAGTTAGGCGATAAAGACACAGTACTCACAAGTTCTTGATGATTTATTATCTTCTTTGAGCATGCCCATTACACATTTCACACAATAACACAAATCGTTTTAAATAGTTTACACTTCACCACCAGTCGGTTTTCGTCAGGGAAGGGTCAATTAACTAGCGTTTAGGAGATATAGCACACACAGGACTCGGGATATTATTAATCAATAATCACAGGGGATGTATATTGCGCGCGTACGCCGCTCCCAATACTAACTTACGACTGCCCTCCGTCAGCCGCGCAAGCAAAACTACCTAACACCCCCTTCAATCAATGATTTCTGTTAATATTTAAGAACAATATAATTATGTTTGTACAAAGTACTGTAGCTAAAGTTAAAACAGCGAAAAAAAATATCAATATAAAATGTGTTTTGTTTACTAGTCAAATTTGAAAAAAAAAATCTTCCGTAGTCTATTGTGGAGAGACCCTCTTTTGTGGAGGCCCGGGGCTATGCAATCCGGCAATGCTCATGGTTCACAATTTATCGATAGTATACAATATCGCGAGATAGATTGTAATCTAACGGTGATGACAATTTCACGGTGACATATACAAACATACGGACGGACAAACAAATATTTTAAAAACTATTGTTTTCGCTTAACATTAAGGTTCTTAGATATCTTCTACATACTAATTCGATAAGTAAGATTTTTATTGTAAGTATAGATTATTTGTTACACCAAGAATAGATTTGATTCATTACCGATGTAGAAAAATTTACTTAAAATTAGGAGTAACCCTCAAGTGTAGCAATGTTCGGTTATACGAGAAAGTAGGTCAAGATGATTTTTTAGATCAATAGTAGTATGCAGTCGTCTCAGTAAAAACAACGTACAAGATGGAGTTTTTAAATAGTGACTAGAATAGCTATTTATACTTATTATTAAACTGCTAAGCTTAGTATAAAACTAAGAAATATAAAGGTTCTGAATTCTATAAATATATTTTCTAGTTGTTATACTTAATTTTTTGGTTGCATAAGTGTCCAGTATAGATCAGTGGAAATTACAGTTCATTACAAAAGTCCAGTTAAATACTCTTTGTGCGCTTGACAAATTATTACGAATAGTGTGAATGGCTCAAATGTTTGTACTCCGTGAAGTTTAAAAGACAGAAATTACGTTGGTTGACGACTAAAGCTTAATTTCTGGTCTCGTCTATGAATTGTGATTCGTAAAGCGATTTCAAATGCGATATAGTGCTTGTCGCCTAGTTCATTTGAAGCCGCTCAACGTTATAAACCGATAAGCACGGGCTATGTAGTCTTTAGTTCGGAATTAGGGTGATTAGTTCAGCGATTCCGAAATTCCAAATCATTGAAGTCGGGGCACTCAATGTTTCAGGTTATTCAGAGGTCCAAATTTAATGAATCCCGTGGTGATTGATTTTTCTCAGTTTTTCAATAAAAATCATTATTTAGTTAGTTACCTCTTACTAATACTTTTGTTATGAAAATATAAACCTGTTTATATTAAGTTTTATTACACACGCGCCACAAATATTTTCTTCCTGACTATCCAGGAACGTGCAAGAGAAAAGGGACAGGCCTACGCCGTAGAGACACCTGCTACGTTAATTATAATACTACTTACTATAATATAGTTTGTTCTACTTTCAAGTTGTTGGGTGACATTTTTAAACAAACCAAAGCAGTTATTGTCATTTTAGATAAATATTATAACGTACCTTGATGATGCCGACTTTATATAACGATGAAATGTTAAATTGTGTTTCACTTCACGTTTCACATGTGTAAATTTTGAAAATATATGAATAATTTTCCAATATTTTAATTCTGGCCCACATGCGACTCGACCGGAACGCATTAAAGTCACTTGGTATGCATTCGCATGCTGGTGGTCGCAAGCTAGTCGGGAACAGATCCCTATATTTTTCATAAATGTAACAGTGAATTTTTCGGTATATAATAGTACCTTATTTGTAAAACCAGGTTATAAAGTATTGGTATACTAAATTTCTTTCATATTGGTCAGCCGTTTTAACGTGATACGTGCATAAAGAAACAAACTACTATCCGTCAAACAGTGATACCGAAAAACCAACAAACACACAAAAATTAAAAAACCTACTATTTTATTATATTAGTTTTATAAGGACCCTACTGTAATTTAAGAGTAACAACGTTTACTTGTATAACTTCGCTCGCTTCAACAATACTTATTTTATAAAATCATATTGTACTACATTTCCTTTACTGTAACTAATAATATACCTAAGTAATATTATAATAACTAGAATTGTGTTAGAATGCGGTAGTACTATGAGCGCAGCCTCATGACATCAGCTAGTTACGTCAGCTGTGAGAGAACCCACACACGTGATAAAAGAAACGTTTCCATAGACATTTGTAAATGTTAATGAGACCATAAAATCTCATAGGAACAGGAAAGTACACAAAAAATATGTTCTTATTACTACTCAAAATAAATATAATTTCGTAAAGTAAACATATTTCTGGTACTAATAAGAAAAAGTTCATTTGAATGATTTAATAATTCCTTTATATAGCGTTTATCTGTCTTCGGAGTCCCGTTAGCTCGGAGCTGTTTGTTGTAGATAATATTGAAATGACATCCTGCTGGCCGTCACTCCATAAACCTACGCTGAAGACGGCTATTGTTCTCGTACTGTTATCATTTGTAATGCTGAATAGTATTCAAATATAAAATACTGGTTTTGGTAAAAACCTATGATAATTAAGAAATATTACTGTGACGCCTACAATATTTTTTTACTCTCTATGTGAAAATGGGAATGTGTAAATTATTTTGCAAAAATCCTTAAAACTGGTAACAAAGAAAGAAGAATTATTAACCTAAATGAGACAATTTTTACTTATAATTACAAATAACATTTCAGACAAATAACGTTTACAGATTATATTTTTAAACATAAATTGATTATACAATTTTATTTTCTATATTGTAAGTACTGAAAATCTGAAATACGAGTACATTTTACAAAACAAAAACCTTTGTTCATAAAATGAACAGCACTCGAAAAAGAATGCTATATTTCGCTTCAATTTCAGATCCCGCATTGAAAATATCGACCGGTGACCTAATTTTATGTAGTTTCAGTTCTGATTGCAGTGCAGTATTCTCAATAGCATCAACAGTTCTAATAAAACAATTCTAGCTTAATTTTAAACACTTCTCGTAAAAATTAACTAACTCTTTAAACAAGAATTGTTGAAAACTTACAATAACGACTGTTAAGTGAAGCGTCGTGACGAAAAAGAAAATTGTTAGTGTGAAAAGAAAAAATCAAAAACATCTTAGTCGATAAAAATTCTTTGCCTAGAATGTTCAGAAGCATCAAATTTAAATAGCTGGCTGAGTGTGAAATTATAATTAGCAACACTACTACTTTAGTAGTAATTTAATGTGAATTTAGAATAGTGAAAAAAAAGCAATATTGTAGCGGTGCTTCATTATTATTGTTAAATGTAATGAACAAATTTCAACTTTAAATAAATATGGATAACGAAGGTGCCCACTTTAAAATTGTGTGCAATAAACGACCTATATATACAAATAATTAATGATAGCCATGGATGGACTTTTCAAAGAGTTTTAAAATCTGGCGATCTACGAATTTATAGGAATACTAGGGGCCCGTCCCGGCTTCGCGCGGGTGGAATATTATTTTTAAAAATATATTGGCCCTCCCGCATTTCGGTGCCCACTCTCTTGCCGCTTTACTCGCTGCGCTGCGTGGCTATACTAACCCGTCGCGTCGTCGTGTATTTTTTGTTTATATTGATATTTTTAATTTCGTAATATCTTTTGAATGGAAAGTCCGATTTTAATAATTCAAAAAGTAATTTACAGGTATTGAAATAGTCTTGAATACGGAATAATTTATTTGGATAAGGATTAATACAAAGTTATAGAAAACATGGTCTGATTTTGATAGGCATTTTTATCAACTTTTAAAATGTAAAAAAATAGTTATAGTGACGTAACTATAATAGTTGGACATATGGTCTCGCGGAGTTTTTTGTAGATATTGATACGTTCTATAATATTCTAGAACATTTTTTTTGTTCTATCATCAATACTTTTTGCAGCGCATGCGATGAAAGATATTTTATGGCAAATTTTTTGGCACCTTGGGTTGGTTTTTGTGAGATTTCCTAAGGATCTCTAATTTTTTCTTGTAATAAATATAGCCTATGTTACTCAGGGATAATGTAGCTTTCTAACGGTTAAAGAATTTTTGAAATCGGTCCAGTAGTTTTTATGTTTATTCGTTACATACAAAAATACAAATCTTACTTCTTAATAATATTATTATAGTATAGATATAGATATATGTCGGAGATGTGAGTTAGGTTTAGGTTAGCCTTGTGTTAGGTTAGGTTAATTCCAGTCTAATCTTAGGTTTAGACGGTGAAACGGTGAAACTAAGCAGTGGAGAGTGTTGTGATATTATATTATAGGCCATCCGTTGTGCCCATACGATGCTTATAAAATGTTTGTATATCCATTCAATTCTCTGTTTCCGACACATATATATACTACGTGTAATATATATATATATTACGTGAGGTATATATATATATATATTTAGGTACCAGAAGTGCTAATCAAATATAAAAACAATGTTTCAAGACCTTAAAACTGATTTTAATTATAAACCAATTTTATTTTAAATTTAGTTGTCGTAGGGTAGTCTCCCAATTACATATATTTTTTTATAAATATAAGGTCCCAAGAAATAGTAAACTTAATACATACGGTAAGTCAATTACGTGGTGTTTTCTTCTTCTTTTAAGTTTTTCAGGGTCAAACGGTAACTCACTATGTTGTTTCATCAATGTACTAAAATTACTGTTACTGTTCTGACTTTAGTTTCCTGATACAGTAGATATATTGGATAGCGAAACGGCTTAAAGTTTGCTACTTTTAAAATAATTCGCTGGGCAACTTCAACTTTTTTTAATACAGTTTTGGAGACACTTCCCCTACTGAGATACAATAAGATATTAGAGACTGGCACAGGGCAAGATATATTCTTTTCAAAAAGGTTATCAGTTATTAGGTCATAGGTTCAGCTACATATCTCAAATTTTTGAATATATAAATCATTTTATTAATTCTGCTACATTATATATTAATATGATTTTTAAAGCTTAAATTAGAATCTAAAGTTACCCTTAGATATTTTATTTCTTTGACTCGTTCTAAATGATGACAAACACAAACAGTAAGGTAGTAGGACAAGTAGATAAATGTGAGACTTTATACAAATTAGAATCAATTTCATATTGGGTTATTTGACTTAAACCTGCCTGTGCCAGCTCGAATACGCCTGTCCATGTATCTACTGCAAATAAAAATGCTGTATCACCAGCATAGGATATGATTTTACAGTTTTTGATATTCAGTTTAGTAAGCAAGTCTATATATATTATAAGAAAGAGAGTAGGACCTAAAATGCTGCATTGTGGCACACCATATGTAACCACTAAATCAGAACTTGTAAAGCTATCAATTTATAGTCCAAAATTGGTGGGTCAATATAGAAAATAAAGTACCCCATATTTCGTATGGGGACAAACAATTATAATGTTAACTGCTAGACCCAAACACCATGCTCGTAATAGATCCAAATAAACAAGTAATTGCTGCGTCAAAAAGTTTTTTAAAAATGCTACTGGATTAAAAATTATTAATTACAGTTAATTATTTTAAGTTCAAGCGCAGGGTAGCTACACTTCCTATTCCGCAATCAATGAATAATTTACAGCGGCATAACTGACCTGACATTTGACTTCGTAGTCAGCAGAAAGTCGGTCACCAAGGCGTTATCACCATGGTAACTCGATGTGACCCGTATCGATCCTTCTCACTTGTCTCATGAGTGCGGACCTCGGTCCTATGCTCTACCATTTCAGGCGATTGCACAAACTTTTGCAACATAGACGATACAGTGAACGTGTTCACGTGAAGAGTTTTATGTAATTAATTCCAAAATAGTTATACTTTTTTTACTACATTGAATGAAAAGTTCTATTACCTGACTACTCGTTATTTTTGAATTAAATTTTGCACAGTTTCATTTCATAAACAACTAGGTTGTTAGAGACAAGTTTTGTGCAAAATTTTAAGCGAAGTGAATATTCGACATGAAAACATTGAGAACATTTTTACCCGACTACGGCGAATCTAAAGGGTTATGATTTTGGCAGACTATGATTATATATATGATTAGAGGACCACTACTACCATGAAACAAACATGGTAGGTATATGTACATGGGTGCGACCACAGTTTTACCGTGACCATTTTTACGTAGTCGGGTTATAGTTTTTTAAACTTTATTTTATCTACATGGGACCGATGTCGTACAGTAACTGCATATAGGTACCACACCACTGCACAGTCACAATGGTCACGTTTGACAACTGGCTCAATTCTATCGGAGCAGATGTTATACACAGTCTTGGAATAAAATAAAAAGTACTACCCCCGAATATAAAGTAGTCAACGGTGTTACTAACTAACATGTCGTGAAAGATATTTCAGGCAAAACGAAAAAGTGTTGTTAGTGCATTTGATATACTAAAAATTTAATAACTGTAATAATAATAAATTTGAAAGACTGATATAAAACTGGTACTTTTTTGTAGTCTATGAAGTAGGTACCTGCCATAGTAGGCCAAGTAACTTTTATCAGTAAAACATTTTTAATGTTTATACTAGTACTTCGAAAATCAGTAATCGTTTTCCTGTAACATAGTTAATCTATTGAATAGTCATATCCCCAGAAGAGTCAAACAAGCTGACCCGTACAATGAATTTTCCCCGTTAGATGCGATACAAATTGTCTCTTCCATACCCATTGGGGGTAGACACTTCTGCATTTATATTATTGTATGATATGGATAAAATAAACTCAAGTGTCTAATTATCTTTGTATAAAAACACCACTTTGGCTCATTGCTTATGTGTCTTTTTAACGAACACTGCGGAAATGTTTTGTGCATAAGCACATATAAAGTCGAAATATAAGAAGTACCTAACAATGGCAAACGACGACAAAAATGATATGTCTGGTGATCTAAATTTCGTTTTGTTCAAAATTTTTTAATTGATCATTGAGTGAATATATAGATGTGTGGGTCAATCAACTTTTATTTGTCCGACGGTAGCACTGCTCTGTCCCTTATCGATATACAAAAAAATTGATGAAATAAAGAAGATAATTAATCAGTATTGTATTCATATCATTGTAGGTTAACAAAACCTTTAAGAAATTAATTAAAAAATTGCAAATTTATTTGTTTTTTTCTGGTTGTCCAAAGAACTTGTCTTGTAACTTTCTTAACTTACTAACTTGTCCCCATGATATAGACGAATTTATTAAACTCAATTTTTAATAGAAAACAAGTGATATAAAAAGAAATTAGTGTTCTAATAATAAGAAGGCTATCTCTTTATAATACAAAGCATATGGTACGGAAGCCAGTGACATATTTTCATGACCAAGTCAAGCGAAAATTCGTAAAATGCAAAAGCAGTTAATATTATGATTACTCGTGACCGTCAGCTTCAGTGAGTGTAATTATATCTAAAATCATTCATCAAAGCACTAAAACAATAGTGTAAAATAAAAGCATCGCTTACTTTTCGTTATAATAAACTATTTGTTTAAATCTTTATTCAAAATTAAATTTATAAAAAAATGTCTACTCGAGTTTTTCAGTTATAATTCACATATTTTTCGAAAAAGTGCATTGTACACTGTGGATACCTAAAAATAATAATTTTTACTTTAATTTTTATATCGTTTTTTTGAAAAATAAGGCATGTTACTTTAAAATTGCAATTTTCAAATTTTTTGATTCATGGGTAAACAGTAATAAATGGACTGTGTTGAGAAAATATTTTACTTTGACATGAAATTCAGCATAAAAATCTGTAATGGAAATATATAAACACCTCTTTTAACATTTGCTAAATTTCATGCCGAAGTTTATTAAAAAAAAGAATATGATAAAATCTACTTTATAATTTTATTTATTCTTACTAAGCTCTTATCAATTTAATGCTGCGTATTTTACGTCCAATATTTTTGAAAATAAAATGAAAGAACTTTCCAACTTCTGATAAGAAGGAAAACATATAAATACAATAAATAAAATTTGCACACTTAGCGATTAAAAATATCTTCCTCTTTTATTAAACTCTTTTTACTTTAAAGGTAGATAAAATTTGTTTAATCCACAGCCGACCCTGAACAAGGACCCAGAGTACACTGGAAACGAAGAGGTTGCATGTGTTTGACTTCAGCCTATGAGTAACCCTTTATCATACTCACTTTGTATGTTTTCAAATATAATTTTAAGCCAACATCTACAACATTTAAATACTTTTACTAGGGATCAGCAATTGAAACAGGACTTACGCTTCCCATTTTCTATTTTGTGATTCATAGAATTGTTTTCCACATGATACACTTTTAATTAAACTTAATTAAAAGTGTATCATGTGGTATGCGATGATACGATGCGTGCGATACTGAACTCAGATTTTGATTTTTACTGAAACTTGGCTTAATAGTAACGTATTTACCAATAAATTCTATGATGATAGATATGAAATGTTTCGTAGGGACCGAGAAACGTGTGATTCTAATAAATTAGATGGTGGAGGTGTTTTGATTGCTGTATCAACTAAATATAAATGTTATAGAGTAAATTCATGGGAAACAAAACATGAAGATTTATGTGTTAATATTGTATTAGGATCAAAAACAATATCTCTTTGTGCAGTTTACATTCCGTTTAAATATCCATTAAAATATGAAACCCTCGATGATTTTACACAAAATGTTGAAAAGAATATTAATTATCTAGACAATACAATAATAATTGAGGATTTTAATACTACTAGCGTACACCGGAGTTATGAGAATAATAACTTGCAACCATGTTTGACTAATCTTACAGGATCTCTCATTGACGATTTCATGTCGTTAACGTCTCTTTCACAATATAATAGTTTAAAAGATGTCTATGGAAGAGTGTTATATTTAATTTTTAGTAATACAAATAATATGGACGTTGAATATAGTACTTTCTCAGTTTGTAAGGTTGAGTGAAAAGAATAAGTACAGAATTAGGTATAAAAAATATAAGAATCCTTTAGATGAGGTGGAGTTTAAACTTCTCAGAGATAGGTGTGAAACATTAATAAATTTTAATTACAAAAATTACATAAATAAAGTGGAGGATAATATAAAACTCAATTCTAATTTTTTTACTCATGTTAAAAAAAAAATCGTAAAAATAAGTGTGACTACCCAGCTTTAATGACTTTTAAAAACAATTCATTTACTGACGTTAAAGATATTTGCAATCAGTTTGCTAAGCACTTTTCGAGTATCTACAAAAATTACCAAAATCAATCTTCTTCGAATATTCCAAGTAAAAATGAATTATTTCACAACTTAAAATTGGTAGATATTGTTTTGTCTGAATATGAAATAATTAATAAATTAAAAAAAATAGATGTTAATAAAGGAGCAGGTCCCGACAATATTGCACATATATTTGTAAAGAGTTGTACTTTAACATTAGCGAAACCCTTACTCCTAATATATAAAAGATCGCTACTCAATGGAGAGTTGAAGGGTCGTGATGATGATGATGATGACTCAATGGAGTTTTTCCGCAAGCGTGGAAAAAATCTCGAGTAGGTAGTTCCAATTTTCAAGCAAGGAGACAAAAAAGATATAAAGAATTATAGACCTATTTGTATACAGTCAATATTTTCTAATATCTTTGAGTCTTTTGTACATCTATAACGATTAAAAACACTAATGATAGAGAACTAACACGGTTTTCTAAAAAATAGATCTACTACATCCAATTTGGCTTTATATATAGATAATTTATCAGAATTAATGGATCATAATCAGCAAGTAGATTGTATTTATACTGATTTAGCAAAAGCATTTGATGTGGGCGATAACCATATTTTGCTACAAAAGCTGAAAAATTACTATGGATTTATAGAAAATATAATAAAATTAATTAAATCATATTTACAAAATAGAGAAATGAATGTAGTTGTTGCTGGATACACTTCAGATACTTTTTTTGCCACGTCAGGAGTACCACAGGGCTCACATCTTGGTCCAATAATATTTGGGATTTTCATAAATAATGTATCAAAATGTTTCAAATACTCTGAGTTTTATCTTTATGTAATGTAAGTATTGATGACTCGAAACTATTGCAACTAGATTTAGATAGATTCACTGATGGGTGCAAAGAAAATCATTTAGAATTAAATCCCTTTAAATTCCATAGTGTAACATTTAGTAGAAAAGTAGCTGATATTAATTTTAAATATAGAATAGGAAGTCATCCAATAGAACAAGTAAATCAAATTAAAGATCTTGGAATTATAGTAGATTCTAAGCTAAGTTTTGTACAACACGTAGACAATTTAGTTAAACAATCATTTAAAATGACATGTTTTATTATAAGATGTACAAGAGATTTTAAAAAGTCGTCAACAAAATTATCTTTATTCAACTCATTAGTGCGAAGTAAATTGGAATATTGTTCAGTAGTATGGAACCCCTATTATGAAGTTCATAAATTAAAATTAGAGAGTTCAAAAAAATTTTTTTCGACATCTAGTTTATTTGGATAATATGCAAAATTTAAAAGATAACTACAAGTAACAATTAATACACTATAAAAATATGTCAATCGCAGGAATTAGATTTACGCTTCCTAGAAAAAGTTTTAAAATGAAATATTGATTGCCCTGCATAAACAAATAAAATAAAGTTGTATATACCACGCCCAAATACTAGATTACATAAACAAAATAAACCAATTTTTAGAACAAGAATTGTCAAAACCAATTTAGGAGTGACAGCTCCAATAAATCGGGAAATTAGTTCTTACAATTCCCTTCATATAGACACTCAAATTGACATTTTTAAGGATTCTGAGAAACAATTTAAAAGTAATATTAAGAAAATATTACAAATTTTGTAATATTTTAGTTTTAACATTTTTTATTAGTCCGTCGTTTTAATTTTTTTAATAATTTTAAATATAATTTTTTTTTAGTTATTGTTGCTATTTTGTAATCGAAAGCCATAAGTTTAACATGTTTACTGTTTAATTCTACTAATTTTGTCATGTAACTTTTGCCTCTTTACTATTGTTTCTTTTTTTTATTTTTTAATATCATTTGCATGTCATGTTAGCCTATAAGTGGAGGTATACAATGTGAATGTTTTAGATAAAGTAATTGTAAAAATTAATTTTAAGAAACATTGTATGCCACGTTGGCTTCCTATTTAAATAAATAAATAAATAAAATTGCTAAGTCTGACATCTCGCTATGAACTCGCTCGACTATGTAATATAATACGACTATAATCTATAGGAAGTTAATGTCTTGAAATATTATAATGTACGATATAAGGATATCTACACTATATATAAAGTGGAAAGATTTGACTGAACAGATTTTGAAAATTCTTTTACCGATAGAAAGCTACATCCTTCTAGGGTATCATACATAGGCTATATGCTGTTGACATAAATATTCTAATTAAAGAGATATGGCCATTTAAGTACCATAACGTGGTCATTTTGTAAAATGATGGGTTTCTCAGGAACTACCCATCCGATTTAAAAAAAAAACTCTATCCGTGAGTGACAAAGGTGATTTAGTGTTGCCATGTACATTATTTAATTAATAGAATATGGCCATTTTGTTGATATTAATCCGATTTTGAAAATTCTTTCACTAAGAGAAGTCTATAGTATTTCCGTCTCTTCCTCCTATATATTATCATTCTGCCTCATTAATTTTTATCTCTGTTTAGAATGATTAGTCTCTTTTTATTTTTTTTCTTTCGATTATATCTCTCTCCTTTATCTATTTTATTTTTGCTCTGTCCTCCCTCTTTTATTATCTGTCGCTTTTCTTTCTATCAATTTTTATTTCTCTCTCTCTTTTTTCAAATAATGAAAAACTACACAATTACAGAGTGACAAATTAAGGACATCAAATAATATTGCTATAAAACCCGGAGCGAAGGGAGGCCGCTCGGAAAATATAAGGAATGTCTGTAGTTAAAAACTCTTAAATTCATTTTCAATTTCTTAATTCATATTGAATTTCTTAAATTCAAAATTTTGTATCAGTAGGATTACATTCAAATGCCTTAAAATCGGAATATTTACATGAAAGCAGAGAACAAGTTTTTTTGTGCAGAATCCATTTAATTCTCAAGAAAGATAGTTACATGGATAAGCTAAATTTAAAGTTATACTTATTTCTAAAAATACAATATAGGTCATATTAAGTAATCCTTGGGACAATTTTATCTTAAACAAAATTAAATATATACACTACTCTTCTCTCTATGTTTAACTTTCCTGTATGTTGTGCGTATGGTTGCTGTAAAGCTGCCTTATTCAGTACTTTCAAACATACGCTCGCTTTATTTCCTAATTGTTAGAGATGGATGGATAGGAGACGATGAATTCGACTACTCTCTATTTTCATAGACAGCAAATCCACAACATTACATTTACTCAGCATGATGTACGGTGATACACAATATACATAAAGAATAATTCTTATGATACAAAAAGAATAATATTATAATTATTATCAAATTACTTGTAGAATGTATAATTTCAATCTAATACAGATTGATGTGGGTTGAAAAGTTTGCATTCTCTACATGAAATTGTTGTATGTGGGTAGAAAAATAATGTTACGTCACATATTTATTCATAGACAAAATATATGTAGACAAAATCTCCTCCAAACTATATGCACTTCTTACATCTGGATTTTAAAGCTGTTATACTAGTTTTAAAGGAGGTATTCTGTTGGCACTCAAAATAAGCCACGTATGTTGCTTCTACTTTTATTTTAATTGGCAAGAGGTGGAAGGCTGTCGTTACCAGATCAGGAGAATAAAGGGGTTGTGGAAGAAATTCTAATTCACAATTATGGATTTTAATTTTCATATTGTGTGAAGGCGCAATCATCACAATGATACAAAATTATCAGGTTAACATTTCTGGACACTTAATTTCTTAATAACATAGTTGCAAAAGTTTGCACAAAACTGTGAAGTTTATGATGGCTGCCTTTTATGAAAAAAATAATGAATATAATAAGTGTAGAATGAATTAATATTTCAATTTTGTCTACTATATATGCCCACAAACTTTTCAATCCACCTTCGTAATACAAATTTTTAAGAGTATATAAAGTCAATATAGTAAAAGAACTACCAAGGTTGAATAGTATACATAATTCCTACATTAGTTGAGTTATAGCCCCCATTGTTTAGCTTCTATCTCACTCCAAGGGAGTATAAAATATGCCTCTTAACAGATAAATGAGTTAAAAGTAAAGGTATAGATAAAATAAATTAATTATTGCATCTAGTTCAGCACAGACAAAACTCTTTAAATATCTAATCATTCAATTATTAAGTAGTTACACAACATCTATATTCAATTTGATTTAATTATTCTTATTATTGATATCTCTATAGTAATATCTACATAGTGTTTGTTAAATTTGAAATATGTAGTTTAGAAACATTCATAATCTCATTCTAACAAAATGCAGATTAGTTGGAGAAATTTAAATACTCTCTTTTACCTAAATAGCTAGTAATCTCTACTAAAAAAGACAAAAAACTAATAAAATAGGTACTCGTCATGTTCAAGCATACACATTAAATATCACATTTCCAATAAATCATTTAAAAATATTTACAAATTAGATAGAAAATTCGAAATTTTCATAGTTATAGTACACTTAAAGCTTATTTTTCATTTAATATTAAAATTATACACCATCTATAAAAAGAATATGCTATGGCACATACATACTCAACAAGTCTCAAAAATCTATTAATAGACGATAAAGTTTAAGTACGAGAATATCATGTCATAAAATACCTACATTTAACGATCTTTTTTATTTTTATCTGTGTAATCTTCTCTCAATTTTGCATAATCACCTTTAATTTTTCTACACTCATTTTGTAGATCTTCAAACTGGCTCTGAAAAATTATATTAGATAATTTTGTTATAATTTAAAAAAAATATATGGATATTGTGGGTTACATATGTTGGAATTGACAAAAGTAAAAGTGTATTTTATAACAATAAACAGCAAATGTAACAAACATTTATACACTTAGTAATTTAAAAAAAAATCATAACAATATATACTTAATATTCACAGTTGTGATACACTCGATTTGAAAGTATCAGATTGTATAGAGGTACATATTGAGATAAGTTAAAACTTGTATCATTGTTGCATCAGCTTTAGTTATTGTATTGACAAATTCAAATGTTTTGATATTTCAAACTTGTAATAATCTATATTTATAAAAATAAATCACTATTTCCCTTGGTCACACATTTGTTATTTACAGGAGAAGGTTCATATGTAAGAAAAAATTAAGAAAGTGTCGCAGAAAATTTAAAAAATTAAGAAATATTAATGACCATATTCAGTTAATATTTTGAGTCTCGTGAGTTTCAAATTAACAAGAGAGATTAGATTAAATTCAAATTATTTTACCTGACAAATAAGAGACTGTTGTTTAATTGCAAAACAGCTTTCCATTATTTCTTGAAACCTTTCCTTATCCAGTTTGTGCTGTTTCTCAGTTTCAGTGAGTAGTTTATCTATTTTGTTCTTGTATTCCGTAACCACTGGAATAAATCAATATCATTTACAATATGATACTAAAAACATTGTGCATGTTTAAATGTAATAGCAAGTTGTGGAATTAGGATATTTGGTGTAACACTATTCCAAAAAAATACCAAAGATTTTAGGGGTTAACTACGGGTCAGAGTGGAGCACCAAAGGGCCCGCGCACCTCTACGGATAATACTTATTATACATCTTACCATTGAGCTGGAACTTTATAGAAGTTAATTCACTAACACAACGATCGCCTGACCACTCTGAGGTCCCATTGGTCTGTTGTATGTAGTATAAATTATAATAAACCAAAGTGACTATTATTATCAGCACAACAAATAAAGCTACAAGCTTTTCTTTTGTCACCAAACGATGAATCATGTTTATCGCCTTACGGTTACAGTACTCCCATTTATAATTGAAAACCCTCTACAAAGTTTTTCAAAATCAATAATTCATTTATCATTTCAAGTTCAGTAATACCAGGCTAAAAAAATATTTCTCCCTAGACTTAAGTCAAACATCCCTAAAGTTACTATAATTACTTAAGAATAACCCTAAAAATAATTATAAATATAAAACAGTATGGAGACATTTGTTTTTAATTCAATTACGCATACTGAGTCACAAAAAACGGTATTAGATGTGCCTTGATTAGCTAAGTTTTAGTGTTTTTTAATAAACTTTAGTCTAATTTAAATATTGAAAATAAATAAAAAAAGATAATAAAATTTTATCTCTAAAAACCTCAATTTGATAATAAAAAATGAAACAATCTTATTTATTTGTCTAACAGAGTTTTTATTTCAAAGATTTTTATGTTTAAAGACAATCTTATAATAACCAGCCTATTTTATTTATTTTTATATACATGTGCTACGTGTAATATTATTTTTACGTGTAATAATAATATTATGTGTACGGTGTAGGTAATACTATTGCCTTTTCCATTATCTATACTAATATTATAAAGAGGAAAGATTTGTAACTTTGTATTTTTGGATTTTTGTATTTTTGTATGTAACGAATAAACATAAAAACTACTGGACCGATTTCAAAAATTCTTTCACCATTAGAATGCTACATTATCCCTGAGTAACATAGGCTATATTTATTACAAGAAAAAATTAGAGATCCTCAGAAATTCTCACTAAAACCAACACAAGGTGCAAAAAAATTAGCCATAAAATATCTTTCATCGCATGCGCTGCGAAAAGTATTGATGATAGAACAAAAAAATGTTCCGCAATATTATAGAACGTATCAATATCTACAAATAACTCCGCGAGACCATATGTCCAACTATTGTAGTTAAGTCACTATAACTACTTTTTTACATTTTAAAAGTTGATAAAAATGCCTATCAAAATCAGACCATGTTTTCCATAACTTTGTATTAATTCTTATCCAAATAAATTATTTCGTAATGAAGACTGTTTCAATACCTGTTAATTACTTTTTGAATTATTGAAATCGGACATTCCAGTCAAAAGATATTACGAAATAAAAATATCAAGATAAATAAAAAATAATCCCAGACGGTGTGCAGTGCCTCACAGCGCAGCGAGTAACGCGGCGATAGAAGGAGCGACAGAATGCGGGAGCCAAAATGTTTAAAAAAAATTATCCACCCGTGCGAAGCCGGGACGGGCCCCTAGTGGAATATAAATAAAAACAGGAAAAAAATACGAACTGTCAGAATTTTACGAAATTTTCATAACTGTGAAAGCGAGTATATCAGCATCGATACTATATAATTATAAGGTTTGATTAATCTTTTAACTCTTGATTTACGGCCGAAATTGATAATCAATTTCAATCCTAAATATTTGGATCATGAATTGAATTTCCACTAGATCCCAATTGTGTATAGAAAATTCAAATTTTGAATCCATTTTCAACTTGTAATCTAATAATTATAGGGAAAAATATATTTACCTTATGCAATATAGTAAATCAGTTAAATTAAAAAATAGGTACCTCTTTTACCAAAATTAGAAACGCCATCTAATGACAATTTTTGAAATCTTTGTTAACCCGCACAAACGACATCTTGTGAAATACTAATGAACTAATAACGCCTATTTTTTTTCTTCTCACACATATACACTAGATGGCATTCTGTTTTTTTCTATAGAGATTTGAAAAATTATTCGTATCTATATATTTTTGGATTACTTATATAATATTCTTATTAGTTACTAGCTGCGCCCCGCAGTTTCAGCCGTTATATTTTGTATAATTCACACTATATCGTTACAAATTATAGCCTATATGTTATTCTGACCTGAGAGCTATATTATTGTAAAGGTTCATCAAAATCCATTAGTAGTTTTTGCGTGAAAGAGTAACAAACATATATCAATACGTTATTACAGACTTTCGCGTTTATAATATTAGTTAGTTAGAATCTATCTTATCTTCTCTATATATATCTATTATATTTATCTTTTTTTTGTAAAAACCGTTATAATAATTCTTAATCTTTAGCAATTACCTAATTACGCATTCGAGAGTAAGTAACGCTTCTGTTAACATTTTTCGCTTTATCGTTTATAATTTTTATCTTATGCTTCAACAGTCACTTCTTAGTTCTTAATCGATATACCTAGCGTATAGATGATGAAAAAATAACATAGATCGATTTGTACCAATGTTGCCCTAACTCAAATATTAGTATTGCCAGCTAAAGAGTAAAAAAAAGGGAATTCTTATACCTCTGGCGAAAAAAAAATGCCGGGTCAGCTATTTTTTTATAGTTTGGATAGAGAATAATTGTTATAATTAGAAAAGAAAGTCAATAAAAAGTATTTACTTTAAATTATGAGAGTTATTTATAATCTATACTGTCGATGTCAATAACTTCACAATTCTCTAAATAAATGTATCTCGATTTTGATAAAATTTCTAAACAAAATTAATTAAATAAGCCTAGCAGGGTTATAAATAATTATAATTATTTTCCTGAAAATCTTTACACAATACAGTGATAAACCTATCGGAATGGATTCAAATTCTGTTTCAGATGAAATCTTGTCTACTAATTTGCCACTCCCATTTTCACAGGTAAATTTTATTTATTTCATAGAATTAGTTATTTAAATAGTTTCTAAGTTATATTTATGTTTTTATTGGATTACGCGATTATTTTCTTCGCTGATAATTGCATATTATAAAATGGCAGGTCCTTTATGTGATCATCAGTATTGATACGAGAGCATATAAGGAAACGTACCAATATTATAGGACCCATTTTTTTAATTTGGTTGTTTTATGACCCCTCTCAACATCTGAATGGGTTACGTAGTGTGGGTACGTTCCGTAATGTGGTAATTATGAGAATGTCTAGAAATAGTAGGTATCGATAAAATTAAATTTTATTTCTACGCTATGGATGCTATCCGTTAAACATGAATTTCCATATCTTTGATAGAATTCATGCTATCGTAGTTTTGAATAATAAGCACTTACTTTCAATATTATTATACCTAATTAGGAGGACCAAAAGTATTAAAGTTTTTCCTACGAAAAACCAACAATTATAGGTACCTACTAGTTACTAGAAGTATACAACTGGTCTTGCTGAACTTCCGTATGTACTAAAACTATATTGCAACAAAATAGATATCATCTGTGAACAAAATTACATAAGCAATAAATTTATTGAAGAAGTAAAACTGAGTTTCGATGAACTCCAAGAGACGGGTTCCAAAAAACAACAAACATACCAAATCTTCCAATTGATATCACTATTATTTAAATAATCCCTTATTTGTAAAATACTACTATATAATACAATACATATGTACACAGGTACATACAATACAAACAATATACAATATAATTATAAACGCAAAAGTTTTTAATATATGGATGTATAGAGGTATGTTTGTTACCTATGTTTGTTACTCTGTCACGCAAAAACTACTAAATGGATTTTGATGAAACTTTACAATAATATAGCTTACACGTCAGATTAACAAATAGGATATAATTTATAATGATATAGTGTGATCTATCCAAAATATAGCAGGTGAAACCGTGGGGCGCAGCTAGTACAATATATGTATTATACAAGTAATGATATTCTTGCTATTGCCGAGCTATCGATACAATTCCTATATGGAATTGAGAAAATTTAAAGTTTATTTAGTACTAGCGACCCGCCCTGGCTTCGGACGGGTAGTAGACCATATTTGATGTTATGTCTATGTGTTTTTTCTATCGTAGTGAAAACTAACACGCCAGCTTAACGTCACAATTACACTTAAAAGACTACAATACAACAACTACTAGCCTTGCGACCTAGGTGCAGGATTAAAAGGCCTTCTTCCAGTCTATTAGTTTACTGGTAAACACTCTCCTTCACCGCTCGAACCTCGCTTCAGCAAAATAGCAATTAGGTACACTAATTATTTAAATATTCAGCAGACTATCTTTAAATACACAAGACTGAAGGCACACTTGTTCCGAAAGCGACTAAACTTTTTTGCCTAAAAGCTCTCCTTTTTATGATACAAAATATTCTACCTATCTATCCCCACTATAATGACAGGTGGGGCCGGTGTTCCCAAGTTAATATTTAAAACCTCCCTTTTAATAATTTAATAACGCTTATTAGATCAAATTATTCTAATTATATTTAACACCGACATTTTATAGAATTAATATTTTAATAAAACCTAACCATAGTATAAAAGCTCGTTTTTAATTATCGTCATGTTGATTAAACCTTCCTCATGATCAATCAACTTTTATAAGTTTTAAGTTTATTGCGAACAGATAGAAAGACGCGGCCTGGGACTTTGTTTTCTAATATGTAATGATTTAATCTTTTTAGATTTCTTTGTTATAAAGTTTCAGAAACCACCAAGTAAAGATGATGATTTTGAATGTTATATTTGCAAGAAAACGTTTTACAATGAAGTTGCTTTACGAAATCATAAAACTACACAGCATGACCCCAATGAATCATATTCTGATGACGATCAAACTATTGATTCAGCGTATACCTGTGAAAAGGTGGGAGAGCTTTAAATATTTTATATCAAGGGCGTTGCCAAGGGAGAGCAGAAAGGGGCAGTAGACAGGGGACAATATGTCCAATTCCAATTTTGAAGGAAGAATTAACCCTGAGCTAATTGGGAATTATTCTTAGATAAGTAGATATATAAGTAGATACATCTTGAATGAATTGAATCGACATCTTGAATCCAATGCGACAAGAATCGTAGATATTATTTTTTCATGAAATTCATTAAGACTTCAATTCAATAGACTAGTATGTAGTAGTGGATAATATAGATAACTAATTAATGTTTTTAAACTTAAAATGTTTGATATGATACAAATCTCTTATTTAACAGATGTTTGACGACCTCATCGATTTTAAATTTATACCCTTACCGAAACATAATGAAGATGACATAATTGACCAAGATGGTATTACCAGACGTACCTTCAAAACTGATACAACATACCTGATCATAAAGTATGAGAATGATGAAAATGTTGGAGTAAAACGTTCTCGACTCGATAGCATGATAAAGAAGATTCAATCGAAGCCAAATAACAAGGCCGTAGATTTAAGGTAATTAAAAAATAGAGGCGACGTCTCAATGCACGTAATATAACAAAGATCAAACAAAAGTTTTTCGGATTCCAATATTTTCAAGTCGCTCATATATTCATAAATTGTATCCATATAATTAATTCAACACCATTTACCAATTTTTGTATCAAGAAAACAAAATAACTGATGGTCAGTTTAATTATTGCATACTAAAAGCAACTAAAAGTATTAAATTTTTAGGGGTCCGTTTACGTGTACCAGTGCACAATGTGGGCTGATTTTTTTCAATTGTTGTGAATATTCTCTGCATTATCGCGAAGAACATACAAAGAGACGCAAAGCCGCTCTGCGGTGTCAAGTATGTGAGAAGCGCTTGGACAGAAATTTGTATCCAAACATATTGTACAACAATACACAAGTAGAGTGTACTCCATCATTCACTTGCCGTATCTGTGGCTACACGTTATTGGACAGTTTTCAATTTGACGAACACAATCGTATCGTTCACGCGAAAACAAAACCTCATCAGTGTAATATCTGCGCGAAACGTTTTACTCAGATAGGGGGATTACAGCAGCACATGCGTATGCATTCTGGCATTCGCCCGTTCGTGTGTAATTTTTGCAATAAAGCATTCACCCAAAAGGCCGGCTTAGACCAACACTTGCGAACCCATACAAAAGTTAAACCGTTTAAATGTATAATATGTTTCAAATGCTTCTCACAATCGGTTCATCTCAGGCAGCACATGCGGACCCATACAAACATTCAGCCATTTGGCTGTCCAATTTGCAAGAGAAGGTTCAAACAAAGCAGCCATCTTAATTTCCATATGCGTTCTCATATCGGTGTAGCGGATGTGTGCCTGATGGATCAATACTCTCAGTCTGGTCAGCATGAGAGCGGCATGCAACTCATGGATTTTCTTACTTTATCGAACGTACAACCTGTGCAAGATGGAGAAACTGTTTATTATGCTGCTCAGTTAACTGATACTGTCAACGAACCTTCAACCCTGTTTTCTACTTAAGTTTAGATCAGTCTCGTAAATCTTTAACTTGGATGACTGAGTAAATTACTACTTGTAAGTGTGCAATTAAAATTGTAACATTGTTTCATTAGAGGATTTAATACTATTAAAAAAATAATTGAAACTCTTTTTTTATTTATATTTGAATCGGATATTTCAGAAACCCCATATGTTAAACAATGTTAATTTTTCAGGAGGAGCAAAAAACTGTGTTGATACCGAAAATTGTTCTTAACTAACTTAATTTTATTAACGATTTTTGACTCGATGTTCCTTTGTCCCTAATTACAGTGACTTATGTGATTTTTGTTTAACATATGAAGTTATCTCAGAAAAACACAATAACGCAAAAACCCCGTTTGATAAAAAAATATGACTTATGGGTTTTCTGAAATACCCGATTCGTTTAAAGTAATAAGTACTTTAATGTCATAACAACTTTTTTAAGACTAGCTTTAAGTTTTCCTGTCAGCTCTTTTTCAACAGTCGAGTCCAGTTTTTTATAATCATAATAATAATAAATAAACACTTACAATTATTGAGTATATAAATGTCTAAAATATTTCAAAATCTATTGTATTTTTATAACAGACTTGCTGACTCGTCCTCGCTTCTCTGAGGTGTTTTAGACTACAGCTATCACCTTTTAAACCTTTCTTGGACTCAACTGAAATCAGTCTTGGTTGGGCTGATTTCTTCCTATAGTTTTTGCAATCCTAACAAACGTAAACTATTTTTTTATATAAAATTAATCTAATATAACTGATTATCTATATAAATAAAAATGATTAGCTAAACGTGTTGTTAAGCGCAAAACTCGAGAACGGCTGGATCGATTTCGCTAATTATTTTTGTTGTGTTTGTTATTGTCAGGAAAAGGTTGTTATGGAAGAAAAAATAAAAAAGTTGCTCTGAAAAATAGAAAATTTAAGAAAACTTAACGACTATATTAACTTTTGTAATGTAAGCTATTGACAGCCAATTCTTATTCAATTTAATATATGTTAATTTTCGTCCTAATTGGTGGTACTTAACACTGAACCACTTTAACTGGAAAATAAGCAGACAATAAAATCATACTGAAAAGCCTGTCTGACCTATTAACACGGTAAACCTGACCTTAATTTGCAGTGGCTGCAACTTTACGTGAACTAAGTACTAGGAACACATAGCAGACTAGAATCTATCAATGCAGTCAATTGCAGATGCATTTTATTGATTTGTAGAAAGGGGACGGAAATAGGGGAGGAGCTAAAAGTTAGCCCTTTCCTGCTCGTTAGTGCCTGAAACTGTACGCAAGCGCTAAAGCGCAGTGTCGTGACCGTCCGGATCAATGATTAAAATTACGCGGACTATTTACCAGCAGAACATGACTCGATGAGAAGTACATCAAACACTTTTAAAATTTTTTTTTAATAAAACTATATGTAGTCTAAGCGCCTTCGCTGTCATTAGAAAACTTTCTTCCGGACCTCCAAGTTTAATGAAGTCAATTCTATAATTTAAGTTAGACAACTGCAACTGCAATTTATACGTTATGCACGTACAAACTTGTATGTACCTATAAATTTCTTTAATAGCTTAAGTTAGATAAGGAAAATAAAACTGACCCGTACTCATGTTACGAATATGTATAGGACAACAGGTAAAGTTTAAAAGTTCAATATTGTTCTAGTAATTCTCATTTTTTAAACCATCTTTAGATTTCTACAGATTTCAATACTTAAAAATCAAAATCAGCTAAATCAGCCGTTTTCAAGTTTTAGCGATCCTAACAAACTATGTTTATAAAAAAAGGATATCTTTTTCTTATTTGTTATTGACCTAGAGTCATGAAATTTGGTAAGAAGCATCATCAAATTTATTCCACAGCACAGATAAAGGAAATAATCTGAAAACCGTAAAACCTAAAATACTAATTACTATGTTACATGACAATTTAAAATTTTGCAGGCGAAGTATGTCGCAACTAAACTTTATAAACTAACTGTTGCAACTTGCAAAACGCAAGAAAAGTGCACAGTGAGTTGCATTCTAAGTACTAGGAAAATATGAACTGTAAGGAGTAACAATTAAACAAGTGCAGTGCTTCATGTACTGGCTAGTTTGCATGTCTTTATCGCACATCTTTCATTCGCGGCTGCGCAGTTTATCATATCATTCGTCACTGTCTTCCCTATGCAGTTTTAGCTCCGGTCTAGGCTACCTGGTACATTCGATGCATCTGGCGATAAAGACTGAACTATTTCCACAAGCGTCGTAGCACCATTTTCATATGAAAGTGACATATGCAAGATAAAGATAGAAATAAAGAGTCGAAGTTATACAGGTGTGATCCACTACAAAGACATAGAAATTTATTGACTTGAGCACACAGTCGAAACTACAGAAACTACCACACTTACTAAATGGAATTGAATTAGGTGTATTGCCGCAGCTCTAACTTTAAATCTAGGTTTTGTTTCATTTAAATCAGATGTCAGGACAATAGTAGTAATCATTTAAAAATGACAATTTCCAGACCAGAATAGTATCTGTTAAATAAAATAATTGAGTATGAAGTTTGAAGTAATTTACGATGAATAACCGTAAATGTACAGCCACAGTCCGTATCAAATAGCGGTTTAAGATATCTTTTCTAAAAATTGCGAATATTTTTAACACTGCGATACTCAGTTTAGAAATAGAAAGTTACTACAGTAAACCATATAATTATAGTTCGACATTTCCTATTGTGAACAAACGCATTTAATAAAAAAAACCGTTAACGTAAATAAAAAGTAAGTTTCTGTTGAAAAACTTTTAAACACGAATGAAATATATGTATAGTATGTACCTTGCTCAAAATACATAATACCAATTACATTAACAAAATAAAGCTCAAAATATTTTCAAAATCAATTTGGAGGGATCTATTCTTCAGGATACAGCCATCAGCATACCCTTTGTTTTCCCTACACCGCCATGCGCGGCTTTAACAAAATATACAAACGACCAAAATGTAACCGCACCGCGCCCACACGTTCGATTCATATTTTGACTATACAATATGCATTACACATTGTTCGACTAACAAATATATTTAGGATACTATACGTAACATTAATTTATCAAAATCGATTTGATAAATTATGCTCCGATTGTTGAACAATTTTAGTAACATTTTAGCTAGAGTAGTAGATACTTTTGAGCAAATAGTTGCCGACCATACTATTTTAAAGAGTTGACAATTTTAACTTTACCTAGACTGTATATTTTTGAGTTTCTGTCATTTGCAAAAAAAGTATATCGTATATAGCTCTTTATAGTATATGATACCAATACAAATTAAAAGTTCCAACCTCAAGAACACTTAAGTTTAGTAATAGTGCTTATTCAATGTTACCAAAATTGTATAACAGTACCGGTTGAACTGTTTGGCATCGATAACTTTTTAATATTTAAAAAAAAAAACAATCTTGTTTCTTTAGCTTCGTTTTACTTAGTTAGATATAAACTGATTGTGACATGATTAATTGAAATGAAATTTGTGTAATTTATAAACTCAATTTTATACATTTGCATGCCTTTTAAGGCGTAACTAGTACTGTTATTGTTTTTCTATCTATAACATTATATGTAGCACTCGCTAGAAACCTAAATAAATAGATAAAAAATAAAACATAACTTTGAATTTCAAGTCCTAGACAACATCGTGCTTTGGCTACCCATTCTGTCTATAGTTATCAACTTTTTTATTTACTTAAAAAGCAAGTTAGCAGACCGTCCGCATGATGATAAGTTCTCTCCTTTGCCCATAGATATTATAATGGTCGAATCTAGGGCACTAGAAACCACCCTTCTCATGGAATGAATCGGTGGAGCGTTATCCTCACACGAAAGACGAAGAAGAAGAAGAAACAGGTTTCTATATTTTAATGTCAATTTTATGAATAAAGAAATGTAAGTTACTTTCATCACGACCCTTTAATGGCCCACTGCTGAGCCGGGTGTCCGCCTCACAATGAGGAGTGTATTAGGCCATAGTCCACCACGCTGGCCCAGTGCGGGTTGGCAGACTTCACACACCTTTGAGAAATTTTAGGAACTCTCAGGAGTGCAGGTTTCCTCACGATGATTTCCTTCACCGTTAAAGCAAGTGATATTTAATTGCTTAAAACACACATAACTCAGAGTCAGAGGTGTGTGCCCACCTCGGACTTCCCAAGTAAGACTTAAACTTCACCATCACTGCTTAGTTACTTTACAATACTTATATTATAAGCATTATTTCCAATAAAGCATGTTTGTGCAGCTCTCCAATTTTTCAAAACAGTAGCGCACCGCGCGATTTATAGTCGTTTACGCCGTTTCCACTTCAATTTATCACTTAAATCAGTTTAGTGATCTGGGATGTTTCTGCGTAGTTCGCACTTGGATCGTTCTCGTAGTTATCTTGCCAGACATGTTGTAAAACATCGTTTTTTTGTAAGCATCATACCCACTGGCAAGTTTTTTAACCTCGGTTAACGCACATGTGGCCGAATGCGCCAGGCGTGATTTACTTTTGTTTACATCCGCCGTCCGAGGGTTAATTTACCTATGCGATGCAAGGGTTGGATTCTAAAATGGCACACAAAAAATCGGTGCCATCCAAAAAAATTTTACTAATTCCTTTATCTTATGATACTGATATTAAAATCTTAGTTTAACAATGGCAAATGCTGCAATGTCGAAGTAAGTGTTGCAGTTAATATAATTTCAATTAAAATTGTAGTATACTGTATATTTTTTAACTTTAGTTTTAAGATGTCGTTTAGCAACAAGTTTATGTGTAATAAAATTAGGATAGAAGGGTTACTAGTTTCGGTGCCTCGATCAGATCTGCATTGATTTTATAAATTTTTATTATACCGCACTATTTTACATAGCCCATATTACTTATTTTTTAAACGTTCGAATTTAATTTGCTCCATTATAGATCTGTTATAAAACCATAAGCTCGACTGCTTGGATTTTTAGCAAAAGATGCGATAAATTATATGTAGGCATTTCATATAAACATTTTTTAATAGCAGCGTGAAAAGTTATAACAGCATAATTTTTTAATGTCTGGCTCTAGCGTTCTTTAAATATTTCATTAAGAAATCCGATTGCAGAAGGTAAGAACTCATAAATGTGTCTGGATTATTTAGTTTTAAAAGAAACTTATTTTGAATATTTTTCTGACGTGAAAGTATAAATAAAAAAACTATTTACATTAATTTTAATTATATATTAATTATGTAGAAGGATTCGATACTTTTCATGAGATCTATTGAAACAGAGCTCCAATGAAATTACAAAAATTGCTCTCTATCGTCATTGATTTAAAGTTATACAGTATTAGTGTATGTTATCATTGATTTAAAGTTATACAGTATTAGTGTATGTTATCATTGATTTAAAGTTATACAGTATTAGTGTATGTTATGCTAAAAAGTGTTAGAATTTATCATTATTCGATTAAAAGTACGACATCGAAGAAAAATATAATTATTTTTGCATATAACCTTTTCGTTCCTTGTAAACTGAGTACAAGCGCAAACGTTTGATATACGATTGCCAATGAATTCGACTCTATTTCGGGATCATTTTTGCGTTTGTTTCTTTGATCTCAAACAACCTCTACTAATTTCTACTGAGATATTATTTTTCATAAAAATGGAAGAACAAATTTTTATACAAAGTAATACATATTTTAAATTGATAAGTTACTGAGTTGGAAAGTTAGTTGCGATGTAAGAGATAGATTTATAATTTGGAATATACACAAACTCTACTTTGTAATTAAACTGCTAACTATGAATAAGTAATATCCGCTGATAATAGTTAGGTGTAAGAAAAACAAAATCATATAATAACTTTCAAGAATCCTTATCGTTGATATAAACGCAATGCTGGCTTAATTTTAATCTTCTTGTGCGGCATGAATAAAAAGCGTACTGAAGACAGCTGCGCTATGCCTTTAAAGTCGCCGTTTTGTTTACATTCGCCGTCTCGTAATGGACGCTCTATACTCTACGCGAATGTAGGAGTAGATACGAGATCCAATCCAGTTGATTGTGTTGTGTACTATTTGACAAGTTTTAAATAAGTTTAATATGAGTAATCTATAATCAGATTATCTTTGCGGAAGTGTATTTCTAAGAGGAATCGACGTGATTTTCTGTATGGAGATGCTTATAGGGCTGAAAGAAACATTACTTTTCATCATCTTATATATAAAATTCTCGTTTCACAATGTTTGTTACCATACTCCTCCGAAACGGCTTGACCGATTTTTATGAAATTTTATATGCATATTCAGTAGGTCTGAGAATCGGCTACTATCTATTTTTCATCCCTCTAAGTGATAAGGGTGGCCTACCCCATATGGCAAAACAACGTTTGCCGGGCCAGCTAGTGATAATATAATTATAATATGATTGATAATAAAAATATCGTATATAAATTCCGAAGTGTCTATTTTTACCCGATCCGATTTTGGCAGTCTATGTATATATGTATGTATGTTTGTATGTTCCACGCTAGCGCCTAAACTACAGAACCAATTTTAATAAATAAGGTGTCAATAGATTCGTAATAATGGCGCGGGTGACATAGGCTATATAAATTTTATGAAATTTTTTATGACGGAATTATTAACCTCAGATTCTAACCTGGAAAAAAATTAAACTGAGATAATCCTCACGTGTTTGGTGTCAAAAGAAAGGACTTGACATTACAAATATGTAAATACACTTATATTATATTGTTTAAGTCAAAATATATGTTTAAAAAGCGGTCGTACAGTTCGCGCGGTCCAGTCGGTTCAGTTATTTACGTTTAAGCAAATAAAAACGAACACTACGTTACAATATGAGGTTTTAATTTACGTAGTCGGCTTATAGTTTTTTAAACTTTATTTTTTTATTACACAGCAATGTATTACCATTTGGAGTATTTTTTGGTTAATCCTAGAAGAACATTTCGAAATGAAATTGAACCCAACTTTCTTCCACCCAGGTTACGTCCGAGAAACGTCCGGTCAAGATTTCATTTGCAGTCTTTCTCTTCTTTTGAAGATTTTGTTTTAATCCCTATTCAAACTACTGATTAATTTTAAAAAAACAATTGTCGATTTATACGGGCTTTAAGCTTCAAAGTTTTAACAATTTTATAATAAGTGTTGGTATGTTGATATGATGTTGTATCTACATTTATATTTGTTACTATTGGAAAAATGCCGAGACGATCACCACATGGTCTTCTTATCGTGTTATAATTGAATATCGCTCCGATCCAATCTGATCATTAGATAAAAATAGTTTACATACTTTTATATATAAGACACCTAACTGGAATTATTTGCAAATATAAAAAATAATAATTTGGTAATAAACAGGTACCAAATAAGTATACGTTAGTTGCAGTTACCTGCGCTGTAAAATGGCAACGAAAAAGTGTGGTAATTGCCCGATATTCAATCAGACACCAGCGGCTTATGTAATATTTTAGAATTTATTTTTATTAAAAGAGTGGATTTATAGACAATGTACAAATTTCACTGCTGCTCTAAAAGGACAGAAAATAATTTTATTTACTACGAATTAGTTGTCATTGTGTAATATTTACGTTTTCTTACGAGCTTAATTACTCTTCATTGATACGTAAGTATAGTTATTATTTTACATTCCGCGATTTTAATACCGTCAGTGTATAACGCCTCTATTTATAAAACGTTATTGTTAGTTATCGTACAAATGTGAGAAATCTATTGCATTTATGATATAGTATAAGCAGTACATCTAGTGTTTAAACTTTCCCTGATAAATGTTTACAGTATGCTACGGCGAATGAAATCGTCGAAATAAATCTATTCGAAGCTTCCTGAAGTCTGTTTCATATTAAAACAATTGCTCACAAAGCAGTACTGGTGAGTCGCGAATTGCGCGGCGCAGACGCAGGCGCAGGCGCGGGCTCGGGCTCGGGCTCCGGCCTGTAGCGTCGTCGATGGACGTAATGCACATGGCCGCGTCGTCATAAAACGTAATTTACGGGCTTGCTTTAACGCTTACTTGTTCAGCGTACGCCTTTTGTGCCGTCACTGTTTCGAGTTTTGGAGATCAAATGATGGAGTTTTCAACACATGAACATTCTGTTCTCGGAACAAATTATGTCAATATTCTGAACGTAGCTCGTTAAATGCTGGTATGAAAACCTTAAGCGTTGACGTTTCTTATCTTTTTCAAAATTAGTCGATCCGCACTGGTTTCGCTAACGTATAAAAATTTTTGTATCACGATAATTTTTTCTTACAAACGATTTTAATTTAAGTTAGTAGTAGAAAAACAGCATTCAATTTCATGCAGTTTTACGCGACAATAAAAATACAGACAAACAAAAATATTTAAAAAAATGACTATTTAGACGTCTATAGGTATATTGTCGAGTTATACAGACCCTCTGATTTTTTTAAATATCTGCCACATTCAATAAGTTACATTTTCATTAGGTATATTACCTATATATATGTCGGAGGTGAGAGTTAGGTTTAGGTTAGGCTAGCCATGTGTTAGGTTAGGTTTATGTACGGTGAAACTAAGCAGTGGAGGTGAGTGTTGGAGTTCTATTAAAAGATGTCTTTAAGCCTACACCTTGGTCACAAGTCCAAGGCACTACTTGTGTACCTATCATAATAGTAAAAGTCGTAATGTTTAGTTATATCCCGACCGTATTGCGCCCGTAGCTTATATTATAGGCCGTCCGTTGTGCACATACGATGCTTATAAATAATTGTTTATTCCATATTATAGTCTCCGACATATACATATATCTGTCTGGTGCGTATATTATGAAAGAAAATCCCGCCAGATCGGCATTAAGAGGGTCGTTCGCTGTTAAGCGATTACCTACCCTCGCTGCGCTGACGATCACTAGTACGTTAAACTATAAACTAGTAGTCGCTTAGTAGTCGTAATTCGACCGTATTTATATAAATTACTTTAACAATAAAGAAAATATGCGTGTGTGTGTCAAATACAATGGTAGTGTGTGTAATGGTTCTTTTTGTTGATTTAATGTATTTTTGGTGCATAATTAAAAAAATAATATCAGCATTCTGCACTCCTTCTCTATATAAACTTTAAGTGTGGGAAATTTCATACTCCTCTTTCCGCACAACATTCGTCAAAAGGGTACAAAGTTTTTGCTTCAAGTATTAATTTTATTAAATACCCAAAATATTCACATTAAAGGGCATCATTGTTTTATGATCATGAATGCTTAATCGTTGTCAACATAAAATGTCGTCCACAAATTAATTAAATATTGCGAACATTGTAATCGGATACTCTTACATTTATGTTTATGTATACTGAGAACTGAGGTAATTACTTATTAGTCATCCAAATAGAGGTTGCGCTATACATTAAATATTGACCCTGAAAGTATCTATCGTAAGGGATATTTTGGCGAAAAGGCATGTGTATGCTAAGTGTGTATGATACATAATTATATTATTGTATTCAGAATTTTCCTCTCTATCTGTTGGCATACTCGAAATGCTTCCTTTCTTAAATAAATCCTTGCTAAAATAATTAAATTTTTTCTTTATATGGGACGGAACCCTAAAAAAATATATTTTTATATTTCTAATCATATAGAATCTATACGTGAATTCATCAGGTATAAATTAATGTCAAATAAGTATATAAGTAAGTAAACAGTCTTTTAAAGTTGCGCAAAAATCAAACTTTTAAGTAAATTTTATCAAAACATACGTTTATATTTCATCTACATATTCACATATTCACTATATATAGAGGAAAGATTTGATTGTTTTTATGTGTGATGTTTGTTTAATAATATTTTGATCCTTGCGTGAGTATAGGACTCAAAATTTTTAAGACGTTTCGCATTGCCTAACATTAATCTTATTTTAGTAGAAAGCAAGTTAAGCGTGAACATACACACAAATAAAAAGGAAAATATGTGAAAACAGTGAGTTGATCGTCACATTACAAATTCTGTGTATTTTAACATCTGTTTCTTTACATAATTTTTCTTAATTTTTCTACACCCGCTGTATCTATAAGCAGTGGTCATTCATAGATATAAAATTATAAAACTTACGTAAAAGTAATCAAGAGATGCGGCCGATTACGTACATTTTGAGACTGTACAATAATCGTAACGCATTTGGTACTTTTCTTTGACCTACAATAATAAAATTTCGTGTGAAGCAATGTGTTTCAACAGACTTTAAGGAAATAGTCCAAAATCCGTAAAATTACATAACAAATATTCTAATGCTGTTCGTAAACTGACTGCGGCTTATATAGGTGTATGGAGACAACAGTTTTCCGACGTTAATGTTTAGTTAGAAGATTTTTTTATTACATAAAATCTAGAAAAAAAAATAGATTATCTATCCATATCAAAAAGAGTAGTCACCCCAATATTTTTGCGGTATAAATTAGTCATTCGAATATCATCTATGATCTTATGATATAACAATGTATTCTTTAAATGTATTATTTATTTTTGTTTTGTCACGTGTTTTTGTTACTTTTCAGTGTATTTGAATTAATAGCCTTCTCTATTCTATATATCTATTCTATATCAGAAATACAGCTTTAGGCTGGTTAGGGAAAATATGCTTCGTTACAGCCATTCTTCCCAAATAGAAGACTAGTTTTATTACTCAACAAAATTTATATCCTAGTATGCCATACTCACTCGGTTTCCTCTATAAAGCATTTATAATCCCTTTCCTCCTCCAGTTAGGATCCGTAGCTGCTACTTTCACGTCCACCACGTTCTTATCATCTGGAAACTTTTCCTCTGATCTTTTGGAATTTTGGATTTTGACATCTTTGGGCTTGACTGAGTAAATCATGGCCATTTTCATCCTGAAGTATTATGGATTTTGTTTGTAGTTTAAGATTCTATATCTATACAAAATCTTTCTAAAAATACTATTTAAAGATATTTAACGTTTAGTTCAGCATTTACCAGGCAAAAGTTTGTAAACTTGTATGTTTTGGATATTAGAAATATTTCAATATTAGAAACTTCAATATTATATTTAAAAACAACAAAGGCGGAAATTAGAATGTTATAAAATAGATATTGGACATTAGAAATATCTAGTACTTTAACGTAGCAGTATAAACACGATAGAATAGATAATTTTCGATGCAGTTATTATACAAATTATAAATTAGAGAGTAAAGAAGTGTAAATATTTTTCACAGGAAAGCCGACTAAAAACTCACCAAATACATCAATATTACAAATATTCAAATTCCTGATAGTACAGCTTAATATTAGCTAAGTCCCGATTTATTATAGCCAGCTGTGTATATTCTTACGTTTTAAGACACAAAGGTATGTTTTTTTTGTTTTTAGAACTCAATTGCGTAGAAAAACACATACATGGCGAACATAGAACCTACTTCTTTGCTGGAGTCAGTAAGCGAACGTTTGTAAGACTGTATGTATCTATGGATTTTGATGAAACTACAATAATATAGCAATAATATAATTTATAATAATATTGCGTGTCCAAAATACAGCGGGTGAAACCGCTGGGCGCACCTGCTCTATATCTATACTAATATTGTAAAGATTTGTATTTTTGTATGTAACGAATAAACCTAAAAATTACAGGACCCATTTGAAAAAATTCACTTTCACCATTAGAAAGCTACATTATCCCTGAGTAACATAGGCTATATTTATTACGATCCTCAGAAATTCTTATTATACCAACCCAAGGTGCAAAAAAATTTGCCCTGTCGCATGCGCTGCGAAAAGTATTGATGATAGAACAAAAAATGTTCTACAATATTATAGAACGTATCAATCAACAAAAAACTTTGCAAGACCATATATCCATCTCGTATGGTGTATTGTAGTTATGTCACTATAACTACTCTTTTACATTTTAAAAGTTGATCGAAATGCCTATCAAAATCAGACCATGTTTTCAATACCTTTGTATTAATTCTTATCCAAATAAAATGCGAAATTAAAAAATCAATATAAACAAAAAATACACGACGACCAGTGTAATTTCACGGAGCGCAGCGATCAAAGCGGTGATATGCGAAAGAGCCAAAATGTTTTTAAAAAAAATTTCCACCCGTGCGAAGCCGGGATGGGCCGCTAGTATGTTATAAAGTAACTGGACTTTGTTTTACGATAGATCTCATCAGATTTTTGCAGTCGAAAAACAATATTGCAAATGTTGGCTACCTTTACAGTTTGTTCTTATTATGAGTTCTTTTGAATTACAAATAATCACTCGTTTCTTACTCGTCGCCCCGCCCGCCCTAGCTACGCAGAGCTAAAACATATTTAAATGACAGGTAATAACAGTTTTCCTGTCATCCTATTTAAATGAAAAGCCTATATTATTTTAAGTTAAACTTGCAGCGATTTGGTGCAGTGGTTTTTGCGTGATGCACCTATTAACATACGGATAGAGAAACGAAAGTATTATAGTATTATAAATAATGACTGACTTTAATCTTAAATTAAATATCTCCTATGATAGTAATTAATATTTCAATCAATTTTTTATTAGTTTTCCGTTGAAAAATCTACGTCTACCTATTTAATTCCATAATACGTGAACTATTTTACATCATTGAACTCACTAGAAGTTTATTATATAGGTAGATACTACGCTCCTATTGGTCGTGTTATGTTATATAGCCTATATTCTTACTCGATAAATGCTATCGAGGATATGCAATCCGTTGGTCCTGAGATAAGCGCGATCAATCAAACAAATAATCTCTCCAGCTCTATAATATTAGTGTAGATTAAAAAAAATATATAGAGTTCAGTTGACCAAAATAAAGTACGATAGTATTCATCATAGTACGGGCGACAACCCTAGTCTGTGTAGATAGTGACAGAGTTCGACTACGAATTTAAGAATATAATACAGCGGACGGTTTCCAGAGTACGAGACCGACAATCAATTTACACAGAACTATAAATGTCTAATTGCATACCAATTTTAAGGCGAAACCGTAAAAACCTCAAAGCAAACATAGCTGGCTCGTAAATGGTGATGAATGGAGGGTTCAAGATCAGGCAACGGACTGCGCGCACGCTGTACCGCGCCATCTTGTGGGCGGAGCTTCGCGTTTCGTTGCTAACGTCATACACGTCTCTCTCTTCTTGTTACTATAAATCAAGTATAAGTTGGAAAGAGATGCGACTTTCACTTTGATTTTTTCATTTTCAGGATATAATACTCTATTTCCCTAAAAACTATACTTCAGTATTCAACTTGATATTTTGTATAATCAAAAGTTTTCAAAAATTAAAGGTCTAAAGGCAATTTTAACCTTCTCAATATAGGTTAGAGAGAGATTAAAAACGATACTTCATATACTTTTCATTTTCCGTTTAACCATAAACTTAATATGAATTCTAAAAGATTGTTCAATAGCGATAATAAGTTATATTTCAGATTTTTGTTTTTATACATATTTCTTTAGAAAGTAATTAAGCAAATTATTTTTAAACCACTTTACGTTTCCGAACAATTGATAATGTAGAGTGAAGCAGTCAAGTAATGTAGGTAAGTTGTCACATGATTCAATGTCAATCTTAACGATAATGCGTTAAAGGGCCCACAGATTTAAACTTTATCTCAGTAGAGACATTAAGGATCTTTCTCTTTAAATATTGTATGATACATTTTTACTATGGCAACAAATTTCCGAGAAAAATCATATTTTCATATTATAATATGTAAATGTCGATCTTTGATTGTACCTCTAATGTAAAAATACAATAACATTAGTAGTAATAGAAATAATTTATCTTTTTCTTTTAAAAGTTATTTGTATCGTGCGGTGTAAACGATAACCATTTTACAGCCTGAAATTTTCGATAAATATATAGTAGCTATAATCAACGTTTTCGTCTTCATGTATTCTCCTCAGTATTTTCCTGTCAAATCATAGTTAAGATCTTTAATCCTACCCTAATATCGATAGTGTATTTCCAACTCCCTGAGATTCATTTTGTCCTTTACAGGTCATTATCCGTTACTAAATTAATCAGAAAATGGATGTGTAACAATAATAATTGTTTAGAAATAGTCGTGTATGCGTATGTATTTGTGAATATGTAGGTAAGAGTTACTGTTTACTACTGGGGCAATGCCTGTTTACAACAAAGATCAGCAACCCGGTTCGTAAGTCCCGCGAGGGCCACGGTATATGTAGGTCTGTTAGGTATTTATCTAGTAAAATCTACGAAAAATGTTTAATTATATTATCTTTTACATAACTACGACATAATTTATAAAATATTATTAATACAATATAGTTTATTTATATATATTACATTACTATAATTAACAAAAAGTTGTGAAATAAATATTAAAACAAGGTATTAATATTAACGAGCATTTTCGATCGTATTTCTTTATCATAAAATAAGAAAACGAAAAGGTTTGTTTGTTACAAAGACTTCCTCGATGAGATTGCTATCGTAGCTTAAATCACTAGTTCCGTTTTTTCTTCGGAGATAAATATTGCCTTAGCACTATTGAGATAAAGGCGTAAATCGAGTGTCTCGGCTCGTAGACGAGCGTGTGTAAATAAATCGGGCTAGTTTAATGCAAAACTTTTGGTTTACGCTTTATGGTAAATATTTGGTGTACGTCGTATAACTGTTTTATAGATCTAGTAAAATGTTTGGTTTAATTGTGCTAGGTCAAGAGCGTTCGACAGGCGTCCTTGCGACGGGTAAATATTATTGTCTAAGCGGGTTTTCCGCTGTTTAGTGTTTGTACAAACTCGTGAGTGATCCAGGCTGCGGGAGCCAGTGGCGGAGCTTACATACTTACCTGCTGATATGTATTTAAAAAATAAAAATATTACTGGGTATACTGAAGACTTAAGAAACTCAGGTGTATGACAACGTAGAAATACTTTGGTTTGTTTCAATTATTTTTAAACGATTAATAAAATACAACACAGATTTAATGAAGTAAGATTAAGTCTAAAATTAAAAATTATTAATTCTAATAACAAATAAAACTATATCTCAAATTATTTATTAAAACTATCAATACTTTCCGTTTTAGATGTACTTGTGTATCTGCAAAGAGTACAATGAGTATTAGTGTACAATGAAAAAATATCTAATATTAAATCTATACCTACGTTAAAAATATATTTATATTTTTTAAAATAATGCAGATACTCCATAGGATATTCAGTGTAAGCAATAAGGGACATATAAGTGTGAGTGTCTAACCACGCGGTGTACAGGCTTGGGCGCGGGCGCGGACGCGGGGTGCGGCGATGGGCGTCGCAGGCGCACGATCTGCGGTGGGCGGCGCGCGCACTGTTCTCCGGCTCGCGTACTGACGCGCACGCATGAAGACCCACGACCAGACCACCGAGGAGGCGGCGCGCCGTGCGCCTGCCACGCGTCGCCAGGAAAAGCCACCTTTTTCCTATATAGCACTTATAGTCATGGCTATTCGACATTCACCGAATAAACGCCTTACACTTAGCGAAATCTACGCGTTTCTTCAACAACAGTTCCCATTTTTCCGAAGTTCCTATCAAGGTTGGAAAAACTCAGTGAGGCACAACCTTAGTCTGAACGAATGCTTTGTTAAGCTACCAAAGGGCCTCGGAAGACCAGGAAAGGGTCACTATTGGACTATAGATCCGTCTTCAGAGTTTATGTTCGAAGAAGGGTCGTTCCGGCGGCGACCGAGAGGCTTTCGTCGTAAATGTCAAGCTCTTAAGCCACAATTTGGAGGAAGTGGTTATCTGTGCGGTGGTGGTGTCACTACACTACCTCCTTCGCAGACGACTGGCTACGAGCTGGCAGGTGGAAGCGGTGCTGGGGCAAGCGGTGTTGGGGCAAGCAGTGCCCCCTCAATTGATTATGGAGCCTGCGCGTATTCACATACAGGGTCTACTCAGCAGTTAACTTATGGAGGAGAATACTGCGCATATAGTGGAATGGGAGAGCGAGAATGGCCTTTGGCGTATGGGACTGTAGAGTCTGCATATCGTCCACCTCCAGCATCTCCACCTTCACGACACGATCTGCCTGACCACATACCCAACTACCAGTATGCCGTCGCAAACGACCATGGTAAGTATTTATTTATACCAAATTCTCTTCGACCGCTTAGTATTTTTTAAATTGTTGACAATATTATTATTAAAATTTAAGTTTCTGCTAAAAGTATTTCACATAAAACAAAATCGCACTCACAACCGTTTAACGTGTTACTTATATGTATATTTTTTATAATATAAAACAAAAATAAGTAGGTTAATTTTTATTTTATAATGTTAAAACATACGTCATTTAGTTCTGTTTGTTGCTGAATTTGTTAATGTTTATCTATTCTTTAAATAAAGGCTCAGACATGACGTATCTGTACATAAGGGATTTTAAGAAAGTAGTAGTAAAAACAGTGATTAAATTTTTTTCTGTTTTGTCTGATTTATATTTGGGACTCGGACACTTTATAAGCTGTATGATATACCCCAAGTAACACAATAAGCATTTTATCTAGGCACTCGTGAACTTAAGTAGAACTCAATGTCTAAGTAAGCTCCTATTAAAGTTCACCAAACAGTCTGACGCTCTATATTGGCATATCAAAGTGATTATAATTCTTTACACTGTATAACGGTAAAACGAAATGCTTTAATAACTCCTTCAGTTCTAGTACAGTGCAAATCAATGCTACTGAAAGGCTTTTAGCAATGTTTAATGCCTTTAGGTCTATAACAGCATTTTTAAGTAGTAAGTAAATTCCTAATACTGATTAATAGCATAAACTTGAACCATTATAATGTATCGTTTATCCATTATACAGCTTTCGACTATTTTCAGAACTATTGGTCATATAATAGCATTTTTCAAATAGTAAGTAAAAGCCTAATGCTTCTGAGCAGCGTACACTTGCATCACTGTAATGCTTGCATTTTTAAAGATCAAGTGAGCATTTTTATACGCCCAAGAGTTCTTTAATCAAATACATGTGAGTTATTTTAATACGTAAAGCTGTATCTATATTCACTTTTTGTGTTTTTTAAAGCTATCTGCATTTATCTAAATCACTATTCAGGAAAGGCCGTCGTCACCAAAAAAAATTTATAACGGAACAAAGCCAGTCCGCATTAAATCTTTTGGTATTTATGTGAACGCATAGAAAACCACTTTACATACGACAGCACTACATTAGTTTAACGAAATGCTTCTCTTTGGCCTTTAGAATGATAATTATTCACGTGTCAGTATTTGTTCAGCTAGGGGCAATAATAATGTTTTAAGAGTTCACCAAGCTGTTGTAGAACGACACCATTTTGTAAATAGTTAATAACCAAAAATATATTATTTTGATTTGTATTAGAAACAAATATACTTGTTAATGAAATGATAGCTTCATTGAATTTTGTTAATCTCATATTACTTTAAATCAAAAAACATCAGTTTACTGAAGGCGCGAGAAAATTTTCAATGAAACCTATGTATATATTAGTAAACTACATTTTGCAACAGTATTTGAGGACAATAAACAGAATTATGAGCAAATTACTGTGAATATACTCGTATAATATCAAAACAACAAACTCAATTTCGTCACTTCCATATATGGTAGAACATTAATATTACAATAAGGATGTTTTTTCAATAATTTAGGATTTTTATTTAAGTTCTAACTGTGAACACTTGTAGAACTTTTACGTTATTTCATTACTGGTTAAATGCTTTTATAATACGATTACCAACTTGTTCAACAACAATATAGCTAATATAATGGTTCTGTAATGCAATTGTTACTTTTTTGACCATAATAATGCCAAAATAATGTTTATGTAATGCCCTTAAATAACCTTTTGCGAACCTATTAAAATCCTTAAGCTGTATAATTTGTGCCCAAATAAGCATTCTAGTAGGTTTATAGATGATATAAAACTGACATAGAACTTAGGTTTAATTCTAAAAGCATACCTAAAAGCCATAAATTGGCCTTTACACGGCTTCCCTGTGTTACTTGGGAGGCTATTTATTGCGGGAAAATGCGCAGCTCCTGTGGAATTAAAAGATATTGTTCATACAAAAAAGCTCAAGGGATTTAATTAAACTTTTCTACAAAAATAGTGAGTAACCTGATTAAACATATAATATACTTTTGTCCCGGAACAGACTAGATTTCCTTTGGGAGAAATCGAATACTACAGGAGCTGCATGTAGTACGGCGTTAACGTATATACACGATTAAAATTCACCCGAGCGAAGCCGGGGCGCGTCAATTAGTAGTATATAGACATAAATGAATTATAATTAACGAGAAAAACTTTGCATATCTATTGAATAAACATAATAGCATCCTAACTGACAACGCTACGATTTATGTTTTGAAACATTTTATGTCTACCTACTCACATTTAGAAATAGTGTTTACTTTATCTAATTAATAACAAGTAGTTTTTTTTGGTACCTATAGTTAATTTTATAGTCCTTGATTTATTAAAAAGTTCTCTTAAGACGTGCTTTTATTTAAGACGAGTTGACTTGTGCTTATGATTTAGGAGGGTGAAAAATTATATTTGAGAAACAAAACATCTTTGAATTATAGAGCTCTTTTACTATACTTTTCCTGGATTTCTCACATTAAAAAAATCATTTTATATTTACAAAAACAATAATCAAAATTCTAGTTAAGAATTTCTTTATCTTAAACTAGCCTTACCGCGTGACTGCATCTGCGAGGTAATGAGTACTTTACATAGCTAGCTGATAGAGTTGAGCTGAGAGTATTGCTCATGTAACAATTTCCGTCAAAATTTCTTTAATGTAACACAGGCAATACAAAAACGGTCAGTACTTTTTGAGTTTATCGCGATCATATTGCGGCGTGGGACTTTGTTTTGTAATATGTTATGATTATAGTGATTATAATCATAACATATAAACACAACAGGCTACCGACAATCAATTTCTAAATAAAATGTTTTAGATTATCCTACAGTTTATAATATTCGTTTAATTTAGTGCACTAGAATTGCATATAAGTACATTTAATGCGACCACTTCAGGTTAAAAACCAGATAAAGTACGACCGGGCAGACAAGCTTTCAGGTAGATAGCCAAATTTTAATTACAAATAAACAGTCGGTTTATGTTTTTAGGGAAACTTTTGATTACTATTTTATCTACTTGAGACTTCAATTTATTAAAAGAGTTTTGAAGTACTTCAAATTTAGAATAATTTTGTATGTAGGTAAGAGGTCTTTCTTATAGCATGATTTGGTAAAATATTTTAAAAGGCTATTGTGAACCTATCATCTTTGGTACAATTAGATTCAGTTTCAAAAAACATCTCTCATAGTTGAGCATTTTAAATACGGTGGATGATTGATGAATTTATAGAAGTTGCACAAAGTTTTTAAGTTTTGTAGTAAAGTTTAAGTAATTAATAAATTGTGATTCGTTTATTTAAAGTATATTTTAAATAGTATAGATCGAGTTGCGTGCGGTTATAACAGTGTTGACTTAATAACCTCAATATATCAGGGGATACATTGTACCCCTTTGTATGGGAGACTTGATCCCCAAATAAATGCCTAACATAAATTTACTATAAATTTATGTTTCTAATTTTTAGAGTTCCGTACCTTAAAAGGAAAAAAGGAACCCTTATAGGATCCTTTCGTTTTCCGTCTGTCAATCAAGTTGAAATTAATAAAAAATACTCAAACCTACGGACCCTTGCGGCTGTCAAAAATTCTAAATCCTCGCATTGAAAAGATATGACCGTTAATGTGGTCACTCACAAAAGTATAGGGTACTACTTCCCGCGTAAAATTGTAAAATTTAGCATGAAGCGAGGTCTTTTAGCACAAGTAAAGTATAAAATTAAAAACTGTAAATTTCTTTCTACATCACTAGAAAATTTACTTTTTTTGATTGTCATGCAAGACCCTTTTTCTCAGAAAAGATCAAATATTCAAGTCTCTAGTCTCTCAGATATGTAATAAAATCAAACTGCTAAATCAATTTAATAAAAAAGATACATCCGCTTTTATCTAATGTATTGTAATTTTGATTTTCGAGAATACATGAAGTTATCAACTTGAAATGAACATAAAACATGTAGGTCTATAGTCTCTTAATGCTGTGAATAAATCAAACTTCTAAGTGTAAGCAATCAATAAATATGGTCATTTATACTGAAGTGATTACAAGTAGTTTTTCCATAGTAGGTACATACCACATGATATGCGGACATGAAAAGCCGATGTTTGCAATTTTAGTAATATTTGAATATACAAAATAATTTTACCGTTTCAGCTCTGGTTAATGGATTAAATTTTAATTAATTTAATTGAAATAAATTTATTTAAAGTTTTTAATTTAAATTTAAAAACATTAAATAAATATATTCAAAGAAAATTTAATATTGAATACATAACACGTTTTATACTTAACGAGACTGCGTCTTATCTCGCTAATAATTTAAGGACATGACATTGATTTAAGACAGTAATATTCTTAAGATTCACTATGATATAGATAGAGATTAAAGAGTACAAAATAGCAGCAGATTAAACTGTCTGCATTGTAGCTGTTTCTTATTCAAACTGTTACATTTTTCCTCCACATCCACGTAATATGGGACATATTACTTTCAATATTTTCAATAAAACTTAAAAATAAAGAGGAGGATATTTATAGTTAAGCGTTAATTTTTTTTGATAATTCTTACAGTATCCGTTAAAAAATGACAATTAGTTTAGTATATTCATAGAATGTGATATTATATTTTACTACAAACGTCTCGAGGGTGTCGACAGTAATCGCTCGCCGCTCTGGCTCACGTCAAGTGCTCTCGAGTATTATCGAAAGCGCTGAATGCTGATTAACAGTAGCTACGTGTGAGAGAGCGCTGCCCTCCTTAACAGCAAGGAATGGTTTCTGTCCCCTGCACTTAAAATAAATCATAAATCACCTACCGACGTACCTATTAACTAGAATGTTAGAATATTTGTTGTCTTCAAGTGGAAGTAACAACCAGCTAACCCAATACAAAACATAGTCTTATCATAATGATTTAGTAACTTATCGAGTATAATGAGTTCTGCATCATCCCTCTGACTACGAAAATTTCTAATTTTAACACCAGAGATTTTATATTTAATTAGCCGATCCGCATGACTTCGTTCGCGTGTTGCTCCGCTCTTATGGGTCGTAGCAAGATGTTAAATAGCCTAAGTTACTCCTTGTTATATCAGCTATCTGCCAGAGAGAGTCTCCTCAAAATCGGCCCTGCCATTTTAGAGTTTTAAGAGAACAAACAGACAGATAGACAGACATACAGACAGACAAAAATCGTAATATAATAAAATATGTACCGTGTATACATCCATATGCACTTAGTAAAAAGCGGTTATTTTAATATTACAAACAGACACTCCAATTTTATTTATTTTTATGGATTAACTTTGCGGAGATTAACATTTCGGAGAGTCAGGATTACATTATTGTAGAGCCGGATCGTAGAACCCCTAAGTCTTTTTTCCTTCCCAACTTTTTAATAATACTTTTTTATGATAAGCCTTTTTAAACATAAAAATTACTTTTTAATGATTTTAAAATTTTATGCATAACTCGAACTGCTGCTAAATTTTGCTGTCCTGGTAATTTGCACGAACATTTGCACGCTAACAATATGTACGGTCTGTGTCCGGACCACGCTCCGGAACCGATAAGCCGCTAGCTACGCTGTTGCTACGAAAGCTATAACATTTTTTTTAAAACTTGCAAACTTGATAAACACATACACTACTTTTAATAAAATACTAGCTGACCCGACAAACGTTGTTTTGCCATATAAATTTAGGATGGGCCACCCGTATTCATAGGGGGGATAAAAAATAGATAGTAGCCGATTCTCAGACCCACTGAATATGCATATAAAAATTCATAAAAATCGGTCGAGCCGTTTCGGATTTGATGTTTATCGAGCGCCTGAATATTTTAATACACATACTAGTTGACCAGACCCGACTCGCGAGGCCACGTGTACTTAGGTTTAGCAAATAACATTTTAATGTTTAATGTATATTACTATAAAAAAATATTCAGGCATTCAATAAACATTTTTCTAATATCCCGAATTTAAATATTTCCGGGATAAAAGTAGCCTATTTGTTAATCCAGGTTATAAAGTATCTGTGTGATAAATTCTATTAAAATCGGTCCATCCGTTCTTAAGTAATAAATGGTGTAACTAACCCAACTTTGTTTTATATATTATCGGCCCGCGGTTTCACTGTTTAACCCTAAGATTAGGCTTTGGTTAACCTAACCTTAGGTTTAAACAGTGAAACAGAGCAGTGGAGTCCTTGGTCACAAATCCAAGGCACTGCTTGGGTTCCTGTCGTAATTGTAAGAAATCATAATGTTCAGTTAGTTATCCGTTGAGTAACAGTATCTACGTTGAGGTTATCCAATAGTCCAATCAATATCACACCCCCTTGTAGTGTTTTTCAATTTACCCCCTCTCTTATCTCCGCCTTCTATTTTCTCCGAGTTATATATAGAGGTAGGAATATATTGAATATTAGAATGTTTTTAATTAAAACCTAAGTCTATGTATGTTAATAAACCTAAATAACACCGATTAGTTAATTTTATGATTTTTTCTCAATTTCAATTGGTTTAGGTGTGTGTTTTGTTGGAAGTATTATAGTATAGCAGCTCGGTAAAACTCAACCAAACAATATTATTTTACTAGGATTTTTATACAAATATGTACATTGAATTTCCTGTCAATTATAAACACAACAAAGAAGAATTAGCCAAATAGAGGCAGCGGTTCTGAATGCGAGTGAGTATAAGCATCCAGACCGCTGTTACTTTTTGTTGAGTAACGTTTCAAAATATTATAGGAAGACATAGAATAAAAATATATTATTTAGCGTTATTATATGAAGCCTAACTTTAAAATATATTCGGCCAAGTAACGACTAGGACTTAGAGTAATGAAACTTTGTGGTTTAAACAGACATTATTTCACATTCTATGATTTAAATACTTGTAGACCAACGGGAAGTATACTATTGGTTCCGTGTCCTTGTTTGAGTATTTGTTCATTTTACTTCAAGGTTTTAATTTCATACTAGTGACCCTTTCTAGCTTCGCATTGGTGCAATGTAGAGACCATCGCGGAATTTTTTATTGATCTTTTTAAGATATATAATTCCGTAGTACATGATTTTCGGCTTTTCTGTACTATAATATGTATATATTATAAATATAAAACTTTCTCTTGAATCACTTTATGTCTTGCTGAAAACTGAATTAAAACCCGCTAAGTAATAAAAGATCTAAGCGAACAGACAGTGGAAAGGACTTCATTTTATAGTATGTAAAGATTAGCACACCTCTACGGCACAACGAAGTGTTGCATTACCTAAAAACGCAATTACACCGTAATAATATTTTTAGCGCGCATGGTTATGAATATTGATTTATAGTAGTCTTCAAAAATTTTAAGTACTAAGAGATCATGACTACGAAGCGGTGAATTGCATGCGGAAACAGCGTAAGTTGCTAAAAGCTTGACCTATACAGAATGCATTTTTACTCCTCCTTCGCCTCAACTTTACTTGGCCTAATTAAAGTTACAACGATGGTTACATTTTCTTGGGCTTGATAAGAAAGTAAATTTTTGGAAACTGGAAATATGTAGCAATATTGTTCTATACATTTAACTCTTTTCATCAATAATCCATAGAATAGTGGGCGAGCGAGACATACAGACAGATGACAGGTTCATCGGGTGAAAACATATGCTCACAAAACCTTTGTTGGTGTACTTGCAATGAAGTATGCAACTATTTCAATGTGTGTGCGATTTTATAACAGAACGAAACAGCAAATGTCTGAATATTCAACATTCATGCGGTGGAAAGAATATGCAAGAATTTGTTAGGGCCATCCCGAATGTACAACTACAAGCAAAAAGAGAAAGATAACTAAATAAGTATATAGGTATAGACCGCAAAATGCATTTCCAACTTTCCATCGCTTTGCGTTTATGTTGCCTTGGTCCAGTTGCATAGTAAGTTTGTTAAAACAACTTAACTTATAAAATAGTTTTGACTATAAATAACCAACAGATATAACACAATATTCTTTTCTATTCAAGTTATATTATACTTTTTTTAATTTTTATTATTTTATACGAGTACCTAAATATTATTGTCTATTAAGAGAATCTCTTTTTGGAAATACCTGGTGGTCACGTTACCGTTACTATCATATATATATTAACTACCTGACCCGTCCACGCTTCGCGAAGATGTGTTAGTCAACAGGTTAAATATTATTTATCAAAATCATTTTACCATTTTTCACCTTCTAAATTTTACAACAACGATACAGGAAAAGAATCATGGCAGAATTTGTACTAAAAAATATGAGAAATTGAAATAACTTTAGAACTGCTTTTTGAGGCCTAAATAATAGGTTCAAACATTCAGAATATTTTGAGGACATGGGAATCAATAAAAGTGAAAATTTTAAAACTATTGACTATTTCTGAACGAAACAGATTGCTATAAATGTCATTTATCATTATATGTGTTTTAATATAAATACGATAATTTATATTGCTGTACGATAATTTTATTTTATTATTAATATTTGTCTTACATTTACCTATATTTCGTAAAGCTTTTATGTCCTTATTATTTATTTTTTACAAAATCAAAGATATAAAACTCAAATATGATAAATAAAACTTGTCAAATAACAGTTTAAGTATTGACTTATTGACAGATGCAAGTGTCACTTTGACAGTTGACGTTTTTATTTTTTTAAATACTAAATATGGCAAGAGAAAATGTCAGAAGTCTATTATTTTTACCTTAGAATATTTTATGTTTGCCATCTGATAAAAATATATTATTCATATTACCAGGACCCCTAGAGTATAATCTAAGCAATGGAAATAATTAATCGCTCTCAAAATTTTCCGTACAAATCAATGTATGAAACTTGCCATGATTCTTTCTGAAAGTAGAGTAATTTCTGAACGCGACAATAAATATTTGACAGCCAAGTGACATTTTTTATTTCTAAAAAGACAAAAGATATTTAACGTTTCATAGTTAAGTACAGTTTGTATTGGATATTAAATTGTCGTTTTTAGTATTTTATTACCCTTATTATTTATGTTTCTCACCGTTTAAACCTTCCCTGAACTTTCACTATTATTTCAAGATAAAAGCTAGCCAAATCGTTTCAGTCGTTTTCATTGGGATGATATTTATTTCCGCATATTGCAGATCGGGAGCCACAACATATAATTGATTGCTATTAGATTGTGTTTAAATCCAATAATTATTACTACCTGACTTAAATAAAATTTATTTTGTATTGTATTGGTTCGATTCGTCACATAAGAACTGCATCTATCATTCCGCATTTTCTCAGTGATTCAATAATTTTTTTTTGTTTTTGTTTGTCCTTGTCCTCGGCCGTTGCGATATTTACGAAAGTAAAGGCGTTAGGCTTAACATTACTATGTGCGATAGGTAATTGTATGATATAAATAATAAACTATATGCATGTACTCTTTACGTGAAACTAAATGTATGCTTAATGTAAAAACGAGTTGTTATTTGAACAACAACAAACTACACTAGAAATATTTATTAATAAAAACGAATCGCCGAAATGTTTGTACGCGCATAACTTTTGAATCACTAACACTACAGAATATTATAAAAAATCAAACAGAAATTCTTAATAAGCATTTTTAAAATCTACTAAATACAACGTAAACGAAGTCACGCGGGTCGGCTAGTATATGTATATTGTTTACGAGTAACTCTCAGCTACTGATAATTCAAAATCAGCAGGAAAATTCGTATAATTATCAACAATCTTTTGGTTATATGCGAGCGATCGTATAGCCGGATGAATCGTATATTTTGACTATCGAATATAAAATCACATTTTCTAATTGCAATGATAGTAAGTAGGTAAAGAGTACAGGGACTACCACTACTAGCTTGTACCCGCGGCTTCGCTTGCATTGAAGCCATTAAATAAGTATCAGAACCAGAGATTTTATTCATTACAATAGAAATTAAAAAATTGTTTATCTTTCGTGAAAAATATTTTTTTTCATAAAAGGTATCCTATGTTACTTCTAGTACCCTCAAGAATATGTGTACAAAGTTTCATGATGATCGGTTAAGTAGTTTTCGCGTGAAAGCGTAACAAACAAACTTACATTCACATTTATAATAATAGTAGGGATTATGCTACATATTTGATATGGGATATATAAAGTTTTTATAGCGATTATAGTTTTCCGACGGAAACGTTAAGTTTATCCCTTAATTCAAATTGTATGGAACCCTTCGTACAGGAGATTGGCTAACGAACCAGTAGGACTGTAATTAAGTACGATTTTTCAGATTTAAATATAGGTCTGGTTCTCAAAGTCTTTTACTAGGAAGTGATTTGAACTCATAGTAAGCATACGTCTATGTAGATTGAACTAGATATCATATTGTGTTATAGAAATTTTCTATCAATGTGAGTGAAAGTAAACACCAGTTTGTGCATGAGTGTACCTACACGTAAATGAACGAGATAGCAATATAGTTATCTATTTAATGAAAGCCGATATGAAATAGCGAAAACTACAATATGTAACTTTCATGTGGTAGAAAGAATAAGGTTTAGTAACTCTCCGTTCATTGCGTAGTAGTTATTTGTATTTCAATAGTGTACCTCTTCTATCATCCAATATCTTGAAAAGTGCAGCACCGATGCATTTTCAGTTTTCTACCGCATCACGTTTATCAGGTTCTAGTATTGCTGCATCGTAAATTTGCAGTTATCGTGAATGCATATCGAAATTTTGTTCATAGGTATATATAAAAGTAGCTCGCTTCGCTCCGATAAAATACATATTTACACTTGGGGGCTAAAATTTGGGTGACATATTTCTTCCCAAATTACAACCCTTACTATCCTCTTTACTTACGTAGGATTGAATTTTGAAAAATCTCTTTTTTGTATGTTAAAATTGACACTATATTAATTTCCATATCTCTTTAATAGTATCTCTAGCTTTAAGAGCATTAACATGTGTAATTTAATCAGCTTCTTACGACCGTTTACGGCTTCACTCGGGTGCTATAGAAGAAGAAGTTAAAAAAAAACGAAAAATATTAGGTATCTATATATATAAAACAAAGTCGGGTTTTTTCGAACACTTATAACTCGAGAATTGCAGAATAACTATTAAAAAGATTAGAAAATAGACGAAAAAATAAAATAAAAGAAAAAACGTCTTCCCATACAAAAGGTTCATGGGTTTCGTAACTGTCAAACATTTTAATTTCAACATTTCAAACATGTCAACTGTAAATCATAAATTAAGTCAGCTGATCTGTAACACGACATTCATTGATTGTTAGGTGATACGAAGTTCGTGGTCAGCTTATTCTCTATTAGTGTGAGTGAAAAATAAACGCAAGTTTGTGCATTAGTTTGCCCAAACAGATATGAACGAAATAGCAATAAAGCTATCGATTTCATGAAAACTGATATGAAATAGCAAACCCTAGAATATGCAAATTTGGTGTGGTAGAAGGAATAGGGTTTAGTAACTTCCGTTCAACGCCCAGAACGCAGTTGCATTTCATTAGTGTACCTCTTCTATCCAGTATTTATACAAAGATCTCTGTGTAGCACCAATGCATTTCCAGTTTTTTACCTCTTCGCATTTATGCTACTCTGGTGAAGTTGCAGCGTATGAAAATCGTGGTGCATGTTGAAATTTACTTAAATGCAAAAAAAATATCCAAATCACATGTTTAGTTACTAATGAATAAAAATCGTGTTTACTTCGTATTGTTAAGCCCTTAAATTTTGTTAAAAGAACCCGCATGATTAGGAAATTAAAATCATATTATTACATTATACATTAATACATAAAAAATCCTACTTTTCATTTTTTACTTGTAACAAACATTAATGTATTTATGCTTATTTATATTTACATTAAGGCAAGTTTGGTATTGCCTATTAAATTAATAATTAAATATCATATCAAAAAATGTTACAGAGGAGGAATGTTTATACAGATATATTATAAGAGTTTATAAACAGTTCACAATGCATACAAATATTCCATTCCCCTAGTGAAACAATGCAAGGTCCGCATTCCTCATATAATATGAGCTGCACCGTCCATTTCTCAAATTATTTTGATATAAAAATTACTCTTTCGCTTCTCCCGGATACTGAATAAAATGAAAAATATATTTAATGCATTTACTTGTGATTAAGGTTATGCGTAGGTATAGGAGAACTTTCAAAATCAACAAAATATATTCTTTTTCTGTATATTTACTAAAAATTTTATGGCCTACCTACAGAAGTTTAAATCATATTAAAAAATGTTTTAAATTCATTTAAATTTTCGAACGCGTTTTGTCTGTTCTTAATTTTAAGCTGGACTGATTTGGCTAAAACAGCGAAATTTTGTAGAAGAAAGGTTAAAAGAAAAGAAAAGCTAAAACGGTTTTGATAAATTTTTACGCAAGTTTCATCTTAAATTTTAATTTACTCCATCCATACTTATTGAAGAAATTGTTTTGATTTTGAAATATTAATTCCTATATCGTGCGCTAATATGGTTTTCAAATCACCATATGTTTTTTTTATCTTAAATTTTGGTCAATAGTTCAAAACCGTTTTAATATTTTTTACACAGGGATATATATAAGAATCTAAAATCTAACTTGTATACAGTTTGTGTTATCCTGGTAGACCAAATGCTGATGGAAAGAAGTAGACACATATGTATTCCCTGAAATTTCTGAATCTGAAAATCAAACACTTGTGATTAATAATAATAATACAGGCCAATAATAAAAAATATTTCCAATAATTTTAACTATTACTATGCTATATATAGTAGTGTTGATTCCTATACCAACAATAAGGAAGTCGTATCTTTAATTCAAATATTTTTTGCAACATTTTAAACATTACATATTTAGGTACTTTTGTATCAAAAATTAGGTATATACTAAGGCGACCGATGGGTACATTCACGGTCAATAAATACTTATAGATCAGGGCCGGATAATCGACGGTTTATTGCCTCCCATATGAGCAGCCCGTTTCTCAGAAGCTACACTCCCTTACGACGGTCATAAAAGCTGTGGTAACATGTGCATTTGTGCAACGGCAGCATCGGTTGACTGTCGAACTCGTTCTACGTCTAAGTCCACAAAAATAGCGGATGCAATATTTCTCCTGCGCAAACAAAAACCTTCTCTTATCTTCCGATGATTATAATTTAAGTTGTTTGTATCTAACCATTGATTTTAACATTTTTGACTGTACATGTCTGTAAAAAATAACTACACAAAATTATATAGGATTTTCACAATTCTATTGCTTCAGCGCTTACTTAAAATTTAACTTAGCCTACAAGTTAGGGCGATTCGACTAGAATATATATTATTAAATATATTTTCAAGTAACGATAAATGTGCTTAGTAATTTTATTTTATAACATGCCTCTATCAAACTGAACGTCACAAATTTTATTAATATCTTCATAGCTCCTTTAAATTTTCTAAATATTTTAGCTCTAAACTTTCCTAGGAAAGTGACTATCCTGCTAATATTATAAACGCGAAAGTTTGTAAGAATGTATGGTTGTATGTTTGTTACTCTTTCACTCAAAAACTACTGAATGGATTTTGATGAAACATTACTATAATATAGCGTATACATCAGAATAACATATAGGCTATAATTTATAATGATATAACACATTATAATTCACAAATTATTCATAAACTATAGCGGGCGAAACCGCGGTGCGCAGCTAGTGTTACAATCTAAATAAAAACCATAGTTGTATCAAAATTATAATAGATTGGGGAAAAAGTCTTTTCGCATTATAGTATGTATGAACTTGTAATAAAATCTCCTTGGCTATACTATTTGTATCAGGCTGGTTTTGGTATCATTCAAAGTTTACATTTTAAAGAAGATAATTCCAAATTCAAATTAGGAAAATGTGTGATTTTTATTTGTTTTTCGTACTGTGAAGATGAGTGAATCTAATGAAGAAATTCGATACATTTTAAAATTTTCCTACAAAAGAGGCAAAAATGTGCGGTGCATTGCCGTGCCGTGAAAAAAATTAGCGATGTTTATGGACCTAGTGCAGTGTCTGTGAGAGTAGCACAAATTTGGTTTAAGCGTTTTCAATCCGGAAATTTTGATGTCAAACATGCACCTCGCTCTAGTCGCCCTATTACGAATAAAATGGATGCTATTTTTGAAAAAGTGGAGCAAGATCGGCATATCAGTAATTACGACGTAGCTGAAGAACTGGGATTTGACCACAGAACAGTTTTGGTGCATTTGAAAAGTTCTGGGTACACAAAAAAAGCTCGATATTTTGGTACCTCACGAGCTTACTGAAAGAAATCTAATGAATCACCACCACTTTTCATCACCAGTTATCAACTTCTTCAAAAATGGATTTGAAAAGTGGATCACGTACGACAAGAACGTGCGAAAAAGGTCGTGGTAAAAGGCCGGTTAGGCTTCACAGACTGTGGCGAAACCCGGGTTAACTCGCAACAAGGTGACGCTGTGTGTGTGGTGGGATTGGAAGGGCATTATTCATTATGAGCTGTTACCACCAGGCAGGACCATCGATTCTGAACTCTACTGCGAACAACTGATGAGACTAAAGCAAGAAGTTGAGAGAAAGCGGCCGGAATTAATCAACAGAAGGGGAGTGGTTTTTCATCATGATAACGCTAGACCTCACACATATTTAGCTGCTCAGCAAAAATTAAGAGAGTTTGGCTGGGAGGTGATAATGTATCCGCCGTACAGTCCTGACCTTGCACCTGCAGATTTCCATGTGTTTCGATCTCTTCAGAATTCTTTAGGCAGTGTCAGATTAACATCACGAGAGGACTGCCAAAACTACTTATACAGATGATAATTTATAAAGTTATCGATTATATTTATCAACAACGGACACATATTTCTCATATGCATCTTTGCTGTGTTAGTCGAGTTGTTTCAGAATATTAATGTTCCCAGACGTTTACCGGATATAAATATAATAACTAACTAATATTATAAAAGTGAAAGCATGTATGTTTGTTACTCAATCACAGAAAAACAGCTGAAAAGATTTCAATGAAAGTTGGTACGCAGATACTTTATAATCTGGATTAACACATAAGCTACTTTTTATACCAAAAAATTACAGTTCCTACGGGATATTAATAATGAATATTTTTGTTAAACTAGTTTAATATATAATATATAAGAATAGAATGAAAACAAACTTAATGATTATATTTAGTGGCCCTAATCAAACCAATGCAATGAAACAGAAATTTATCGACACAGAAACGGAAGTTTGATTGGTAGTTTCGCGGGAATCTGCATTACCATGAAATACTAAATTTAGACACTGTAGTACCGGCTTCTAGAATATAGTTAACCACATTAAACGATTTTAATAGAAATTTGTTAAATTTAATCTCCCTTTACTTATTTTATATAGTTATATAGTTAATAGAATAATAAAAAGAAAAGTACTATAAGTCAATATTAAAGACACGATCTTTGAGGCAGAAGTCCCAGCCGTGATTTGATACGGCTGAAAACTTAAGCCCAAAAAGGGAATGACAAAGTGTTTGATTCAAGCAACGATAGAGTAAGCAACCAATTTATTGTATATACGTAATGATCACGCTGAAAAAAGCAGTGAGTCCCAGTGGTTAAGGGCACACACTCTGACTTTTTCTAATTATGAGTGTTTTAAGAAATTTAATATCATTTGCTTTAATGGTAAAGGAAAACATTGTGAGGAAACCTGCACTCCTAAGAAAGAAGAAAGATGTTCTCAAAGGTGTGTGAAGTCTTCCAAAACGCATTTAGCCAGCGTGGTGGATTATAGCCTAATACCTCCTCATTCTGAGGAGAAGACCCAGCCCAGTCGGCCATTAACGATGGTGATGACCCGCCCTAACCTAGCCGGGGTACTAAAGATTTCTTTAATAATCTAGTGTATTAATTATTCAATAACAGGTACTTCTAGTGTTCAGGTTGTGTATAACAAAACTGTCAAACTCAACCTAAATGGCATCCAAATTCACACCTTTTTAACTGTTTTCCATAAATTATCTTCCTTATAAAGCTTGTCGTGACACAACGAAAAAAATTAGCAATTTATTTTTATCTATAAAGAAGACAGATAGATTAGCATACTATTAATAAAGTTACACAAATAATCTACATGGAAATAAGTCTTTAAAACTTTGCAAACCGCAGTAGGTACATTCTTTTCTCAGAGTTATATATTCTTCTTAAATGCTGCAACTAACAATAATTTTATTACAATTCAAAGTAGTAAATGTACTTATTTAAAAATGTTAACATGGAGTGATGATGTATTTCAGTTTACGCATCGATAATGGCGTTAGACTGCGGATAGGAAGACGTGCACTCGCCCCATGCCTACGAGTGTACAGACGGTTGTTTACACGAACTCGCGTTTGTTCCACTCGTTTGATCTTTATAAATGCAATAGGTATTTTTAAGAATAACCCACCTAAAAGCCGGCGGCCGTTCGCTTTAATAAAAAGAGAATGATTTTTAAGAACGACAACCTTGATACGCTGTTTATCCATCCTATACACTGTATGAGTAGGTGCCCCGTTTATGAGCATTTTTGATTTAACGTAGAAAACAGACGTTTGTTTGAAATTTTTGATTTAACTCTAGATTCAACGTTTTTAGTCACCTTAGGCTTGTTCTAAACTTGTTTTAATTGTCGTTATTCAACTCAGTTACGGACAGAATGAAAGATAAAAAAATTGTGACATCGGTCTCTATTAAGAAAAATAACTAAAAGTAAATTTTAGTTATTTTTCTTACTGATTAAAAATAACTAAAATTTTCTTTTTTCTGTAATAACTTTTTTTCATTCGGTTTCGACTAAATCAAAGGTATTTAAAATTTATATATCAGATTCCTCCTAGATGATCATCGTTAAACGAATATTTAAATAATAATATCTGATTACAATTACATAGTTGTTACATCTTTATACCTAAATAATTCATGATCGGTTTTACAAAAATAAATAAATAAGAGTTTATAACTAAGAAATGAATGTTTGCTTTGTATAGGGTGGCTCGAAGGCGCAATACCAGTTTCTCTCCGAAATTTTACCTCAACCGGAACCTGAATATGTCGTTATTTCAGATCACTAATTATCAGGTATCAAGTTCAATTAAGATTATAGCATTCGCGAATTGGATCTTTCTAAAGTGACGACATATGTCAAATTGGAATTATAAACAATTATTACTTTATTTGCATGTAATCTTGCTCGTTTTACCTGGTGTATTGCGTCCTCGTGAATCCTTAATGCCAAACACTCATTTCAGGTCATGACATCTGTCGATTCAGTTTAGTGTACTATATTTAAAAAACCATTAGAAACATTCGGTTTACATTATTACGTATCGTTAAATAATTTATTAGGATAAAATTATGTTCCTAAGAAATAAAATTTTGTTTTAACTGCCGTTATGATATGAATATAATTTGACTGCTAACACCCGAAATGTCCGGCATTCAGGATTCATATAAATCGCTGGCGAAAATATATTAAAGTACTTATGTCATTATATATTTAATACATTTATTTTGCTTTGCGAATTATGCGAATTCGTCAAAATGTGTAACGATGTGTTGTGGTGATTGTAGATATGATATAATTTTAAAATGAACATTGGCATAAGTAATGGCTACTAAGTACCGAGAAGCGGCTGTCATCGTCTGTAAACTTTAGAGTAATTTAACCCGTCGGCAAGCTCTCCGGTTAATCAAAGAGTTGTAAAGTGATGATAAGTACCAAGAGTAAGCGTGAAACTCAAAGGGTTCACTTAGTGTTTGACGTAATACTGATATATTTAAATGTGCCATCTTTTAAACTAGTTCAATTAAATTGTTTGACATAACTGATTAGTGCTGATCAAATGTATTTAAGAAACTTTTCTTTATCAGTTTTGATAAACGAATCGACTGTTTGGGCTTGAAAGTACTGGCGGTGTTTGTCTCTAAATGGTCATACTATAAAATGATCTACCAAATAATATTGTAATATTTGAACATATCAGTAAATCTGCTCTAAAATCGATAAATAATAAAATATATTATGTTTGACAAACACTGGCTTAATCTTGAAAGCAGAAAATTTTAGTCTAGTTTACAATATCTTTACCCTATATTGTTTTTCAATTTACATCGACTTCCATGTAGATCAAATATAAGTAAATAGATTTAACGAAGTTATAACAGGGTAAAATCAACACATGTAAAGATAAAAAATAGAAGCTCCCAGTAAGAATTTATTTCCAAAATGATCCAATTGGGTGGTTTGTTTAAGTTAAAGCGATTAGGTACCGAAGCGTGCACGTGGGCGACAACAGACGAGCGGCAGGCGAGCCGGGATCGATGGGAACTCACAACGTGCAATTACAGCTTCATAGTTCACACACCTACAAATTTAATATATACAAATGTATGTAAAACTGTAAGTTCATGATAGGGCCTGTATTTGGGGTGCAGCCTAAGGACCCAGATTCCCTTCTCCCTCCTAGACTAAGAAAAGAAAACGACCTTTTTAAATAAAATAGTTATTACTTTGGTTGATTGGGTGTGCCCTTACGTATTACGGCTTTGGGAGAACTGTAAAAACGTCTATAGGGGTTGAAATTAATGCAAAGTGTAATTTTGAAGTATACAATTCTTATAAAAAAAACTTGAAAATTACCTTTAGCTATTAATTACGTTTTATGCCAGTTGTATCATACCTACTTTTTTAAGTAATATCATCTAAAGCCACCATTACTGCAAAATTATAATAATTAATAATTTTTACTTACTACCCATGACAGCGTTCTTCCTTAGGATTTTTTCAGACACATGTAACTAATACTATTTATGATTATAATTAATTTTCAAGACACTAAAGAATTTAAAACTAATGTATCCAACTCAACTCTATATTACATACTAATATTCTTATTATTTTCTTTGTTGTTTTAAATATTTTTATTTGATATAGGTGCAGCATCAATGTTCGCGGGTATGCGCGGAGTACACAGTCAGATGTTATCTGGAGGATCTCTAAGCGGTTCCACTATTGGCAGCTTGGGGGGTTTCGGCCACCACTTGTCACCCCTGCCAGCGCTGCCGGACCGCAAGCCTCCAACACCACTGCCGCCGCTGCCGCCGCCACCGATATCTTCTACTGCAGCTACTCCAACCTCATCTACACCCGTTCACTCATATTACGACCACATACTATGAATAAGCAATCTCTGGTAATAGCAAAAATATGATCTTAATATTTAAAGCAAAGTCGGGTTTGTTAGAAAAGGTACCAATTATTATTGTTTTTTGAATTTGAATAACCTTTAAAACATTGGAAAGTTGACGAAAAAATAAAATAAAAGAAGAAACGTTTTCCCGTACAAAAAGTGGGTTTTTTAACTGGATACCGCAAACTCTCCCCTCAACTCAAATAACGTATTTAATTAAAGGTTTCGAATCGACAAGATATATCCACAACATTCGGATAATGGCGTATTTTAGGTTTAAAAATGTAGAATAATGTCAGTAATGAAAAAGACTGACATTATTGTACATTTTTATTTTACAGCTAATTTGTAACTCTGCATTCATTGACTGTTAGGCGGTACGAACGTTCACCGGGTCAGCTAGTTGACTATAAATACCTAATATAGGCTCGGCTAGACTCACGCGAATTGATGAATGTTTGTATATAAAAGAAGTCTTAGAACACTAATAGCAGCCAAAGCAATATTGTTGTTTATCTGTTTGTTAACTACTTTCTCAGTTGTATTATTTAAATAGAGTGACAGAAATAAAAGATAATGCCATTTTAAAATGTTTTACCTCAGCCAAGTTAGGTTAGGTCTAGTTTGATATCTGAGTAAAATAAAATTTTACCTAATTTAATTTTTAGTACAAAACTTAGTAATTGAAATAAATTAATAGCGGTTTTTCCAAGTTTCTCCAACCTCTAAGTTTATAAAATAAAGGATAAAAAATTTCATTCATTCTAATACGGTTTTCTAGGGGAAATTGAGTCTGGGTTGGAGGGGGACATTATGTACTCCATATAACTCAAATATGAGGTATAAGTTTTATGATTTTACGAGGATGGGGTGGGCTGGGATGGTTTATAGTTATTTAATAATACAATTATCTCTATTTATTTGCAGTTCATTTTAAAATATTGAATGATAATACTACTGTTTGTTTATTTCAGAGTGCAACGGTGAAGTGCAGTTTCGCTAACAACGAATAAACAAACGTTGAAGAAAAAAGAACGAACTATGAGTTGATTATTGCCAATCTTTAGAATTGCAAATATTTTAAAAAAGAAGACACGTTTTTCTATCCATAAGTACCTTAAGAAAAACGTTTGATAAGTAAAACCGTATTAATTAAGCAACTATTGAACTCGTTAAGTTTTATCGTGTAACTTAAGAAGTCAACTTTAAGTTTTATTTAATTTATTAGAAAACTTGTAACACGCATCATGTACGTAAGTAAGTACCTAATTGCTTTGATATTTTTACTAAAATATTATTTTTCAAAAGTGTAAAATGTTATATAGATTAAAAGACAAAGAGGAAAATCACAAATTTATTGGCCTATGTAAGTTACAGAATACAAATTATATTTTCGAATTTTTAAAAAATGTAGAACTCTTAAATGTTTTTAAATGCAAATAGACCAAGACTTGGGTGCAGCAGATAAGTCATTAATCTGTGTTCAGGTATTGATTTCCTGAAAAGGTTATCTCTTTTAAAATTTAGGTTAATTTAAAAAAGTTTCTTTTTTATCCCTCACATTTTTTTAAATAATAATCCTTTCAATCATGAAATGGTAAAAATACGGTATTTTCTATCACGTAAAAATTTAATTCTTTAATATTATAGAAACGGACTAAGTATCTTTCCTTGTAATGATCAACATTCTTTATTTAGGTATAAAATAAATTAATTTTGGGCTTAAAATATTATGTTATCTAAGTTCAAAGCATCTTAAACATAAGGAGGTAATCTGTGATAGCTGATGTAGGTAAAGTTGAAAGAAAAGTACATTTAAATTGATCCCGAAAAACGAATTGTATTTAACTTAGAAGTCGATTTGAATCCTTTGTAATTTTTTTATTAAAATAATAAGTACATACAATAAAAAATAGATTTTCTAAATACCTATGTAAGTAATTGTTATATTTATTTAGATATAATCTGTAAAGTCCTTCCGTATTAAGCACATTTAGAGATTTATTTGTGATTAGTCAGTTGCTAGAATAAATTGCGATTTTAGAATAAAATACGATGTTTGTATCTGTATTTTAATAACTAAGTTCTATGCAGACTTTAGATTCTCACTGTTTCGAGCCGCACCGCATTTTATTGGAAAAGTATAGCAATATCAAATAGAATTCAGCTTTAGCTTTTAATTTATTAGCAAAGTGGAGTAGGTACTCATTAGACAAGTTATTGTTTTATAGATAGGTACCTAAATATTCAATCCTTTAAACAGTCGGAATTCCAGGCTGTCAAAATATTACTTTATAGTATTTACAAAATTGCATTGCTTTGCGGCTTGGTATAATTTGTGCGAGCCTCGTTTAATCTTACCTGTACTTTATTAGGTTAAAACCTTTGTAGTTATTGTATACTTAAAAGTTCGTTATATTTAAGTTTGATAGATAAGTACCGTATAGTATTTTGTAGGCTGTTTCTATTTTAATAAATTTACTTAATAAAATGTTACATTATTTTTGAACATCCCAACAATCACGCAGTTAACAATCACATTAAAGTACTGATATCCTATTTTAATACCTAAAAAGTTGAAATTGAAAATAAATGAATATAAAATATTAATGTATACCTAGATAAAAATAAGTAAAAGAAAATAATAATATATGTTAGCACAATAGTATATAGCACATAAATGTTCAGACCCGCCGCATCGTGTATTTGCGCCCGCGTGCAATACCCAATGATGCCACACCTCGTGACCTGCCAACAATAAAAAAGTTGTCTCTGCAAAGAAACAGAAAATCGAATAGTTTAAGTTTTATAATAAATATATCTTGTTTCTATCATCTTATCATAACTTCTGTGTTTGTATTGTCAAGTTAAAACTGCCGCCTAAGGAGTTTAGACTTTAGAAATTGAATGAGATTTATTGCTTCTTTGCAATATAGAACAAGATGCCTCTAGTGATGACCTGGAAATATATGTTCAACAGACGCACATAAAAATGAAACAAGAAATGTCACTAATTTGTACACCTATTCATAAACAAAATAAAGTTTTTTTTTTAAAAGAAATCAAAACTGTTTTTTTGTTTTTTGTCCCTACTAAAGGCGAATTGTTTGTCTGTTTAAAAAAGAAAATCATAATATGAGGCGATCTTACCGAGTAGGTGAGATCGCCTCATATTATGATTTTCTATTTTTTTAGTTTATATATAGATACAGTAGCTTCTTAAGGCCGCCCCTAATTGACTCATTTTGTCCGCCCCCTATAAGTGCAACCCGCATGCGAAGCAACGCATTGCCGCCTGCTTGCGGCATTTTAAAAGTATTTAATAAATTGTTAATTAATTCCGATTTATTTTTAATTTATATGTATTTCGAATCCGATATAATCTTTTAGGTTTTTATTGTATGCATGGGAAAAATTATAAGCTCTTTATGGTAACTCGGCGATACATTGTTATTTCTATTTGCAAAATATTTAAAACAGTTTAAATATTTTATTTAAGATTGGCTAAAAGGTTTCGTTGCCAAGCCGTTAAATAAATTAAAAAAAAAAAAATGTTATTTCTATGTCTTATATATTAGTACAGGCACAAGGGACTCGAATAACGCATAAATTAAGGGAAATAAAGGAAAAATCATCGATATTCTCAAAAGTGAAACATCAATCTTAGAAATATCGATGTTTATGAACAATATTTTGATATTTTTATCACCATTAAATATATAAGTATATTTCTATTTTTTATAACAAATAAACCACTATTTTTATTTATTACACATTTATATATATAGAAAACAAGTACCTAGTCAAGTATGAATGAAACATAAACATCCCTAGAAGTAAATAATTCGATAAAAAAAATATAAGATCTAAAAAGAACTAAGAGCTAGTTTAAACTAAGTCGTTCGCGAACTACCCAAGACTAGTAGAAGGTGGCCCCATGTTGGAGATTCTCGCGCTTTTTCTTTGACTTATGAACATCTACTACAACAAGGAATTTTACAACTACAAGGATTTAGATAGTTATAACCGATGACATGACTGCGGCTTTACTATTGAATGAATAAAGAATTAACCTACTAAAGATAAAGCTGTACGGTGTAATACCTTTGCCTTTTCCATTATGGTATAAAGCAGAAAAAAAAAACAAAATGTCATTGTCAAAATCAAAAGAAAAGATGCATTTGAAATTTAATTTTCTATTGTTTTGTTTATATTGTTACATCAGAAGATAAAATTTTTATACGATATAAATTAAGATCCAATAGGATTTTAATCTTCAAATGACATTCATAAAATTTTCAATTTCAACAAATTAATATGAAGTTAAAGATAAAACATGAGTCTTCAAGATCGAATAAAGCCTTTATTAAAGTATTTAAAAATAGGTGCTACCTTTGGAGGAATAACATTTTTATTTGTGTATCATTTGAGAGAAATGAATAAAAGTATTAGAAAAATAGTAAATACGAATGTTTTAAACGTCGAAAAGAAAACTACTGTAGAGTATATATATATTGATGATCCATCCTACAATGCTAATATTAAAGTAGAACAGGACAAAAAAGCTTCATACAGCATAGGTTTTTCTAGAATTTGGAAGAGTTTGAAACATTCTCTAGCTTGGCGCTTGCTGTGGCTCTGCAGAAATGGAAATAAAGAACAACAAAATTTGGCTTTAGAGCAATTAGCTGCATTCAAAAATAACAAACACTGGGACTGCTGGAAAATTGCTCAAGCTCTAGATAAAAATACAGCAGTTCTGCTTGCTCGTACCTATGGTGTTGATCTGCGCTATTTTCTCCCACCTCCAATTCATATCCGTCGAGCAGCTTTAACTCCTGAACTCTTATCATATAAATTAAGGGATATGATTAGTACCGTACAAGTTACAAACCCACATAATTGTATTCAACATTTTTTATCAAAACATTTTATTAATATTCAAGATCAAGTTGTTGAAGTAGATAGTATTCCACCTAAACCAGATAACATAAGTGAAAAGCAGCTTTGTATTCTATGTTTGGATGCTCTTCATCATCATTTATTTTTATTTCAACAAAAGTCTTATTATAAAGATATTTCTGCATCCACTATGATTAAACTAGGCTTATTACCATTATTAGCAGAGATAATGTTGAGGTACAGATATGATATGGATATAGATTTAGCAGTTTTGAAGATACTTTCAGTTTTAAGCTTACATCAAAATCTATTGTTGGATTTTTTCCAAAATGGTTTGATAGGAGAACTGGCCCGTCTCCTGAAATCGACAGATATCCGATTAGCTAGCTCAGCAGCGGTATCCTTAGCAAACTTATCTGGGGAATATTGTTATAGACCTGGACTTTTTCTGCTATATCCTCTATTCAGAACAAGAGATATTCACACGTGTGATACACTTCTTGTACATGGCCTTAGAGGTGGTGTATTTGTAACATGGCGCCAAAGAGACAGAAAATGTGCTGAACCTGTTGGAATTATAGAAGTAACAGTATCTGATATTGAGTGTGAGCCTTGTGAAGAAAAACCTAAAAATGGTAAAAACAGATTTTTAGATCCCGAAATTCAACAAGTTATTGAAGACATGAGAGAACTAGAAGATGAAACAATTTTATCTAATTTAGAAGTTGTTTTACATGATGTTCCTATTATGGTTAAAAGAGAAACAAATAACACTATTGAATTAACAGCTAACAAAAAAAGAATGGCTTTGGCACAAGAAGAACAAGATAAGTGCAATTATACATATTGTTGGCCAAAAGATTGGTTACCCCAAGATTGTAATAATTTGAGAATTCTAGGTTTTAACTATTGGAGTAAGTTGTCTGACTGGTTAGAAGGATGTCCTATACAAAATGCTGACATAGAATCACGGGCAGAGGAACTGGCATCGGTATTAATGGATGCAGGAGTAGGGACTAATAATGTGGTTTGGTTGGCACATTCAATGGGCGGGCTCATAGTCAAGCAATTACTTGTTGATGCAGCTCAAAGTAGTGATCAAACATATAAGACATTATGTGATAAAACTAAAGCGGTTCTGTTTTATAGCACTCCACATAAAGGTAGCTCTTTAGCTACAATGCCTCGGGCAGCTGCTGCTATATTGTGGCCTTCTCAAGATGTCAAACAGCTTCGTGAAAACTCTCCAGAGTTACTTCAAATGCACAACTTGTTCATAAAATTTGCAGATATTTTTAGCTGGGAAACAATAAGCTTTGCTGAAACATCACCTACCCTAGTCACAGCTTTTAAGGTTCCTGTACATTTTGTTGAGCCATATTCTGCAGATTTAGGTCATGGCGTATTTTACCAACTACCTCTTGACCATTTATCTATTTGCAAACCAGCAACAAGACAATCTATATTGTATACTACTGTTCTAGATGTATTACAACGAGCAACAAGATGTGACCCTACCTTAAAACATTCAGATTCATACTGGAGAAAAATAGTAAATATTATTTGGTTAGTTTTAAGTAGTGCAGCAGAAAAAGTGAATAATTCTGTGAATGACAGCCAAAATGCTCAAACTAGACATAGGATTGAACAAGTATTTTCTGAAGCATTCATGGATGGATTTATATATTAATGAAATTGTTCCTACATGCCAAAATGTTATATTTATCTAATTTGTGGCATAGTTCATTGTTAGGTTTAGTTTGTTAATGTCATGAAAGTATTGTTTGCTTTAAATTTTTCTTAAATAAGCTGTAGTATAAAATATAAAAATGTTTAATATATATTTTCATCATGACCCCATTTTAATGTTAATTAAAAATGTAAATAAAAAATGACTTCAGAAAAATAATGTTCGTTTTATTAATCTATTCATACAACCTGAAAGCTATAGTAGTTTAGCTTAATTAATAATGAGTATAGATACTAAATATTGCTAGGAAAATAAGAGAATTGGGGAAATATTATATTTTTACTAGCTATTTTTTATACCCCTAGCACTTAGGGGTATAAAAAATAGATGTTGACCGATTCTCAGACCTACCCGATATGCACACAAAATTTCATAAAAATTGGTCGAGCCATTTCGGAGGACTTTAGTAACTAAAATTTATACCAAAACGTTTAGATTTATAATACGATTAATTTATTATAAATCTAAATGTTTTGGTATAAATTGTAATAAAGACTATCGACCGAAATTAATAATCAATCTAAATTTGTTGATTACAGATGTCGGTTTCAGGCATATTTAGAAGTATAGCTCACTCTAATTATTAAGATAAGAACTACATTTTTAAATGTCGTAGTCTATATTAATTTGTAAACAGAGGGCGTTGCGTCTTATGAAATATATTCGCGTTAAATTTTTTCATTATTGAATGCTAATGCTAAAATGTATTATTGAAGGAAAGTACTAATATATAGTGCTAAACTTCTGACGTCTTTGGTAATATTTGATTTATTTGATAAAAGCTAGAACAGCGACATCTATTCATAAAGTAATAATTACGGTTACCAACTTTTTTATTCGTTAAGTCTAATACAGATGTCTCTGCTATAACTGCATTATCTACAAATCTGCCCTAACAAAGCAAAAAGCGGTAAATTATTTTTTTATATATCATTTCATAACCTTTGCTTATTTTTAAACATTTCAGTAAACTGATAAAATGTGAACATTGATTTCGTGTCAACTTAAGGAGAATTCATTTTGTTCTTGGGTCAAGTTATAAGTAATATATGTCTGATTTTATTAGTTCATTTGATTCTTTATTATTTATTTTTTGAGTTACCGCTAATTGTTTTAAGAGTAATTAAATAAAAATATATATAACAATATATATCCAGTATATGTACACAATTTTTATATGATTTCAAATTACCAATTATTAATTTAATGTGATGAAGCTAACTAAATAAATAAATATTTCATTACAAACAAAATGGCGCTGTTCAAATTGATTACAAAAATGGCAACATTATTTAAACTATGAGAATAAAGTAGCTGAGCATCAGTGATTTTTTTTAATTCGAGTTGGATAAATGCACACTTGCTAGTGTCATTATGTAACGGGACGAGAAAGTTCCTTTTTCAAAATTAAAATAGAGTTCGTATTGCTACTTTTTATACATTGTAGGAGAAAAAAATATTTTTCACCCCCCCATCTCGGAAAGCGGATTTTTGCTGATAATTGATAAATTTAGAACATCGTGTGCACTAAGTTTGTGAATTCAAAACATCATTTAACCTATTATTAACACTTTTACCTCCACAATGCCGAATTTATCATTCAACCTTCTTTAATTTGTTAAAACCTCACACTCGGAACCTTGTTGGTTTTGCAGTTTTGTACATTTTTTGAGGATGGGTATAAAATGTTAAACTCGCGTCAGGACACGAAACCTGAACGAAAATTCGTAAGCGACAAATCACAATAATACAGTTCGGTATTTTTCAATTTTTTCTGTATTTTGAAAGTTATTGCGTCGGTCCAAAACATCCAAAAAAAATTTTTTTTCAATAAAAACGTATTTTTATTAATTAAATAATTTCTATATTTTGAAAGTTATTGCGTCGGTCCAAAACATGCAAAATTATTTGAATTTTGTTCTTCGGGTTACTTAAACCGTACAATTATATTATTTTCTTTCCAAAGGCCCGTGACACTTTCTGGTCTCGCCGTATGTAAACCAGATATCAATATTCCATTCCAAAATATTAAAAAATGCACAACAATGTTCAAGTATTCACTTCTGCCGGCTCTCCCGAAGTATTTTTAATTTGCTTTGCGCGGGCCATTTTCTTTCATGATATATTTTTTAAATCTTAGGTTAAAAACAAGAAACTTGAAAACAAGTCAAAAGCCTAAAGTGAGTGATTCTAGTGACGATGAAGTTTATATGACGACAACAGAATTGACTGAAACTGTTAATATGATAAGTTACGTGTTGCACTCGGTTATCAAAATAAAGAAAGCTGTTAAAAAGCAACTTTGCACTCTTGTATAACAAATAACTATTCCTATGTTTTAAGAGTTTGTATCGATCCCAATTGTACTTGTGTTGTTACTGATCACTGAACTGAAACTTAATATACTTTTTTAATTAGATTATTTTATAAATTACTTTTGAGAATTCAAACTGCACAACTAGTCATTCTGTCTAATTGAAGCTACCACCAGCTTTCCTAACACTGATGAAAAGAGCTGGAAGAAACAAAAGTTTTTTTATATGAGTAGAAATGTTTTAAAAACGTTATGATATTCGACTTGAGAGTCAGCGTCATTTAATTATTATTTAAGTAATTGCGTACAGAATTATTTCTCTCTACTCGATTTCGCTCTTGTTTGTTGTTTACTCATATGTGGAGACGAAATATGGCGATACAAGTTTGTTTGCCTTACTGTGTAACCAGCCGAGCTGAGTCTTCCCCCCGAATCCAGATATTAGCAACATCATACAGATACCTTACATAATACGGCAGGTTATTAATGTTGGTACTACTGTAGTATGGAGGTTTGTAGGTGAACAAACTCCATGCAAAATGGCACAAGGCTGGCAGTCGATAAGAAAATAATATAATTTCAAATATTTTAAAGATTTTAAAGTGCACAACGTAATTCGGATAGTGGATTATTTATAGTATTAAAATGTAAAATATTATGTATTTAAACCTAATAAAGAAGATATAAAATAAGGTACGCCCTTTATATTTATTAAATTGATCCCGACATTGGGAGGTGTCACAGTACAATAAGGACCTAATGTGAATTATTGTGGAACGCTAATCTGAAGAAAGGATCCAGATTCCAGAAGAAGTAGCAGCAGCAAATAGCTTTTATCGCAATCACTCTAACTTACGTATGGAAAATTTGATGATACAGCTCTGTATCTACCAATTTTTCGAACCTGGGCAAATACTTCATAGTGGCACCTATCTCTTTCAAAAATATACCTAATCAGTGCCGGTAGGGCAAACAGCAAAAAAAAAGGAAACTAAGTCCTTAAATTATATGCGATTGCTGAGCAGCTGCTCCTTTAATATTATCATATTGGCGCCCCCTGAAATTGCCGCCCGGGGCGAGGTCCCCAGTTTGATCTAAGGTGCTAAACTTTCGAAATTTTACAAGTTAATAAGTCGAATGAGTTTAAATTTCGCGCGTATGTTCGATTAGTTGATTTGTACGTTAATTTTATTTACAAATAAATGAGCAATATTGTTATAAAGTTTGTTTTCAGAAAAAAAATCCTTTTTATAATTATTTAATTATTGCAAAAAATGGGCATTTCAAGGCACCCGTACCTTATAATAGGTAAATATACCACATTGACCATGTGCGACCATCGCAATTTCTTGTTATACATACCATTTTTGGAGGTTTTGTAATATGTATCAACTAAATACTGTCCTGGTACGCAATAATACTGAGTTTTTGACATCGAACATCAATGATAACTTTACTATTTACTATTTTTAAGAACAAAATTCCAGGCATTGTTTGACTAGTAATAGCGATCAATAACGCTATAGTAAATATTTATTGTATACTAGCTGACCCGACAGACATTGTCCTGTCTTAACTATGAATATTGAATTCGAATTGGCTGTCAAAAGCTTACATTAGAAAAGTAAATATAGTCGTTAAGTTTTCTTAAAATTTTTAATTTTCCGCGCAACTTTTTTAAATTTTCTTCCATAAGAACCTTCTCCTGACAATAACAAACACAATAAAAAAGAATTAGCGATATCGGTCCAGCCGTTCACGCGGGATGCGATATAAGAAGATAATAATAGTTCGTTTTCGGCACTTTAGTTATGCAATTAATGTTAATCTTAAAATTCAAGTTTGATTTTGTTTATTAAAATTCAATTTTGATTTTGACATTTTACGATTGTTACTACTACCAGAATGCGAATCTGACCGCAGTGTGTTTGACGTTTCCCTTCCCAATCCAATCCCTTTCGTGCTGCGGTTCTAGTGAACTCAAGGATCCAGCTTCTATTATCCAGTAAAAATATTAAACTGGATACTTGCATTCTACGAACTACTAACCTAGCTGCGAAGAATTGTATTCCAATTATGTATATTTTTAAATAAAATAATTGGGAGTTTAATTTATTTTCAGAGTGTACAAGGATGGAATAAAAAAAATATCTTATTTAGATACATATATTAAATATTTGTATTACATCTATGCCACATATTAAGCGAAGTCGCTTGGAGTAATACCGAATACATTTTTTTAACTTCCTAATAGCTAATGACACATCTACATGACACCGATTTATGTTAAATAAATGCATATATCTGATACTGTGGAGTAAATGTTTCCAAATATTTCTGCTAATGATGGGTGGTCTACTGCAGACGTCCTAGTAGCGAGGACTTCTTAAATCCGCGTCAGGAATTTGGAGTGATTGTCCAGCAGAGAACAATCTTTTTGTAACGTCTACTACAGACGTCCAAGTTGCAAGGGCTTCTTAAGTCCGCATCAGGAATTTGAAGTGATTGTCCAGCAGAGAACAATCTTTTTGTAACGTCTACTACAGATGTCCAAGTTGCAAGGGCTTCTTAAGTCCGCATCAGGAATTTGAAGTGATTGTCCAGCAGAGAACAATCTTTTTGTAACGTCTACTCCAGACGTCTAAGTAGCAAAGGCTCCTTAAGTCCGCATCAGGAATTTGGAGTGATTGTCCAGCAGAGAACAATCTTTTTGTAACGTCTATTCCAGACGTTCAAGTAGCAAGGGCTCCTTAAGTCCGCATCAGGAATTTGAAGTGATCGTCCATCAGAGAACAATCTTTTTGTAACGTCTACTGCAGACGTCCAAGTACCAAGGGCTCCTTAAGTCCTCATCAACAATTTGAAGTAATCGTCCAGCAGAGAACAATCCTTTTGTAACGTCTACTACAGACGTCCAAGTAGCAAGGGCTACTTAAATCCGCGTCAGGAATTTGGAGTGATTTCCCAGCAGAGAACAATCTTTTTGTAACGTCTACTCCAGACGTCCAATTTGCAAGGGCTCCTTAAGTCCGCATCAGGAATTTGAAGTGATCGTCCAGCAGAGAACAATCTTTTTGTAACGTCTATTACAGACGTCCAAGTTGCAAGGGCTTCTTAAATCCGCGTCAGGAATTTGGAGTGATCGTCCAGCAGAGAACAATCTTTTTGTAACGTCTACTACAGACGTCCAAGTAGCAAGGGCTTCATAAATCCGCGCCAGGAATTTGGAGTGATTGTCCAGCAGAGAACAATCTTTTTGTAACGTTTACTCCAGACATCCAAGTTGCAAAGGCTCCTTAAGTCCGCATCAGGAATTTGAAGTGATCGTCCAGCAGAGAACAATCTTTTTGTAACGTCTACTCCAGACGTCCAAGTACCAAGGGCTCCTTAAGACCTCATCAGGAATTTGAAGTGATCATCCAGCAGAGAACAATCTTTTTATTACGTCTACTACACACGTCCAAGCAGCGAGGACTCCTTAAGTCCACATCAGGAATTTGGATTGAAGTAGGTTCAATTAAGTAAATTACTTTTAGCGTTTTATATGTAAAGGGAAACTTACGCTTCAAATAATATTTCTTAATCTAAAGTTATGCTCATGTAATGTATCTTTTGATCGAAGAAATACATTTCATTAACTTTTTTAAATTTAGTTAACTCGAGCACAATGATTGTAATATTAACATCAAATGTAAATTATATATTGTGACGACATCAATAACACTCTTGAGGGACGATCCAATATATTGTGACGACATCAATAACACTCTTGAGAGACGATCCAGCAGTGTCCCGCCATAATAATAAGAGTTTAAAAGTTTAATTTAATACCAATAAACTACTTTTAATCTTCTATTATGTTTTTAAAAAAATTGTTTCCAGATTTTTGATTCAGATAGTAAATAGAACTAATCACAGTTAATTAATATATTTTGTTCAATGAGACTTTCATATATTAACTGACCGTCATCATTTTTGAGCTCGACGCTTGGGATAATGTTAGAGCCATTGATCACTTCGGCGACGAAAGGAACTTTGTCGAAGAATATTCTTTTGTAATACTCGAGTATTGTATCTTTTTTTATATTAGGATTGACTTTAACGCCTTGCAAAGTAACAGTCAGTGTACTTGGAGGTAACTTAGCGTATTTTTTGCTTATTTCCTTCACATCTGCTACGCTTACAATCTCTACGTTACCAAAATCAACGTATTTTACTTTTAGATGTTTTTTGTTTCCACTATACTGTAGAATGGATGCTCGATACCACTGGTTGTCAACCTGAGATTGCACCACACACGCTTTATTCTTATAAATACTAGTGAGAGCTTGCATATTTTTTCCCTCGCTTTGTAATTCTTTGAACATATTCTCGTAGATTTTTACGGTCTCAGCGTCGTGAATTGTTGTCAATTCTAGCTTTTCAGGTTCATTCAACACGTTAACATAACACTTGAATTTTGATTTAGTATATGGTGAATAGGTTATAGAGTTGTTGCATATGTATTGTCTCTCTTCTCCACGTAGTATCTGAACCCAGTCATTATCATCGTATGATCTCCGTTTATAAAAAGAAACAGAAGCTGTTGTCGGGTCGAACAACGCGGAGGCGGACTCATTAGACTGTTCTAAATTCTGAGCTGCAGACTCGTCGACGTACAACGCCATATTGGAACTAACGAGGTGGTCGTTAATGCACATGTTATTGTATTTTATTTCGATGGTAATAAGGCCGCCTATGGGAGACCCACTTACTTTTACATAGCATGGTTTCCTAATTATGGATTTACTGATATAGTCTAACGATTGCGTATTCCAGTGATTATTCACAGGTCGTATGCGATCTAGTAGGCATTTGTGTGCTAGTGTTGGTATTTGATACAAAATATTGCTCTTTCTGATATTCTCGAAAGCAACCAATTCCTCATTGCCATAATCAATGTATTGTATTAGGCAGGTGGAAGTGTTGTCATTTAATTTTAAAACTTTACCGCGGTAGAAGCGGTTATCTACGGAGCATAATGCGATGCAAGGCTCCCCAATGGTCCATTTAGCAAATTTCGCTTCCGGGTCGGGACGTGTAAAGCAAACTTCCAGCACCTTGTGGATCAGATCTAAAGTGTCCTTTTGTGTAATGTCGTGTAAATAGATTACACCATTGTGGCTGATGTGTCTGCAATTTTAAATATCTGGTGTTAATATTAAACAGTATTATAAACAGAAAAAGTACAGCGAGCGTCTTAAATTCGATTATGGTTTTACAAATGTACAAAGTGTAAATCCTTTTGGCTTCACCGAGTGTCTTTATAAAGTGTGGGTAACTTTTACTATCTACACTGAAGTCGAAAATTGTTTACCTCTAAGAGTAAGTTGTCATGTCGAGAAAGGTAATCAGTCTGATATCAGTCAGTCATGTCTTTTATATTCAAAATAGGAATTTACATTGTTTTATTGAACGTCAGAATCTACTACCCATTCGGATACCCAGACATGAGAAGAACGTTGAGTCCGTTATAACCGGAACTCATCGGAACTCTTTTTGATATCTTTTTGTGTTCTTTTTTAAACACCAATTTTTATAATAAAGATGTTTTAATACTTGTGAAAACTATATCAATCGTATATTACCCACGGTGCGACATCGTTTATGAAATCTTTAAAAAAAGCTTGGAAATCTTAAAAGATAAGTGGTGAAAACACTTACGTGGGCATAGCTGTTAATTCATTAGTAGGCAACGGTTCAGGCGGTAACCATTCATTTGATGGATCGATTTCAGCTGGCGCGGATGAAGCTTCACCCGATAATTCTTTAAACGCGTTCTTAAGACATGATATAATCACTGGTGAGAGGAGTACTGAATCTTCGCCGATTTTATAAAACGACTCATTGCTGCATCCTCTATAACATGTTACCGTCTCCTGTAAAATTATAATATTTTTAACAAAAATGTAATTAATCTAAAGACAAATAGTATTAAGAGACGAAATTAAAACTGTAATTTGTGAATTTATTGTGCGTGTTTTGTTAGTGACGAGATTTGAAAATGTTTTCCTAGCAAAAAACATAATTACTCTTCAGATGTAAATTCCAGAAAACAATTTCTTCTATTTCTTGATAAATTTGTCTTTTCTGACTGTAGTACCTTGCAACGTAGCGTTATCAACACAGTTACCTAATTGTATTTTTTTAAAAGAATACTAACATTATGCTTGTGCGTCAGTAGTCCAATGACAGGGATTTGAACCCACGACATACCGACCGCGAATTCAACGCCTGAAACCCTGTGCTACTTACTCTTATAAATTTGAAAGTGATACCATTTTTTTTTGGACATCAGTAACAATTGTAAAGTTTATTTAAATATATCGTCATTGAAGTTCGCGAAGGCTACTTTACGGGAGATCGAAAAAACTTTATGAAACCATTTTCAGGTTAAATGCATTTTTTTTAATTCATCATATTGGTCTCGTATTGGTATATTATGTATTTATTGATCGAGACGATGCGCACCATTATACTTCAACCAATGACATTCAAATCTCAGATCACTCATAAAATGACCTACGCACTGTTAGAACTTCACTGACGATATATTCCTTTCTTCACTCAATTTTAACAATTAAATAACCTAATTATAAGTAATTAATAAAAAGTGTTATATAATTTGATCCTTAATAAAAATAATTCGGCCAAGTGTGGAACTCGCGCTCTGAGGGTTCCGTACAATTTCAATAAAGGGACAAAAACTATCAAATTTTGATTTTCGTGTGCGGGTTAAAATATTATCAAAAATAGTAGTGGGGCGCATTTACTCCCAACATTAGTAATGCTGTTTCAATTAACATAATTATAATTACTTACAAAAAGAATATAAGAAAATTTGATAAAAGCTTTTTTTAAAAATGCAATAAATTTTTTATTGATTTCACTAAAATAACTTTAATTCCCCCATTATATATATCGTCAACAGCCGTTACTAGGATTCCCGCCGATATAAATTTAGATTTATTTCACTCGATACGACGACAAAAATGTTGATGTTTGCGATTTGACTAATATTCGAATATTTTTTAACATATTATACACGTCTTCGGTACAGAATTAAACCCTGATAAACGTTAAGCTTTGAAAATTTGAGTAATTGGATTAGGTGCCTTACTTTAAACCTTATTAAGTCCCCAGTCCTAAAAGTTAAAAATTTAATAAATTTATTAATGGAATTTATATTTTACCAAATAATCTTTTTTAAATACATTTTTACATTACAAATTATTTCTTTCTTTCTTGGAAAAAAATTATTTAAAGTTTTTAAATTTCAACATCAGAAAATTGAACTTTTAACTATAGTTTAAAGAGTAAAACTATTTTGTATCTGTATCGCGGGGAGGTATATTCTATAACATATTCGAATATTACTGAAATCGTATACATCGACATTTTCATGTCCGTATATGTGGGGTGCCCTATAGAAAAACTTAACTTAAGAATAAATGGCTATATTTATTTATTGACAACACTTAGAAGTTTGATTTTTTCACAGCTTTAAGATACTATAGATTTACATATTTAATATTAATTTCAACTTGACAACTTCACTTTTCTTCAAATAATGCGTCAAAACTTAAAAGATAATTTTTTTCGTGATGTAACGACATATTGCCAATTTCGGAATTTTCTCCATATTAGTGCTATAAGACCTTGCTTCTTGCCAAAAATCATGTTCCTAAGTCAAAAGACAAAGCCTGGGAATATTGATTTATCTCGAAAATCAAAATTACAATACATGAGTGATCAGTGACAAGTGATCTTGTCATTAAATTGACTTAGAAGTTTGATCTTTTTACATATACGCGAAACTAGAGATTAGAATATCTATACTAATATTATAAAGAGGAAAGATTTGTATTTTTGTATGTAACGAATAAACATAAAAACTACTGGACCGATTTCAAAAATTCTTTCACCATTAGAAAGCTACATTATCCCTGAGTAACATAGGCTATATTTATTACAAGAAAAAATTAGAGATCCTTAGGAAATCTCACGAAAACCAACCCAAGGTGTCAAAAAAATTAGCCATAAAATATCTTTCATCGCATGCGCTGCAAAAAGTATTGATGATAGAACAAAAAAATGTTGTACAATATTATAGAACATATCAATATCTACAAAAAAGTCCGCGAGACCATATGTCCAACTATTATAGTTACGTCACTATAACTACTTTTTTACATTTTAAAAGTTGATAAAAATGCCTATCAAAATCAGACCATGTTTTCTATAACTTTGTATTAATCCTTATCCAAATAAATTATTTTGTATTCAAGACTATTTCAATACCTGTAAATTGCTTTTTGAATTATTAAAATCGGACTTTCCATTCAAAAGATATTACGAAATTAAAAATATCAATATAAACAAAAAATACACGACGACGCGACGGGCCAGTATAGCGACGCAGCGCAGCGAGTAAAGCGGCAAGAGAGGGGGCACCGAAATGCGGGAGGGCCAATATATTTTTAAAAATAATATTCCACCCGCGCGAAGCCGGGATGGGCCGCTAGTTTTATATAAATTTCAAGTTAATACCTCCACGCGATACTGAGAAAATGGGTCTTGACAGACGGACAACGGAGTCATCCTATAAGGGTTTCTTTTTCCTTTTAATATACGGAACCCTAAAAAAATGTTAAAAAATAACGTTACCTGTTCATCTGGAATGCCTAATCCTTTATCAATAATTTGCTTATTTAAACTAAGCCACTCCCGATCATTTGGTTCTAAAGTTCTGCCTGCTACTGCTTCTGTCACCCACAGCTCTATGGGCAAGCTTTTGCCTTTAAATGGGCCACCTTTAGTTACGAAAAACTCATTGTATTTATTCAAAATCCCTTTAAAAATTAATTTAGTTAGCGGCGGCCATTCTTCACCTTGGGCCGGTATGACTCCATGTAAATGGCACAGTACAGCAGCTCCGCATATCACAGCTAACCTTTGATCGATTTCTCTTAAGTTTAAAACTGGAACGGTTTCAACAGAAGCAAAATCATAGTAAAACACTTTAGCGTGTTTATTTTCGAGTTCCAAAATGACTGCTCGACGCCATGTTTGCGACATGTTATAAATGGTGCAGCATTTATCACCAACTTTCCAATCAATTTTTCCTTCTGTCTTGTTGTTCGAACATACAAAATTTATGATGTTAAATAATTGTTCATATAGTTCTTTTGAGTGCAAAAAAGACACGTACATTCGAGATGGTGATTCATAGGTAAGTATATTAACTTCAAGTTTCATGTTTTGTGTTCGTTCCTTGTCAAACCCCAAATTATTTGCGTCAATGTTTTCGTTATACCTAAATAACAAAAAAAAAATTCAGTCATATTACTTAAAAATAACTTTAAATAAAAGAATTTTTAAAATATTAATATTAAGTACCCAATATAGACGGCAAATTGATTCTTAACCATTTCATCGTTAATACATATGTTCCGGTTATCATTTTTGTCGTACAACTTAATTCCTAATGAGCCGCGGTCATCAATGTCTTTTACATGCATTTCTAAAGGTTTGTTCTGGAACCGTTTTAGTAATTTCGTAGCACCATGGCACCGTTGACTATCCCGTGCCGTCACACCTATTAATCGACATTCGGTTGCCTAAAACATAAATTATAAATTTTAGTAAATTTATTATCGGAAAATGCTCTACAAAAGCTTTCTCTACAAAAGCTCTCTTTTTTGGTAAGTTACGTCACAACCACTTGTTTCCTTAACCTCCTTTACTCTATGAAATACCATTCTCGGGATATAAATGAAAAAAAAAACCAGAAATTATTTTTCCGTGCTATTTATATAGAAAATTTAAATTCATCGTCAAATATTGATATTAAGACCTCATTGTTGTACAGGATTATTTTCACATTAAAATGGTATATCCAAATATGTATTATTTAATTTAATTTTCCAAGTATGAAAAAATTTATCTTTCATTGATCTTGGAAAAGAATATAGACTCTATTTTTTTTACATAAACTGTGAGGAAAGAAATTTGAGACAGCGTGAAGTTTAACTCACATATCCCAGCTGCACTAAAAACTTCTTGTGTATGCGGCGTAGGTTTCTCCAGTGCAGCTCCAAGATGGCTCCAATGTCAGTCAGGAACACGCGCACAGTCGTGTTCGCCAGCAGCTCGAGCACGACTGCACGTGCCCATCTCGTTCCTAATTCATGATCCTGTACGTGCGCCACGCAGACCATAGCTAATCGTAAAAATAAAAATAATTAGACGTTTAGAAGGCGACCAGAAAGCCGGCACTGCGAAGACGAGCAAGGGTGAAAACCTTAATAGTACTAAAGTACTATGTTACGCCAGGGGAAGGGGCCAACTTCCCCGCCACGGGCCGAGACGAGACGTCACAGAAGTCCAGGAGGTGAAGAATGAGGAGGCAGTGGGAGGATAATGGGAAGGATGACGAAATGAAGGAGAATGAGAAGGAGGTGGGAAGGATAATAGAAAGTATGAGAATGGAATGGAAGGAGGTGGAGATGAGGAATAAAGGTAGGTAGAGAAGGAGGAGCAAATGGAAGAAGTGGACTCAGGGAAAAAAGAATTAACAAACTAACATAAAAACATCAAATCTTTTCTGTATAATGGTGTAGACGTTGATAACAGAAAGTTATTTATAGTTTTCCGTTAATTTTACCTACCGTAACATAGGAGAGGAAGGAAGAGAAGCATCGGACAATATTTATTACTTTGGTTATCTATAATTAGATGATATAAATATTGTAAAGCTGAAGTGATCAATTTAACATATTGTCTGCACATTTTAGCAATTATATATAGCTAATGGCAAGTCATTATCGAATTGGTTTTTCTGGCCCGATGACAATTCAAACTAATATTTTTTCACCTTAATCTTCTAAATATTACAATAATTTAAGAACATTAATTTATAGACTTTTCTTATTTTTTGTAATAAGGATGTTGATTATGAACCCATGATACCATTAAAAAGATAGTATATTATAGTAATAATAATACTATTATAAAATAAAGCAATGTTTTGATTTACCAATTATCTGATTATAACAAAACATATTACTTATTAAGTATATTGGCTTCTTACTACTAATATGTTATATACATATTTTCAGTCGGATAGCCCTAAATATAATCAATGGTATTCACTTACATTTTTCAGGTAAATGAATAATGTCAGCCTTGATGGTGAATCTGTATTCTTTTTCCAAATCCCCACATAGCTTTGTAAAATCACGTTGAAGAATAAGCTAGATGGAATCACAATATACTTATTATTATCTACTACTAAAATCTTAGCGTTTTATTACTACAAATATTTCATATATCAATTCATACAATAAATAAATCGTTCATTCATTACTTTTCTCACGAAGAAATGTTCCAGGCAGGCAATGTGCGTAATAAGCACATGTTCAATTGAATTCTTATAATCATTTATGTATATTTTTGGTTTTTTCCAAACTGCGAGCATTTGTGCTGTTGGGTGCTGGAATAAAACAAATTGTTACTATTGTTATTGAGAAAAAAAACCTTTAATAATTTTAAAAACCTTTAGTAATTGTATACCTACTATACCATAACTTTATAATAAAAACACTTCTGTGATGTGCCTGCTGTATGTATAAAATAAGTTTTGAAGTGAAAACTTTTTTTACTGGGGTGCTTTTTTAGATATTATCGGAAAGATAAACCTCTAGTCAATAAAATATTTATAACCATTGAGAGTGCTTGGTGTCTCCCCCCCTCCCCACGCTTTTTTTTAATTATTTTCTACTTTTTAGTTTGGTTTATTTATAAAAGCGCGTGTTTTTAATTTTTCATAATTATTATTAGGAACTTATAACCTAAATACAACATTTTATTGAAATAACTGAAAATCAGAGAAATAACTTATTAACTTTGCACACCCCTTTTACCTCCACTGACATGTTTCATGACTTTCAATGAAGAACGTTAATAATGTATTTCATTCAAATAACTTCAAAAACAACAGAGTTTCATACTAACCTTTCACGAGTTTTTACTAACTATCGTTACCACTGTTTCAGAAATGTCTAACCTGTTACTAATTAATAGATAATTAATAATTATTACTTGATAAGCGTATATAATTAGTATCCCGCAGGAATTGTTGAATTTTCAAGTATAAAAATGAGAATTATTAAAGTATGTAAAAAATAAAGTCGATTATTTGTTAACATGGATTATAAATTCGAAATGAATGTCTTATTTAAATAGTAAAAAAAGCAATGACTTACTGGCAAATCATGGGGTATCCGGGCGCGGCCGTGGAAGTCGAGAGCATGCGCCATACTGATGCTGTCCTCGAATGTTGTGATGTTACACTCCACTTGCATGATCCCGGTCGGCAAGAATTGGACTTTTTTTACGTGGATCACTGCTTGTTTACTAGAAAATCAGAATAAGAATAATTGTTATTCTTCCGAAAAAAAAACAACAAACATTTATAAATATTACAATATAATATATTAAAAAAAATGGATACTTTAAACCAATTGTTAGTTGCTCAAAATCAGATATTGAAAACAAGAAATCTAATAAAATAAGGTAGTCCCTGTCGCCACACTAGGAAATCTGACCATCGAAGTTGGTGAAATTTAATAAATACTGTTTTATACATATTTGTGTTATTTAATACAATTATTAGACGTATCCCTTTAATTCATAAGTAATATACGAAATAAATTAACTAACGAAGCTTTAGTTAATATAACGAGTTAAGTGTGTATATGTTTATATGTCTGAAAGTCTGTTTAGGTGCATAATGTGTTTGAAAGTGAAATTGTCAGAGTAAATATTTAATTTTTTCTTGATTAAATTGTATATGAAGAAGGTGCCAAGTGACTAAAAAATTAAAAAGCTGAAAGTAGTATTGAAATTTTTATTATATGCATATGGCAAACAGATTAATTTCTTCTTTTATTTAGTATAGAGGGCTCATAGGATACTTCTGTTGTAAAAATGTTGTTTTAAATAAATAAAGGTCGCACTGTGTGGTCCTTAATAAGTGATTGTCACAACCCTTGATAAATTCGTTTTAATATAATTATTGTTTAATTATTTTAATAACAGAGAAATATGTTGTTTAAACGAAGATTCTTGTCCACGATGACGCCTAAATATTTAAACTATTAATCGCTTTAATTTACTTACATAAACAATTATTTAAAATTTTTAGGAAGAAGCGTTTGACAGGGAGACGTCATCTCCAAAACTGTGCACTAATGTATTGGAAGATGTGTTCAATACCATAAACAAAACAAAAAACAATTTTACTCACTTATCAATTATACTCTCCATCAGTAAAGTGTCATTATTTGTCCAGGAACCGTCAATTGGTTCGCAATCGGCCAACGAGCAATTAATGGCCAATGGTGGTGGAGATTCAATCCGCCCAGGTGGTACGTATCGCAAGCTAAATATTAATATTAGTATTAGTAGATAAAGTCTAAATACTAGTTCGGAAACGAGTGCAGTAGTTAAATTTATGAAAAATAGTAAAAAGCAATTTCTTCAGTCCAAGTGGAAAAACAAGAAGCAAATATCAGGCCTTACTTTTATACTATAGAATAAATAAAGTTAACACATATACTACTATAATATTTAAATAAATTGAATTTAATATCGAATCTTTTGAAATTTAAATAAGTAGATACAAGTTGAAAATGAGCAAAAATTATTTCTAATATAATGGCAAGTTAATACATAAATTACATTTTCCAATAATTCAAATTCCCCAAAGTAGGTATATTATTTTTGTTTAACTTACCTTTCAATTTCTACGGTCTCATTATTACCGAAGTCAAAACAAAACACGTTGTAGACAGTTACATCCCCATCTATTACCTCAACGCTAACAATACGACATCTCTGCCAGAAACGTTCTTGGAAGTTATAAGCCAAAAGAATTTTACCTGCAGATAATAATTACGTGACCTTATAAGGTAAATTTATAAGGGGTTATTTGACTATTGAGAATGATTGGTAATGAAATATTCAAGCTAGTAATTGCTGCTCCAAACATTATTAATAAAGAAAACTTCTGACATATATAAGTAGACACTTCAAGAAAGTTTTATAGAAAATTATATTGAGTATGAATCTTACCCTCAGTGAGGAATTGTTCGGGAGGGATGTCGTAGAAGATACCCTTTTTAAACTCTTCTTTGAGGTGTTTTACTTGGGACAGCTGGCCTGCTCGTTGCACGTAGAAATTGTTCGGGTTCTCGATGTGCGATATATAAACTATTTCTTTCCAACCTGCAGAAAATTTACTGGTAAAGTTTCAACTCTTAATATTAACATGAAGAGGTAGCCATATTCATTCCCCACACAAATTAGGTACGTAGGATTTTTTTTTTAAATATTTCCTATTTTATTGAGTTATAGTTATTCAAGTAATTTGTAGAAACTTTACCCTAGAATAACTTTATTAGAAGACAAGATTTGTATTTAAAAAAATATTTACCCTCTTCAAAGGGTTCCTGGTATGAAGATTCAGGTAATGGGCCCATTGGTTGTGGTTCCTCTTCTGGGCTCCTCTCACCTAATAAAATAAATAATGGTTATACACAATTGATTTGTCTTATTATTGAATCGCCACTATATTAGACTAGTTTTAAGACTGTTATAAACAAAGAATAATATTAAAAGAATAAGATTAAATAATTCAAAGTAAAATACCTTTAAAAAAACTTTTACAATCTACTTATAAAGTCATTACATAATTTATGATATAAAAGCTTGTCGCGATTTGATTACTCGTATTTCCTTAGTTTGAACAATTTAATAAATAAAATCAATCACATAAAGTTATTTAATTTACTTGTTTATCTAAAAGTAAATCTCGCGACAAGCTTTTATATCATATAAATTATGTAATGATTTTAAAAGTAGATAGTATATATTATAGGTAGATTTAAAATAAATTTTTATTTTTTCGTTTTAGCACATTCAAATAAAAGCTTGTTTTCTACTTTCGATTTATTTTTTAACTTTTTAGTTATCGCTGGACAACGCATAAACAAAAACTGTTATTGTGGCTGAACTACAAACAGTTAGTCCGCCATATTGGATTTAGAATGACGTCACAAAGTTAACTATGCATTGTCATCTAAATTGAACTTGTATACAAAATTTCAGCTCAATTGGTTGATGATATCTGCTTCAAAATTGAATTGTAAGATTTTACCAAATTAGGTACATAGGATTTTTTTTTTAAATATTTCGTATTTTATTGAGTTATAGTAATTCAAGTTATTTGTAGATACTTTAACCCCGAATAACTTTATTAGAAGACAAGATTTGTAATTAAAAAAAATATTTACCCTCTTTAAAGGGTTCCTGGTCTGAAGATTCAGGTAATGGACCCATTGGTTGTGGTTCCTCTTCTGGGCTGCTTTCACCTAATAAAATAAATAATGGTTGTACACAATTGATTTGTTTTATTATTGAGGCGATTTTAGAATGACGTCACAAAGTTAACCATGCATTGTCATCCAAATTGAACTTATATACAAAATTTAAGCTCAATTGGTTGATGATATCTGCTTCAAAATTGAATTGTAAGATTTCACCCGAACAAACATACTACATACATTGCAAGTTAGATAAAAGCTTGTAAAAGATTTTATTCAATTTTTAGGCAACTTCATTTTTTTTATATTTAAAACATTCTAAACCTTTTGTGTGATACAACTTTATTTTATTTCATAAAAAAATTACTGCCTTTTTCATAAATATTTTAGAAATAATTACTTATTTCTAAAAAATTAAAGTTACAAGGTTAGTTTTATATCTTATACTTATATAGTTTTATATGCGATAAAATATTAATTTCGACTTGATAACTTCACATATTTTTCAAATAATGCATCCTAATATAATAACCAATTTTATTTAAAAGATCATTTTTTTCGTGATGTAACAACATATAACCAGTTTTCTGATTTTCCCCTTACTAGTGCTACAAGACAAAGCTTATGAGTTTTGATTCTTGTCGAAAATCAAAATTACAATACATGATGTAAAAGCGGCTGTATTCTTCCATTAAATTAATTTTTTTAACTTATCTGAGAGATTTGAATATATGATATAAATTTCAATTTCACGTTTTTCTGACGTGACAATTAAAGTTAATTTCCTAGTGATGTAGAAGGACCTTGATTCATGGTAAATTTTATGATTCTAGATCATCATAAAGTATCCTATAATTTTGTGAGTAACCACTTTAACGACTGTATCTTTCCATAGCGTGGTCTTAGAAGTTTGTTTTATTGACAGGTTCAGGGGGCCGCAGGTTTGAGTATTTAATATTAATTCCCCTTTTGGGATATGTTCTCCCGTTTAACGTATGTTCTGATATAAATATATTTATAATAATACTTACGAATCTGGATTGCTTCCTGCGACAAGCCAGTATCATTTGAGTCAAATGACGTATTGGAGCTACTCCCGCTAAATTCAGGCAAAGCAGGGTTCAACCTTAAACGTCGCAGCGTTGTAGGCGAATTTAATGGTTCTTGTCCTACATCTGTGATAATGTAAAATATTTAATTAATGGCATATTCAAAATGATAAATACGCTCAATGTTCGTAAATAAATTAATTTCTATGTTTTAACGTGGCCATATTTTTAAAGCACCCATTATTATTATAATACCCTCTACTTTAAAGTCTAGGAATTTTGATTCTTGTAAAAAATCAAAATTACAATACATGAGATAAAAGCGGCCGTATTTTTTCATTAAATAGATTTAGCTGTTGGATTACTCCGAGAGAATAGACTTGAATATTTGATATAAATTTCAACTTAATACGTTCACGTTTTTTTGAGTAAACGGTTTTCCGCGTATTGACAGACAGACAGAAGTGATTCCAATTATAACCTTTTTTGCTTTTAAGGTATGGGAACCCTAAAAAGGCCTCAACCACAAGCTTACCAGGAAAAAGGTAAAGAAAAATAAAATAATATTATGATTTTATTAAGGTTTGACATACGAGTCTAAAATTATATAATAGAAATCCTTACCTACGTTTTTTGTGAAGAAAAGTTAAATGACTTCATTGTTTGGCTATAAAATGTTTTAAACAGTCCAAAAATATGTATTTACTGTATAGGGCATTTTCTTAACGATAGAGGAATTTTAAGTACACCAATCGATAGAGCGGAAAATTCTGAATTCAATGAAATAATAACTCAATTACCCAAAATATCTCTTAAGTTAATTGATATTTCCATAAGCGATATTATTAAAGTCCGTTTTTTGTTGAACATACTTTTTAATTGTATAGTATTTCATAACATGACATTTTTGAGGGAAAATCTAACTATTAATATCCATTATAACTTGAGCGCTGCTAGATTGGACCAATTAATGACCCATAAAATTATTTACTATTGTTTATTGATCATTTACCCATTACGTTCACGTTACGTTCACGTTTTGAATAGCTTACAAGTCTGGTGTAAAAATGGCAATTATAAATTTGTTGGGTAAAACAAGCCTAAATTTAACAGTACATCGGTTAATCTACATTATGATAATGGTAGTAAATATTTATCAACTTAAATTGATAACAATTGTGAAATATCCATGTTGTTTGTGTCTATCACTCTGTGTTAATTGATTTATTGTTTTTGTCTCGGTCCCGAATAGCAGAATAACGATTAAAAGGATAAGAAAATTGACGCGAAAATAAAATGAAAAATCATTTTCCCATACAAAATGTTGATAGGTTTCGTCAATCATTAAATCATCCCATCGATACGGTAAACACTCCCCTCAAATTAAAGAAAGTATTTAATTAAAGGTTTCGAATCGACAAGATATATTTGAATCCACAATATTTAGATTATGGCGTATTTTAGATTTAAAAAATGTAGAATAATGTCAGAAAGGTAAAAGGATTAACATATATATTGGTTGTCAAAAGTTCAGCTAATCTGTAACACGACATTCATTGACTGTTAGGCAGTACGAAGATTGCCTGGTAACAGCTAGTTACAAATAAATATCAGTTGTTTAATCTAGGAGTAAGAGGCAGAGGGCACGTCAGTTATCTTACGATAAAGTAAGTCCAATGTTCCTTTAACATATTCAGTTATTTAGTGGTGCAAATATTATAAAATAATTATATTACGTAATTTTTAAACTACAACAACTACTTCATCTACTAGGTACTACTATTTTATTAATGAAAACATTTTTAAATTAACCGACATCAAACTTTGAAAAATGGTTTGATCAATACCAAACTCTAATCTACCGATATAAAACTTTAAACCCGTGAGGGGACGGGCTAGAATACAATTCCCCTATGCCGCTGGGAGAGCAACTCGTAAGAGGCGAGTATCCCAGCACCCCCTTGGTGGTATCTGTTCGGTGTGGGGATCTGTTTCCCGACTGGCTTGCGACCACCAGCATGGGAATCCGACCGCCAAGTTTCTCTGACGCGTTCCGGCCGAGACGCATGTGGGCCAGATCTACCCCTCCCTCTCCCATCCCATTACTGCTGCGGTTCCTATGAACACCGGGTTCTTATTCGGAGTCCAATGAAACAGCAGTACTCTTCGCTACCCCTACTCACTCTATTTTCGAGGCGGCAACGCATCGATAAAACAAGAGATATCCTTTAGTTTTGTCAGTGTCCATGGGCGACGGTGGCTACTTTCCATCAGGTGGACCGTCTGCTCGTTTGTCCCTTATCTATCATAAAAAAGAAAGTAAATACAGATAATTTACCTTCAATATCCGTAGATGGCCAAACGACAGAAGTGGGCGCTTGCGGTATCTCTTCTTCAGCCTCAATTAATGCTTGAGTATTTATAAGCTTGAACTCTGAATTTACTCGCCCTTCTAATTGAATGTAGTCGTTCAAAGACGCATACACATCTTCTTTAATGATCACACTATAAATAAATATTAGACAGAATTAATAAATTAATTATTTATTTATCTGTCCCAATGATTGTGATAACTCACTCGACACGTTGGTCGACCCCCTGCTGCCTCAGACACCAGGGAGCATTTGCAAGGGCTTTTGCTTCTTCCAATAGAGTTGTTACATCTTCCTAAAAGCACAAGTGAACATTTATGTGAAGTAAAGATACCAGTTTTTACACAAAATTAGACGTGTAAATGCAGATAAAAATACTATTTATACCTGTTGCAATTCATCTCGTTCCAATGACCCTACAGAGTTTAAAAGAGTCTTTGCTTTTATAAGGAGTTCTGTAACATCGTCTTTGGCTTTTTTCAAAGAATCGATTTCGGCGATCTTATTTTTTAGTACTTGTTGGGTAATATCATGTTTTTGTTGTTGTATAATAGAATTAAGTTTGGAAAAGTGAGCATCTATATTACCCATCAGAGTGGAGTAAGCAGTAGTGCTACTGTCATCGGTTAATATTGTTAGTGAATTACCAATGTCCTGGAATAAAATTTTAAGATGCAGTTTAATAATACAATGCCTTTCGAGCTTTTTTCATTTAAACTTTTTTGATTAGAACTCTACGAGATTATGATAAACCGCAAACCTTTAATTTTAAACTAAATACATATATGTAATTCCCAAATATTACAAAATGGTATTATTATTATTTTTTATTTTCCCAGTTACTTACGACAGCAGTGTTTGTAAGTCTACGAAACAATTCATCCACTCTGGGCATAATATCCTCAAGTTGAGTGAAAAGATCTTCGTTCTGTAAAACAAAACATGTTTATTATGTACATATAAATGATAATGTTATTCAGGAGTAAGGGTAATTTACAATTTTACGTACCTCATCGTGTATGGAAACGATGAAATGGCCGTGACAAGCCTCTCCACCATTAACCATAAAACAGTTCATGCAAATAGGCTTGCAGCAGTCCTTGCAGTAATATTCCAATCTTTTATTTTGATGCGACGTACAACTGTTCTTTAGTTTCTTCCGCGGAACTACAAGAATATATAATTATATAATAAAAAAAATATGAAATATAGTACAATCACTGTAATTCAATAACAATAAGAAATAGTAAAGTATAAAAATTTAGAAAAATGATAAAAAAATTACCTATGCCACGTAATTCATGTCTTTGGAATAAAGCATAATTGTGGGATTTAGTGAAGCAATCCTTGCACACAATAAGGTCACATTCTTTACACATAAACGATGTTAACTTGCGACATTGTACACATTCACCTGGTGGAACAAAATTAAAGTAAATTAATAAAACAGATCTAAGTTTTTTTTTGTGTAGATTACTATTATATACTGTACCTATTCGGTTTTTAAAAAACTAACATTTATATCTAAAGTCTTCTGGAAGAACCTAATTACATAGCGGCTCGCAGATTGTAAGATTTTCTTTTATAAATGTTTGTTTATCTGTCTGTTTGCTGTCACTCAGGTACGCTCAATTTTTTTTCAATCTTAATTTCCTCGCACAATTTTATATAATTTTTTTACAATATTTTTATAGTTTACACGTTATTTAGATTTTTTTTTTACGATTGCCTTAAATTATGTCGAAATCTAATCTAAAAAATCAATCTTATTCATTTAATCATTTTAAGTCTTACCTATAGTAATCTAACAATTACATATCTAAAGGGAAAACACCGACCTGTGTAATGGCCCTTAAAATTAATTGTAATTAGTAGTAGTTTATTTTGTTTACATTTATTGTGTTCTGATATTTTTATTTTTTTTTATTCTTACTTTGCGATTTTAATTTAAAACCGTCACCGCCCACGCGTCCACTATCTGAGGAAGACCCCCGAATGCGGTTGAAACTATAGTACTAAGTAATCATAACAATACGTGAGTGTTAAGCTTCTATAATAAAATTGCGATACATTAGTATTGATTTTTATTGATTTGACATATACACCTAGTAAAAACTTATACATACCTTTGTTCGAATCAAATTTAAGCATATCTTCTATGTTTATAAAAAACTCATTTATAGGATCATTTTCATCGTCATTTTTATCCTGCAAGAAACAAATCTAAAAAACCTTTCTTTTATATAAAAAATAACTGCTAGTTATGTGGCTGAAGTCATATTTGAAGGTTTATATCACCATATAAAAGGTCTGTTCGTTAGTTCTACTAAAATTGGAGTACGATTGGACCGTTTTGGCTAATTTTGGTTTAAAAACAAATTCTAAAACTTTTGATAAAATTTTAGCTGTAGTTTATTATTATACTATATATTATACACCACAACGAAGTGACCACGGGCTAATATGATATATGGAAAGTGTTATTTAATATATTCTTTTATAATAGGAATATATTTCTTTCTACTTGGGAACAAAAAATCTTTTTAAATATAATTTAGCAATGTTAATAAAAAAACGCCGCCAACAAAAACTAGTTTAGTTATTTTACCTGAAGTGCATGTAATGAAATCTCTCCAACCATATATGTATTGACAGGAAAAACACTATACAGTGATATTCTTTTTTGCATCAATAACTGCAAGTTCTCCGGACTAACTTCCGTGTGTAGCTGACAAACTGCACACTCAACAGGTGTAGCGAGTGCAACATAATTTTTCACACACACCTCACACATGGAGTGTCCACAGGAGAGAAATAGTGGAATGTTTTTATTTGCTTCGGAATTCAAAGCTGAAATAAAAATTAGATAAAATGCACACGTCACAAATTTAACAAGACCAATTATAATAATAGGTGATATAATAATCACCTAAACTTTATTATAATACACCTAACTATTTAAATAAAAAAATTAACTTACCAACGTCTGAAACTTTAACTTAATAATAGTTTTAAACTACGGCACGGTTAAAAACAATAATACCTACATATTCAATTATTCACGTTTAATTTGCCTAAACTCGAAATATCTGCTGGAATCGGCTGAAGAGTTGGATATAGTGCAAACTACTTAATGTGGACATGTATAGAATATATCATCGAAGAAACTATTCTAATCAGCCTAATTACGTAATATCTGCTGTAATCGGCTGAAGAATTGGATGTAGCGCAGACTATCTAATGTTGACATTTCTAGATATCACTGAAGAAACTATTCTCATTAGCCTAAACACAAAATATCTGCTGTAATCGGCTGAAGAGTTGTATGTAGCGCAGACTATTTAATGTTGACATTTCTAGATATCACTGAGGCAACTATTCTCATTAGCCTAAACACAAAATATCTGCTGTAATCGGCTGAAGAATTGGATGTAGCGCAGACTATTTAATGTTGACATTTCTAGATATCACTGAGGCAACTATTCTCATTAGCCTAAACACAAAATATCTGCTGTAATCGGCTGAAGAATTGGATGTAGCGCAGACTATTTAATGTTGACATTTCTAGATATCACTGAGGCAACTATTCTCATTAGTCTAAACACAAAATATCTGCTTTAATCGGCTGAAGAATTGGATGTAGCGCAGACTATTTAATGTTGACATTTCTAGATATCATTGAAGAAACTATTCTCATTAGCCTAAACACAAAATATCTGCTGTAATCGGCTGAAGAGTTGTATGTAGCGCAGACTATTTAATGTAGACATGTTTAGAAGATATCACTGAAGAAACTATTCTCATTAGCCTAAACACAAAATATCTGCTGTAATCGGCTGAAGAGTTGTATGTAGCGCAGACTATTTAATGTAGACATGTTTAGAAGATATCACTGAAGAAACTATTCTCATTAGCCTAAACACAAAATATCTGCTGTAATCGGCTGAAGAGTTGTATGTAGCGCAGACTATTTAATGTAGACATGTTTAGAAGATATCACTGAAGAAACTATTCTCATTAGCCTAAACACAAAATATCTGCTGTAATCGGCTGAAGAGTTGTATGTAGCGCAGACTATTTAATGTAGACATGTTTAGAAGATATCACTGAAGAAACTATTCTCATTAGCCTAAACACAAAATATCTGCTGTAATCGGCTGAAGAGTTGTATGTAGCGCAGACTATTTAATGTAGACATGTTTAGAAGATATCAGTGAAGAAACTATTCTCATTAGCCTAAACACAAAATATCTGCTGTAATCGGCTGAAGAGTTGTATGTAGCGCAGACTATTTAATGTAGACATGTTTAGAAGATATCACTGAAGAAACTATTCTCATTAGCCTAAACACAAAATATCTGCTGTAATCGGCTGAAGAGTTGTATGTAGCGCAGACTATTTAATGTAGACATGTTTAGAAGATATCACTGAAGAAACTATTCTCTTTAGCCTAAACACAAAATATCTGCTATACTTAATCTGGTGATGAGTTGGATATAGCGCAGGCAACTTGATGTTGCCAACAACCAACATCATCAAAATGTTGCCAGGTCTTAGAAATGCCACCAAAGTTACGTTACTTTAAATTTGAATCATATGAACTTGTGAAAGTTAATAAGATCTATGTCTCAAATCAGAATTAAGCGGATACTCTTCAAACAACTAACCAGATACTGGCAAATTATAGCCAAGAAACATCTCGATTAAATCAGCTTTAGAAAAAAAAATTACATCTAAAATCGGTTAATTATCTTGGTGCTTCGATGCCACAGACAGACTTGAGATACACACGTCAAACTTATAATACTGCTAAGGTGTACGACTGGGAGTTAAATAAACATAGCAATCTTAAGATGATAATGCACCATCAAGTAGTCTGCACCATACCTAACTCCGGCACTTGAAACAGATTGTATTTCCTAGATATGTCAACTTCAGAGAGACGGGGGTAATTAAAAATTTTAATTAACCAAAATATATTTAATTTAAGTAAAGATTTGAAAACTTAAGGTACCTTATATTGTTTTAAATACTTTTGTAACGTGATGTGCCTTATTCATTAAACTACTGAAATAAAATGATTCTACTGCTCAGTCTGCTTTAAAAATGTAGAATAAAATTTGTAAGTGCTATGAAACTACTTAACATCGCGCCGGTGTAAAGTGTGGACATGTTGTTTAAGCTTTATTCAAAAAGGACACTGTACACTTTAATTCGATGTGATGAACTAGGATATCTATTAATTATTCTAAAATATCTACATTAATAAAGTTCGGAAAAGATGTGGCATTCCTTAATTAAACTAGTATAGAGATATGCGATATTGTGCTAAACTTAATATGCTTTTTAAATCATCTAAACTCGATGGATCCATTGCTGAATTATTGATTGAGCGGCGACCAGTCAAACTACGCAATGACGTTGTAGCCCTCAACGCCCCCGCGTAGCTGCGCGAAACATTTTGTATTAGAGAAACGATTTACAAATGTTGCATAATTTCTTCAATATCTCTATTAATATGCCTCTATTATATATCTGTTAAACATGTATTATATCCACGTAAGTATTGACATTTGAGCGTTACTGTGCAAAAAAGCTCCCATAGGTACTCTTAATAATCCTTCTCGTAACATCCAAGTGTATTTTTAAAGATTGTTTTTTTCGTCAGCGCAACACAATCTTCACTCGAATACAGGCCTGTATTCGTTCCTAGTAATAAATACATAGCAACATATTATATTATATATTGCTTTATATATTATATTATATTTGACGTATATTGGGCTTTATAAGAAAAACAAAAATACTTATTGTGGAAAATTCTTTAAACACTAAGTAAACATTAATATAAAACCATGAAGATAGGTAGTCGGTTAATTTTCTATATAAATGCTTTATCTATTTATCTTTGTAGTGTTCAACTCCGGATACTACTCACGTAATAAAAGCACATACACATTTCGACTGTGAGGAGATTTTGACAAAACTGACTTTTCTAATTAAATGTTAATTTTTACGATTGAGGAATTTAAAGCACATCATGTTGATGCAATAATTTTTATTTAGGAATTTATAACAATTTAAACTTACCCTGTATATAATAATCCAGCTTGCATTTTGTACAGCGTTTCTTTGTTTTTTCCTCCATTGTCAGATGTTATTTATTTCTTCTTATTAATCGTATTTTTAATATTGAGAAGGATTGACAGTGCCGGGGATAGTCATCTAGGCTCTTTGTTCGCCCCTTAAGGCTTGACGCCTTGGGCGTTGGCCCTCCCTGGCTCCCAACCCTAACACCGTTCTGACGATTGATTGAACTAAAATTGGTATATTTACTCTTTTAATTAAAATGATCGAGTCGCAACCTATACACTAATAACTAAATCTTCTAAAAAATTTAATCGTTCAAGCACAGGATGGGCGACGCCTAGGTACGGTAGCGGTAGCGATTCAATAAATTGGTTGCCGGTATGCGCGAGTGGCAACAGTGTAGACATGCGCAAATCAGTACTTTGTCTTAGCCTTCGAAGTATTGATTTGGGCGTGTCCCATTACTTATAATGTAAAATGGCATTACTTTTCACGTTGAGTAATATGTGTGATAATTAACATGGCATGTAATGAGATAGATAATGTCTCCGAAAAAAGTAATTTAGTATTTCGCGTCCGGCGGCGATTATTACGTATCATTGAATAATAGAAACTATCATATGATAAATAAATTAATAAATAATGATAGGTATAATTTATTAGTTTATTCCATTATGTTATTAAGCATTACTCTTTAGACTTATTGCTACGTCATTACGTGTGCTGCAGCAGTTACCATGTTACGCACGAGTTATAGTACCTACTACATTACATATACATACACAGACGTTTCAAGAACTTCACGCACACAAACAATATTTTTGCTTTAATATACAATTATTCTAACGCTCATCTCAATGATATATTTACCTACTACAGAACCGAATCAGAAGCTATGATAGAAATATTTAAATTACTTACCTGATCACTTTGCCACTCGCGCCGTGTCAGCACCGGGTTACATCAAATCCTTAAATGATTGATCGACAATTCGACGCAGCTAAAGAGATATATGTATATATTATATTATATAGCTATAGAAAAAGAGGGCACTCCGCGCAGGATATTTATGCCCCCACTCGAATAGCGCCATCTGTCAGCGGCGAATTGAACTACCTGCGTGTGTATTAGAGCTGAAACGTAACGAAAAATTGAGTATCACATCGTTACTTCACTCGATACTTTTGGATACTAACATTTAGCCAATTATTATCGATTCGCGTTACGTACGGTATGATTTCGCGTGTCTCGAACTTTGTATATAAGTTCAAAGGTATTTAACCTACGTACCCAACTACGTATAGCGTTTTTTAAACTTTATTCTATACTACACAGGCAGCGCCCCGCGGTTACACCCACTACAATTTGGATAATTCACTCTGTATCATTATAAATTATAGGCTATTTGTTATTCTGATGTGTAAGCTTTATTTTTGTAAAGTTTCATGAAAAACAATCCAGTAGTTTTTGCGTGAAAGGGTAACAAAAATACATCTATACATCCACACATCCATACATTCTTAAAAACTTTCGCATTTATTATGTTAGTAAGATTGAACTAGTCTTATGTATAAGTAATATGAAAAGTATTTAATTAGTAAAAAGCTAATCTGGCTAGAATTACATGCAGCTTAATTGAATTAAATATCTGTAGCTCAAGGGTCTCACGGAAATCTATTAGAGATATACATATATGTAGAGAGATTATGAAATATCACAATTACCGCAACTCATCTCACATTAAATGAATAAATATATATTTATAGTAAAAATAATCGATAATAATATCAAATTTATTTTAACAATTTTTTAGACATTGTGTAATTATTAAAATATAAGTTTACCAGTCACGTTGCTTGTTTATAAATATTTGTTCCCATAAGTAAACAAATATTGCTCTTTACAACATATGTTTTTAAAATATATGTTCGTATATCAAATAAAATATCCGAGTCATTGCGAAAAATGCGAGTAACGATATATACAATAAGGTATAACGATAACGTTTCGTTAGTTTCATTTGAGTGGAGTACAAGTTACTCGGTAACGAATACATACATACGGTTTTCCACAGCTCTAATGTATATAGATTAGTGATGTACCAACTACTGCCTAGTAAAACCGATTATCCGGCCACTTTCATAGTCTGCGACAGTGATGTTAGACGTACAAATTTCTTGATATAGATATTTGGAGGTTTTGTACCATGTACCAACTAAATACTGTCCTGGTACGCAAAAATACCAAGTTTTTGATATGAATTAAGAAATGATTATAGAAAATATTTATTGTTTATACTAATAGTTTGTTGTCGGCACTTTAGTTATGCAATTAATCTTGTCAGAGATAACTGGCCATATTTCACGGAGATAAATTTGAAATTTTCGATCATTCATTCGATTTTAGTTTTATTTACGTCCTGTTATTAATGGCATAAAAACAATTATTATTGGCTCTATAAAAAAAGTAGGTACAATAAATGTCTTATTTATAAAAAAAATATCGAGGGTCGATATCTACATTTCAATATCGAACTCGATATATCGTCCAAAAAGTATTAGTAATAAATATCGATATTTGTAAATAATAATATCGATATTTTATCAACAGTCCTACTGAGCGGTAGTACATTATACCATATCCGTAAACATATACTATAGTATAGTAGTAGCTAGTGGGACTCCAGGCTGAGGGTTACATACAATTAGAACTAAAGGAAAAGTTAACATTCCCTTCGGAAAACTGTTGTCCCTATACATTAACATACCTAGCAGTCATTTAACAAACTACAATAAAATATTTTTTTATGTAATTTTACGGTTTTCGGAATATTTCCTTTAATATCCCAAGTACATTGCATCTTTTTTTCTATATCAAAAAAACTGCCTAATATGTTACGTCTCCTATATGTTATTACGAGCTGCCTGCCCTCGCTTCGCTCCGGGTATTTAAAGCAATATTATAATTAATGTCCTCAATTTGTCTTTCTGTAATTTTGTAGTTTTTCATTATTTGCAAAAAGAGAGAGAGTGAGAAAAAGTTATAAAAAGAAAGATGATAGAAAGAAAAAGAAAAGCGTCAGATAATATAAGAGAGAGGAGAGGGCAAAAATCAAATTGGATAAATAAAGGAGAGAGAGAGATATATATATATATATATTACCGAAAGAAAGAAACCGAACATACTGACCATTCTGAACAGAGATGAAGATAAATATTGAAGAGAGAAAAGAGAGAGGATGAGAGAGAATGATAGTATATAAGAGGAAGAGAAACGGGAATACTATAGACTTCTCTCAGTGAAAGAATTTTTAAAATCGGATTAGTAGCAACAAAACGGCCATGTTCTATTAATTAAAAAAATGTATATGATTACACTAAATCATCTATGTCACTCACGAAATGTGTAGTTTTCTATCAGCGAAAGAATTCTTATAATCGGATTAGTAACAACGAAATGGCCATATTCTATTAATAAAAAAATGCATATGGCACACTAAATCATCTATGTCACTCACGAAAAGTGTAGTTTTCTATCAGCGAAAGAATTCTTATAATCGGATTAGTAACAACGAAATGGCCATATTCTATTAATAAAAAAATGCATATGGCACACTAAATCATCTATGTCACTCACGAAAAGTGTAGTTTTCTATCAGCGAAAGAATTCTTATAATCGGATTAGTAACAACGAAATGGCCATATTCTATTAATAAAAAAATGCATATGGCAACACTAAATTATTTACTCACGAAAAATGTAGTTTACTATCAGTGAAAAAAAAATTAAAATCGGATTAGTAGTTCCTGAGAAACCCTTCAATTTACAAAATGACCAGGTTATGGCATTTAAATGGCCATATCTTTTACTTAATTATAATATTTATGGCAACACCACATAGCCTATTTTACCCGGAAAGGATGTAGCTTTCTATCGGTGAAAGAATTTTAAAATCGGTTCAGTACTTTTCAAGCCTATTCGCAACAAACATACATACAAACAATTAAATCTTTCCTCTTTATATAATAGTGTAGATGTAGATAAAGATTACGTTTATTCAGAAGTCTGATTATACGCAGCTTTCAAATGACTGTAGAATTAGTATTTGATATTGATTATAACTTGATAACTTTTTGCATTCCCAAAATAATGGACCATGAGCAGCCTACAGTTAAAAATTTCTTTTTCATGATGGACAAAAACAAAAAAATCCAGTTTTCGGATTATTTCCCATATCTATATATATAAAAGGAGAAGCTGACTGACTGACATATCAACGCAGGGCCTAATTTTGCACAGGGGTTCCTTTTATAACGTAGGGGAGCACTAAGAAAGGATTTTTGAAAATTCACCCCATAAGGGGGTAAAACGGGGATGCAAAGTTAGTATGAAACATTGCCGTTTTTGAAGTTATTCAAATGAAATTCAGTATGAAGGTTCTTCATTGAAAGTCATGAAACAGGGGTAAAATATTTTTTCGAAAATAATCCCTTAAGGGGGTAAAACGGGAGTGCAAAGTTAGTATGAATCTCTGCCGTTTTTGAAGTTATCCTAATAAAATTCAATATGAAGGTTCTTTATTAGAAGTTATGAAATAGGGGTGAAATATTTTTTCGAAAGCAATATCTTAAGGGGGTAAAACGGGGGTGCAAACTTAGTATGAAACTTTGCCGTTTTTGAAGTTATTCAAATGAAATTCAGTATGAAGGTTCTGTATTGGAAGTTATGAAACAGGAGTAAAATATTTTTTCGAAAGTAATCCCTTAAGGGGGTAAAACGGGAGTGCAAAGTTATTATGAAACTGCCGTTTTTGAAGTTATTCAAATTCAGTATGAAGGTTCTTTATTGGAAGTCATGAAACAGGGGTAAAATATTTTTTCGAAAATAATCCCTTAAAGGGCTAAAAGGTGGGTGCAATGTTAGTATGACTACATCATGAAATTATTAAATACGAGCGGTCTGCCGTCGCCTCGCTCCGGGTATTTAAAGCAATATTATAATTGATGTCCTTAATTAGTCTTTCTGTAATTTTGTAGTTATTCATTATTTGCAAAGAGAGAGAGTGAGAAAAAGTTATCAAAAGAAAAATGATAGAAAGAAAAAGAAAAGAAAAGCGACAGATAATATAAGAGAGAGGAGAGAGCAAAAATAAAAATGGATAAATAAAGGAAAGAGAGAGATATTACCGAAAGAAAGAAACCGAACAGAGACAGACCATTCTGAACAGAGATAAAGAGAAAAAAGAGAGATGATGAGAGAGAATGATAGTATATAAGAGGAAGAGAGACGGAAATACTATGGACTTCTCTCAGTGAAAGAATTTTTAAAATCGAATTAGTAGCAACAAAACGGCCATATTCTATTAATTAAAAAATGTGTATGGCAACACTAAATCACATTTGTCACTCACGAAAAGTGTAGTTTTCTATCAGTGAAAAAAAAATTAAAATCGGATTATTAGGTCCTGAGAAACTCTTCAATTTACAAAATGACCAGATTATGGCACTTAAATGGCTATATCTTTTTAATTAGAGTATTTATGGCAACACAACATATGATATGTTACCCGGAAAGGATGTAGCTTTCTATCGGTGAAAGAATTTTCAAAATCGGTTCCGTACTTTTCGAGCCTATTCGCAACAAACAAACAAACAATAAAATCTTTCCTCTTTATATAATAGTATAGATGTCTACAGACGATCTCCTGTAGGCTAATATAACTACCCTAATATCGCAAACGAAGTTGCGGGTAAAAGTTAGTCTTCTAATAGTATAAGACTTTGCTTGATGCCAAATCATGTTTATAAGTCACCGGAAAACACCTCAAACATTACGATTTCTGTGCGATAGGCAAAATATTATGATTAATAACTTAGAGGTTTAAGTTTTTTCGCAGCTTCAAGAGAATATAGACTTGAATTTTTTATGATTTTACAAGCAACCCATGCAATAGTCAAAGTCCAAAAGTAATGCGTATATATTTTCCAACGCGTTCACTCACAGGCGTCGCATCAATTTGCGTGCAAATTAGCTGTAAACAAAGTGTCACAGAAATTATGGTATGAACACTCACGAGACTATGATCGGCTTGGCCGTCATCATCATCACAACCCTATAATGGCCCACTGATACCGGGTCTCCCCCTCAGATTGAGAAGGCTGTTAGGCTACATTCCACCCCAATGCCGGTAGGCAGATATCAAACATCTTTAAGAACTTTAGGAAACTTTTAGGATTGCAGGTTTCCTCATGGTGTTTTATTTCACTGTTAAAACAAGTGATATTTAATATTGCTTAAAACACACATCATTGAGAAAAGTAAGAGGCGTGTGCTCAGGAACGACAACAAGTTTTAACCACTGGACTATCAGTGTTTTTTTATCTGCCAATTAGAAAATAAATTATCCTGGACTGAAATTTTAATTTAATAGTCAGCAAGTATCGATACCCACACAACATTGTTTAAGAAGAAATAAGTTGTATATGTAGATCTTTTTGTGTTGTAGAAAATAAAATAAAAAACAGCTCTCAATATACAATTGTCAAATATTCATAAAATGTAATAAAATAGCAAATGATAGATAAAATATATACTGTTACGTAAAAGCTTGTTACTTGATTCTATTCAGTACTTGATATCGAAAAAAAGGTATTGAGAAATAACATTTCATCACTTCTCAGTGTGAGCAATGTCAGTGTGTTACCATTATTACATGTTTGCTATAATGGTTAACATATTAATATTGTTACATAGCTTTTAAGTTCGAAATGAGCTGATAGTTTTCAAATATCTGAACAGATCTTGACAAATTACACTTGACTGAATTAAACAAATAAAACTTCATCAGAATGAACCAACCATGATCATGGACGCTACAATGTCACAGACAGACATACAGATACAGAAGTTTAACTTTTAACACTCCTGTTGTTGTAGCCCTGGGGGTTTAAAATGGTAACAGCATTTGAAAGTGTCACAATAAATTAAATTAACCAAACATTTTAAAAATAAAGATTTGTTTTTCCTTGTTACAGTTGCATACATACATACATTTTTCAACTTATCTCCGAAAATTGTAATCCAATAGAGATTTAAAGCCATACCATTCATAGAGATTTAAAGGATGAGGGAAATTGTGTACTATCATATTATATAAACATCTAAAATCAAAATTAAACCATATTAAATTATATTCTTGTTATCAAAAATGAAAGTAATATTATTTAAGTAAAAAAAATGGCACTTTAGAATAGGGTAACCACCAGTTTTTTTTAAATATTTTTTTAGATAATATTTACCATCCTAAGTGCATTTCGGAAAAATATTATATAAAAATTTCAAAAATTCATATTTCGAAAACTATTAATTTCCTGAAAAAACGGATTTCAAAAATACTTTTAGGATAGTGAACATTATCTAAGAAAAATTTCTAGGTTTTTCACGAATTTTCAAAAAATCATATTTGAAAACTATGATCTTCCTGAAAAAACGGGGCTGGTCTTTCCAAGTGCTGACATTACGAAGGGAGGGTAGTAATTAGGGTAGATGGGGGTCCCCTCTATCGATCCCCCCATTTTGATTTCAGAAATACACTTAGGATGTTAAATATTATTTTTTTTAAATTTCGACGAATTACTATGAAAACGAGGTTTTTCACGAATTTTCAAAAATCGTCTCGTAATCTACAAATTTCTTAAAAGAATGGATTTTAAACAACACTTGGAATAAGTTACTATTATCGAGAAAAAAAAATTCAAAAATAATTTTGCCCTATTCTAAAGAAGTACCAAAAAAAATGTTTTAGGACTCACAAAGTTGTCTCTACCGAAGAAGCAGAATTATTTACGCAAATGTATCGTTTTCGAAAAAAGAGTACACAAAATAACACTAAAACTTCAACAAAATATACAAATGTAATAAAAATAAATTTTATGACGAAAACTTTAACAACACCTTAAACCACATAATAAAATCTTAACTTAATAAATATATTTAACAGAAATCTCTATATTAATCCGTACGATAGTGTAAAATGAAACGTATATCTGTGTCAAACAATTAACAAAGATGAGTGTCAAAGTTAAAGATGATAATATGTACCTATGTCCTATATAAAAACATAATAAACATTAAAAGTTCGGTTTCGTAATTCGTTAGAATTCTGACAGTTTTTAAGTGTTGCAAGACATAGAACCATCCCATCAACAATCACACATTAAATTGGAATAAAAAAATACACTGCTTATTTTAAAGTTATATTTATGAAAACGATAACATAAAAATGTGATGATTAAAAAAGAAATAAATATACATATTTCAATAACTAAAATTTTAATTTATTGTTATTATTACTAATGGTTATATGACGCTGTCAGAACGCTTTGCGCATCAGCACATTCAAAACCGTATATATATTTTTTAAAAATCATTACAACTGACCTGACATAACAAAATATATTAATCCTTTATTTATTTGTGTTTGTATAATAATTGCTCGCTAACGTATAGGCAAAACATGCGGTTGACGTATTAATAACATCATACAAATTGATTGATTGAACACTATTCGAAGTTTATAAAGTTTGTGACTAAAAAAATATTCGACTTTACTAAATCAAATAGAAAAATTCACGATATCAAATGGGTGTATTTTTGAAGTTTCACTGCAATAAGTATTTATTATGCGTGACGACTGTAGTAAAACGAAACGTTTAAAAATTAAAAACTAATTGTTTAAAAATAAGTACACCAAATATTTAAAAGTATCTTTTAAATTCAACAATACAATGACATGCTAAAAAGTTTACGTAATAAATTTTGAACAATCAATATCGTTTTATCCAGAATCTGTTTACCTTAAAAATTTAATCTAAGGTTCGATTTATCATTTAAATATAATTTTTAATTTATTCTTCATTAATTCTATTAAGTTTTAAATAACGTAACAAGCTACGTATTCCAACGTATAATTTATTATGATAAATTATTATCTTTATAATTCATACTCCATTTTTTCCAAAAGTAAAAATATTTTTTTTAATTGACTCGCGTTTTATCAAAAGCAAAAAAGAGCAATCTATGAAAATTAATTGTTTATTCTGAATTCTGATTTAGAGACATCTAGCATTTACTGGTCGTAAAAAGTAGCTAATTGTTTTCTAAACGTTATAATAGATGTCGCCTCCTATGTGGAACACGACAGATACTAATTAAGTATTGCCAGTATGATAAATGACCATTTTTAAAAATTACTATTATTAAAATTAAATAGAGAAAGAGTTTTTTTTTTAAAAACTAGAAAACTGTAATTCATAACCTTAATGCGCCCCTAAGTACGAGTAGAAAATGGCCCAAGGGCAGATATATCCCATAGAAACCCAGCCATTTGTTACTACTATTTATCTACATCTACACTATTACCTATATAAAGAGAAAAGATTTGATTGTTTGTATATTTGTATGATTGTTTGTTTTGATTAGGGTCGAACTGACCAACTGAACCAATTTTGAAAGTTCTATTGTAGTGTTGCCATAAATATTCTAAATAAAAAGATATGGCCATTTAAGTGCCATAACGTGGTCATTTTGTAAATTGAAGGGTTTCTCAGGAACTACTAATCTGATTTTAAAAAATTCTTTCACTGATAGAACACTGCATTATACCTGAGTGACATGATATAGTGTTGCCATATACATTTTTTAATAAATCAATATTCTGTTAATTAAAAATGGGCGTATGGCCATTTTGTTGTTATTGATCCGATTTTAAAAATTCTTTCATTGAGAGAAGTCTACAGTATTTCCGTCTCTCTTCTTCTTATATACTGTCATTCTCTCTGATCCTCTCTTTAACTTTTATCTCTGTTCAGAATGATCAGTATCTTTTCACTTTCCTTCCATTATCTCGCTCTCTCCTTTATGTATCCATAATTCAATTTTATTTTGGCTGCCTATTATTTGTCGCTTTTCTGTTCCTTATCTTTCTATGATTTTTCTTTTTATAACTTTTTCTCATTTTCTCTCTTTTTTTAAATAATGCAAAGCTACACAATTACAGAAGGACAAATTAAGGACATCAATTATAATATTGCTTTAAATACCCGGAGCGAGGAGAGGGCAGGCCGCTCGTAATTAATACTTTCTTACTAATCATTCTTCTCAGTAACTATGCTTTATTTTACTGTATTTCTGTAAATAAATTCCCGAATCCTGACGAGGAACATGAACCGTTGGCCACTTGGCTAACAATTGTTGGTGTAAAACTTGAGGAATTTGACTATAACAAAATATAAGTAAGGGCAAGTGGCGCTTAGTTTGGAATTTAGTGCCAAACGAGTGTTGACAGAACTTTTTAATTACACTTTGAAGATATCTTCAAAATTTTTTGATCCAATGTGATACAACCCCGATATTTACAGGCTTTTTGTGTTGAATTAATTTTATATATACAGAGGTTTTATATTATTGTTTTGTGTTAAGAAGTTGCATATTAATTGAAAAATATCTATACATATTGTGTTCTATATGGCACTTTAATAACTAACTAAACTAACTTCCATGTACACTGCGCGAAAATACCAGAGAGTGAGACTAATCTATCGCACTAACGTTTATATATTGTCTACCCGTCGGTATACTTGTCATTACATAAAATCTACCCGCTAATACTACTTTATATACAGTGTTGCTAACAATGGTTACAAATTCCAAAAAAAAATTGACATACTGCGAAAAATATTTTTGTTCACGTATAAACAGTTAAATCCATGATTAATTATTTTGAGAATATTTAATAGTAAGCGCGTGTCGTGATGATTATACATATCTCAGTCTATAGTAAACCTCATGTATATCATATATATTAGGGTTATTTAGAAATGTATAAAAATCAGAAGAAAAGACCATTTTTTTTGTGTTTCACTTATAGGAAGTCGAAAAGTGCGATACGGACACTCTTAATATTAGTAATAAAGGCTCATATTTTACAAGACATAGTTCCGAATCAAATCAAAAAATCATTTTTTGAGCACTGTTCCGAAATAAAAAAATATATTTCTGAATCAGTATTGATAGACATGATTAGTAGTTAGTCCACAAAAATCTAGATGGCACCATTCACCATACTGTCGTATATAGGTTGGGGAAAAACTTTCTTCGCATTTTTTAAGAAAATTCAAAACGTTTTTTAATATAGTTTATTTACATTTAACTAAAGTATGTAGGTGCCATTTTGTTCGATAACTTTTTGCCATCTTGTAGGTAGGGACGCGATCCCATTGCTATAGAAATTTTGGGGCTTCTGATCAAAAAACCGCGAAAAGTAGTTTTGGCAGTCCTGTCGTGATGTTAACCTGACACTGCCTAAAGAATTCTAAAGAGACGGAAACAGGTAGAAATCTGAAGGTGCAAGGTCAGGACTATACGGGGGATGCATTAACACCTCCCAGCCTGAGTGGCTAAAGATGTGGGAGATCTAGCGTTATCAGGATGAAAAACCACACCCCTTCTGTTGATTAATTCTGGCCGCTTTCTCTTAATTTCTAGCTTTAATCTCATCAGTTGTTCGCAGTAGAATTCAGAATTGATGGTCCTGCCTGGTGGTAACAGCTCATAATGAATAGTGCCCTTCCAACCCCACCTAACACACAGCATCACCTTGTTGCGAGTTAACCCGGGTTTCGCCACAGTCTGAAGCCTAACCGGCCTTTGACCATGACCTTTTTCGCACGTTCTTGTCATACGTGATACACTTATCATCACCAGTTATCAGCTTCTTCAAAAATGGTTCGGTTTCATTACGTCGTAATAAAGAATCACAAATGAGTACACGGTTCATTAGGTTTCTTTCAGTGAGCTCGTTAGGTACCCAAATATCAAGCTTTTTTGTGTACCCGGTTTTTTTCAAATGCGCCAAAACTGTTTTGTGGTCAATTCCCAGTTCTTCAGCTACGTCGTAACTACTGATATGCCGATCTTGCTCCACTTTTTCAAAAATGGCATCAATTTTATCCGTAATAGGGCGACCAGAGCGAGGCGCATCTTTGACATCAAAATTTCCGGATTGAAAACGCATAAACCAATTTTGTGCTACTCTCACAGTCACTCCGCTAGGTCCATAAACATCGCAAATTTTTTTCACGGCTTGCGTTGCATTTTTACCTTTTTTGTAGTAAAATTTTAAAATGTATCGAATTTCTTCATTATTTCATCTTCACATTCATCATCTTCACAGTACGAAAAACAAATAAAAATCACACCTTTTCCTAATTTTAATTTGGAATTATCTTCTTTAAAATGTAAACTTTGAATGATACCAAAACCAGCCAGATACAAATAGTATAGCCAAAGAGATTTTATTACAAGTTCATATATACTATAATGCGAAAAGACTTTTTCCCCAACCTATTATAATGAGAGAGGAATGATACCCATTACTGTACAGCAATACGTATAAACATGCAATTTATACGGAGTCGAGTGCCTGGGGCTTGAGACCCAGGCGCAGGTTTCAAAAGCTCTTTCATAATATATTAACTCTCACCTCCACCACTCGACCTCGTCAACTATAATAGATAATAAAGTAAACTTACGTGGACCTCCAGAAGGCTGACCTTAACCCCTACACTATAACACTAACTTCTATGCACACTGCGCGAAAACACCAGAGAGTCTGAGACTAATCTATCGCACTAAATGTTAAAATATATTATCTTCACGTCAGTATACTTGACATAAAATAAAATGATCTACCCGCTACTACTACTTTATAAACTATAGCTAACAATACATTTAACTTTTTCTTTTACGGCGAGTTATTCGGCAACACATAGAATCTTTGCGTGTATTTTACTAAAGTCGTGTAATGACGATGTGTCGTGAGCGATTTGTTTGTTGATAGGACAGCAGACAATTATAAATGATGGTCAGCAAACGCAAAACAATATTTTAATCTAGCAGAATTTACTAAGATTTATTTATCATCTCCCGGTTGTAGTGTATAATTATAGTGTTACAATTTATGAGAGAAAGCGCAATCGCTTGCTATCAACAAATACTTAAAAAAAAATTTTCATTAATCATAACTTACTGCCTACTATTAATACTTAAAATCTACCATTTTCGAACCACCACCACTTTCGAAATTTTACTAGTTAATAAGTCGAACGAGTTTAAATTTCGCGCGTATGTTCGATTAGTTGATTTGTACGTTAATTTTATTTACAAATAAATGAGCAATATTGTGATAAAGTTTGTTTTCAGAAAAAAAGTCCTTTTTTATAATTATTTAATTATTGCAAAAAATGGGCCTTTCAAGGCTCCCGTACTTTATTTGTGAATAATATTATATATTCTTTTTTATCGTGATTCTATTCGATTCCGAAATGAAATCGATGTAACCCGCCTTTTCCATAATATTTCCTTAAATAAAATTGATCCTTGTTAAATTACACTACATATTTCTAAGTAATGTCGAGTCATATTAGAGTCGACTCAAAATTCCTAGCGTTGACCTTTGACCTAGGGGCACTAGTATGGGTAAAAATTTAAATCCGATATCTAGAAATTTGTTGTTACTTGACGAAAAACTGATCTTTTATATATTCAGATTCAATAGAAGTTATCAAGTTAAGATTAATATTAAACATGCAAGACTTCGAAAATTTGAGAAACCTGAAGTGGTGCCCTTCTTTAAACCTTATAAACCAATTAACAAAAATTGAAATCATTTTAAGAAGTACTAATTATTATAATTTACTCTAAACCATTTAAATCGATCCATTTAATTCTAAGATGTCATCGATGCCAAGGCTGGAATAATACCCCCTATTGTATTGATAACCTACTAAATATATCCTAAGTATCTAATACAGCTGTTTTATCATCGTCTCCCTCTAATGGTCCACTGCTGCGCCGGGTCTCCTCTTCATAATGAGGAGGGATTAGGCTATAGTCCACCGCGCTGGTCAAATGAGGGTTGGCAGACTTCACACACTTTTTAGACCATGGAGAACTCTCAGGAGTGCAGGTTTCCTCACGATGCTTTTCTTCACCGTTAAAACAAGTGATATTTAATTTTTTAAAACACATGTAACTCAGATATGTCATAGGCGTATGCCCAGGATCGAACTCGGACCTCCCGAGTAGACATCAACGTTTAAACCAATGGGCAATTGTTGAAAATGTCTGAAAAGTAAAGCCGCCTGGGAGCTTTTATCGAAAACGTTGCCTAATCCCTTTTGAGATTTAATAAAAATATGTCTTATTTGTAGCAATTGAAGTTCATTGAGAGGCGTTAGTAGCTCAGTGGTTCAGGCGGTGGATTCACGATCGATAGGACGTGGATTAAAATCCCATTCATTGGACTACTGACGTTACCCACTCTTTTTTTTTAAAAGTTAAAGTTTGTGTGTGAGTAAATGAGTCTATATAAAAGATTACAATATACCTCAGTAAAGCGAGGGTCGTGTCGGCTAGTAAAGTATATAAAACGAATGGACAATATTATTCAATTACTAGCTAACCCAGCAAATGTTATACTGGCAAAATAATTAATTTCTGGAGAGGCCCACAAATAAACACAATAAAATGAATTAAATCTCTAAAGCCGTTTTGGAGGAGTTCGATAACAAATATTGTGACACGAAATTTTTATATAAGTATATAAGATTTAATGAGGTGAGGTAAATATAGCTAATTTACAAAATATTTCGAACATTATTTGTATTTACGGCAAATAAAAATCCAGCAAACGGAAATGTGCTAATCCGAAGACGGCGTTCGTTAAATAATAGGATGAATGAATGAGTCCTTTTTTTGTCCCAGTCAAATCTCTCGCACGTTTTCTTGAGTCAACATTGTCTGTTACGACTTCCGATGGATGGATATAAGTATTTAATCTTTTAATGAGATATCTTCACTACATATTATTTAAAAACAAAGACTCAAGACGAAAGAATCGCGATGCAATAATAATGATTACTATTTAGGTGTTTATATGGCTACCTCTTACATATACTTACGTTTGAAGTTTATCAGATGTCCAACATTCAAAGAAAAATACTACTTATATCAATATCACCAACATCATAACTTACTACCTGTGCGAGGTCTGGACGTATCGCTAGTATCAGAATAATCTTAAATTAATATGTTACTTTATAGGTAAATCTTAAGATTTACCACTATAAGTGGAAAGTTAATAATGTTCAGACACTTCTGTTTTTTATAATAGTGCTAGCAACACATCCACGTAACGTTTGATTGGCTTAAAAATGCCCCTTAAAAACTTATAAGCTCTGTTCTGATAATTCTTGCCGGATTTAACCGAGTATTTTCACAGAGTACATACATAGGTACTGATTATCATAGTAAAATGTAATTGTAGACATGTGTTACCCTTACTGAAGATTACTCTGTCGATATAGCTTAGTGAAATGATAGGTTACGAGGTCAATCAGTGAAGGCGAGAGTTGTTGATATGGTTTCTAGCAATGAAGCAATGAATAGATCAATTTAATCATGTTTATTTCCTGGCATTTGACGAGACTCTTGAATAAAATCAATTTTTTCTCACAGAACATTTTCTTACCAGTGTAAAATAAATCTTTTGTCAAAAAAAAGTGTTCTACATACAGTCACAAATTTTCTGAAATTAAAATGATTGAGAACATTCAATAAGAATAATTGAGAATCATTTTACGATTGTAGTTCTTTTTCTGCACAAACCATGACTTGTTTTGTTACTATACTCCTTCAGAAGTGCGATTGCTTCATCGGTTTATTACAGCTAGGATACCACAAAATGTACACTTAATTATCTGATAAGAACAAAGATCATATTAAAGTCTTTCTGTACCTTCTACATCACCCTGATCAAAACTTCCTGTTTTCTTGGTTCCACTAGTTATTAAAACGTATAACAAACTACAATAGAGAAAGTGGGTGAAATGCTGATTTAAATACATTATACTTAGTTACAGATAATATCTTAATTATAAAAACATAAGACAAAGAACTCTATATAAGATACCTTTTTGTATGACAAGAACTAACTTTTAATTGTTATAAATTATTCTAAGCATTTATCTTCAGAGTCTAAAGAGAAGCTTATTATTATAGTTAAAGTATTAAAAATTAATCTCGATGTATCCATAGTTAGTGTTTTTTTCTTAGTTCATGTTAGCAGCAACTCTAGACCCCTTTTCACCAACGTTTTTAATAATATTTTTTAAGATTTCATAGAGAGTGCCAAAAGGATCGAAGAAACGAATCTTTGGTTTTAACACAGAAAAGTAGAGTAATTCAACGTAAAAATTGTAACTTTTTATTATTCTTTCCAATTAGGTACCTACTAAAGAGAAGTATAAGACTTAAAAGATTATTTTTTATTTTTAAGATATACTTTTAATTGTACCTACCTATTAAATGTTACTATGATTAGTTTATCTAATGCTACGAAAACGTGGCTAACTAGATAAAATTAAAATATAAACTAATTTAATAAATGGATTGTTCCTATTTATAAGGGCCAGAGTGTAAAATCATAATTTTACAGTATAGACGCGCAAGCGTTCAATCTATATTTTTTACGTAATTAATTTATAAAACTTAAGCACTAAAACTTTTACTGTTTTCACCTATGCTCCGTATTTATGCTATACATTTTTTAATAAATAAGTTTTTTAGGGCTAGATTGTTAAATTAGCCTTTAAATGTCATGTCTACAAAGTCATGTCTATTCAATGAAACTGCTGCGCATTTTTAAGCAATTTACCTCATCCTCATATGTTTTATGTTTATTCTGAATAACCTAGGATCAGAACTGTCGTTAACAGTTCCGATTGTATTAATAATCTAAAACCTAGTAAACAGACATTTCTACTCGCTTAGGCTAAAAATATCAGAACAGAGTTTTACTCAAACATACCGAGATAATGTAATGATGATATAAATAATGCTTATAAGATAAACTTAAATCTCATTAAAGACGACTCTACAATTTAAACGTACCTTTTCACTCAGAGAAAAACTTGTAATTTTGTTGAAAGTAAGTATAGCTATAATATATATTAATAAATAAAGTTCTTATTGCAACGAGCACTGTAACAATTTTTCAATATTTTTTAATAGTTGTAAAACACAGATCTTTTGTTAATTTTGTTATTGACAAAATATTAAAATATCTATACCTATAACCTCGTTACTTTGTTGAATGGAAAATATATCGAGTGTTCGAGCTCTGCTCTATTGTGGTAGTAAGAATAATTGACAATTGTTCCTCACAAAAGGCATTAAAGGGCTAGGGAGCCGGGGAGGGTTTATATTGTAAGTGTCGTTAAAGTTGAACCATTACCGCCTTGCGGCGCGCCCATGCGGTAGATCGTCCCACCAGACACAATCTGGAAAAGTTAAAACGAGACGCATATAGATTTTGTAAGTAAGCCAAAATGAGACGTACGTTTGAGCGCAAGAGGCGTTTCCATGTGCGTCGCATCTCATCCATCGGTGTCGCCCACAATTCCGCTCATTCGTCTCTCGTATAGCGTCCGCTATGTAAACGGGTCTTGTTGTGAATCTAAACAAAATCAGTCAGTCATAGTTTTGTTGCCGTCAGAGAAACGCGTCGAGGAATCTCTTTCGGGTTATGAATATGTCGTGGTTGTGAACGTGTGTTAACTCGGTACGATGCACGCGTTGTTCGGAGAACAGAGCCATTATGCGTATCGCAGCGGAGCCACAGGAGGATACTCCGCTGGCGTTACTCCGTATGCCTATGAACAGTACCGGTATGGCTACGGACCACCATATTTACACCCTCATCAACAGCATGTCGGAACTCCAAAAGACATGGTCAAACCGCCATATTCTTACATCGCTTTGATTGCTATGGCCATTCAAAATGCACCCGACCGCAGAATAACTCTTAATGGTATTTATCAATTTATAATGGAGCGTTTTCCGTATTACAGAGAAAACAAACAAGGCTGGCAAAATTCTATAAGACACAATTTAAGTTTAAATGAATGTTTTGTGAAAGTAGCGAGAGATGATAAAAAACCCGGTAAAGGTAGCTACTGGACTTTAGACCCCGATTCATACAATATGTTTGATAATGGTTCATATTTAAGGCGACGGCGTCGTTTCAAGAAGAAAGATGCACTTAAAGAAAAAGAAGAGGCACTAAAACGTCAGCAGCAACTGCAGCAAGCACAAGAGGCTCTAGCAGCGCAAGAAGCGTTAAGTGCAGCTGATGCTTTAGGACAAGCGCGGGATATTAAACCTGACGTAAAACCACGCATATTTGAATGTCGACCAAAACGTGAACCAGGCTCAGATTGTTCGAGATACGATAAATTAACAGAGCCGATGGACGAGTTTAATGAGCCACGTTTACCACCTTCTACCGTCTATTGTTCTCCTCAGCCATACTCACTTGCGGCCGAAGAGTTTCGAGCAGCCACGACTGGCTGGTATTCTGCACCCGAGCCACCCGCCGAACAATTGCCACCAGCATTTCGAGATCTATTCGAACCTCCCAGTTGTCAGTTAGCGGGCTTCCGTGGTGGCTCGCCGGTTCCCGATGCGTATCGAGCTTCACCGCCGCCTCATCATCACTACCGCACGCCTGCCCCTTCGTACTACCATCATCAAGCGTGCGTAGCTGCTGCACCTAGCGCCGCGCATAAATCCTACTGAGATAATGCCCTTAGGTAAGACGAATAATATTTATTTTTGCGCGCAATCTGTGAATGTTTTAGATCTTTTTTAGCGTAGCGAATGCTGCTGTGCGCCATACGTTCGTCATCAACCCTAGCGGCCGTGGGGTAGGTGGTTTCGTGACGTGGTTGTGGTTGCAGGAGGCCGGCGTCATACGGCGCCGAACGGATTTAACCGTACGCGTCAGTTCCAGTACGGATAAATATAGCCCAGTAGCCGGAGATGCCGTGGATCCAAGTGGCGGCGCATCGATAACCACTGTTTACAGATCGGCGGCCGACCCTGCCGCCTCCCGCTCCGTTCACACCTATAGGTATGTCGAAACATCACATGTGTTAGATATTGTCCGTACCGTAACAATAAGTAATTGTGCTACGGTGTGGTATGCTCAGTGTATCATCACGAGTCGCGACTCTCGGCTGCTGAACTTTGAACATTTTTCCTAGGAAAAAAGAAGAGGAAAATGTAGATAATCATTTTAATATTTATAAGTATTATTTAATACGTTCTCTTGTCTATGCAAGGAAAACCCGTACAAATTATTTTAATTAATATTTCCTATATGTAAATGAATATCTTTTGTTAAATTCCATCAACATCCATATTTTAAGTTAATTATTTATACTTGAAAATCTCTTTGGTATGTTGTACATTTAATACAATGTCCGTATTTAATGGATAAAACAACAAACTTTGCCATGTTTGCTTGTACTCTATTGTAATAAGAAACAAGTGAGCTGACCATGTGGTGACCAAGTGTCTAGACAAGTACAAAAAGTAATATTCTGAGTAGCCTCAACATTTAAAGGTTAACAAAAATGCATTACGTTCCCCAAACATTGTTCTATTTGAGTTTTTTATATTTAGAAACAACAGATATACTTAGAGTTGTATGTTTAGATAATTTTTTTAACAAATTCGTCGTCAACAATTGAAATCCACAGTGTTGTCAATAGTCTGGGTAGTTAATTAATATTGTATTACTGAAATTACATCGCCTCTAAAGATAGTAGGAAGTTGAACGCAGCCTTAAACTGCCTTATACCTATAATCCTAATTGCCAACTATTATTTCTATCATACAATAATTGGTTTACCTTTACAGCAATCTACGTACGTGGGCGATAAAAAAACTTCAATTAATTATTAATATTTTTAGTATATTTTTTGCTCCGTTTTTTTTTCTGAGACAATTTCTGTATTATTTTTATTAACCAGAAAAAAAATGAGATTCATCTTATTTCTTTCTTCTTTAGATTTAATTCTTTTCAACTATGCATAGCGATTAAATATAGGATTTAATAAAATGTTTATAATCCTAAACGCTCTTACTGTAGATTTAAAGGCAATCATTTTTTATTTAGTTAATATTAAAGGAATAATAGTAAATCCCTTACAATCCATTTTTTATTACGCATTTGACGATTATTATCTATCATATTAAATATTTTTATTAACAACTGAATTAGGAGTATATCGCTCGAATTCCCTTTATTTTAGGTATGAACGAAAAAAAGTTACCAATATTCAGGGTCCGCTTATAAACTTTTGTTAAGCTTAAAGTACCTACACTTAAAAGCACCTTTATAAAACTTTTTCCCATTAATTTATTAATATTCATACTTATTATCTACCTATCTATCTTATTTAACTTAGTACTTAATAAAGTCTATATATTAGTTACAGATAATATCTACCGACTTTGCTTTTCAATATCACATATAAATCTTATGTGAATATAATAAAATTAATGTTTAAATTAACACAATTAAGTACATAATTTAAATATTTATTTTATTCTTGTCCTAGGTAGAACGGACCGAAGACAGCGGGAGGCGACGCGCAGGGATTGTGTAAAAATATCTATAAATAATAGATATACACTGCAGTGAATATTAGTGAAGTGACGAAAATTAGTTTAAAATTATTAAATAGTAGTCCTATAGTCTCACTTTTAGATATTTGAATCGGAATCGGTAATATAAAATGCTTAGGGCACTTGATAAACTGTAAAAAAAATAGGTTAGTAAATAGTATAAGGACTTGTTTACATTTTTCGAAGTCACAGAATCCTTATAGAGTTCATCCATAATATCTTTTTAAGTTGCATGGTTCTTTATATTTCAGAAATGTGTAGATTATTTTTCTGAAACAGTGATTGTTATACTAAGCAAAGTAAAAAAACAAATTGTCGAGCAACGAAATTATTTATACCGCACTATATTTTCTATTGTAAATATGTCCTGAAACGACTAAAAATCATCGAATTATTTAACACGGACTTATCAAACTATTTATGCCGAGAATTTAAAATTGTAGTCGCAGCTATGGTTTTATATTGAAAAATTTCAACTGACTTATAGAAATACGTAGTGAAATAAATGAATGTATTTATGGTCTTTAATGTACATATGAATAATTGATTATTTTTAAATAAATGTAAGATAGCTACGTATAAAGAGCTTTATAATTAAATATTTACTTTTTTCTAGTCTTTATGTTGTAGTTATCGGTATAATTATTAAGAAATAAATGGATAAAGAAGAGTAGGAATTGTTTGATTTTATCAGAAAAGAGTGGGTACATCATTCCGAGTGACAGATGCAGTAAAGAAAGTTAGTTCTAGCTGTACAATAAGTTAAATAATTTCGCCACACCTAAGAATTCAGTATAATCACTAAAAAAAGTTCATTTCAAAGAATCTGTACACGTAATTTTTTGTAGTACTATAGATGTATATAATTATAAACAAAACACATTGACTCAATGTAATTTGGCTTCATATCTAATGCGATTCCATTTAATAGAAAATATATGAATGTATTCTACGAATGTTAATGTAATATTTCAGATTATTTAAACAAATATTCATTTTTACTTGAATTACTAAAATTTGTAAATCCTCAGCATATTTAATTCGAGAAAATATGGGGATAAAATTAAATGGTATAATTATTAAATACTTTCCCCAAAAAGGTACCTATAAGTTAAAAAACAAATTTTAATTTTTAAATATTTTTTCGGGCAGTTTTTTGTTGTGTTCTAATAATTCATCATGTTAAACATAATACTAAATTTTTACTTGCAGTAATAGAGCACTTAAATTCAGCCCACTATATCCAAACAAAAAAAAATGTAGATTTAGTATAAGTATTATTTTATTGCCGTCTATTCCAAAGTTCTCTAAAGTGCATATGAGGTTTGTTGTGAAAGCTAACTTTTTCAATTCTTAATATACCAATAATAGGTAATATTATAATAATAATGATAGTTCAAGTTAAGGCTAAATTAAAAACCGACGATACTGAAGTGTTTTGATAGTACTTATCTCATTAAACCGTTTGTGGCGTTAATGTATAACTGTTAGTAGGTAACCTTCAGCAAGTATATTCATGTAGTTATATATAATACAACATAATATTATGTAAATATAAATGCAGCGTTACGATTTCACTATATATGTATAGATATTAGTCATAGTCAGTATTTAATAATACATTTCACACCGAGTACAACATAACGCTTTTTCTTCCTCTTTGAAAGAAACTCCGCAAGCTTTCGAACTCTACTCCAAAAGAAACGAGTCATGGTGTGCTCGTTATGAACGATATTTTTTCTACTACCTAAACCTAAACAATATTCAGAAAAAAATTGTCCTGAATCTGTCTGTTCAATGAACTCATCACGCACTGAATCAACTAAGACAATGTTCCTAACTAACCTTAAAAAAAAAGAACCAAGCATGAAATAAAATTTCGTGCAATATTTCGCATTGATCTGAGAGACATTTTGAAACACTACTAAATTGGTTATTTGAAACTGATTTCGAGTACGTGATGAAACTTTTCATTGAAGGTAGTAGAAAATTTTTTAGGTACTTACTTTAAGAAATTATTGATCTATAGGTTATGTGAATGTTTGAGCTACATGTTTAAAATTTTTATCAAAAAGAAACTTGGCGTTACACTAAAGTATTCATTTCTAAAATTATTTCTATCATCGTTTTATCAGAAACTTAAAGAAACATAAATAAGGTATTGTTGTACATCTCAAAAGTGTTCTTGTAACAATTGTTTTGATTTCATAATAAACCATTTAACTAACTTTTCTTCGTGCTATGCTTGGTATAAAACTTTATACAAAACAATTGTAAAAAAGTATGAATTATCTATTTTGATATCACTTACATTACACATTTTCTAGAAAGAATTTTGTTTGCGGTGCAGAATTTAAAATAATTCTATTTCTTTGGATGGATTGGATTCTAGTCTCCCATTTCAAAGGTTAGAAAAGCCATTTTGGACTCGGAAACAATGATATTTTTACTACTACCTTAAATTAAAAAACTACATTAAATCGTTTTCAGAAAATTTAACGTTTTTTTAATGTTTTCCAAAAGATCCTTTATAAGAGGCGGTGTGAAGGGGCCATTATCATTTTGTTAAGTATGGAAACTTAAAAAAGCTTATTGTACACAATGAGATTTCATACAAAATTTGTAATTAACTTCGCAAGAGCGTTAGGAAGTTCTAACAAAAACATTGAGTATGTAATGGAACTTCATTCAAGGTAGTAGCAAAAATAATTTAAATTAACAATGAATTTTGATTTATCATAAGCAACAAATGTAGTGTTTAATTATTCCTAAATATTATACGATAATGGATCTCATTTATATATATAGGTATATAAAGTAATTGTGTGTTCATAATATGTTGTTCTGTTAAACTCCTTTAAGCAACAGTTTCGTAAACAACCTACTATTATTTAATAAATACCATAAGTATAAGTATTTAATATCAATAAGTAGTGATGGGATTTTAGATGATTTTTATTAATGACTTTGTGATAATTGTCTTAATTGTGTGTACATATGTACTTATTTATATAATAAATGGTTATTTGTATTTAGCCTATAATTTGGTTTTTATTTCTTCCTTCCACTACCTACTTAAACTTTAATGAAATATAAAAATAAAAATTCGGCCAAGTGCGAGTGTGGAACTCGTGTACTAAGGATTCCGCACAATTTCACTATCAACGACAACGAAGTGATCCTATAAGGTTTCCCTTTTTTCCTTTTAAGGCACGGAACCCTAAAAAAGTGAGTCCATAATATATTTCTTTTTTACCTTAAAATATTTTTTAATTATGAGATTGAATTTTATTACGCATCTCTTATCTCATATATTTGAATCACAATTTTGTATCTTAAAAAACATCAAACATCACTAATACACAATAATTAATATCTTTAGGATTGTTGTAGTAATAAATGCGACTGAATCTACTTTACTGACAAAATAACTAAATAAACTAAAGCAAAATATAATAGGATTGAGTCTTAAATGTAGCATATTACTAAATAGTTAATAATGTAAAAATACTATTAAATTATATCCTCTTCAATATTGCATTGAGTTAAAAGTTAGCTATGTCATCATCATAATCATTTTGATACATCAAGTAGTGGTACTTGAACGTTGATTTAGACCTCGCATTCCGTTGCTAACTAAAAAATAAGTACAAGTGGATATTCAAGGAGCCGAGGTTCATCATAACAATGTTGGTATACTCACCAATTAGCGAGACCTCTCCATCTGGCTTATCTGTAAGTCACGTCTACAAAAGGATAGCTCTACATAAACTGGTGGCTACGTCAGTCAAGAGTATCTTTATGTCATTCAGCGTCGTATTTTTCATTTGACGTCCACCACCCACCTTTTTAAATTTTATTCCGGGCTTCATTTTATTAAAATGTACCTAATCAACGCTTATTATTATAAGTACCTACTGTGTTGCATTCAAAATAGTCAAAGTGTAAAATGGAGCTCTATTAGTTTATTAGTAAGTGTATTAATGCTGCTGCTGTTATTTCACTATAAGACACAAGAAAATTACTAAACCAACTATTTTACAAAAGAATAGTCATTTTCGATCTAAGATTAGTAACGTGCTTGCATCTTTATATTAACTTCCATGTCAAGAAAAACTACTAGTAAGCAAAACTAATACTGAGCAGACTGAATATGTTATTTTGTTTTAAGGAAATAACTGATTTAATATTTCATACAGTTTTTAAACTTAAGTGACCAAATCAAAGCAAGTGATATTTAATATTTAAAAAATTGTTTTAAGGAGATTGAGGATCAATTCACTCATTTCATTCACACCAATTTTACTGCACCCTTTCATTCATCAAATAATCTCAATCAATGAAGATTTTAGAAAATATCTCCCATCTTACAGGAACTGAACTGAAATTGTTTTAAATAATTTCTATTCTTTTCACAATATTATATTGAATATTAGTTGGCCAATCCTAGCGTCCCTGGACTTAAAGATATTTAAATAGCAATAACTTTTTTCTGACATGAATCAACGATACAACTGTTAAAACCATATCCAGTTATGTGCAATAGTTTTTGCGTGATGCACGTACAACGTAACAGAGACAAAATTTAATAAGCGATTGTTTTGACTTCTATTGATGTTATAAAGAACCCTCACATGTTTTATTAAATATCTCCCATTTACAGACATTCGATTGGATACTTTTATAGTAGTAAATTACAGTATAATAAACTAATATTTTAAAGACCATTTTGTGTTATCAATCGTTACTTATAATAACAAAAATACAATCAGTTATCGTGGACATTGTGGAAGGTAAAGGTGCTTATTTTGGCAGAGCTCTCCGGTCACTGAACCAATTCATGTTTGTTGTTTTTCTGAAACACCATGTTGATATTGGCACTCGTAGTATTTGTTTTAAATGGTAAGATAGGTATCTACCAATTTTCGGCCACTGAGGTAAAATTATGTAACGATACATTTACCTTGGCCAAATAGGTTTGCTTACATTTTTATTTCACTCCGTATCAATTGTTAATCACTTCTTATAACAATATTTTTAAAAAACATCCACCATTATGTTTTGTTTATTGGCAAATAATAAGTATTATAGTAGAGCTTAATTACAGACTTTAAGCAATTATAGCATTTAAAGATTTTATCTGTAAGTATTTCGTAGATACTAATGTGTATACATTATAAACAATTCCCGACGGGATGACTTTTTAACATTTTTACTATTTTAATATAATAAGATACTATTTTTAGATAAAAATAATAAAAATAAATATAATATCTTTCGACAAAATGCACTTGTCGCTATTTTAAATTTTCTTGTATTTAAAGCAATTGCACTGATTTTCAATAAGTACCTACTTGGTGAGTCGGGATACGAACTTATAAAACATTTGAAATAAATTAAGTATCCTCCAATACCTACTCACACTTGTTGAGTGTAGTAAAAGACAAAGAAAATATCATAATAATGGGTAAACATAATTTTATTTATTTATTTAATTTTATTTATCTATGTACCATAATAAATGCTAAACAAGTGTCTAAGTAAAACTGTGTACAAAGGACCGAATCCAGTGACCGAAGAGTATGGGTAAGTTTAATTCGGAAATTGCGAGATACGTACAAAAAGTTATTTAATTGAAAGAAACGAATCAAAACATATTCTTTATCGCACTCAAAAAAAAAATAAACAGAACAACAGATTGAGGTAAATTGTAAGCAAAGATGGTCTTATCCCTAGACGAGATCTCTTCCAGCCAACATATGTTTGTGTGTTAAAGAGTTTACACACAAACATACTACTTTATATTATTAAAATATTATATAAATACAGGTAGATTACTTTTAAACTAATTTTCTTTTCATAGAGTTCGAGAGGTAAAAATAAATGTGTGAATGCAACTAATTCATATTTTTATTTATTGAATTTAATAGAAAAACATATAAATGCTGAGTTCATGGTAAATAAATAAGGTAAAAATTCAAATCTATACGTTAAAATCGATGAACGAACCCTAACCGCCTACGCAATCTTCCGCCTTGGTTTACGACAATGTTGATGATTATATATTTTTTCCAGTGTAAACATGTTGTAAGTAGGTAACCGCTAGTAATTTATGGTAAAAAACTAATACACTTTTATTTCACTTTGTTTTAAGCTCGAGTAAACTTCAAAGTTTACGCGTTAATAAAATAAAGGAATAAAATTGATATTTTTATGAATCTTCTGGTAGCCGCATTGCAACATGGGCTTTATTTAACCTATACCATTTTAACTCAAATAAATAAACTTTAAGTATATAAAACTGAAAATCAAAATTCGTTTTTTATTACAAATAAATTTTTATGAAATAACTTTTGACATGTCTGAAGGTGAGTGAATATTTGATTTTCTGAATATTGTAATAATTATTTAATTCTAAATTAGTTATACAAGTATACTTCAATTGAAGAAATCAATTTAAAAAATCTAAACGTGTCATATAGTCGGGAAAGAAGTGAAAAATTTAAAAAATGTTTAATTAAGAATAGGTATATATTATAATATACGATTATCTCTTTCAATCAGGACAATCCTCGACTTGTGTAGGACTAAGGCAATATATGGAAACTAATAATGCTGGGCTATGGATTGGGGTTATAGTGGACTCGATAACTAATCATCATCACGACCCGTCAATGGCCCACTGCTGAGCCGGGTCTCCTCCTCAGACTGAGAAGGGTATTAGGCCATAGTCCACCACGCTGGCCCAGTGCGGGTTGGCAGACTTCACACACCTTATAAAGGGCAAGGTAGGGAAGTGCACTCGGTATTGTACCCGGTCCCTCCCGAGGGGAACCTCACGTGCCAACTAACCTGTTACGTAACACATTTACCCTTAGAACGTAAAGTTCTCTCAGCTCGACTCTGATCGGCCGGTAGAGGCAAGCCAGCGGTAGGGGATCTGTTCCTCGTCAGTGTTCACTCCAACCAGCCAGTAAAGGCAAGCTGGAGATGAGGAACATGACCTTCCTTAGGTCGCTACTCACCAACAGTGCGCCTCAAGCTGACCTGCATATGACTGACTGCAGTAGGCATGTAACTTACGTACAATTAACTACAAGGTAAATACTACAACAGGTAAATACAAGTTACATGACTACTGGGCGATGGAGTCGTCAATCCCTACGCTCATATCCATAGAAATAAATAAAATTGGAGTGACTGTTTGTAATATTAAAATAACCGATTTTTACTAAGTGCATTTGGATTTATTTACAAAAACTGTAAGAAAACATCATTTTTTACAATTTTTGTCTATCTGTTTATTCCGGCTAATCTCTGAAATGGCTAGTTATTATTATAGTAGTAATGTTGATTCAGACTATTAATTTTTTAATTTCATAACCATTGGGCTTCGAGATACACAAGAAAACTACTTTTAAAACAATCAAAAATAAAGATACTTTTGAGTTATTTTTCTTCTACTTACATACGTTTATTAAGCAAAGAAGAATAGTATCGATTCTGAGGGCATAAAATCCCATTTTGTATGTAGTAGGATCGATATTTTTAATCTGATTATTTTTAAACCCATTGTAAGGAAAATCCGATATTTTCTCAAAATTATAGTGTCAAAAGCCATGCTAGGATTAGGATACAGTACCGATTTTAAATGTCGTATTGCGATTTGCGATGCAAAGTAGTGCAGTAAAATATTGCTAACTACGTACTGAATTATCTTAAAAAAACCTTATTCAATACGAAATTAAATTTTGAACTGATATGAGAATCCAGTAAGATCGTTCTTCGTAGAAACTTGCCAGTATGTAATTTAACTATTGTTTCAAGGTAGAAAATATTTTTTTCACACATTTTTGTTTGGAAGCATCGTGAGTCACACAGCTTTTCTTAAAGGATCGAAGGTCAACAACCACCTCATCTGTATGGATTATCTCTGTCTTAACGCGATAATTTAATCCTTTGTTTATGCAATGCTTCTAATAGTCTCGGCGCAACGGAATGGAAAGCATCTGAGCGCACTCATGTATCATACGTATAAGAAAATAATCCGCGCGTAAATTATTACCGTCGGTGAAGTGACGAGTTCCAATATTTGAGGTAAGACTCCATTAAAAATAAATCATAAAAATTAAAACCTTAAACAAACATGTAATGCTTCAAATTTATTTCGGTGGACGTTTTTACCCTCTACTTTTCATTTCTTCTGCGTTTTATTACTCTCTTTATTCTTTTATAGTTAGATTTCTTTTAGATATTTTTATCATACCTAGGGTATACAACACGATTTATTAAATGAGTTTGTACTCTTTTTATTCCTATTGATGCAAGTTAAAAATGAGAAACTAGGTTTAACAATATTCGAGGATCTTCACTAGATGTTTATTTTGAAGCACAAAATTAAATAAGTATCCCGGTATAATTTTAAAATATACGTCAAATATGTGTAGTTGTTTAACTAAATAACTTCAAAGCGGGTGGACTTGACTTGACTTACTTTATCTCAGCGAAGCGAAAAACAAGACGGTTAGTGAAATTATAAAATCATTTATTGTGACGTAGGTAACTGCCGATCCGTCATATTGACGTATGAATGAGGATATGGCCCCTGGAAAAACAGTTAATGTCCCCACGCCCTTGTTGTCCGGATACGCCCCAGCCCTCAGCCCTTCCCTGTCAAAATTGACACATTGACACCACCACATTTTAACGCGCTTATTAAATTGTATTTGTAATTTTCTGTAAAATTACAATTCCACGAATATTACACACATTACGATTATTAAACACCAGACTTTTAAATATTTTTTTCTATTTACTTTCTCAAAGTTGTATCGCTACAAATTACTAAATACGTAAACGTACTACCTACCTAAGTAAAAAATTATTTACGTGTTTAAAAAATAATGAAGCTGATGTTCCCACCTCCGTTGACCGGAACTACTTATAGATAGATCGTCTGATTTCTCAAATTTCAGAAAACAACATCATATGTAAAACTTCGAAGACAAAAAAAGGAATTTCGACTCATGAACCTCGGCCGTAGACCCTTTTTGCAAATCAAATGCCGCCAATTATGTTTTTCGTTTACATGGACCTTCTGAACTAATTAATTGACCTACGTTATAAATTTAATTATAAGTAAGATTTTTGTAATTAATGTTTACTTTTTAAATATGGTTATTTATATCAATTACAAAGTTTTGTTGACTTGAACAATTTAGCAAAACTCTCGACATTTCCATTTTAATTCATGAATATTGAACGTGTTGTGATCAGTTTTGTTTAGTAACTTTAATACCTATATATTTATAAAAAGACTTTTGAAACTGATAATTTAGAAAGAAAAATTGGTTTTACACCCAATTCCCAATTCTTTTCGTGGATAAAAAGTATGTATTCATAATAATCCATCCAGAGTTCCGGTTTAGTTGATTACTTACTTACAATTAAGTAATGTAATCAACCGTTGATCCAGAGATATCATTATAAATATCTGATGATTGTTCAAGGATAGCTGCCGGCAGTTGCATCCACAATTCTTCGGCCTTTTGTACACACTTACAAAAACTCATTAAGGCATTGGCTGAGTGCGCTAAAACGAACTAAACTAAACGGAAATAATATACGATATTTGTTCGGTGATAGTTCTTATACGATAATAATAAAATATGTTTACAGTCGTATGCGTTCAAACATCATTATTTAGCAGAAATATGTTGAAAAATAAACGTAAATCTAAAGATCATACGTGGTAAATTATAACCGGGCCGGGTAGACTAGTTTTAAATACATTTTAAGTCCTAGAATTATAAAAAAATGTCGTTTTAATAAAAATTTGTTATAAGTAATTTATTATTCTCATAATAACTCCATCATTAAAAAAAGTTATCCTTGTAAATAAACTCAATATTTCAACTACAATGTACCATTTATGTTTCAAAAAGCAATACTTAATTTAATTGAAGTTTCAAACCGGTATGTATAAAGTAGTGAATAAGTTTCTCAATAGATTAAAACTTTAAAAGCTTATTGGAAATCCGAGAAACTACGCTACCACCCGCAGCCGATTCGAAAAAGCAATTTGATTTGACGGTTATCTCACCTCCTACGTTTATATTGAAACTTAGATAAATATTTACTTTATCGCGTCTAATTTGGCACGGAACCGGCCACCGTACTGCGGATGCCTTCCTTTTGGCCGACGATACTACAAGATATAAAACAAAAGGTATTTTGATTTCCGAAACATCTTTGGTATTTTTCAAAATTATTTTTATTAAACAGCTAGGTATTCTAAATAACGTTTGTTAAGTGCGATAGATTTTTTTGAAATTTTTAGAAAATAAAACAATTCTTAGTTTTTTAATGTTTTCAATGGTGATTTACTCTTATTGATAAGAGAACAAAATGTACCCGACCAACATAATATTTAAAATGTACCTCAGAAATATTTTAGTGAGGTCATAGTTTTATTATAGGTATTTCGAGAAAAGTCCATTTTTATTATTTTGATTTATCGATATTATTGTTATGAATTCTTATAAATTATAAGTACTCATAAAAGATATGTTGTTCAAGTTTCATACAAATGTCATCCTTTGTTTGCAACCAAGACAAGAAAAAAAATATATACACGTAGAGTATCACAAATTTAAGATAAAAATTAATTCTACAAGATATAAATCAGCATGTATTATGTGTTAAAAATTTAAAATAGTAACTTGTCGGCTAACATCACGTCAGTCGCCTAGTTTGATTCTCGCGTCGGATATCGCCGCACACGTTTTCGTTTAGGTTTAGTTTACGTTTTACTACTAAGCACTTGTTAAGTAAATAAATACACCCGTTTTAAAATAAACTATTCTATTAATCCTTGACTTAGTAACATTTACGTAACCGTGAGATCTCTACATGACATTGGTTTTAAACGAATATGTGACGCATGCTATGTAACTTTACATAATACAGAGAATTTATCTATCTAAAGCATAAAATACACAAAAGAAAGATATACCTTTAATTATGTAAAAAATTACATGATTAATAGAAAAATAACTTTATTCATTCATTGCCTCAAACTAAAACTTTTTAGGCAAATTTTTTAAACCGAGCTTAGTTTGGATGTTTGCTTAGTCAAAAATAAAAATATCCCAATCCATCTTTAGCCAAGATAATCTTGCCTAATAATTTTGGACGGGACTCACTCGCACGGAACTCTCATATAAATTTCGATTCAAGTCGGCAAAGAAAATGGAGTCGACGATATATTGTGTGAATAGATTTATACTTCCCCACCAATAAATCTAAAAAGAATGTTAGAGTTGCGCAATAAATTGATTTTAATAACGATTCATTCATCGAAACTGAGCAAAGCGGCACAATTAGGTGTTTCCCGGGAACGGTCGCGCCGGAGCTCGGAGCCGGAGCCGGCCGCCTGCAAACTGTCATTACAAAAATAGTGGCCCCAGAAAGGGTAGGCCAAGACACGGCCCATATGGACCCAGCCATGCTGCTAGTTATTTTAATTTCTTTCTCTTCGTCGTCTAAACACTTAGCGGTTAACTGATTGTGTAATGCTATAAAATTAATCGTCCGTATTATAAACAGTATTATTCGCTTGAGTCCTAGCAGTGCCTTGAATGAAATCGAAATAATTAGTGGTCAAACCGTGGTTGAAATTCGACGTACTTAGTTCATTTAATTATTTAAGTTATAATAGTTATATTGTATGTATAAAGAAATCTATACATATTTTATTTCACTTATGATTGTGACATAAACTCAGGATTATGTATAACAATCAGTAAAACATATTATAGTTTTAATGTATTTACTAATATGTACATAAAAAATTACAAAAGTTGTTTAACTATGCCAAATTTCACACTCCGTGTTATTTTGTTTAAAAGTGGTATAAAGTTTTAACTTCACATAATAATGGGTAGATATATAAATAAAAACTATTAAATGAAATTACTCCACACGACATCGATTTAGAAGAATCTCAATAGAGACTTAACAAATATTCATTTACTTGATATCGAAAGATACCGTTTCATCTCTACTCAGTGTAAGCAAAGTCAGTGTGTTACCATGGTTGCAAGATGGTTATAATGGTCAATATATTAATATTGTCACGCAGCTCTCAAGTTAGAAATGAGCTGATAGTCTTCAAACGACTGACCAGATCCTGATAAATTATACCTAAGAACCATCTTGATTATATTGCCTATCAAACAAATAAAGCTTCATCAGAATTGGTCCGTCATCTTAGGCGCTACGATGCCACAGACAGATACACACGTTAAACTTACAACACCCCGTCGTTGTACCGTTAAAAAGTAAAGTATTGTCATGACTATTGTTTTATTCTTAAGTACTAAAAGTATTTTTAATGGTTAACATACATTAAAAATAATTTTACTTAAAAAATATTTTGGTATATAATTTAATATAGAATGAAATATTCAAATTTGTTACAGCATCGTTGTAAATGACATATCTAAGCTATAAAATTTTATCCAATGTGTAACAATAAATCTTTACTTCAACATGAACACAAATTAGACAAGCGTGACAAATAGACGCGGCAGAAATAGAAACGCTGACAGTGAAACAAACGTCGATCAGTCCCGACCTAATGGTTTTACATTCCATTTTTCATGTTAATTTAAAAATAGACTAGCATTTATAACATGATTGTAGAGATCGGTTTTGTGCAGGTAGTTTCATGTTGTTTTAGTGAAAATGTTCATAAAGTATACTTGTTATAAATTCAAGCCAATTCAACTGTCAACTTTATATCTTCATAACTATATTTTATTCAGCTTCTATTATGTTATACATTAGAAATATTTGTTATTTGAATTTGCTGTCTGAATTTGCCACAAAATTACAAAATAGAACTGAATATAATTCTGTAAAAAAAATGCCAATTGTCGCATCCTAAAATGCAGTAAACTATAATTTAATGCAACATAATCTATTAATGAATCCTAAAAAAAAGAAAAATACGAAAAGCTTAATTTATTATAACAAAAAAATATTTCAGTCGTATTAATCTACCGTTAGCCATAATTGAATTGGGTCTTAATTCCATTAATCCTTTGGTCAAGTTTTTATGAGTGTGACGATAGAAACAAATTGGACTAGTGTTTATTGAATACCGGAAAGTGTTTATTTTGTAAGATATCTTAAGTGAAGAGGTCGGCCGCTCTGGAAAAAATGTGAAAACCTGGCATGCGGCTACGTAAATTGATTTTAGAATTGTTTGCTGAAGGGTGGGCCTGAGGTATTTAAAGAACAATTAGTCGGCTGCTTCTCAGCCCTTAGGGCAAATATTAGCCTATTCCCGCCAACCCTCTGTTGTACCAACGCCGCCCTGGGCGTTCTGTGAAAACGGTGTATAACTAAATGTTTGCCCACTCTCCCTTATATACTCACTAATACATACCATTCCTATTCCCCTTTCTAGCCTTCACAATTATCTCGTATGGTTAGGAATTGAAAATGTATGATCCATAAAATAACAAGGGAAATGTTTGATCCATGAAATGACGAGGGAATTTATTTGATTTGCCAATTCTTGCCTTATATAAATGTCGATAGTCAAAACCTTAATATCCTATTGTTTGCTATGTCAAGTTTATTTGTTTAAAAAGAGTTATATTATGTACAATTTTAATAAGTATAATATTATGTTTAGTGTAAATGTGCATCTTGTTGAATGACAAATATACTGCAATAAATATTAGTGATGAAACTCAGAATACGTTTTCTTTCAGTAGTAAAACTTTTTTTTAATTAAATTTATCATGAACACACATTGTAACTGTCAAAACATATAAAATGAACTAACCTTATGTTCTGTTTAATCTATAATATGCTATGTCGATTTCTCAGCCATTTTATTAGTGACTTCGTCTACGTTAAAGTATATGTTAAATTAAGAATATATGTACAAAAATAAAAATAAAGGAGAGTGAGACTCTCGAAAAAAAAAACCGAACAGAGACTGACCATTCTGAACAGAGATAAAGATAAATATTAAAGAGAGAAAAAAGAGACAGGATGAGAGAGAATGATAGTATATAAAAGGAAGAGAGACAGAAATACTGTAGACTTCCTCAGTGAAAGAATTTTTAAAATCGGATCAGTAGCTACAAAACGGCCGTTTTCTATTAATTAAAAAAGTGTTTATGGCAACACTGAATTACTTTTGTCACTCACGAAAAGTATAGTTTTCTATTAGCGGATGAATTTTTAAAATCGGGTTAGTTACGTCAAAATGGCCAAATTCGTGAATTAAAATATGTATATGGCAACACTGAATCACCTTTGTCACTCACGAAAAGCATAGTTTTCTATTAGCGAAAGAATTTTTTAAATCGGGTTAGTTACGACAAAATGGCCAAATTTGTGAATTAAAAAATGTATATGGCAACACTGAATCACCTTTGTCACTCACGAAAAGTATAGTTTTCTATTAGCTGATGAATTTTTAAAATCGGGTTAGTTACGACAAAATGGCCAAATTCGTGAATTAAAAAATGTATATGGCAACACTGAATCACCTTTGTCACTCACGAAAAGTATAGTTTTCTATTAGCGAAAGAATTTTTAAAAACGGGTTAGTTACGTCAAAATGGCTAAATTCGTAAATTAAAAAATGTATATGGCAACACTGAGTCACCTTTGTCACTCACGAAAAGTATAGTTTTCTATTAGCTGATGAATTTTTAAAATCGGGTTAGTTACGACAAAATGGCCAAATTCGTGAATTAAAAAATGTATATGGCAACACTGAATCACCTTTGTCACTCACGAAAAGTATAGTTTTCTATTAGCGAAAGAATTTTTAAAATCGGGTTAGTTACGACAAAATGGCCATATTCTATTTATTAAAAAATGCATATGGCAACACTAAATCACCTTTGTCACTCACGAAAAGTGCATTTTTCTATCAGTAAAAAAAAAATTAAAATCGTATTAGTAGTTCCTGAGAAACCCTTCAATTTACAAAATGGCCACCTTATGGCTTTTAAATGGCCATATCTTTTTAATTAGAGTATTTATGGCAACACCACATAGCCTATGTTACCCGGAAATGATGTAGCTTCCTATCGGTGAAAGAATTTTCAAAATCGGTTCAGTACTTTTCGAGCCTATTCGCAACAAACAAACAAACATACAAACATACAAACATACAAACATACAAACATACAAACATACAAACATACAAACATACAAACATACAAACATACAAACATACAAACATACAAACATACAAACATACAAACATACAAACATACAAACATACAAACATACAAACATACAAACATACAAACATACAAACATACAAACATACAAACATACAAACATACAAACATACAAACATACAAACATACAAACATACAAACATACAAACATACAAACATACAAACATACAAACATACAAACATACAAACATACAAACATACAAACATACAAACATACAAACATACAAACATACAAACATACAAACATACAAACATACAAACATACAAACATACAAACATACAAACTTACAAACATACAAACATACAAACATACAAACATACAAACATACAAACATACAAACATACAAACATACAAACATACAAACATACAAACATACAAACATACAAACATACAAACATACAAACATACAAACATACAAACATACAAACATACAAACATACAAACATACAAACATACAAACATACAAACATACAAACATACAAACATACAAACATACAAACATACAAACATACAAACATACAAACATACAAACATACAAACATACAAACATACAAACATACAAACATACAAACATACAAACATACAAACATACAAACATACAAACATACAAACATACAAACATACAAACATACAAACATACAAACATACAAACATACAAACATACAAACATACAAACATACAAACATACAAACATACAAACATACAAACATACAAACATACAAACATACAAACATACAAACAATCAAATCTTTCCTCTTTATATAATAGTATTATAATAGTATAGATAGTATAGATAAGGAAAAGACATTGTTATGATTTGACTACAAATTACATTTGAAAAAGTGACCGAGTTACTAAAATAAACATTCCGACATTTCATACCCACAGATCATAAAATGTAAATCTAGTTAGATAGATCGAAAGCTGTTAAATGATTTGAAACTTGATTTTGGGAAATTTATTTTATTACATTCTTGCAATATGAATTAGTTAACCGGGAAATCAATAAAATATATCTGAGGCTATTTTATTTACCCTTATACGGGTGGCCCTCTCCAGAAATTAATTAATATGGCAATACATCCTTTGTCAGGATGGCTTGCAGTATATATTTGAAGCGTCAGTAGCTCAGTGGTTCAGATGGGTCGTGGGTTCAAATCCTGGACATTGGACTACTGGCGTGGCCCACTTCTGACAAGCATTTTAGCTTACTAGGAGGGGTAAATGAAATACTAGTAGTATGTGATCCATACTGTTAGTAGTCTTTTTTTTAAATATAATTATCTTTGTGTAGTAGTAAAATATTTTTTATGCTTTTTTTAATTATTTAGTTTGCGTTGAAAGAATGCAGACAAACATACATGGAGCCTACATTCTACGTTTAGGTTCATTGTGCACTTCAACAAAAAAGTTTTTATTCTTTCCTTCCTTCATCCTTTTCAGTTTTCACCCTCCTCCATTCACCCTTTTTCTTTCCTTTATTTCTTATTTTAGTCTGTTTAGAAAATTACACAGTGAGTTAATAGGTAGGTGAATGTTATGTAGCAGTACGTACATATATAGAAAATGTAAACTGTGAAGTTAATAAGTAAATAAAACCGCAATGTAGCGGAAGGTGACCACCACAGCGTGCGACGCCGGCGGTCCGGACCATACTTACAAAAATACCGAATGTAATTAAATGTAGATAACTTGCGCTTTATAGACGGCTGCGCGCGCGCCTGTGTTTGTTTAGTTTGTTATAGACGTGTTTTTACGCAATCTGGAAGTCGTAAATCGTATACACCAAATTATGTCGTTTACCAAAGTGTAGACTACCCGACACCTTTCTATTTCTCAATTAAATTCGCGACACTTAATTTCTATTAATTTGAAATAATATAAAATAGTAATTGAAAGTATTTGCTTATCTAATGTAGACGTTCACTTCACTTAATGATCGTTTCTTTATGAACCCTTAATCAACAGTAGCACAATAAAAAAACTCCCATTAAATTGCTACACTCTAATAATATACAATGCGAAACATACACGTAGAGGTGACGTAGAGTTAAAATATAGGTATACATACCTTTAATAAGATATTACATGAAAACTTTCAGCCTTTGTATTATGAAAATATGACGCTTAATTTGATATTGATGCTACAGAAAAATTATGTAAATTGTGGCGTGGCTGTGGTGGTGTAATGGTGTAGTGGTACGCTGTTCCGGGCTGCCGTTAACGACCAATCAATTTTCTACCTCTTCACTTTTATGTGTATCCTATGCATAAATATTTAGAAAAGACCTATGTAATTGTTTTCCGAATGCAAAACTATCTTCAAATTTTCAAAATCAAAAATGATACATTTTTGGACACATCTTAACATAACAATTTTTTGATTTCAAGTCGAAAACAAAATTTAGAACCTACTTATTGTAGGCGTCTAGTATTTTTTGTAATAGTTTACGAAATCTGTAAAAAAATTTGGACAAAGAAGAACTATAGATAATTGTGAACGAAATGCGCAACAATTGTCAGGTTACGATCGATCTCCCATCGGCTAATGTGGCGAATAATCCACCTCGCGCTCCGCTTGTTGCCTGAGGCACAATACCAAGCTCAATATAATCCGCAAAAACGCACAATATCACAATTACCAAGTTACCAACATTCCTTTGTTGCCAGCTTTAAACTTCTTTGTATGTCTTAAAACATAGATGTCAATAGTTAAAAATGTAGCCAAAATTTTTCTTTATGCTTATCTTTTTTGCGGACTGGATCATGGATGGGATAATTCTAATTTAATTTAAAATAAAAAATCTTACTTATTTTCTAGTTGGTGGTCTTTTTTAGGTATAAGGTAGCACGGCATGATTCGCACGATTTAGTATATTGTCAAGATAACAGGTAGTTTGATTTTTTAAACATTTTGTTTGTACGATATTAAAATAATAATACTTAGATACATAATTACTGCATAATTTATAAATCTACATAGATACCTAGTGCGGAAACGTGTATTGGATTTGATAATAATTGGAAAACTTTTAAACGCGTTTTGTGAGTTTTCTTTACATAAAAATTTAGTTCTATAAAATCAACAGTGTATTTCATGTATAGGTTGTCCCATATTGTCCATATCAACAGCGGCGAAGATGTCTTCTAAAAAATTGCAAAAAAATCAAAACTGACATGTCATTTTGACATCATTCATATCGTCCGTTCAGCGCATTTTTTATAAAATCAACAGAACGTTTTAAAGAATTCTATTTCTATGCGAATAAGGCTTAAAATAAAATCCCTAAAATTTTTTTTTCTACAACATTTCTTAATGACTACGGCCACCATTCATGACATTTGAAAAGAAAACAATATTCTAAATTAAAAAAAAGAATTAGAAAGGTGCAGTTTGGTTCCGCCTAGTTCGGTATAAAATCATAACAAGCGTTTGTGATTTAACTGTCATAACTTCCAATGAATCGATTGGTCAATTAAGGCAAATCGGTTTGACCAGCCAACCGAGGACAACAGAGCACTTTCAGCTGACCTGCTGTCTGCGGATTGCTCAAGTCAGTAAGCGTAATTATCAAATACTAGCTAATTTTTGGATAACTTTCTTATTTTTTTCTTACATAAGAATCATCAAAATGATAATAACAAACACAACAACAAAAGAATTAGCGAAAACGGTCCAGCCGTTCACGCGTGATGTCGTGATCAATGAAAATAGGGATTCGTTGTAGAAGATTTCGAACAAAATATGAGAGGTATTTTTTGCTCGTTGTGACTTTTGGCTTAAGCCTCTTCCAACTTTCTTCATTTAGCTTTAATCGGTGCAACTGTTGAAAAATTGCCCCAACGACATAATAATATCATCCTCGCGTATTGTTTTTGGACGCCCCTGGCTGCTGGTGTCATCTCTGGGCTACCATGTTGTGATTTACTTGCTCCTTACCATTCTTCTGTTGTACAACGCAGCATAATACTCGTATGCTCAGTTCATCACTATTTCTGTGAGTGTTAATATTTTATTTCTTTTTCTCCCTGATTTTCGGCGATCAACCAAGTGTTCGGTTAGTTTAATAATTATATAATATTTCTATTGTTTTATTTCCTCCATAGTCAAATTCATAATGACCCACTGCTCAGCCGGGGCTTTACGAGACCTTTGAAAACATTATGAAGAACTCTCAGGCGTGCAGGTTTCCTTAAAACACATATAATCTGGCAGTATAGAGGCATGTATCGAACTTGGACGTCCAGAGCAAAACATCATTGACGTATTGTAAATTTTTAAGAAATATTTTTTTTAATTTTGAGTAAGTACACGAGGACGAGTCGCGGGCGGCGGTAGGTCGCTAGTCGTTACATATTAAGTCGCGGGGCGCGGGTGCCCGCGTTTGTTCACAATGCGGGGATTAGTGCAGGTTTGTTCACTTTGTTGGCATTGTTCGCTTTTGATGGTTTGTACAAAGCTCATGCAACTGAGGATCAGCGCTCACGCTCACGCATCGACGGCGCGGCGCCGCGTTATCGCGCCTCACCACAGCCCGCAACCCCTTTCAATTTTATACTCGGTGTGGTTTTAATTCGAAACTGTCTGCGGATCAGCATATTTTACATTGCGCTCTTTGTAATGATGTTCAATTGAGGTCGCTATCAATAAATGGGAATGGGGATGAGCCACTCATTCATTTTTAATTGAGAAATAACTTTGTTTTAATTATAGTTGTATAAAACTTTTGCAGTATCTTACGTTAGTTTTGGATTATACCAGATTTACAAAATTCGTTAGATATGATGTCAGTAGTGGACTCATTAAACGTATAAAGTTTCAATTGCATATCTCTAATACCTTTGGTTTTTATTGATATATAAAAAATTTTTTGAAAATATTGTCACTGAAAAAAAAATTTGATGTCGAATGACCTCGAATTTGTCACAAACTCACTGATGATCATCAAAATTCTTAGGGTACCTCCTTAAAACTTTTAAAAAAAGAAATTTGTATACTAGTATTAATACACAAACAACAAAATAATTCAAAAACTTAGAAATTTTTCCCCCCAAACTTTTTAAATTTAGGGATAGAAGTTTGTTTGAGACTTCCGCAAATGTTGATGCTAAGTCTGAAAATGAATATAGGGACTCCCTTTCATACTATGTTATATATAAAAATTAAATCTGGGGGCACGGTATTGCCACCGCCAAGTCGAGCCAAGCTAATCCCAAGGGCACTACTACCTTTTTTCGAAGCACGTCGTCGTTTTTCTTAACCCTCGTAACTTAGGTTTGGATTATACCAGATAAACAAAATTCTCGATATATATTATGACAATAGTGTTTCGTCACTACTGATGATAAACAAAACTTTAGGGTACTTCCTGAGGTCTTATAAAAGCTGAAATTTGTATCGCGCTGATCTATCACTTATTATAAACAGTAAACCAACGAATAAAAAAAGACAAAAAATAAAGAAATAATTAACTAAATAAAAAAAATATTGCCATAAGCAACTTACAAAAGGAAGTGAAATGCCACGAAAAACATTTTTATGTAAAATGTTGACCAAGACGAGACTTTATCTCACACTGTCAAAATTTTATCAGATCTCATATAGAACCAAACTTCTAACTCTACATTTCCTACCTCTACATGCTAATTAATATACGTGGCTTGGCCGTTTCGCTACAGCTGTCTTATATCATCATCATCATCACGACCCGTCAATGGCCCACTGCTGAGCCGGGTCACCTCCTCAGAATGAGGAGGGTATTACGGGATAGTCCACCACGCTGGCTCAGTGCGGGTTGGCAGACTTCACACACCTTTGTGAACTTTAGGGAATTCTCAGGAGTGCAGGTTTCGTCACGATGTTTTCCTTCACCGTTATAGCAAGTGATATTTAATTGCTTAAAACACACATAACTCAGAAATGTCAGAGGTGTGTGCCCAGGATCGAACTCGGACCTCCCGAGTAAGATTTGAAGTCTCAACCACTGGGCCATCACAGTTTCTGTCTTATATATATTCAATTTATTACTCTGTACCAGAAGTTACCAGTACCAAAAGTTTTTGTAGTATCGGATAGGCCAAGCCACATATATTAAAAGAAAAAAATCAAAATAACCGCTATATTATTGCTAAAGACAAAAACGTTGATTTCATGCCAACCCTTATAACATAAAACTAATTTTACTCAATGATTATTTGTACTTATTTTCTAGCAATTATGATTTTCTTCAATTATATTCTAAAGCTTTAAAGGGTTACGTGGTCAATATTTTACAACCATGTAATCCCCGCACAGGTTTAGAATCCATCTACAATGTATACTATATATGTATACTATAACTCAAGAATATCTCACTTACATAATAAAAAGAAATATTGGTTTTAAAATTTAACGGATGTCCGTATTGCGTCAATCCCTTAGAAATGAAACGTTTAGACGGATGCGTGAGACTAAATTCTGCGACTTGGCAATCTGTCTGTCATCTTTTTTGATCAGATCAAACGCTTATCACACCCCGTCTGTGCGTTTGAATCGATGACACCTGACTCAATACGCTATTGAAATTATCACAGGATTACTACGAATTTCCTGTGGAAAGAAGCGAAATATTTTAGCTTACGATTGTTAAAATGATTTAAAGTTAAATAAATGACGCCTTTTTTACCTTATTGAGGATACGCGTAGCTTTGAAACCGACAACAAGAAACACTATCATGTTGCTCATGCCTAATGACGTTAATCTAGACTCTACTGCTACTGTTAGATACTATAGAAAATAATCATTGTATGAAAGCTTTATTAATATAAAGGTTTACAACATTTTTTTATTTTGTGCATATGTTGACATTTAATAACAATTTCAGTTTTATGATAGTGAATTATTAATAACTTCAAAGGCATAGCTGTTAATCGACCAAATTAAGAAAAAATTAACACACTAAAATAACTACTTCACAAGCTACTGAAATTATCACGCCTTATTTACAAAAGCACTTGCATTTTGTTCTTTTTATAAACCCACGATCATGAAGGATTGTATTATAGTGCTGAGTATTTATAAATCAAGTTTCATATTCAGATATAATTAGCAACAAAATGACATAAAATTACTTTTATGACACCTATTTGTATAACTAGATTGCACAGTATTATTTTTAATTTTTGAAAAAAAAAAATATGTTGTGTAGTCCGTTTTGAAATCCAATATTCAATGATACATGTATAGTATATAATTTTTCTTATAGATATAGACAATCCATTTAATCGATACGCCGTCGGCTCAAAGCAAACAGCTGCAATTTGGATTTAGAATCCACGCCTAATTTCGGTCGGTAGACTTATTTTAACATTAAATACACACACACAAATATCCCCTGCGTAAACACATCTCCCCTAATATTGGAATCGAGGAAAAGAAGAGCTTATCTACCTATAGCTTTGAGTGTTTGGAGAAATAAGGACGCTATTTTCAAGTCATTCAAACTCAGTTGTTTGTTGTGTGTAGTATTTAAATTATTTAACGTAGTTTTTTATTATTTTTTGCCATAACTCCACGTGTTTTAATAGTAGTACATACATAAATTGAACTTTCATATATCTAACGAGCGGTCTGCCCATGCTTCGCTCTGGGTATTTGAAGCAATGTCTTTAAATTGTCAGTCTTTAATTGTGTAGCTTTTACATTATTTGAAAAAATAGTGTGGGAAAAGTTGATAAAAACAAAAAATATTAAAAGAAAAAATGAGAAAAGAAACAAATAACGAAGAGCGAGAAGGACAGAGATAATGATAGAATTGAAAGAGAGGAAGAGGATGAGAGAGAATACTTTATACTTCATTCAGTAAAAGAATTTTTAAAATCAGTCAGTAACATCACAATGGCCATATTCTATTAATTAAAAATATTCATGGCAACCCTACATCTTTGAAGCGTCAGTAGCTCAGTGGTTCGTGCGTTAGATTTACGATCGATAAGTCGTGGGTTCAAATCTCGGACATTGGACTACTGGCGTGGTCCACTCCTGACACAAGCATTTTAGCTTACTAGGAGGGGTAAAGGGAATACTAGTAGTATGTGATCCATACTGCTAGTAATCTAAAAAAAAATCTCCTATGTAACTCAGGGTGTAGTTATGTCAAATCTTTCCTCTTTATAAAATAGTGTAGATGTAGAATAGGGCTATTTAAAGAGGAAGAGCAAAGGCCATAATTATCAAGAAACGCGTCCGATTCATTCCCATCTTATCGAAACACACATTCGCTAACTCTCTTGGCCTACCTATGCGCTCCGATACTCATTCCCTAACTCGTTCATTAATTATACTATAACTCTTACTCACCAGTGATTTTAAAAACTTATCGTAGTATTATTAGTTAAATATGCACTGCGGCGAGAATTTCAAAATGAAAAATTTATAAAAATTTAACACATTTTTTAGCATCTAAAAAACTATTGTGTTTTTCAAAATCAGTCATCATGGCTATTATGTTATTTGAATGTAACCACAGGAGTGCAATGTGGCGAGCACATGGACTGGCTGTAATCAGTTCAACAATGTTTAACCTTAACGATCCTACTGAGTGCCCGTTGCGTCCGCGGCTATACACTAACCTTGGAAATATATAAATATTTGTATATTGGATCTAGCTTTTAAAAAACCTACACGCGTAAATTATCTATGACTAGTAGAGCCCTCCAGCCCCGCACACGCCAAACATTTATTTATATATTGTTACTGACGAATGTCTGTATATAATATAGGAGATATTTAAGAATTTAATTTCATTCCAATTCATTCAGCTGTTGCTTTTGTCTGTATGTTTGTAAGCGAATTACCCCAAAAGCTGCTACACGGATTAAGTTGTGGTTAGGAGTGTTCTTACATTCAAGCTAGACTTTATTCAATTTAAGTGCAAGGAAAAGACTATTGTCATTTAAAAATCTTTTTACTTCAGAAAGGCTATGGCTCGTCGGGAAGTAAATTCAATGTTTGTATTGCTTGTAAAAACTTTACAGGATTTTGTTATTTTTTATAATATCGTATTAATAACTTAGAATCTGACTTGTATGATACTTAACCAGGTTCAACTACTCGTACACGAAAATGACAACAAGAGCGTGAATTTGATAGCAATGAGATTGATGTTATGGTCATAGCTTAATGTATAGTATCCAATGTATAGACATATCCAACGACAGAGGATCGCCTGCGCGGTAACAGGGCGAGGGGTCGTCAACGACGCACATCTAGGCGACAAATCATGTATAAAATGGTTTTGAAATAAATCGCAAGACAAAATTTGTATTACAATCATTTTACGTACCTATATACAATTAATTAATAAAAATAACAACTCATTTCTAGGATTTTTATTCAATATGCAATCATCATAATCTAATCTATAACATCAGTTTAAAAATAGAAATCAGCAAAATCGGTCCAGCGTTTCTCAAGTTCTATTTAAGTAACCACCACAATTTATTATTTAAACTTTTATCCATCACACTTGAATTACTTTCAGTGGAGCTGGATACATTAATAATCAATTATCATTCAAAAAGTTTCAGACTTAAATTACTTATAAAATAATAACAACTGGTCCTTCGAAGTAAGAAACTTAAGAAGGATTTCCTAGACGGTATGGATAATATACAAGACAAACATAACCGTGCCGAGTCACTCTCGGCCTCCGACACGAGTTTATTTGTTTAAATACTTTCAGAAAGAAACAATATTTTTATTTATTTGATACGTAATAATAAAACGACAAACATACATGTTTGGATATAACTTTAAAAGTTAATATAATTAATTAAATATCTAACAACATAACACGTTTTTACATACATAAATAAAATAAAAAAGCCTTTTATTTAACACCTTTGCAATATAACAGTTAATAGTAGGTAAATAATAATTATTTTTCCAAATCCATGTAATAATAAATATAAAGTAAATGTATATATTACTTTCCATTATCATTGAACTCTAGTTAATATTCATTTCGAAATTATAATAAGCTATATAATTAATAATTTTAAAAATTCAATTTCAGTATATAAAATAATTAATTAGTGATATTTAATATAATATTTGACTATGTTAAAATCTTAAATCAAATGATAAAGTTTGAATGCGATTTAAAGAATATTAAATATAAATGTCTTTGAGCGTGAACTCCTCTCAGTTGAGGTAAAGGCCTCCTTTTACATATATAAAATGTTTTGTTTCCTAAATATACCAAAAATCTATTCTATAGTTCTTATTCTTATTCTAGTCTATCTACTTGTTTGTTCACGGTAATCTCTGGAAGTACTGGATACACTTTTTAATACGGATTTCACAGCAAGATAGAGTACGGTCAAGAACAAGTACGGAAGTCAGGAAAAAATAACAAGTGTTTATTTTTAATTTAGGTATTTTTATAAATTAATATGTCACACGACTACTTATAATAAAATAAAAAAAACAATGGTAACTTAATCTACTTATGTCTACAGTCTACATCAGAAAGAGAGAGAAAGTGTTAGAGAGAGTAGAGCAGGGGCACTTACATCTAATATATAAAATTCTCGTATCACAATGTTAGTTACCATACTCCTCCGAAACGGCTCGATGGATATTTATGAAATTTTGTGTACATGTCGGGTAGAGTAAGTACTGAGAATCGGACAACATCTATTTTTTATATCTCTAAGTGATAACGGTAGCCCACGGTGGCAAAACAACCTTTGCTGGGTCAGCTAGTAATATATAGTATTAACTAATCTACATATGAAACCAATTATTATGTTAAGTTCAGTAAGTTATGAAATGTAGTAGGTGGTATTAAAAAAAAATTGTTAACGTAACAATTGCATTTTAGTATGTACAATGTACATACATTGTAAAATCTTCAGATAAAACCAAATTTATTGTATCCCACTATACATTATTACAATCTCTATGTAACAGGTACAATAAATATAAAAAAAGCCTTTTTCTTCTAAGCTTAACTTATTTTTTTACTTAATCTATTCTTATTAAATTAATAAATGGTTATTCGAACTAAATTGCTATTTAAATTAATCGTTTTTTTTAAATCAAGCATAGAAGTCGCCTCCAATCCGTAGGCATACTCTATTTCTCTCCATTCTTTTATTTTTTGAGCTTTATTCATCCACACTAGAGCGGAACACACCTATTAAGGAAAATATAGTCTACCCTTTTTTATTTTTTGAATTTACCATCCTCATTTTTCTTTGGCAAATTGCACTAATTTCCCATCTTCTTTTCTTAATGACCATACCTGGCAACCATAAGACAGGCTATTATTTCTAACTAGCTGCGCCCCGCGGTTTCACCCACTATATTTTGGATAATTAGCACTATATCATTATAAATAACAGCCTATGTGTTATTCTGATGTGTAAGCTATATTATTGTAAAGTTTCATCAAACTTCATTCAGTAGTTTTCACGTGAAAGAGTAACAAACATCCATACATCCAGACTTTCGCGTTTATAATATTAGTAGGATAGATATGTACTTTCTATTTTTTATTTAATTTTCGCCTGATTATCATCTACTAAAACGAAGTCACGGGTTATATTAATATCAGCAAAATTTAGAATTTTTCTAACTAGATTAATAACAAATCATGCTTTAATTAAAGATCATGCTTTAACTAGAGATTTTCCATTTTCAAGGCAAGGGATTAACTTCAAGTAAAAACTTACTTGGTATTAAATAGATCTTAGAATTTAAGCTTGTAATAATGGTGTTTAATAGCAAGACTTATTACCTAAACCTTCGCAAACATATTATAAGAATAATGTTTTATTTTACACTAGCCAACCCGAGCGACTTCGTCACTGAGAAAGTGTTAGAGATAACGGGTTGTAGGCACCTATAATACAATAATTTTAGAGGAGCTGAAACTTTATTTTTTTTATCGCATTAAGTTCTCAAATTAATTTCATCGAAGCCGTGCGTGATGTTATGTAGCCTATAGTCTTAATAAATGGACCATTTAACAGTAAAATAATTTTTCAATTCGAACAGGTAGTTCCTGAGATTAGCGTTTTCAACTAAACAAACAAATTCATCAGCTTTATAATATTATAATTTTGGTCTTTAAATCTCTAAAAAATCTTAATCTTAGAATTAAAGTAGGTATTAGTAAATGTGTTTAAATCTTCAACTCTATATTCCTTTTACATATAGCCATTGTTTATTTTCTTGTGTATTTTCCTTCTAATGACAAATTTGAACGAAAACTACGAAACTCAATTTACATGTAGATTTGTTACACGGATGAATATATTAATGAATTTTCAGGATGTAGAATATAGTTTTATTATTTTAGGAGGCTTGCTGCAAGAGTTTATACCTATTGTTGGTTTTACTAATTATTTTTTATTGAAAAAAAGCTGGTTTGAGGTATTTCTATGAAGTTTAAGTTTTATGTTTTTTTTCTCTTTTATGTAGGTACAATAATCTTATATATAAAAATGAATTACTATTCCGTAAACGGCTGGACAGTTTTTGCTAATTCTTTTTTTGTTGTGCTTGTTATTATTAACAGAAAGTTTATGGAAGAAAAAATAAAAATAAATTGCGCGGGATTTAAGAAAAATTAACGACCATATTAAATTTCTAATGTAAGCTTTTGACAGCCAATTCGAATTCAATATAAGTTAAGACAGGGCAACGTCTGTCGGGTCAGCTAGTTAACTAATAAAACAAAAGGATCAATCACATTTTTTGAGAAAAGTATTGTAATAAAAGACATTTTTTATTTCTTTCTCATTTCGGAGCCTAGGGGAAAACAAGGACACTAGTTCCCTCTGGGAGACTTGGTACAGTAATTTCATTATTTGAAACTAGCAACATTGGTAGTCTATTGTACAAGTAGATTTTGTGTCATAATCAACTCTTGTACAATAAAGTTGAGTAGTTTAATTATGGCGATACTTTTATCGTGGTTGGAGAAAATTTTTATGATTTTTTGAGTGGAGATTTGGCTTATTTCTATCACACATTAATACCTATCTTCTCTCATTCCCCCTACACATATACGTTTATATAAAAATAAAGATTTAAAATAAAAATATACTTCTGAAATGTTTCATAAATTTTATTGTTTTAACACATTATTTTCATAACAACTTTTAGTAATGACTTGATAAGAAATATATGAAAAATTAAAGAAATTAAAGAAATTCTTCGTTACATGAAATATAAAGAAAAAATCAATCAAATATATCACAGATATTTAATTTAATAAAAAATAGATATTTTTACAGTTTTTATTATGATAAAATTACGAAATTATGATATAATTAAAATAAAAGGGGTATCTAGTAAAGTATCCCTCTATACCTACAAAAAATATTATTCGAAAACACTTTTATATTGTTGCGGATTTCAATTTTAAATGATCCTATATTCTATTATACAACAATTAGAGTTGCTACAATGAAGGTTTTCTTGAAGAGACTTTATGAATGGAGGGCGTGCTTAATTTTTAAAGTTGACGATTAAATCTCTGAACAATCCGATGCGCAAACACTGTCACATTCCCGGCATCTCCGAGCCACCACGTAGGCGTCGAGGAGGCCCACACTGATTTCAATGGGCCTCAAATAATGCTCGTCACTTGTCGCCTACCAAATCTGGTCAGTTTTGACATGTCGTCATGTTTTTATTAACGCCCTGTCTGTCAATAGTTCCACGGTGATTTCACGGGCGAAAGACTGCCCAATTTGCTACAATGGAACGTACTTATAATTCCCATTGTGATTACGAATTTACGAGTCAGTGTTATTGCGACGCGGCCCACAATGAGGATTAAGATTTATTTGTTCAAATGACTTTTTAGTATTCCGGTGATAACAAAAGATGTTTATTCCTTCTTATCGGATATTACTTCCTTAGCGATAGCGCTCGATATAAACATTTTATGCAGAAATTACTTACTTAAAGTACACATCGATACAGCTTGAAATCTCATAACTGAAACAAGATATTTTTGTTTACATTACTTCATTACAACAACACAAATACAGATTTTAGCAAAAATTTGATAACGACATGTCCTTAAAATATTTGAGCCAATAATTCACGGTTATTTAATTTTTTTAAATAGATATTTCATAACTTTTTATAATAAAATCAAGGACTTATGAAGAAATGCAAATTTGTATGTTTTATTTAGAAGACATTTTTCTGCTATGTAGTAATACCCACTTAATTACTTTTAAAATTAAAATTGATGTATTATATGTTTTTTTTTTGTTTTTCTCTAATCCCATTAAATTACTCTGATGACTATGATGATAGTCTATAAACATAGTGGTACTATTATTTTAACAAATTTAACATTGGTCAGTTACATTCTGCAACCACATTAGGAACCGCTTTCTGAGTTTCGAACACACGGACAGTGACAAACACATACTTCTCCATTCAATATTTTATTTCTAAACAATATGTCTAAAAACATAAAACAAAATAATAAATATATAGAGAATTATTTAAATTTTATAAAATAATTTCTAAATCCCAGACATGGAGACATATTTGCAGGTTTTATTTTAATTTTTAATGTTTACACAGCCGATGAAACCATGACTTAACGATTCCTGACAGTTTCTGTTCTACAAAACGGCCAATAAAAGCCTCTATTGTTATGCTTTATAAAAATAAAAATCAGATATATTTGCTTAGGAACCCCTGAACTATTTTTGGAGTACATGGTAAAATAAGGTTTTTTCTTAACTGCATAAGATCTAAATTGATTATAGGGAATGCTAAAAGTTGCAATTTATGAATCGAACGTGAATGACGTCTAGTATGTTACCACTTCTGTGGGTAGACCCCCCGGAATGTGATGATATAATTTAAATTAGAGATATCGTTAGTGGAAATGTGCTTATGATATAATCGTACCTACAATTTAACATTATTTTTTAAGACAGATGAATTTTTTTTTAATAAAATTATTCGTTAACCCGATATATTTTTAGGAACACCGAAAATTGTAGTGTTTTATCACAAAGACAATATATATCGTTAACAATTCTTCGTACCGTAGTAAATTATATATGTCAGAACAGAGAGCCGATTTAAATGAATGAAGTAATCAAATATCACGATTCCGTAGTTTTTGAACAGGAACCCAGGTAGTGCCTTGGACTTGTGACCAAGGTGTAGGCTTAAGGAGCTCCTTTATGTAATTACGACACTCGCCTCCACTGCCTGGTCTCACTGTTTGTCTGAGGTTAACTTAACATAAGGCTAACCTAACCTAACATAAACCTAACCAAAGCTTACCTAACCTAAACCTTAGCTAAGGTTGTGTTAACACATCTAAATACAATGTAGGGACTCGTAATAAATAAGACGTAAGAACTCACATGATTCTTAGTCTGATATGTCCAATATCCGTGATGCGACACACTATTTGTTACACTTCAACTCCAGGCGATGTTCACTCAAAGAGACTTGTCGAGAGACTAAAGTGTACTTGGCAATGGTAGCAATGCCCCTCCACTAGTGGGGAGAAGTAAATGAACAAAAAGGAAGTATGGCGCTGGCGTCCCGATTAATCAATAATCGTTTACTCGTTTAAGGCTGTCAAAAATCTTTGAATATAAAAATCGCGACGGAAGTGACAATTAATTTTCTTTATCATTATCCTACTCGTAATTATAGTCCGACACGGCCTTCACTATTATCCTACCCCAACTTCGAAACTATACCCCGACATATATACTAGTGAATGTTGCGATTAAAAAGCCTGTATAAAATTTTCCATATTTTTTTGCCGCGGTTATTCTGAATTTAGCTATATGGCCAAATAGGATCAAATTAACGTCTACTCATTTGAATTGTGATAGTTTATTAGAGTACCTACCTTTTATTTTCCTTTTATTTATTTTCGTATTATATTATTCCCTTTATTTTCGTGAACAATATCACCCTCAGATAAAAGACGCTCCAAAATAGAGCACTGAAAGGTGTGCAGTTACATTTTTCCTAATATATATGTCGGAGAATAGTAAAAGATTATCGAGTAATCGAATCGTCATCACCATCTATGGCGTTGGAGTAGGGTATTAGTAACTTCCGTCGTTTTGACAGTCTCGACCCTTTATTTTCCATCGACAGTCTGACTGTAGTCTTATTCGTATGCGGTCTGGAGTGAAGTAGTCTCTAGATAGTGCTAGTGAAGTGTTAAGTGCAGTGTTATGTTAGTGCTGGGAGTGCTGTCCGATTAAGGTCACGTACAATTTAGTTGCCACGTCTTGTGTAGGGTTAGGTTATGTGAGTTTAACCTTGGGTTGAAACAGAGAGCCTGAGCAGTGGAGGCGAGTGTCTCGATCGAATAAAGGAATTCCTTAAGCCTACACCTTGGTTTCAAGTCCAAGACACTGCTTAGGTTTCTCGTAATTGTTAGAGATCATATTTGACTATTTATCGGTTCAGTAGAAGTATCTACGTTGCGTTTACCTAATAGTCCATTCAATATCATTACCTCTTGTAGTGTTCTCCAATATTCCCCTCTCCTTCCTTCTCATCATTAAAATCCGCGACATGTAGTACCTACTAGATATACTTATTAATTATAGTGTGTGCACCTACAATTCACTTAAATCAGGTAATCAATAATAATGATGAATAGGTATATGAATAATTGCGGTTGTCGGCAAGGGGGTGGCGCATGCGTCTTTCGCCTGATGTTATTGAACGTCTCCCATTCCCCATTCCTTATTCTTGGACTTAGCGACATGGTATCTACGAAATAACAGTATTATAAGTGCAGGTTTAATATGTGATAAAACAAATAATATTACTAGTATGATTTAATGAATTACAATTACACAACAGCTATGTTGAATATAACGAATATAGTCTCTATTTATATTAAGTATATAGGAACCAAACTTTACAGCAACACTTAAAGGATGAAAATAAAATGCAATATAGCCGAGCAGTGGCTTGGGCTTGAGACCTAGGAGCAGTTTAAAAGAGCTCTTTGACTCACCTCCACTGCTCTACTTCGTAACCAATCTCTTGAGTCTTTGATTTTAACTGAGTTATGATTGCTAACTTAGTTAGATGTTAGGTAAAGGTGTCGAGCGGTGGAGTTCAAGCATAGTCAAAAGTATGCCTATACCTGATCCTGGGTTATAGCTCCAGGCACTGCTCTGCTTCCTGTCTACAGTACATGTTTGGATGTATATGAAATTTTTTAAATGTATCTTCTAAAATGCAGAAGTTGAAAAATAATAAGTTAGTAAGGTAATTTTATAAAATAACAATGCATGGTCGTCTGTTAAACTTGCATTGTCATGGAGAGAATTCGTGCGAGTTGTCCGTTCCTGCTAGCCAACGATGTACAATTAAAGAGTAAATGTAAAGTAAATACTCCATGTTTATTGTCGATTTAATCCACGACATTCGTTGTAGAGTATCTGTGCGTATTTATAAAGCGATTTCAACCTTATGCAGCTGGAACTAAACTTATGTTTACAAAGCAACATTTGACGCTGCGTCACTCATCACTACCCACGTTAACTAGAAGTTGCGACTGGACGGTGCTAAATAGAGGCAAGTAATATCTACCTATGCCATTAAAATGATAAAAAATCGTTATTAGAAGTTGCAGGTGATGGTTATCTGCAATAACCCCGAAAATTATTACTGGGCTAATAAGTTATAAGCTGCTGGAAGTACCTATACCTAGAAATGAAGTAGTCTGACAAGAGAAAATAGTCTAAGATAATGTACGTTAGTACCTACTAATAATATAATGTGCAGAAATGTAATTAGTTAACAGTGAAACTAATTGGAAGGTGATTGTTATCATGCTGTAAAGGCAAATATACCTACACTTTGGTCACAAGTTCAAGCCACTACGTCGGTTTCTTTCTAAAGAGTATTTTCTTGTTATTGCCTATACGAGTATCTTAAGTTATACCTACAGAAATACTACTGTGGAAACCTTAATGAATGTACATAGAAAGACAAACCAAAATATTTAAAATAATTAATTTCTATTGGTGTTATACTTTTAACATTAAGTTTATTTTAATATCTTCTATGTACAGACATTCATTACATTTTTATTAAAAACTCTAAATTAAATATAAAATTTAATCGGACTGTAGAAGAATCGAGTAATAATTAGGTATCGATTCAACACTAAGTGGATTCCTTGAGGCGATCAACTCGGGCAAAATGACCGCAGGCGGTCTCCCACTGAATATTGATAATGCGATATTGAAATGGTGGAACTTACCACCGCGCCCGCCGTAGGATTATACTCTGCTTACAAAACAGATTAATTTATCAAATAATATTGATAGCCTCATTACATTTTCAGGTCCCTTTTATTATTCGATATTGAACCATTTCATATAATAGGCAGTTTACTTTGTAGCTTTTATCACGTATATTTTAGTGTATCTATACTAATATATAAAGCTAAATAGTTTGTTTGATTGATTGTTTGTTTGATTGTCTGAAGGCGCTAATCTCAAGAACTCCTGGTCCGATTTAAAAAATTCTTTCAGTGCCAGATAGCCCATTTATCGAGGAAGGCTATAGGCTATATATCCTCACGCTAAGACTAATAGGAGCGGAGCATCACGGACGAAGTCGCGCGGTTCGACTAGTGTTTTGAAAAAGTAACTACTGTTGGAATTATTGCTGGTCCCAAAAAAATCTACTAATAATACGTAACATATTTACGATTAGCAAAATAGATAAGATTTTTTTTGTATAAATGCTAACTTATTAATAAAATGTTGTAAATAAACTTAACTTTCGACAAAATTAGTTTATTATTCAAATGATATAACTATTATTGAACGTATAAAACGTTGTTTAAATAAAGAGTAGTGTGGTCCGGGAACTAGCGTGACCCGACAATAGCGAAGGTTATGCACGTCACAGATGGACTGCCACGTAAGCATGTGTCCTATTGTTTAACCATGGCTGTATAATTCGTCGTAACAGAAAAAAACCCGCGCCTCGCCGCTTTGCGCCCATATGGCTTACAATAACAAATTCTTAACCAAAAGTAAACCAATGTATCCCCGCGTTCCGTTTTTAGTGAGTCTGCTTGTGCGCAGGCGAAATGGCATAAAGCTGTTTGAGTGCTTTTGTTTCCTTCAGCTTTCGAGCACTTCGGACGAGTTCACTTTATACAAATAAATTAATGCTACGGCTGCACGCGCGACTGCAACCCCTTTACAATTTACTCATTTAGTAGAAGAGTTGGGTAATTTCAAAGTCATAAAAATTAATAGAACTAATAATACTGTCTACTAAATTAAGAAAACAAAGTAATAGCAGTAAATTTCCTTAAAATATAGATTAATGTTATATTAAAAAACAGGCGATTGAAATTTGAGAAGCGTATTTAACTCCTTAACTCCCAGTGTCACCTATAGGTAACAGAAGTTGAATATTTTTTTCTATCACATGGAAACATTAATGGTTCACTATACTATTGCTATAGCAAAGCTAAACAGTGACTAACTTCTTTAAAGTAAAATAATACCCGCTTGTGTTTCATAATCTGAACAGCGCAATGCCCACTACTGCCTTTGGAAGATTTCCTCATCAAAATGGGGATAGTTTTTATAATTTTCATTGTTTTGTGTTATCTAAACTTAATTTATTTAAAAATGGTTATCTAAATATGCACAAGCCTAATAGTCACATGAAGAGGTACACTATTCAACTCCTGGCTCCGTCATATCCTCGGCCACAACATCTGTTGGACTCAATAATAAATTCAATAATAATTAAAATAGTTAAAATCGAGGGGTCCACTAGTAAACACTGAAGAATTCCACCATCCAGCATCATCTAGCTCCATGTCATATTAACTCAAAAATACCAAATGATAGTACCTATTGTCAGCCAAACTGAATATATATACAAAGGTTTATTTCGAGACAATCCCTACTAATATTATAAATGTGAATGTAAGTTTGTTTGTTACGCTTTCAAGCGAAAACTACTTAACCGATCATCATGAAACTTTGTACACATATTCTTGAGGGTATTAGAAGTAACATAGGATACATTTTATGAAAAAAAAAATTATGCAGGTGAAACCGCGGGGCGCAGCTAGTAATAGTATAATTGACATTAATTTAGTTCAAAATTCAATAGTCTGAATCAAATCCTTCATATGGATCATTAAATTTTTTTGCGTAGGGTTTTCTTACTCCTCTAATACTTTTACTAGGAAGTTTTATTCCTTTCGTCCAGGAATTTCCAATGCGCAATATTTTAATTCCTTCTTTCAGCGTAGTTATATTATATCCTGACATATTTGCTGGCACTGTAAATCGTCCGGGATGTTTCATTCTTTTGCGAGTACGTTTCTTGGAGGCATCCTCCCAATCTTCTATCATTTCTACCAAACTGTAGATTTCCATGGAGATTTGTTGGATTTCTGATAAATGCCTTATGTGCTGTAAGAATAACAAAATCCAATTAATAAAAACCAATATGTCCGATATTACAGTACACGGATCGTAAACCATCGATATTATATCCACGCTATTATAGTCCCGTCCCACAAACATATCTGGCCCGGTGAGAGAGTCGCAGTCGCAATCGCATTTGGTGTCGCCAGTAGAAATAAATTTTCCAATCAAGTGGGTAACAACAATAATATATACACAGCACCGTCTATTTTCAAACTAAACAGAGCTTGTATTAACGGTACTAGACAATAGATATACTTACCTACCAATATATATTTTTTTGTAAATTCACATAGGAAGCAGCCTCATTGACATTTCAAAAAGGCTTAGTAAATTCGTTAGTTCCTCATTTGGCCACCGGGCCAGATAGGAAGCAGCGAGATTTACATTTCAAAAAGACTTAGTAAATTCGTTAGTTCCTCATTTGGCCACCGGGCCAGATAGGAAGCAGCGAGACTGACATTTCAAAAAGACTTAGTAAATTCGTTAGTTCCTCATTTGGCCACCGGGCCAGATAGGAAGCAGCGAGACTGACATTTCAAAAAGACTTAGTAAATTTGTTAGTTCCTCATTTGGCCACCGGGCCAGATAGGAAGCAGCGAGACTGACATTTCAAAAAGACTTAGTAAATTCGTTAGTTCCTCATTTGGCCACCGGGCCAGATAGGAAGCAGCGAGACTGACATTTCAAAAAGACTTAGTAAATTCGTTAGTTCCTCATTTGACCACCGGGCCAGATAGGAAGCAGCGAGACTGACATTTCAAAAAGACTTAGTAAATTCGTTAGTTCCTCATTTGGCCACCGGGCCAGATAGGAAGCAGCGAGACTGACATTTCAAAAAGACTTAGTAAATTCGTTAGTTCCTCATTTGACCACCGGGCCAGATAGGAAGCAGCGAGACTGACATTTCAAAAAGACTTAGTAAATTCGTTAGTTCCTCATTTGGCCACCGGGCCAGATAATTTTATGGCACAATATGTAGAGAGAAGATTGTTTTTTTGTACTTTTGTTTATTTCTTTGATGCGAATAGGATCTGAAACTACTGGATCGATTTTGATAATCTAATTATGATATCATTTAAATTTAAATTCATCCTTTCCGGGTAACATAGGCTATGCAGTGCTGCCATAATTATTATAATTTAAAAAATATGGCCATTGAAGTGTCAGCATGGTGGCCATTTTGTTAGCAAGATTGTTAAGATTATCTCTTGTCTAGATAAACTTTTTGAGATAACTTTTTCATTCGATTTAATATTTTTTATACTGATGGAAAGCTATACCTCTTTCCATAGTCCTTCTTACTCCTTCTGTTTCTCTCTCTCTCTCGCTACTTTTCTTTTTCTCTAACTGACGTTTTCTCTGTCATTAAGAAAAAAATTAGGAAGTTGCGCAAAAAATTATAAATTTTAAGGAAATTTAAGCTCTTGACAGTATAAAAAACTTTTCTAATCTCATTTTTTGGCATTTGACATAACTGTCAGTCATTTGACCAATATGCAAATTTAAGACGTGACAACGTCTGCCGGGTCAGCTGTTTTATATTTAAAAAAAACGCTTACATGATTATGTTTGTGTTGATGTAATGAATCATGTGATGCTATATACAATCTGACCATCCTGGCATACTTGCTTCTTATCTTGAAAATTAAAGTAGCAATATCATACTCAGGAAAAATGGAGTAATATGGCTTAAAGTGTTTCACTCTATGTACATTCCTCATAGCGTCCAGCACTAGATCTTGATCTAAGTAGATTAATTTCATTTTCATTCTTGAATTTGAATCTCCAACATATACTGAATTGCATTTATTTAATAAATCTACAAATTACATAATTGTTCTTACAATAGTTGAGCATATATTAGTAGTACATAAGATATATTTAATAAAACTTAATCTTTATAACGACAATAGAAGCCAAACCAATAATTTTTTAAATTTTTGTTTGCCTGTCGTGTCTGTATATATTTGTAATCGCATCACGCAATTACTATTGCATTGAATACAGTTTCTACAGTTGTATTGCTGCAGTTAGTTCTACTTAAAATGTAGGCTATATTTAAATATCAGGAAAAAAGTGATTGTCGTTGCTTAGGCACTGCCAATAAGGTAATTTTTTATAACGCATAGATCCCTCTCAGTATCAACGATCTCTCTGTCAATATTTACGATTTTTTTAAAACATGGCTGAAAATATCTTGACCCACTGGATTGAAATAAAATAAAAACATAATTTAGCAAATTATTCATTAATGTTTGATATAATTACTAGTAGTAATGTAGTAACATATTATAACTTGAATTCTTCATTGAAAATGGACACAAAAAATCAGAATATAGTATTAATAAAAAAAAATGGCATATGTATTTAAAAATATTATTAAATCATTTTAATATTTCTTGTTCATACAAAAATAAGAAAAAAGACAGACAATAAGTATCTTTACATAGTATAAAACAAAGTCACTTCCCGCTGTCTGTACGCTTAGATCGCTCTACATAACAGATTTCCGATGCGGTTTTCAGTTTTCAATAGACATTCAAGATGAAGATTTATACGTGTAATACGAACATATTATAATAGAAAAACCGTGCGAAGTCGGAGTAGGTCTATAATTGACAACATATATAATCATGAGTATTTCTTATGGTCGTAAGCTATACCTTGTAGTACCTATATTATTTTGTAAAGATGTTTATTTTTACATTTTTTACATGGGTGTCTGAAATGTTTATTAAACAGTTATAATTCTAAAAAATATGACTAGTTTATATACAGAAAACATTTACAATCCATGTTTTTTACACATCAACTAGTCATATAATGCTGAAAATTTAAAACATACCAATCAATAACGCTGCAAAAAACAATTTAGCTTAGAACAATTTTTTTATTTTCCGAATTTTTTCTTTAGACCTTTAATACATTAATGTTGTTTTAAGGCAATATAAAAACATTACAGCGTATAAAAACATTACTTTCTATTCTGGTTCGACAATTTTTATAGATTTAGTAACCATCAATCAAATATATCGCTTCGGAAAGACTTATAAAAAAATAATTTCATTGCACTTACACCAAAATTCAATAAGTATAAATCCTTTTAAAATTGCGATTAGATTTAAATACATAATTATTTAATATTAAGTATATGTCGTATAACAGGTAGTTTATGTTTATTACAAATTCGATTAAAAATTGTTAGAGTTTTATTGGATATTAAATTGAATCTACAGCAATTATTACTATTTTTACTGCATTTTTAAAATATTTTACTTTAATTTTAATCAATGTATTAAATACTATATTATTTTCCATTAATATATCTAATTAAAGATTATGGTTATTTAGTCAATTATCTATCAAGATTATATATCAAGTTAATAAAGAGGTTTATCCCAAAGATAACTGCAATGAAAATGTTACGGGTAGAGTAAATTAGGTTTCTCTACGTAAGTAAACTGCACAAGCCCCTGTCTATTATGCAAACTCAATTTTTTTAACTTTATTTTAGATCCCAGATTTTTTTACTAAACATCGACAAATCCCCTTACTACAAGTAATTAATATTAGTAAAATAAATCAGCCAAGTGCGAGTGTGCAACTCATGCACTGAGGTTTTAAGAGCCTTACAATTTCAATTAGGGGCAAACATTATCAAGTTTTAATCTTCGTGTGCGGGTCATAATATCATCATAACTTATAGTGAGGCATTTACTCCTGAAAGGGACCACTCATTTATTACGTAAGACTATTTTCGCTAGTTTTTGACTTGATACTTCCACGCGTTCCAAAGAAAAAGTGTCTTAACAGCCCTTATTATTCATATCAATATACTTAGTTAATATTTTGTTTCGAATAGTTTTATATAAAAAATGTATGAAAATCAGGTCCTATTTATTTCTCTTGGAAATCAATTAGAAAGTCTGGAAATAAGTTATGCTCATATTCGCTCTAAATATTATGAAAATCAAAGCCGATCCAGAACTTTCATGCCAATCCACTACTTTCATGAAAATATTTGTAAACTCGTACTTGAAACTTAATAATAAGATATTTGACGTAACATCTATGAAACCTTTCACTGTATTATATTTCCAGTTGTAACAAATATTTTTTCGATAGACAACATGATAAAGCAATCATTTACGAAATACAAGAGATCTAAAGATTTGTTGAATTCATTTCAATCTTATCCTTGCCCGTAACTAATTTCTACTTTCAGGTAACAGTATCTCTATATTATACAATATATATATATGTATCTACTTTGTTCCCTAAATTGAATTGTTAAAAACCGTTGTGGTGAGAGGGTTGTAACAGGTCGAGTGGGTAGGGGGAACCGAATCCCGCCCCTTTGTGTTAGGCATCCCTCTCTAACACCAAGTTATTGATTTGCACTACACGACGAGCTTTTAACAGAGGTAGATATAATAAAGATTAAATTTTGTTATAAAACAAGTCTATATTTAAGGTAAAACATTTTACTCATTATATATTAACCAGTGTCACTTGCAGTTGAATTAAGTTTAATATTTTTTTTACTCCATAGGATCATTATTGTTTCATTCTATTACTAATGTAAAAATCTCGTAGTGCGTACAATGAAAGTGGATACTAAAGAAAATTGTAATGGATAGACGACAGACTTAGAATATAGATAGCAATAATTACCTATCTATTATGAATATCTAGTAGCTTTGGGAGATATAAGGTAAAAAAGTTATGATTCAACTGGAATTATAGTACTAAACCTGATTATTTAACATAATATTATAAGATATATAATTAGAATTTATCTCTTCTAATTCCAGACGTTTGCATGATTCCAATCCTCTTCCAGACAACTTTAAAGTTCTGAACACCTAGCATCTGGCAGGAAATTGGATTCACATAATTTCATCAAATTGTAAAATTTCTATCATCACTCACTAAAATGTTTTCAATGAAAAATTGATAAAGAGGCAACATTTCGATGACTCTGTGAGTTTTACAATTGTAATTTAGGGTTCTTCTCGTTTTAATTATATTTTTTTTCTATAGGATCACAGTTACTTATCTATTCTTGATATCCGAATTCCGATCATAACATATATTTTTAATTTGTTTGCAAATACAGATAGCTTTTCTAAACGGTAGGATATATGCGGAAGCTGCTTGCGGCTACAGCAACTACAGTACTTAACTGTTCACCAAATTCTCAAATTTCTGGAAAAATACACGGGATGTGGACGGAAAGGGAAGGTCAACCAAATATTCGTAGATTCTTTAGACTGTTAAAGAATCTAGGAATATTAAGAGGCAGAGAGAAATCAGCTATTCGTCTCATTTGTAGATGCCATTGATACAGATGTTGAACCCGTCGGCCATCGGTACCACTTACGTTCAAGAGACAACCTACCAACCTTGTAGTAATGTACTTGAAATTGTAGAACCACGTATATTGAAAAAGCTGTGAACTCTCACAGCAAGGATTTATGGAGCTTTGCGAGATGGATTCCTTCAACTGCTTGGGAAGTTGTTGCGGTACCTGGTCTCAACCAAGCGCCCCGGGCTTGGTATAAAACGGTGAAAGATGTTTTGCCTTCTCTAGGACATAAGTAGGGTTAACAAGAGGAATGTATGTATGTAAAATGGTCTGGTCAGTCTATTGTTAATATTGCATTACATTTAGATGACTTTTTCATGTTCTATACGATACTTCTCTATCGGAAATGTTACAGGCCTGCTAAGCATTTTAAAGTAAAGGATCTTGGCCAAGTAAGAAATTTGTTAGGAATTAGAGTAGTTTTTGAAAATAATTATATTAAGCTAAGTCAGAGAGCGAAAAATGTATAATTTGTTACAACGTTTTGGTATGACTAATTCCAAGTCTGAAAAATCTCCCATGGCAATGAACATAGCTTCTACTGAGAGAACTTGTAATAATGTCTGTAATTTTCTGTATATATCAAGATAGTTAGGAGTTATTATCTGTTTCTACGCGGCCTGATATTTCGTTTGCCGTCGCGTACATTTAGTTTAATAGTTGTTATAACGAAATTCACTGTAAACATGCTAAACGTATTTTGAGGTACTTAAAAGGAACTAAACACAAATGTTTAATTTTTAAGTAATCAACTACATGTTCCATCTTGTAGACTAGGCCTCAAATATATGTAGATCGTAAGTCTGTAACGGGTTATATATTCGAGTATGGAGGAAATTCTAGGGCTAGTTATAAACAAACTTGCACTAAGCTTACATATTCCACGTCGGTGGTTGTTGTCCACCGAGGTGGAATATGTAAGCTTAGTGAGGCTTGGAGGGAAGCGGTGTTCCTTAAAGCACTGCTTATACAATTGCGTAGAGATAACAAAATCGTACTGAACTGCGACATTCAGTCTGCTATTCAATTAGCTCTAAACCCGGTACACCACAAGAGGTCAAAACATGTTAAAGTAAGGTATCGCTATACAAGAGATGTACTTCAATGACGCTATATTGATCTTGTATATACCTACATGTTCCATCTTGGAAGGCTTGCCCAACGGATGTAATGCTTGCTGATGTTTTCACTAAGGTACAGGTAGTGTTAATCATGTATGTTTCTTTATACAGTTAGTTTTGGTGCCTGCCTTAAGTGGGAGGAGGGGGTTAAAGGTCTCATAATGGTCGCATATATGTAACACAGACCACTAAACGAATTTTCTTTATAATTGGAATTCTGTTTGAATTCTATTAGAGAAGAAGTTTTAACAGATTAATTTTTATGTTAAAAAGTTTGTTGTCTTGTTTACGCTGTAGCGATTTTTTGTATCGCACTAATCGCTACGATTTCAGAGCTAGTTTCTGTTTTGACCTATCTAAAATTTCTTCAGATGTACTGTTAACATTTTCTTGTGTGGAATGTATCTTAGCTTTTTCCAATATGATATTCACTTTGTTGAGTAAGTCTGCCTATATCGATTCGTAATTTTTTAATAACATTTTCCAATCTAATTAGCCATGCTGGATTTTTTCTCTTTCATGTCTATAGAGTTTTGTGCTATTTTATAGCCTAATTGTGTGCTTTTTAATAATATGCTACAATATACTAATGTGTTTATGTGATAGATCGGAATCGATACTGAAGAGTTGGCTCAATATTTGCTTATTAAACATATCAACCAGGTCGTACATTTTTTGTTTTCACGGAGGCGCGGTAGGCTAAGCCTATATATATACCATACATGTAATTGAATATTTATTTTAGTCAGTAATATATTTTACTTGCAACATATTGTTGTCTACCTCATGAAAATATTTTATGCAAATACTTTTCAGGAAACCGACTTATTCCATCGTTTCAAACCCTACAACGCTTGAGTAAAATTATAATAAGACAATTTAAATTCATAAATTCAGCAGCCGCTTTTCACTGGTACAATTCCATGCCGGTCCGTGTTCATGTGATACCCGCCTATAAAGAGCGGTCGCCATTTACATTTTAATTAAAGCCTTGGGGGATGCACCGGATAATTTCCAAATGGATTAATTGTGTTGCCACCTCCCGGTGAAACAGGACGTGACTGATAAAATTAACCGACCGTATTATCCTACCAGTTTAGTGGTAAAAGCGATAAACGTTTATGTCAAGAACAAAGAACTTCCTTATCCATGATTTTTTGTATTTTCTTACATATTTAATCTCTCCTAAAATCTTCCGGCTGACTGTAAGATGCAAATAGTACCTAAATTTAATATACGTGCCTAGTTCATGTGCCACAGCTGTCCTTTCCCTTAGATCTAAAGTAGCATGTTTATAACTCTTTTTTAATGTACAAGGAGATTATTTTTGTATCACCTTTTTCGAATCAATGAAAAATATTTTTTTAAAATTTAAATAGTTGTTATTATAAAGTTAATCAGTGTAAAGCATCTGTAAATGATATGTTGGCATCGTATGAGCTTGGTAATCAAAATTTAACCATCTTTTATAAAAAAAACTAGCTGTGCCCCGCGATTTTATATTATTGTAAAGTTTCATCAAAATCCATTCAGTAGTTTTTGCGTGAAAGAGTAACAAACATAATCCATACATTCTTACAAACTTTTGCGTTTATAATATTAGTAGGATTAGGCGTAGATATCGTCTTATTGAAGAAACGTTAATTTTTTTGTCGCTGCCTTTTAAACAATCAGGAATATTGATAGCAAACTACCTCTACATCCGGTGCTGGCGACAGGCTGTCTGTCGTAAGATTAGAAAAAAGTCATCGAAAGCAAACTAATGTCATTTCTAAAACAATAAACTCTTAAACATTGCTCAAAGAATTAGAAAATTGAACCTTATTCTGAACAGTATAGTATAATTTTCAAGAGCCCTTAGAGTTCTTAACAGTATAATTTATGGATAAAAGGCGCATAATGGGCGGACAGTAGCGTTTCGAATGTCACACATTATTAATAAAATCTCATCAGTTTTTTTACCCTAGAAACCTTTGAAATTTCGTCAACTTTATACCTTATCTCAATAAAATAAAGCTTGAAATTCCTTAATCTTCAAACTTACAAGAGTTTAAAATCTTTCATCGTATAATCTATTCCTTCTACTTATGTTCGGCACATTTTGTCATAAATGGTCCATTTGATACGGGAACAAAAATTGAATGGCCGGAACAGTAAAATTTATCCGGTCTAGCGAGAAGTGTATTGCCTTCTAGATGTTTATGTAGTTAAGTAGACAGTTGGCACATAGAGGTTTCTCAAAAAGAGTCATCCCAAGATTACTCAACAAGTTTTAGAAAAAAACGGCCAATCACAATAATTCATGTATAACTAACTCTACCTAATTTATTATCAACTTAATTTGTGTAAAACAGTGTACATAAATCTACAATTCTACATTATTGTATGGTGCATTTTAATGGGATCGTTTTAATTGTTGTTGGTTGAACATCCATCCAACATTAAAAAGTACATGAATTCGGAATAGGTGCCTAACTTGAAACCTTATTAACCAGTTAAAAATAATAAAAATTTAATTAATTAATAAATAGAATTTATACTTTACTAAATAATCTTTTTGCATATAAAATTTTTTTTTTTTCTTGGAATAAAATAAATTTAAACTGTAAAAATATGTTATCTGTATCAAGGTCAGGTATATTATAAACATTTTTGAATGTAATATTCACAATCACAAACATCGACTTTTTTCATGTCCGCATAATATGTGGAATGTCCTATAGAGAAACTACTTGTAATCACTTCAGTGTAAACGGACATATTTATTAATTTATTACACTTAGAAGTTTAAGTTTTTCACACCTTCAAGAGTCTATGTACTATATTATTTTCTTGTTTCGTCCTTTTCAGACCACTTTTTTTACGTAGTCCGGTTAAAATTTTTAAACTTTTCTTATTTAATACCTTTCCGTTCGGGATTACCTTTATCTAATATTCTCACGTAATGTTCGTTTGTTATTTACTTAAACGAGTAAATAACTGAAACGACTGGACCGCGCGAACTGTACGACCGCATTTTAAACATATATTTTGACTTAAACAATATGATATATAAATATATAGGTATTGTGCTCGCCATGACCTTTCTTTGACATATACATTTACACGTGATGATTATCTCAGTTTTTCGAGGTCTGAGGTTTAAATTCCGTCATTTAAAAAAAACATAAAATTTATATAGCCTATGTCTCCCGGGTCACTTAAGGAATCTATTAACACCTTATTCATTAAAATTGCTTCAGCTGTTTAGGCGCTACGGTGGAACGTTTAAACATACATACATACATATATTTCCCAAATCACCCTTCGTTTTGGCTTCGGTATAGTCGGGTAAAAAGGGTAACAAATAAAGTTAATTTTCTAGTGATGTAGTTTTTTAATTTTTTCTTTTATTTGTGCTGTGAGACTTTTCTTCGTGTTGAATTTTGTGATTCTAGATCATCGGGAAGTACTCTATAATTTTATGAGTAACCACATTAAGTTAGATTTTTTGACAGCCGCAAGGGACTGCAGGCTTGAGTATTTGATATTAATTTCAAATTGATCCTGTAAGGGTTCCTTTTTTAAGTATGGAACCCTAAAAACGATCCATGAGATGGACACTACATGCTCTTCAGCATTACTTACTATCCATCAAATTACAATTTTAGTGGTTTCCGATCATACGAATTCCCGGAATAGTTTAGTTTTTAATATATGTTGAAATAATCATTATTCAGATTAAGTTTTCATACACAATCTATTTTATTTTTATTTATTTTATTTTGGCAACATACAGTCATTAGTCAATTTACACATACAGTATTACAATACATAAGACAAACAGTGCCGAAAATCAAAAACTTTTTTAGAGCTTATTGTTCTATCTATCTAATTATAATTAAAAGTGTCCTAAAGTGTTATCGAAATACTTAACTTACTGCATATGACAAATTTTTCATTTTAATTAATAATTTCCTTTTAAAAACTTCATACGAAGATAAAAAGAAAACTATATCAGAAAACTGTTTATTGTAAGAATTTAGACATCGTGGTACAAAACCATTTAAAGTGTACTTTTTAGTATAACGGGGTGGAACAAAAATATTTATTTTACAACAGGAGCGTACTGGGAGTCTAGCGCGAGCGGTGAATGGTATTTTTGAAAGTAAGTACGGACAATCAGTTTTGTTGTTTAGAATTTTATAAAGATTAATTATATCTATAAACTTTCTACGATTTTCTAAGCTCAGAATATTATATTTATTAAGAGAATCTGTGTAAGTTAGGTTAATATTATTAGAACGATGATTTAAAATTTTTATAAAAATTTTCTGGACTATTTGTATGCGGTTGATAAGTTTCTTATAATTTTGATTCCAAACGCAACAGCAAAACTCAAGCAACGATCGGACAAATGAATAATAAAGTATAATGAGTGCTTCAGTTATCTTAAAAGGTTTGCATATTCTATTAATGGAACCTAGATTCCGGTAATCTCTCTGCAGATTGGTATCCATATGATGATTAAAAGTAAGTTTATGATCCATTATAATTCCTAAGTCTCTAACAAAGAAAACTCGTTTCAAATTGCAATTATGAATATTATAGTCGTAATCAATTTTTCTTTTATTACGAGTATAAGAGATGATGGAACATTTTTCATTATTGAGAAAGAGTTGATTTTTTTCACAATAATCAACCAATGCATTGAGATCTGATTGTAGTTTTTTACAATCATCTAATGAACTAATGACTCTAAATATTTTGGTATCATCAGTGTATTGTAGAAACATCGAGATTTTAAAAATTGGTGATATAAATTTAATATATAATGTAAATAGCAGAGGACCCATGTGGGATCCTTGTGGAATTCCTGAAGAAATTAGTAAGAATCCTGAGCAACAACCTTTAATATAGGCAGCCTGACTGCGATTGCGAATGTATGAGTCGATCCAACATAAGAGATTGCCGTGAACACCCATCTCCGAAAGCTTAGTGATAAGAAGGTTATGATTTATTTTGTCGAACGCTTTCGCAAAATCGGTGTCTAGGTTTGCTTTACTATTAAAATGTATTATAAATTACATAAAAAAAATGGACATTGTTTATGACGAAGTAAGTATAATTGAAATTAAATTTCTAACAATACTAGCTGACCCGGCAAACCTTGTTTTGTCATATAAATTATTTCTAGTGAACCCCTATCACTAAAGGCCACAAAAAATAGCCTACGAACTATTCTTAGATCTACCAAACGTATACATGATTTTTTCATACTAGAAATGAGTCAAATAGAACGTGCACGAAAGTGCTGCCTATTGGCGCCACCAATCCGAATCTTGTACTCTGTCAATATTTGACAATGACCTTAAGTAAGTAAACAGAACTAATTTTATTAACGAAAACTATTATTTTAACTAATTATAATAAATTATTGCATTTCTGCATGTACAAATAAAAATATATCAAATGTGGTAAAATTTTATTACTTTTCAAAGAATCTCAGCATGCCATGGTTATTTAAACAACTCCAAAATAGATAAATGAGTAGAAATATTAATATACGTAAATAACGTAAGCAAAAACTTTATATTGCTTGAGCGAATTTTGATAGTCATCACATCCTGTTTTCTTCATATATTTTCTCTTTAACTTCCACTACATAGCCGGCCTCGACGACCTTTTGAACTTTTTTTGGCCACTCTGAAGATCATTATTATTAAGCGGAAATCCATTTACTATGATTATACAATATAATTACGAAATAATTTACTATCCACATAGTGTCTCTTTTGTCGATTTAGTGCTGCCACCTATAATTCCTGCAGATCCCTATTCGGAGGGGCTCTATAACAAACTCTGTGACACGAAATTTTTGTATATAAGACTAGATGGCGCTAATCGATCACCTAGGTACAATGGATAGTTTAATTAATTGGAACCAATACTACAGATATCCGTTCAGTTTTTTCTGAATGAGAGTATCTTGTTGGACTTTTTTTAGATACAGGTTCGCTTATGACAATGTTCTTCTCCCAGTGCTCAAGCATAAATTGTAACAGCTAAGCGTCCCGCATATATTAATAACCCCATTAAAATTCTCGTGATATTTTAATTAAAACTAAATCTATATCTCTTCCTCCAAGAACTATCTGGAAAGGTCTCCCTCAAGGGTCTGTACTTAGTCCACTCCTCTATATAGCATTTATACTTACGATCTTCAAGCTTTCTTTTCTTACAATATGCTGAGGATATCGCTCTATATTTTAGTTTTAATTTGATGACAAAAATTTCTGCTCACTTAAACTCTGCTTTTCATTATTTCAGTATCCTTCGTACTTTATCAGGAGTTTGGTGGAGTGCACGTTCCTACACGCAAAAATTACTATACAATGCTATAATTAATAAATTGTCATGCAAAAAAATAATAGAATTCAGTACAAATGCTTGGCTCCTAAAATGAAATCATTACCTACTAATGCTCTTAAAGTGGACAGTGTTGATCCCCCGACCTTAATACGTGCACAATATTTAAGTGATCGATTCATCTGTAAAGTTTTGCAAGTTTCTTCTCAGCCCCTGCTAGTAAGCAGACTTCAGCATTTGCCTACGGTAATTAAAGGTAACCAGATTCTTATTTAAAAAGTATCCTTAAATTTACAACTCTACCCCATCCATATTACACTTCTCTAAGGTTACCTATTTATTCTGCTTCTAAAAAACACATGTTTTAATAATATGAATACACAATAATAAAGAAATAATTCAGTTAGAAGCACAAATTACACGGATCAGTAGCACAGAAAATGCTAATTAACACAAATACACACACAAACACATTAGTCAAAGTTTTTTTATCATTACTCAAGTAAACATTTTTATTTAAACAACAAATCATCTCCACTGCTTGAGGCTTTAGTTTTGTACGTCGACTATTAAATTAAGTTAATGGGCGGCTGCTGAGCCGGGTCTCCTTCTCAGAATGAGGAGGTTGTAAGGCCATTATCCACCGCGCGGGTTGGTAGACTTTACACACCTTTGAGAACTTTTAGGGAACTCTCATAACTCAGAGGTGTGTGCCCAGGACATTCAAGTCTTAAGCACTGGGCTACCACAACTTAAACAAATTTATAATTCGATTATGTGCCAAACATGGCAGGTTCATTATTTGAAGTAGTGACTTTGTCTGAGTGATGCTACGCATGTTTAAAAATTATTTTGTACTCATATATACGTATGCTTTGTATGTATACATAGATAGATACATGCGCTGGCACGTCTACTACTTGTAAGAAAATAATATGTACTGTGCGTCGTCGTGGATTGACCTATCTAAACATATGTTTGTTCATATGATTTTTCTTTGTATGTTTGTATATTTTTGTATGTTTTTTCCCTCGCTAATGTGTTGTGCAACGTGCGTCGTATGTGCACTCGTGCGCTTTGGTCATTACAATTCTCGCCTGGACTGTAATGACAAGCTATGATGTATGAATTGTTAATTAAATGTAAAATATTGAATTATTAGATGAATTTTGAGATTGTGCAAAAACGGCAAATAAGGAGCAATATTTAATGTAAATATCATTATTATTTATTTAATATCTTATGATGATTTTACATCATAGCAATTTATTTTATATTATATTTTCTCTTATGACTTCTTTGTCATAGGTTTTTATTTCTCATGACAATATCTGTAAAATTATTCTTCTAAATAATAAAATTATAAAAACTTCTTTCTTCTCGTTGGAGTTTTAACATCCTCTCAACGTGAGAGAGAGAGAGAAGCAAAAAAATATGTAAAAAAATCATAATAAATTACAAAAGATCGTTAAAAAAAATATACAGAATATACGAATTAATTTAAAATATTATGCCTTAATTAACTTTTTCATTTCAACTGGTATTTTTGCAATTTTCTTGCCTTCATCTTATATCCCAAAACGCGTCAAGAGTCAATAGAGAATTTTGTATATGTTTCTTTGATGTCTTAAATTTTTTTTTCCGTTTTTTTTTTATTTTTTTTTTATTTTGGTTTCATGTGTTGTTGATGTAGATTCGTTAACTTCCATCTCTTCATCACAGAGCAAGACTGAATGCCGTGTAAGATTGTCGCAGAATTCTTCATTAGTCTTTTCTTCTCATTCACCTTTCTTGCTAATTTATCAGTCGCCACTTCCAGTAGCAGCAAGTCCTGTCACGGTCGCCACATATGCAAAAACGGCAAATGAGGAGCAATATTTAATGATATTTATATTTATTGAATATCTTATGATGATTTTAAAACAATAGAAATTTATTTTATATTATATTTTCTCTTATGACTTCTTTGTCATAGGTTTTTATTTCTCATGACAATGTACGTATAATTATTCTTCTAAATAATAAAATTATAAAAATTCTTTCTTCTCGTTGGAGTTTTAACAGAGATAATAAATTATTATAATATTTCAAGTTTCGTTAGAGCTCCTGAAGCCTTACTTACACGAATTAAAAAAAATTGACTTTGACTTTGAAATTGGCAACACTGCTTCTTGTACATGGCCGACATGCTCAAATTATTATTGCTAGGGATAATGATAAAATTTTATCTTTTTTTTAAGTTTATGTGACACTTAAAAATTCTACATTAAGTATTTTCTTTAAAAAAATAATACCTATTTGTAAAATATGCAATTATACTAAAATGGAATGTATAATTGAATGAAAAAAAAATATATAATTAACTATTAAAATTTAAAACAGTATATAAATTATGATGTTGGCAACAATAATAGTTTGAGTAGCATTCTGTTGTTGATAGAATTGATGTGAGTACCATTTTTACTTTCTTGAATGTTGGACAACTGACAAACACAAATCGAAGAAGTAGGGATTGTAATACGCCGTCACGACACAATAATTATAATTACATCGCGAGTTTTCTAGCAGCAACGCTGAAGATTTGAGTCTAAAGTATAACCCCCAGGAGGATATCCTAGTTAAGCCGTCATACTTGTCTGCGTATAGATTACAAATCAACTCTTTTTTATTTTAATTAATAATACATTGATACTTCTAAAATGATTTTACTTTAGTAATAATAGGTTGGGGGGAAAATTTCTTCGCATTTTTTAAGAAAATTCAAAACCTTTTTTTAATATAGTTTGTTTACATTTAACTAAAGTATGTAGGTACCATTTTGTTCGATAACTTTTTGCCATCTTGTAGGTAGGGCAGGGCCATAATCCCATTGCTATAGAAATTTTGGTGCTTCTGATCCAGAAACCATGATGTTAACCTGACACTGCCTAAAGAATTCTGAAAAGACCGAAACAGGTAGGATGCATTAACACCTCCCAGTCAAACTCTTTTAATTTTTGCTGAGTGTGAGGCTAAAGATGTGTGAGGTCGAGAGTTATCATGATGAAAAACCAAACCCCTTCTGTTGATTAATTAATTGTGGTAACAGCTTATAATGAATAATGCCCTTCCAATCCCACCACACACACAGCATCACCTTCTTGCGAGTTTCGCCACAGTCTAAAGCCTGAGGGGCCCTTGACCATGACCTTTTTCGTACGTACTTATCATACGTGATCCACTTTTCATCACCAGTTATCAGCTTCTTCAAAAATGGTTCGGTTTCATTACGTCGTAATAAAGAATCACAAATGAGTAAACGGTTCATTAGGTTTCTTTCAGTGAGTTCGTGAGGTAGGTACCCAAATATCTCGCTTTTTTGTGTACCCAGTTTTTTCAAATGCGCCAAAACTGTTTTGTGGTCAATTTCTGGGAGTCTTCAGCTACATCGTAACTACCGATATGCCGATCTTGCTCCACTTTTTCAAAAATGGCATCCATTTTATCCGTAATAGGGCGACTAGAGCGAGGTGCATCTTTGACATCAAAATTTCCGGATTGAAAACGCTTAAACCAAATTTGCGCTACACTCACAGACACTGCACTAGCTCCATAAACATCGCAATTTTTTTTCGCGGCTTGCGTTGCATTTTTTACCTTTTTTTGTAGTAAAATTTGAAATGTATCGAATTTCTTCATTAGATTCACTCATCTTCACAGTACGAATAACAAAGATAACAAATAAAAATCATACATTTTCCTAAATTGAATTTGGAATTAACTTCTTTAAAATTTAAAGTTTTAATGATACCAAAACCAGCCAAAGAGATTTTATTATAAATTCATATATACTATAATGCGAAAAGACTTTTTCCCCAACCTATTAAGTATGTAGATTTTGAAATTCGAGTTGCCAAAAGTTCATATAGAATCTGACGCGGAATAAGATCGGCCGATGACACGGCAGATGCGGTCTGATGGCCAGCCATATCTACCGGTGTGGTTATGTGCAGTATCTAATTTACGGGCATAGAACACTTATATCATTAGAGATTTTAAAACATCGATTCGATACTTTGAATCTGAAAAATCGATTCTGTAACTGAATAGATTAATCGATTCTAGATCAGCATCACTAGCTTGAATATTTTTGAATGCTCTAAGCTTAAAGCTACAATTGCTACAAATTATAAATTTAAGATGAATTATTTAATAAAGCCGGTTCTAAGAAAAATAAAGCTTTAAATTCTTTGTAACGAGAATCATTATGTTAACATTTAAATCGTTATTCATATAAATATAAGGAATAAGGTAATAATGTTGAGAATGTTTTTGTTTACACTTTTTCGGAATCCGTTGTCAACTGAATAATCTATAACATTAAAGTTTCAGACGCTTTCAGTTCTTCTAATTATAAGGTTCTGAAATTATTTCTGCTCATTAATAAAAATATATTTTAATCCAGATATGAGGACCATACCTAAATGGGTAAACAAAATTCATGAAGCAGAAAAAACTGAGTTTTCAAGGTAAATTTATCGCCAATCAATTATTAGAGCATCATGTTAATTACTTAATAGTATCTTCTTGCGACTTCGTCCACAAAAACTTCTGAATTAGTTCTATAATGAAAGATAATCTTGCACAAACGCACTCTTCCTGGATTAAAAGTAGTGTAACAGCCTATGAAGTATGTGTATGTAATATTTCCTTTAAATTTCTAGATCCGTTTTTCTATGAATAACTCCTTTTTTCCCACATTGATCTCTGTTTTTTAATATAAAAGTATCCTATAAGTTAATCCAAATTATAAAGTGTCTGTATACAAAATTTCATTGAAATCTATTTAGCCTTTTTTGTGTGATTATACATAATCTTTCACATTACAATATGAGTAAGATATGTTATATTGCCGCAGATAAGGTTAGGTTGGCCACAGATAATGGTTTCGGTTAGTTGAACTACCCCAGCATCACAAGGGTACATTTTTGCACATGTTAAAAACATTTAATTTTCTATATATTTTAATAAAAAATATTTAGGTGGCCGACAAATCTAATAAATTTTATAAGAATTGTGCGGACAGAGGAGGAGTATGAAATTTCCCACACTTATAGTTTATATACAGAAAGAGGAGTGGAAAAAGCTATTTTTTTTTAAATTATTAAAAATACATAACACACTAACATGTATTTAACACACACACACACATTTATACTCTTTTGTTTATTGTTAAAGTAAACTAGTATCTGTGGGATAATAATGAAATTGGAACTATGATTTTTTCTGGGATAAATATATATAAAATAGTTAGTAAGAATTATTATCTGGAAAAAGTATTTTTTAATTGATTTCATATTTGTAGTGTCCACACCATCTGCTTCAGCCCTGATGGAACACAACTTATAGTAGGTGCAGGGGAGAAGGTGATGGTATATGATCCCCGAGATGGTGCACTAGTTCAGCTTTTACAGGCTCATAAAGGACCAGTACATGCAGTTGCTTATTGTAGTGATGGCAAGAAATTTGCTAGTGGTAGTGCCGATAAAAATGTTATCATATGGACATCGAAAATGGAAGGGGTTCTTAAATATTCGTAAGGCTTCAAATTATTTATTTTATTAATTTTACTTACAAGGTGGCTCTACGACCCAGTGAGTCTTGGCCACAGAATTAGTAATTAAAAGTGTCAACCATTACCAAAGAACATTAGATTCACAAATTGGTAGTATTCTTCTAGACTGATAATCCATAAAAATAATTCAATAATATTTTAAGAGTTATTTTCAAATTGTGAATTGAATAATAATGTACTTAAATTAAAATTTCTAAGTTTTGACTCATCCTGAAATTATTCAAAATAATAAATATCAAAAAACTGAATTATGCTTATTAAAGTTGACATTTTTAACTCATCTTTTAAATGTTTTCTTGGTATAGTCACTGTTTAAGGATGTAAGATCTAATTAAAATGTTCCTTTTATAGGCACAGTGAAGCAATCCAATGTTTAGAATACAATCCAGTTACATACCATTTGGCATCATGTGCTGTCTCAGACTTTGCATTCTGGTCAGCTGATGTCAAGGCTGTCCAGAAGTACAAAGTGTCTGGTCGCATCACTTGCTGTGCTTGGTCACATACTGGGCAGCACTTGGCTATTGGCTTAGCAAGTGGAATTGTTTCAATACGTAGTAAGGTAATTTTTTAAAAGATATTTTAACCAAAAGTACCATAGGCTAATTAAAATAATAAAATTCTAATAACAAAGATGCAAAGCAAGAAGTATGATAAATTATAAATTACGACTACTCTTGTAAATTATTTTTTTCTTACTTTAATCAAGTAATATTTTTAAAGTTAGGGGAAGAAGTACATAGGATAATTCGGGAAGCTGCAGTTTGGGCCATAGCTTTTTCAAAATCAACTCTTCTAGTAACGGACTGGAATGATATTCTTTCTTTCTACAACATTCAAGGTCAACAGGTTTTAAAAGAAAGAAATATAGGTAAGTTTTTTAATAACTTGTAATACCAGAAAATATGATTATAATTTTAAATATTTAATGTGAGTTTCCTTTTTATATAGCTAATTTAAAGTATAGTTGAATTAACTTGATAATAATAAAATATAGATAGAGAACTCAAGTACCAATTCTTCATAATTTTATTTACTTTTCAGAATTATCAGCCATGTCAATATCTGTCATAGGTGCATTAGTATTGGTAGGTGGTGTAGGAGGTTGGGCAGTATTAACATCTGAAGGCGTGTCTATAGTCACAACACCATTAGAGTGGGTCTGGTCTGTTGCTCCATCACCTACACTCAATTCCTTGGTATTTTTTTTTCACTAACAATTATATATTATTTTGATCTCCCTTAAGGAGTTATTTAGATTGCAGTAGTTTCCAGAGAGAGAGAACTGTGTTTAATACTAATGTTTCAAATTACTATTACATTGAACTATGTTCTAAAGCAAAGTTATAACTTTTCAGGCCGTTGCATGTCAAGATGGTTCCCTATGGTGTTACCAAATAGCCTACAATACAGTTCATGGGTTATATCGTGAGAGGTATGCGTACAGAGAGAACATGACTGATGTCATTATACAGCACTTGACTACTGGTAGTAAAGTCCGGATAAAATGCCATGACAGAGTCCTGAAGATTGCCATTTATAAACATCGACTAGCGGTAAATATTGTTAACTACCACTACATGTTATAAAACAAAGTCCAATGCCGAATCTGTGTGTTTGTTCGAGATAATCCTAAAAACTATTGTTTTCACTAATCGACAGTGTGTAGTGATTCACAAGGAAGGTTTTGCCATAAACATTTTTTTCTGTGTTATAATCGCCAATCAGTCCTAGGACAATAAGCCGATGTGATGTTTATGGTACTGGCATATGTCCAGCTAGAGCATCTTCTCATATTTGGTAGGCTGGCACTACTGACGATGTTCTAGCTCCAGTACATGAAATAGTCTGAGCGGTTTTGTATTTTTGTTGATAATCAGCTGGCGAGCCAGTTTGTTGGGATAAATTAGGAGTCGTGTCTATATATTCTATATTTTGTGGTGGTGCTTTGAATTTTGTCCTTCTCTGTACTGATTTACTGTACTATACAGGTGTTGATGCAGCTCAGGATTGGTGACATACCAAGGTAAATTTGATATTTATCTCAAGATATTGTCTTGTACTCTTTGTGTGATATTAATATTGAAGTCTTCCGCACTGCCCTATAATTGGATACCATACATCCAGATTGGTTTTAATAAAAAACTTGTTGTCTCGAGACAACTTAAGTTACGTCCCAACCAATCAAAAGGTTTTAGGCTTCAGTGTCTAATGCGATCCCATCTCTTTTGGCCTTTATGTAATATTTCCATGTCAAGCGACGACCTTGGTGCAATCCCAAATATTTAACACAAATACTTTGCGGCAGGGTGCTATCTCCAAGTTTAACCGATGGACAATTGCCTTGGTAGAGGGTGAAGGTTATTTGAATCGATTTAGCGGCACTTGCTTTGATTTTTCATTTTTGTACATTTCTAAGAACAATCTCTAATGTCTCAGTAGCTTGTTGTGGTTCTTTGTGGTTGTCTTTCAAGTACTGCTGTGTCAGAGTGCTGTGCATTGAGCAGAGCAGATTCCTTGTTCTCTAAAGTTTTGCGTTTTTTTTAAACAATATGAGTGCTTACTCTGTGAGCTAGTTCTGTCATGGAATGATCTTTACAACTTGAATGGTAGCAGACTAATGGGAAGTATTTTCGTGTTGAGGTTTTCCGTGTCTATAGATCATAATTATCTGGGAGAACTTTCTAATTACTCTTTGGACTTCACGAGGTTTTACTAGTTTTAGAAGTGTTTCAGGACAAAATTCCGTACTCAGCACGGATTCTACAATTGCTTATCCGTATATCCAGTATATCATGTGGGGTAAATACTTAAGATAAATGCTTGGCGAAAACGTCTACTTTCTCTTTTCTTGATCTTGCCTATTCATTAGCATTATTATTGATGCAAGGCTTAGCTTCCTGTGGCCTATCGTATGCTTTTGTAAATTTCCATAGCAAGTAGTTCTTAGAGCATGTTGCTGATAGTGACAACAGTTTGATTAGCAGTGTATTGTCATTAGCATCACTGATCATTACTTTCAGTTCGATTATTGCCTTGTTGCAGTCTTGTCACTAGGATGCCGACTTTCATGCCATGCACGTCGCAATCTGTTTTTCAAGGATTTTCTGTTTTATTTCTAAGCGGTAATTTACAATAGGTTAATTTGTTATTAGCTAATCTTCTATCCCGTACAATAGGTCTATAGGTAAACAACTATATCTGTTTGCTGCTCGCAATCTTTCCTGAGATAGGGTAAGACAAGCCTTTCGCTTCTCATTTTGGCTTGTTGGTATTTGCCCTTTGCCATTCTGAGGGTCTTGATTGTTGAAGTTCTACCAATTCCTTTTGTATTGATTGTACCTTGGGTCTACCAATGTTAAGTTCGTCTAGCATGAGAGTGATGACCTTGTAAAATATAAATTTTTATTAAAAAGTATATTTTGGGGAAGATTGAAATTCAGTTAAATATGGTTTAACTACTTTAAACCATATTTAACTGAATCAGTTTAATATGGTTTAACAACCAAACTTAAGCTATGTACAGATTAATATTATTAAAGTCAGTATTACACACATTCCAGTATACTTTTAAATAAATATCTTGTTTTAGGTTCAATTACCTGAAAGGGTGGTGGTGTATGAGCAAGGAGATTTGGATGGCATGCTGTATAGAGTTAAAGAGAAACTTGTTCAGAGGAATGAATGTTCATTGCTAGTTACTACGAGTGAGGCCTTGCTCTTATGTCAGGTAGGTTACGTTTTTTACTAATTTATTTTATATGTGATTCATTATAAACTCATTACATGAAGCAATAGTTGATGCCATTTGCCTTTTGCCACTCTTATGGTAGTAAATCTGACGTTTATTGAAAGGTATAATATTTCAGAAATGAAACTGATTCAGAAACTTATTTATAATGTAGTATAAAATAGTATCTAACTTAATTCCAGGATACAAAATTAGTTATGGTTGGATCCAAAGTTCCAAAATCGTGGACACTCTCTTCCCCCATTAGATATGTCAAAGTTACTACATTATACTTTAAAGAAGTTTTGCTTCTTGGATTGTTAAACGGACAAGTAAGTACTACATAATATATTTTTTTTAAAATGAGTAAATCAACAAAGTTTTAACCAACTTATTTCAACTTATACAAGTTGAAACTATTTATCTGTATCAATGGTTTTCATTACTTTTGATTATGAAACCCCTGTATAGTATAAAGAAATATAAAGGTCCAAAAAGAAGCAAGTTTAGTAACTTGAAAGATAAAGTTAGCAAAATTAGACCATAAGTCTGTAGACTCCTTTTTGCATTTCTTTAGCCCCAATTACTCTTTTCTTTAAGTGCGCCTACTAAAACTCATTATCATCATTGATATTGCACACTTTGGGGATCAAAGGTGTAGAATCTACAAACACTTGATTTTTTTATCCGCAACCCCTCGATACCCCTAAAACCTCTAAAAAGTTTAACCTCTCACCTTTGGAGAGTTACGGTAGGACTTTCATTTAAAAAGACGTTTGCGGGCGTGTATAAATATTTTTTTCAGATAGGATTTTTTAATCCACTGTATAGCTTTACATAGCCTTAAGGGTAGCGGCACACTCCCTATAAAAATAAACTATAAATGTAAGTTTGTATGTTTGGATATCTGTTGGCTTAACGGATTTCATTTAAATTTGGCACACACGACACTTTACTACCTAAATTAACACATATGCTTTATTATCAGAAAAAATCAGAGTTCCTGCAGGGGTGGGTCGACTATTTATAAATAAATTTTACAAATAAAGACGCCGTTAATTTTTTTACGAGTCTGTTTTTTGTCAGATTTGGCAGGTAGAGCCTAGTAGTGGAGAAGCAAAGATAATCCTTCAAAGTCCAGGAAACGTCCGTTGCTTGGATGTGAGTGCTTCCCGGACTCGCTTGGCAGTCGTCGACGAGAATTCAGTGTGTCGAGTGTATAGCCTGCCAAATGGAGAACTTTTATATACGGTAGGTACTATTTTCCCATGTATCAACCATGTTGTTCAAGAACCTCAGCTCAAAAATACGCTGTATTAATTTTCACCTATACTCGGTTTCATAATTCCGTAGAATTCTAACAGTTCGTAAGTGTTGCAAGACATAGAACCATCCCATCAACAATCCCACATTAAAGTGAAATAAAAAAACACTGCTTATTTTCAGATTCTATGTATTAAAATGAAACCGCTAAAATGTGTTTGATATATTATTAAAAAAAATATTTTTTTTATTATGAAAAGGACAAAGGTAGAAAAATTACTTATGATAATGTTAAGTATAGTGGGCATTACTTACCCCACTTTAGTAGAAAGAACAAACCTGTGGTATTTTTATTTTAGGTTTTTATTTTACAAAATCAAAATCAGTGTTAACGAAACACAGTGATATCAATTACCTAAGTGATGAATAATGTTTTTAAATTTAAACGCGTTTTTCACTCATATGTGAATGCGTCAATCACATTTGATTGTGTATTCATGTGTAGATCAAATTGTAGATATACTATTTTATTTAGTTTTTATTTAAATATAGCAATTTACTGAAACATTAAATCTGAAATATCAAAATATGACAGTTGTCATAATTCTACGGAATTAAATGAAATCAAGTATAGCGCGCTGTTTTAAATTTTAATTAGGTTAATATTATTTTTAATAGGAGGAGAATATAACATCAGTTTCTTGGAACTCATGGTGTAATGAACTCTTGTGCCTTTCTGGAGTTGGACTCTTATCTATAAAAGCTGGACAGTTTCCTCCTGCTACTCAACCTTTGTCTGGATCTGTCGTCGGATTTCAAGTAAGCAAAATAATAGTACTTGTTTTGTTTAAACGTCTCTATCCAACATTAAGAGAATTTTTCTCGAGATTATTATAAATTATTTAACCCTTAGAGATAATATACCTTGAACATCAGCCCAATTGTCTAAAATTGCTAGTTATTATTTATTTTAAGAGTGAATAGTTCAAACTTTTTAAAGGTTATTGTATTTCAGGGCGGCCGTGTATTCTGTTTGCAAGCAAATTCAATGCAAACTATAAATGTACCTCTATCACACGCTGTGCACCAGTATGTTCAACAAAAGTTATTCAAGTTAGTTTTTTTTATTATTGAATTCTAATATCTGATCCTTAGTGATATGTCAAATGACCCTACATTTGTCAAATGACCTTAGAAGAAAATATTATTTAAGTGCATGAGAAAGATAATAATACTAAAGAAAAGAGATGTCCGTTAAATTGTTTGATATTTTACTTCCATTATTTTTTAAACTATATTATGCCTGTAATAAGGGATAGTAAATATTTCCTTGAGTATTTCTGCGCAAAAATCTCGTTTAACTTTATTTAAGACGTTTTATTTTATAATTCAATTGTAATATTTGACAGCGAGGCGTACGCAATAGCATGTCTAGGTGTGACGGCTTTAGATTGGGAGAGACTTGGCACTGCGGCTCTGGAAGAATTATCCTTCGAAGTTGCCCGTAAAGCATTCCAGCGAAGCGAGAATATCAGTTTTCTCACTCTAATTGATCAGTTACAGGTAATATTGTTATACTTTAAATGATTATTTAGTTTCGTCATTTAAATAAACGTCTAGTACGACTTTATTTCTCAATAATTCTAATTCGATTATTATGATCTTTGATTTCTTAGATGTGTCTCCGCCTCGAATAGCAGAATTCTCGAATAAAATTTATTTTCTCATACATTTTATATGAAATGATATAGGGTGCGGCGTGTGAACTTCCTTCCTTTTTTCCTTAAAAAAAATGCGAATTAATTTTTCTTCCTTGTTTTTCACAAAGTTAGCCCGTTTCGATTTTTTTTTAATTATTTATGTAAATCTCTTTGGCTATACTATTTGTATCTGGCTGGTTTTGGTATCATTAAAAGTATAAATTTCAAAGAAGATAATTCCAAATTCAAATTAGGAAAATGTGTGATTTTTATTTGTTTTTCGTACTGTGAAGATGAGTGAATCTAATGAAGAAATTCGATACATTTTAAAATTTTACTACAAAAAAGGTAAAAATGCAACGCAAGCCGCGAAAAAAATTAGCGACGTTTATGGATCGCCCTATTACGGATAAATTGGATGCCATTTTTGAAAAAGTGGAGCAAGATCGGCATATCACAAAACTCATTTGTGATTCTATATTACGACGTAATGAAATCGAACCATTTTTGAAGAAGCTGATAACTAGTGATGAAAAGTGGATTACGTACGATAAGAACGTGCGAAAAAGGTGGTGGTCAAAGGCCGGTCAGGCTTCACAGACTGTGGCGAAACCCGGGTTAACTCGCAACAAGGTGATGCTGTGTGTGTAGTGGGATAAGAAGGGCATTATTCATTATGAGTAGTTACCACCAGGCAGGCAGGACCATCGATTCTGAACTCTACTGCGAACAACTGATGAGATTATAGCAAGAAGTTGAGAGAAAGCGGCCGTAATTAATCAACAGAAGGGGTGTGGTTTTTCATCATGATAACGCTAGTACATCTTTAACCACTCAGCAAAAATTAAAAGAGTTTGGGTGGGAGGTATTAATGCATCCGCCGTATAGTCCTGACCTTGCACCTTCAGATTTTCACCTGTTTCGGTCTCTTCAGAATTCTTTAGGTAGTGTCTTTAGGTTAACATCACGAGAGGACTGCCAAAACTACTTATCGCGGTTTTTTGATCAGGAGCCCCAAAATTTCTATAGCAATGGGATCATGTACCTACCTACAAGATGGCAAAAAGTTATCAGACAAAATGGTAACATACTTCAGTTAAATGTAAATAAACTATATTAAAAAACGGTTTGAATTTTCTTATAAAATGCGAAGAAACTTTTTCCCCAACCTATTATAATAGTATAGATAACGATAAAACAAAAAGTGTGATATTTTTTTTTTATATTTATATCTCAGCGCTATACGTTTAAATTTTTTTATTGCTTTTTTAATAAGGTTATCTTAAAGGTGGCTACCGTTTTGTCCAATAAATTAGCCAAAACGGTAGCCACCTTTAGGAGAGTGGAAATTTGAACTTTTGGTACACTTTGTCCAGCATTTCGGAGTCGATCTTAGCGTTTTTGGACGATTGGTACACCAAGGATTTAAAATTTCGCCATGACAAAATTACAGGGTGCTATTTCTGTGGAGCGTGCAGTCTACTAAGTGAACCCATAAAGACGTAGTAGAAAGTAAGACGTGGATACGGAAATACGTCGCCATGCCAAACGCTTGCTCCTCGCTCATCCATTGCATATTCATTGCTGAATTAATCATACAATAAAAGTTAGGCTAAGTTCTGTTAAATCAACCTATTTCCACACTTAGGAAATAAGGACGCACCATGCCGCTACCTATGTCTTGAAAAGGGATCGATTAATTTCAATGCATTTTAGTTTAAGCTGGTCGTAATAATCGGATTTTATAAATAGTAACAATATTTTTATAAAGAATTATTCGAATTCGGGGATATATCCTTTTGTTTTGTCCAAGAACCAATCTAAAGTAGTTAGGTTTGATTGTAGTTTTTTATTTTCCGATCAAACGTTACGTTCTTATAAAAATAATACTAGCCTTTTGTGACTCCTCCAACTCCTTGTATATTTTAAAAGAATGCTATTATTTACTTCAGGAACGGATGGAAAACGGTGAAAAGAGTGCAATAATTTCTGGTGAAGTGCTTGCGCACTGCGGGCGCTATGGAGAAGCCGCTCGCGCATTCCACAATGCCGTACGAGATGACAAGGCACTCGATTTATATCTGGATCTACGCATGTTTAATAAAGCTCAGGTAATAATATTAAGTGTAATTACGTAGTAACGTAAATATCGTCTGAGAAGATTACTGGGGGTGGTTGAGCAATGTGAGCGTGCTGTGTGGCTTTATTGATAATTTAATTCACGACGTCTACTATTTCGACAAATGGCAGGAACGCATGAGCAGAACTTTCGCGTAGAAACCAATCACGAGTTGCGTACTCTTACCACGCGTTCCCCGATGAAAAGGCCTCAATAGTGGCTTCTGCACATTCAAGGTTAGAAATATACTCCACTATACAAATCTAATAAAAGTTACATTAAAGTTATGCAAGGTAAAAAAATATTACTAAATTATTACTACATAATATAAAACAAAGTCACTTTCCGCTGTCGGTATGTCCCTATGTATGCCTAGATCTTTAAAACTACGCAACGGATTTTGATGCGGTTTTTTTTAATAGATAGAGTGATTCAAGAGGAAGGTTTATATGTACATAATATAGTAGAGAAACACTGATAATTTTATAGGTTCTAATAGGATGTCGTAAACAAACATATATTTTTGCTTACATTGCAAACGCTGGCTGAACCCTGCAAGATAGATAAAAAAAATGTACTAAAGTATTGTACACCTTCAAAAAGTCTACAATAAAGTCCGCGATGGTATAAGTCTATCTCTTAGGGATAACCCACAATAACAATTTTTTATGCTTTACTTTTTACGAGAAATACGAGAAACAAAGCGATTTTAAGCAATTACAGAATTAATGCTTATCCAATTAAGTACCTTAAATACATTTTGCATTTAATATATATCAATATGGCCTTTTACAGCATGTAATTTAAATGAATATTTTCGAAGATATTACAGATTTTGATTGCGGCAGTTAGGGCTAGATACACGTGTTAAATTGCACCCGGGCGAAGCCGGGACGGGTCGACTAGTTATGTTATAATCAAATCTTTCCTTTTTGTATAACGGTGTAGATGTAGGTAACATAGTACACGAAGGAGGAGAACCATGGGATAATATTTATCACCTTGCCTATCCATGGTTAGATAATATAAATAATTTCTGACAGAATTGATTAATTTATCATATTGTCTGCACATTTAATCAATTATATATATTATGCCTAGCTATTATAAATAATAGCAAATTTATCACATTGTATCATATACAACTAGAAGAGCATTTATGTTTTTGTTTTAGGAATATGTAGGAGAGGGTTCAGGGCTAACGAGCTTAGCCCGGCAAAGGGCAGAGTGGGCTCGGCGTGTGAACGAGCCTCGCGCTGCGGCCGAAATGTACCTCGCGGCTGGCGACGTGAAGCGAGCTGCTAGACTGCTAGCTGAGAGCGGTCGTAGGGACATGTGAGTAAATATTTCGTGTAACATTCACCTGTATAAAATAAATTGAAACAGAACGCTGTCGTAAAAACGTTTCAGTTAGCTTACTTTTTTAGAAAAATAAACAAGTATCAAGTGTTTAATTGCTTTAGTTTTTAAACAACCAAGTAAAACCAAGATTGTTGTACCAAATAGGTTAATAGAATTAGCACGCAAGATGGACAAAGGCTCGAGCGATTCATTGCGACATTTGGCGGAGGCATTAGTTACAGTGGGCGAGTACCCAACTGCTGGAGACGTTTACCAGAGGCTCGGCGATTACAAGTAAGCATATGTATATTGGACTTGAATAGATGTTATATTAATTTAAATATATAATAACGCAATGACTTTCTCTTGTAGAAGAGTAGCACAATTAGCGGTAACGGCGTGTGAATGGTCGCGAGCTTTCAACCTAGCTCGCGAACATCCTGAGTGCAGACGAGATGTTTACTTGCCCTATGCACATCGTATGGCACAGGAAAATAAATTCGTTGAAGCGCAAAAAGGTATTGATTATTTACGTGTACAACAATTTCAAAATCGTGTACAATTTGAGACAAACTCAATTAATACTTAGCCACATATAATAATCTACACACACTAAATTATATTTCTAGTAGTAGTAATTCAGTATCCTCACTTCGCAATACTAGTGAAACGTTTTAAAACTACATTATTATCCTCCTCTCTTTCAAGTCCTTCCCGGTTTTTATATATCGGATTTCTATCCTCAGCTTACCATATGGCCGGTGAAACAGCAACTGCAATGCGTGTCTTCAGTGTCCTAGTTAGTAACGCTGTAGCGGAGGAACGGTTTAGTGACGCAGGTTATCTTCATTACCTACTGGCTTCACAATATCTGGACTCTGCGGTGATGACTGAAAAGTTAGTTGTACCATTTTGATATTTGCAGTATAATTAGATTTATAACTGTTTATAATCAAAAAAGATCCCTCAATATAGATTTGTATGCACTGGGAGAATTAATAAGAAGATGTCATCAATGACTTTTTATAAATTAGTGTTTATACACTTAAATAACTGCACTTATTATATAGAACGTACCAATGTAGTAGTTAGTAAGAAAATTTAAAAAAAAACTATCATTATAGCAAAAGTTATTAGAAAGTTATTAATATAATATGTAAGCTCGGACCACCTAGCTTTCTATTATTATTTGCTCACGCTCAGTCTTTTATATAAATCGATCTATATATTTGTTACCGGTGTTGTCCAGGTTTGGAATGTTAAAGTTTTACTATTTTTTACAGAGATCGCGATACATTGCTGCACCAGTTTGCCCATAACGACCGGCTCGCGCGTATATACCACGCATATGACGCGGTACACCGCTGCGTCCACGAACCCTTTTCGTTATCACAGCCCGACGCTTTGCTAAACGCTGCAAGATATGTCCTCGCAGTGCTAGATGGTGAACCACCCCCTGGAGTCTCTATGTTGTATCCTTTTAAACATTAATCACATATCTTACACGTGCATATGTATATTAAAAGATTCTGAAACAGTTAGCTTATAGCCAACATTAAAACACCCAATGTCCTAATAAGCATTATATCGTCCACACGGATCATATAATGTTGTACTGAATTTCATAATAACACTCAAATTCCTTCAGATACAGCCATATTCTTACTGCTCGATGAGCGATGCATAGTATCTGTATAAATTAAAAAAAAGAACAGTAATTCACGCGCGCTTCACTATCTAGAACGTAAACAAAATATGTTATTCGAATACCCGCCATTTTTCTTTCATATTTTTATTGTTTTCCTTACGAAAAAAAGAGCGATTACCTTCCAACATTAAGTAACATATTAAAGTGAATTTTAATAATTGCACTATCATCATTTATTGTAATTGTAATGAATATTTTATATATTCATTACAATTACAATAAATGAGTCTTTCATCAATACTTAGTTTGCTTATACTCAGTAATGGATGATGTTAGGTTACTAGGAGTGGCTGTTTTAATGTTAGCACTAAGCTAACCGTTTCAGAATATTTTATAGGTGATTTAATCATGGGTGTAGATAAAGTCTTGTATACAACTATTGATAATTAGGTATTAAAACTGAATACCCCTTATTATACAGCAGTTGCATAAATTACTATAAAATAAATTAGGTTTAAAACTCAGACGTCTTCGTACTAGTTGTTTAATAGAAATATTAATTCGTGAGGAAGGTTTAGGTGTATAATTTGTAAGGGTATAAATATGACGATAATTATTGAAAATTTTGAATAATCTCAAGACGCCTGGGTGCGCTGCAAATAAAGATGAAGGGGTGACGTGTGAGGTCGGCTAGTCGTAGAAGGAATAAAATAATAATAAAGTAGATAGCATAATAGAAGGAATAGGAAGATTGTTTTATGAAGTGGTAGTGGTTACACTTTATTACTATAATTACATAACCAGCTTCACTAAGATGTTCGATGTGCACTAATTGAAATTAAAAGCATGTTATATTGTTCACGTTATGTTCTATGTCACTTACTTCATTTACACAATAAATACTTAATTGATCTTCAGTTGTTTATACTTATGTATGGCAAAACAAGCAAAGGTTCTGAATGCCAACATATTGGCGCGGCAGATGCTGGATAAAATACTGGGTCTTCAAGTGCCACAAAAATTCCAGGTAAAATTAAATTTGATTATTTTTCAAGCTGCCTTCCTTTCCCTTTTTTCAAATACTAGTATTTGAAATACAAAATACCTATTTTCATTTTGTATTTAAATACTTTTGTTTTAAAACCATTTTGTATTTTATTTGAAATACCTTTAAAGACATATTTTGTATTTGCAAAATGCAAAATACATTTTGACAACAATAAATTTTGTCATCAAATAAATGAATGTGGTAAACTATTCTCACTATGGCAATACTGAAATGAATAGTAATAAATGTCCGTTAATTTAATATTTTTAATCCATCTATAATAGCTTGATGCAGATATCAGCTAATAGAAAATCCGATGATATCTGTTAACCAGCTTCTATGGTGCTTTCGTTTGACAACACAAGTGATCTTGTGTTTTTCGTACGTACAAATATAGTAGTGGAACCAGTGATGGACAAGGAACAAACAAAATTTAGAATCAGGACTAATATCAGTGTTTAATTTATTTTCATAATTACTTTGACATAATTATAAGTTATTGGGCCCCCTAATTCTGTTCAATTGGAGGCGTCCATTAATTACGTGAATAATATTTAATTGGTATATGACATAAAATGAACGTGATTGTGTCAAAAAACGTAATAAAATAAAGGCAAATTCTCTTAAACCCATAAAAGTATTTTATTAAAATACGTATTCTGCATTTAGTATTTTAAATACAAATTGTAAAACTATTTTGCATTTTGTATTTAAAATAAAAAATACAGTTTATTTTAAATAGTATTTGGATACTTTTTATAAACTATTTTGCACATCTCTGCTAAATTTAATACTAAAATGGTGGTTCAAAGTTCTGCTTTCCGAACTGGTAAAAGCTTCAGACAAGCCCACTGACCATCCATTTTGTAACGTGTCAAAAGTACTGAAATTTGCATTCCGAAGATTTTATTTAGGAATATTTATAAACGCCATCTATTTTCTTTTTATGGTAACTGTTTAAAGTGTCTAAATTTGTTGTAACGTTTTAGTACAGATATCCTTGTGTAGATGGCGATGTACTAAATTATTATTCCTTTAACTAGCTTCGCTGAGATGATTAACTATAATATTGATACTATACATCTATATCTATACTATTATATAAAGAGGAAAGATTTGATTGTTTGTATATTTGTATGTTTGTTTGTTTGTTGCGAATAGGCTCTAAAAGTACTGAACCGATTTTGGAAATTCTTTCACTGATAGAAAGCTACATCCTTTCCGGGTAACATAGGCTATGTGGTGTTGCCATAAATATTCTAATTAAAAAGATATGGCCATTTACGTGCCATAAGGTGGCCATTTTGTAAATTGAAGGGTTTCTCAGGAACTACTAATCCGATTTTAATTATTTTTTTTCACAGATAGAAAACTACACTTTTCGTGAGTGACAAATGTGATTTGGTGTTGCCATATACATTTTTTAATTAATAGAATATGGCGATTTTGTCGTAACTAACCCGATTTTAAAAATTCTTTCGCTAATAGAAAACTGTACTTTTCGTTAGTGACAAAAGTGATTTAATGTTGCCATAAACACTTTATTAATTAATAGAACACGGCCGTTTTGTTACTACTAATCCGATATTAAAAATTCTTTCATTGAGGAAGTCTATGGTATTTCTGTTTCTCTTCCTCTTATATACTATCATTCTCTCTCATCCTGTCTCTTTTTTCTCTCTTTAATATTTATCTTCATCTCTGTTCAGAATGGTCAGTCTCTGTTCGGTTTCTTTCTTTCGGTAATATAATATCTCTCTCCTTTATTTTTATTTATGTACATATATTCTTAATTTAACATATACTTTAACGTAGACGAAGTCACTTTTTTATATTTTAACCACTCATCTCATCTTTTGGATTCTACTGGTTATTACGGTGAAATAAAGAACAGTTTAAATTTAAAATCTTACATTATAAATGGTCGAATTTTCATCCTTGTACGTTTCCATCAATAACAATTCATCATAAATTGACAAATTACATTTCTTAGTAAGTTTTAAGCTTATTAACTTTTAATTACATACTAAAGTTTACACTGATATAATAAATATCAGGAAGGAGTAGAGCTGCTAATGCTGAAAAGCGGCGTGAGCAACCATGGTGTAAGTAATGACGAGGAAGCGTGCCCCCTGTGCTGGCGCTGTCGCCGTCACGCGCCTCCGCTTGCCGCGCAGTGTCCCCGCTGCAGGCACCACCTGGCTCACTCGTTAGCTACACATGGTAAGCAATATGTAATAACTGCACTTTCAAAACCATGTCTAGCCGCAACCCAAAATAAGCTAACGTGGATATAAATCCATCTTCGTGGCGGGAAGTTTGAATGTAATAAGCATACGGGCAGTTTGTTTTGCAATGCAATGCGTATACTTATAGTACTGTATAGCTTACTCAAACCTCTTCTCCACCTTACTAATACGAGCGCTTCCAAGAGTGTTCTCCGAGAAAAAGACCTGTACGCAGTTGTGTAAGATACAACAAACGAACGATCCCTACATATAACACAACTTTTTACGAAATTTCTTTTACTGTTGTCGCAGCCTGACTTAGGAACACACTTCCAAAAAAATATTTATAAGGATAACCCGACCACCTCAACCTTTAAATTCAGATTGAAGGAACACTTTATTTCTCTCTAATATTATACTATGTATATAAATTGTTATACAGTTATATATGTAAGGTTTTATATAGGTATGTATTTTTGTATACTGTTTGTAGTATATTGTACTAAAACTGTGCACCGCTTTTTCTAATAATCCTCTCCTATATCCAGGGCTTACTGGAAGAGATAAGCAATCCTTTGTACACTAGTTCTCATATCTACCAATTTTGTAGTGTAGTTTAAGGTCCAAGAATAATATTATGAAAAATCAGTTAATTAATATAAACTTCCCTTGATAGTTATAAGATTATATAGTTGATAGTTATAGATACTTATTAATTTATTGAAAATAATGGACAACACCTGAGAAATATGTTAAATCACAAAATGTTGTAAACTTGAAACCTTGTATATGTTTTGAATCTCACTAGTTTTCTAATTCAAATAAAGTGCAATATAACAAAAAGTATAAATGTTTTAATTTATATAATGTAAATTCATTATATTTATACCACCATAACACCGCACCTTACGAAGAGGTGGTTATATTCATCAGAAAGTAAATTCTAAAGTATTTTTACAGAAGTACTCCCACTGGTCCAGTTCGAGCCTGCAGAAGGCATCACACATGCGGAGGCCATGGACTTGATAGAGCGTGTGCAGATACCTGAAATGGATAAAGCTCATGCACAGGCGGAAGAGAATATACTTCGAATAGACCACGACATCGATTATTCTGACCCATTCCTGGATAAATTTGACGAAGTACGTATTGTTTATCTTCTGTATCTAATATATACAAGTCCTGGCTTTGCACGGGTGTAATTTATCTCATACAATACTTATCTTTATCAACTAATTTCTATATATTGTTGCTAAATATAAATATTCGGGTGCTAACGGTAGTAAACGTATTTTATTATTATCCCGCAGTAACTCTGAATTTTTCGGGAATAAAAAGTAGTCTGTGTTAATCGAAGTTAAGCATCTGTGCGCCAAATTTCATACAAACCCTGAAGGGACTTTGGCGTGATTGAGTAATAATCCAAATATACAAACTCGCATTTATAATATTTGTATTATTTAAAGTAACTGATTTTTTATCTTATCAACTCACAAATGAAACATACATATAGCTATTATTATAATATACATTTACAAAAATAAAGTTTGACTTGTAGTAACAAATATTTTATATTGCTCTATTCACCTATCATCTTGAAATTGACACACACATTTGTTATGAAAATAAATAAGCATTAATTTCAACTTTATATTTTGGGTACAAACTAAATATATTTTTAAAAAGTTACAATTTTACTAGGAAGACGAAGGAGTGGTGGTATGCAGTCGTTTAGCACTACTGCGGCTAAGTCCTGTAAGCATTGTGGTGGTGGAGCGACCACCATTACCACCAGTCTACTACCGCAACATGTTACCCGAGCTACCTATTACTTCTTGTTCATCTTGTCGTAATGTAAGTTGAAGATTTTTAAAAATAATCAAAAATGTACGTCATAGTCAAAATTATGTACTTTGTAATAAAGCTCGTAAAATATAAACACAAGTATATTCTCAATGATGAACTTGATTATATTTTGCATTGAATTTTAAAATAATTTTCAATAGTTTGCATACTGTACATAAATAACATCATAATGATGGAATGTTGTCACTAAACTAATATATTTATATACTCATATTGTATGTAGATTAAGTTTTTCGTTGAATGAGTCACTTACATAGTGCAGTAGGGGAACCCTAAGAATTATTTCATGAAACCATCAATTTCCCATCATAAAACCAATGTTGTACCCATTGAGTAGCGACAGTAGCTCAATGGAGCGTTGGACTTACAATAATAAGGTCGTAGGTTCAAATCCCGGTCATTGTACTACTGACGTGAACCCACTCTTAACACAAGCATTTAGTTTAATTGGAGGGGTTAAGAATAATATTTAGAAGTATGTAGTTTATAATCCAAACAGCTAGTAATCTTTAAAAAAAACGAAACAATATTGATATAATTTCAAGTTAATGTATTTGTCAGAACAGCATTGCTGCAATCGATATATCGAACCTATTGTCAGGGACAGGGCTTTATAATTCATGAACAATACAATCCACGTCATAGGTTACTAGAAAACAATAACACAACTGGAATTTCACATTAAATTAAATTAAATGTTTGTATGTAATGTAAATAAGTTAAAGTATACATTTTAGGTCTAGGTATCTCTGTAGTTTTTTTGCCCTTGATATAAAAATGGTTTCAAATAACAGTTCCTACAATTTTTTAATCTATGAGTCATTTGGAAAATTGACCCTAGTTTTTAAATTTTTATTTTTATTACTCATTGTTATAAATTGCAAAAAAAGGGGAAAATAGTAAAGTCTTCTGAACAACACTTTGGCTAATGACATGTAGGAAGTAGTTTATTTGATACATGTATTTAATTTCTATAGTCAAAAAATGTTTCTAGTGTAAACATTTCAATCTTTAAAACAACTACTTATCACCCATAAACTTTTATAATTGAACAGAAACTGGAAATGATCCACGTCACGTGACTTTTCTGAAAAAAATTTTTTTTCTGTAATTTAAACTGGTTTATCGAATTATTTCAAGGAATAAGTTGGTTCTGGATTGCAAAGCTCAAGTACTGACTGACTTACGAGTGGATTATTATTGCTTCTGTATTATCTTTATATGTTTGAACTTCGCAAATTGTAAACATTTAATAAAAATATTTTTTTGTAATGTAATTTTATTGTAAATATATTCATAGTTATTCTACATGGAGGATTACGAAATACAAATGGTAACGAAGGGATATTGCGGCTTCTGCAGACACCCGGCTGACAGCAACAAGACCGAAGATGATAGAGATTCCCTGGTCAATGATTCCGGCTCCTCTACACCAAGGAGTCCAAGTACTGGACAGGATACTTGGCGGTAGTAATTAAATAAAGATAGTACAATGCTGCAAACTGTAACTTGACCTACATGCAGCATGCAGCAAGAATGCATATTCTTAAATAATACTTATTTTAAGTTTAGATGTAAAATGTAATTTAATTACATAAAATAAATAAAGTATATATAAGTGATTGTTAACGCCTTAGAAACATGATTTTTTACATGAATTTCTTACACTATAACTACACAATTTTAAGTTATTTTTGAAACATATTTTTATAGTTGAATTTTATGGTGCTACAAGTAAATAACCCCCGATGTGAATTTATACCAATATACATAGTCTTTCCATAAATATTGTTACAAAGAAAGAAAAAAAATATTGCACGTAACATTTATTACTATTAAAGTATGTTAGTTTAATACATTAATATAAAACCATTAAAGATATATAAAGCTTTTTCGAAGTGGTCTCCATTGGCTGCAATACAGTCCTTTAAACGTTGAGGCCAGTTATTAATAGAAGCACGCACTCTTTCCCTGGGAAAATTCCTCACTGGCAATCATATGGATCTCTAATACTAACCATAAATCATTATCCAGCGGATTAAGATCGGGACTAGATGACGGCCAGTCTTCAGCTCTGATAAAGTCCGAATTGTTGGAGTCTTGCAGAAATGACCATTCTTGATTTTTGAACATGGTGTTGTTAATGGGCTTAACTACCTTCTCAAGATTGGTACCTTGATACACTCGTGCTGATGTTTTAATACCTTTTTCACAAAAATATGGCTCAGTCACTTCTTCATAGCTAACACCCCACCAAACCATCACTGAAGTCGGATAATGCCCACGTTGTACTCCGTTGACTAATTGGAAAGCTTCCTTAGAGCTTTAAGCATAAATACGGTCATTTTGTTTGTTAAAAAATTGCTCAATTGTAAAAATTTTCTCATCCGTAAACAAAGTTTTTCTGTCGCCTCTCTTTGTGTACCGCTTAAGTAATTATTTCGTTATTTTACCACCCTATTCTTTTTTTAAATTATCAGTTAAGAAATGACCAGTACGTCTCTTATAGGCTGCAAGTTCTAAGTCTATCTTCATCTCCCGAGATAAAATCTTTTGCTTTCGGACAGGATTTCTTCGATTTCTTTTCCCATTAGTTTTGGTGTCACAGACAGAGGAGGTTTCATTCCAAAATATTAGTCAAATGTTTGTGTACCTATCAATAGCCCGGTACACAAACATTTGACTAATACCAAGCGTATGGAGAGTTTTAAAAATTGTACTTGGCTCTATACCTACTTTGTGTAATGCAGTTACAGCGATTCGGTTCCCTTTATCACCCCTCTTAATTTTAATATCACAAAGTATTTTACAATATCTTGGCGCGAAAATGAGAAAACGCAATGAAGAATCATATAAAAATGACAGATTCCAAATTCAAATGTAATATTTTGTTTATTTTTAATTGTAACAGTATTTATGGCCAGACTATGTAATAAATATGAAAGTGTGTCCTTTGGTTCGTTTCGTTTACGGTATAACGTGGCGGCAGACAGATGTGTATTTTGTATTAGATTTCTACGAGATAAAAAGAAATAAATTAAACGTGATAGTTTAACATATCAAATTAATATTTCGTTGCTTGAATACAACCTAGTATGGCCTATTTCATATGGCTGGCTTCGCGTTAAATTTGAAAGTGCTAATCTCAGGAAGTATTTAGTGTTGGATAACCTCGATAGCGTTTTTCGAGAAGGGCTATATAACATCACTATATTATAGCTACGGCAACAATCAATGAACAATGTCGCAAAGAGTGAGCGTGTAGAGTACGAAATTCCACGCGTTCGGCTAGTTAGGTACTTAAAACATCTTAAATAATTATGGAAATTTTAGTCGTCACAACAATTTTCATTTAATATGACAATTTCTTTGTACACGTAGCGCATAAGTAATAAGATCACTCCATTATTAATTTCCGCAAAGGTACACCTGCCTGGTTTGCGAGCGTGGCGTTATTCATTATTCATTGTTTCGGTCAAGGATTTCGTGATAGGGGCTTAAGCAGGGGGTAAAAACCACAAGTACGATGTATTAAGGGATAAATCATGTCACTGTGTTCGTCTTCACCTGTATTGGTGCCTAATAATACAACAAAAATTCTATTCTGATTTTATAAATCTGTTGATTTTGTTTGTTTGGTTGAATTATTAGTTCGAATTGAAAAATTATTTCGATGTTGAATAATCCATTTATTGAGGAGACATATTATATTATACTAAGCGCCATATGGGCAGAGCATCATTTGCAAGATCTTATGATGTTATGAGTATTATAAGTAGAAAAAAACAACTTTCGGGTAAGGTCAGACAAGAGAAAATGAAAATTTTCATATAAATTTTTTTTACTTAATCATTTTTTATAAAATTAATAATATGGCATCATTACACAATCTTTTGACTTGAGTCACGAAAATTATAATTTCAAAAGTTATAGCTGTTTGTGTTGATCCAGTTCCAACCTTGCGGTAACCATCATAAGTCCTTGGAGATTCATTTAAAATCAATCGGACAAAAAAAATAATTTTATAAATAGATAATCTTGTGCCTGATCGATTTTTTATTTATTTGTTTTTATTTATTCGTCCTGATTAAAATATTAAATTTAAAAATAATGTTATTACAAAATTATACATTAGAAATTATAACCGAATTTTAATAAAAAGATTCTAAAACATTTCTTGACTATGACTTAAAAAAATTAAAGAGTTTAATTAAAACATTTTAAAGATGTACACCTATTTATATTCACGCGATTTTTATCCAATCGGGTTTTATGTTTATATACTTATTATCTTGGAATTCATCCATAAATTACGTAACACGTCTAAGGAAGTATGACTTTTTGTGACTAGGGATGGGGGGAGAATCATAGACTTGGTAACGTCACATGATATAATTTAAAATATTATAATTATAAATGTTGTTTAACTTAGAAGTGATTTTTCGATATTTAACCTTTAAAAGGGGGAGGGGTCAAACAATGTTTGAGAAACGCAAAAAAATATTCATCTATTGATATGAAATTCAGCTTAAAAACTTCTTTTCATACATATTTCAGATTTTGTCAAATTTCCTGTCGTATGGGTAAAATAAAAAAAATCAACTTTATCTCAGCAAAAACTAGCAGCAGGTTGGCTAATGGCTAGGATAAAATATTTGGAAAATAGTATTTTTCAAGAGATATTTTTATTTATGTACACGACAATATGTCGACAGATGGCCCTGATAGTTGGTAGGCCAATATGTCGACAGCTGCAGTGTATCTCCGTAAACACAGAAATGCAAGTAATTTTGAATTATGTAATTGAAGTACATTATAGACACTTGTAATAGTTTTTTCTTAGTGTAAAATATATGGGACTATTACGGAAGGATTTCGAAATATACCCGTAAGATACATAAACGTATAACGTAGAAAATAACGTTGCTAATAAGGATTAAATTGTAATGAAATTTTTATCATTTTATTTTTGAATTCGATGTGAATTTGGTCGTGTGTCCCTTTTTTTTAAAATTATATTCTATATCATCTTATATTCATAAAAATATAAAATGATGGACATTTTAAATAATTTTAATGTCTCAACTTGTATAATTTTCTATCAATAAAAGAATTGAAATTGGTCTAATGCAACTGGAGGTAATTAATGTTTTACATACTTTACCTCAATATATTTGCGTAGATATAGCACAAATATTAATTGTAAATAATAATGTAAGCGAGTGAAAATGTTTATAATGTTTTCAATTCATTTTTTATAATTTAATGTGACATTTTGTGATAAAACCACCGTCCTAAGTAATGTTAATAAATAATTAGTAAAATATTCCATGTGTTTGTTATTTACCCAATGGCATAACTGTAGAATTATAAACTAGTCGACCAGCCCAGGCTTTGCTCGGGGGATTTTTATCACGAATATTTATGTTTAACTAGCTTTTACCCGCAACTTCGTTTGCGATATTCAGGTAGTTATTATAGCCTACAGTAGATCGTCTGTAGAGATATTTAATGATTTTATGAGGTAGTCATACTAACATTGCACACCACCACCGTTTTCCTCCTTAAGGGATGATTTTCGAAAAAAAATTACACGTCGAATTTCATTTGTATAAATTCAAAAACGGTAAAGTTGTATACTAATTTTGCACCCCCGTTTTACCTCTTACCTTAGGGAGTGAATTTTCAAAAATCCTTTCTTAGTGCTCCCCTATTTTATAAAAGCATCCCCTGTGCAAAATTTCAAGCTTCTAACAGTTTAGGCCCTGCGTTGATATGTCAGTCAGTCAGCTTCTCCTTTTACATATATATAGATTTTAAGTATTTCTCTATACGTATATTACAAACTCGAACACAAACTTTCAACCCCTTCAAGTCCCTTTTTGTAATAAGACATAGCCTAATTTCATCAAAATCGGTTCAATGGTTTAAGCTTGAAAACGTAACAGAGTAATCAGACAGAGTAACTTTCGCATTTATAATAATATATATAAACTAGGTGACCCGGCAAACGTTGTTTTGGGTGGGCCATCCTTAACACTTTGGGGGATGAAAAATAGATAGTAGCCGATTCTCAGAACTGCCTACTGAATATGCATATAAAATTTGATAAAAATCGGTCGAGCCGTTTCGGAGGAGTATGGTAACTAAAAATAGGTAGGTAAAGGTAAATAAAAATAAAAATATGTTTGGAAAACCACATAAGATTCTTAAAGTAGTTCTAAAAAGACTATGTTCGTTAAATTCGACAAGTGGTTGTCACTTTGTACCAGGAAACGAAAGTTGAAAGTATTAACAGCTACTTCACTCGTGGTACATTTGCATACAGCTTGCGTCCACGTAACAAATTATATCTTACCGTACCGTAGTAGTGACGCTCAGAAAGAACCTAATCGATTACTGTTTTAACTTCAAACGAAACTTAACAATATTTTTGATACACATAGTTTTTATTCAACGACATATATACTGGAAATTTGTTGGCCATAAACAAATATTGTTTTAGAATTGTATGCAGTCTCAAAATAATACTAAGAAATAAACAAAGTAACAAGTGAGAACTATTTTAACCGGAGCAGACACTAGTTTTATCCTCGTTAATTTATAGATTTGGCTAGGAAAAGTGTATAAAAAATATTTTTTTATGTGTATGAGAGATATAACTCCTAATTTTATAAACCGATTCAGATGATTATTATTTTATTCGAACATACCAGGGAACTTAAAATCAAGTAGAAAACGGTTTTATTTTTAAAAAATATAAGTATTAATTTAAATCTATCGTACCACTTATATACAGACTCTCTTTGATCTTTCTCGTATTACTATATCATACACATACACAATTTGGAGGCTGTATCCATTACACATACATTATCCCCCTGTAACGTGTCATAGGCGTTAATGGGTCAATATTGACCCATTAACTACTTTATGCACTTAGAAGATATTCTTTAGATTTAAGATGTCGGAAATATTATGATTTATTGAATAATAATATTTCCGAGGTCAAAATATGATATTTAACATCGATACCTATTCGATATTCGACAAACAAGATTATCGATACACAGCAGGTGATGAGTCCGACTGTTCGTTTTTGGCGAATCAGAGGCGGGCAGGTGCGGGCGAGCAGGTGTCGCCGCGATCTCGGCCGATATCGATATACAGGTTGTGTCGATCGATAAACTGCTTGTTGGAAATACAAGTAGAAATCACAATCAGAACCACTGCTTGTTTTAGGACGCATAACACTAGTTACTAGTACTTGTCAATGTTTTATTCACCTTGGCATGAGACAACAAATTAAACAAAATTTAGCCTGTTTTGATAAATGACTGAATGAATGAATAAACAAAAACTTTTTCAAAAAAACAAACTCATCAACTGTATAATATAGATATAAAAGTTGCTATTATTTAGTGTTAATATTCTGTTGTAACATTGTTAGATGTCATTATTTGAATTTTTGCTCTAATATATAGTTATATACGTAACCTTTAGATTCATTTATATTATTTTAATTAAATCTGTAGAACTGTTTAAAAAGAATAAGCTATACTAATATAACATATATTTGAAGAGTTTGTTTGTTTGAGCACGCTAATCACCGGAACTACTTGTTAGATTATAAAAATTCTTTCAGTGTTAGATAGTCCAATAATCGAGGAAGGCTATAGGCCGTATATCATCATGCTACAACCAATACAATCGACTAGTAAATACTATAAAACTACTAGTAAATAAAATTGTTAAAATTTGACCTTTTATACTACTAAGTAGTACTGTATACTGTTAAAGATAGATTGTTTAGTATACACGCTGACTAACAGTATTATGGCTAGATTCTAGTCATAAATCGTCATCAATCATCCTATATTACTTGCGAACGTTATACTTTCGTCACAGATAAATAACAATAAAAATGATTTCTGTCATGGTGGTGTACTTGGTTACCTCTTACCAACTATAAAATACTCAAATCATAACTAACAATACATAATTAGAAAATTCTATAACATTAAGGTTTAACATTTTGTCTAACGCCAATTAATATAACTGCTTATTATAATTACACATAGATATGTATAAATATTTATTGATGTTTATTTATTTGAGGATGAAATAAAAGATTGATTTAAACACATCCTGTTAAGTATACGCATGACTCGTGCGCTACTTTGTTAACGTGCGCGAGATAGGGTAGGACAGATGCGTCCCGACATATGCGCCTACGCCTCCGGCGGGACCGCTTAGATAGATCCACATGAAGGAGGCGACCCCTATGAGGCCATATTTGGTGTAAAATCTAGTATTTATATCAAAAATTAATTTAAAAAAATCGTCATAAAAATCTTAATCCGTATTGTCGAAACTCTTTCTCATTATTAAAGCTTTATAGAATTCGAATAAACGATGAAGAATAAAAATTGAATATATGATGAATTGAAAATCACTGCAAATGTTGTTTCCTGCAGTATACGAAAAGACGTTAAAAATATTGTACATTTAACATTCATCATCATCATCACAACCCATTAATGGCCCACTGCTGAACCGGGTCTCCTCTTCAGAAGGAGGTGGTTAGGCCATAGTCCACCACGCTGGCCCCGTGCGGGTTGGCAGACTTCACACACCTTTGAGAACTGCAGAATTCTTAGGAGTGCAGGTTTCCTCACGATGTTTTCCTTCACCGTTAAAGCAAGTGATATTTAATCGCTTAAAACACACATAACTCAGAAAAGTCAGAGGTGTGTGACCAGGATCAAACTCGCAAGACATCAATGTCTTAACCACTAGGCCATCACCGCTTATACATACATACAAATTTAACATTAATACCCTATGAAATAAAATCGATATTATTGTAAATTGACATGGAGTTGTGGTATCATAATTCACATTGTGATTAAGGCTAATTGTTGTAATTTCTGCTGTTATGAAGCTGTAGTTGTTAATTGTTTAGGACTTTGTAATTGCGATTGACTAGTCGTAGGATCACCTGATAGTAAGCGGAGAATATTTTTATGCAGCCTACCTATATGGGCAAGCTCTTCCAGCGGCCCCTAAGGGGCACAAGTGAAATAAAGTAAAACAAAGAACTTACTTAATTTTTAATCATTATCTATTTAAATAATTTACCTCAAGTTTAACGTGAAGAAGGTAAAAATGGTATGCGTATATTCGTATTAAAAAAAACACTTTTGTTCTATGATTTCAGTATTGAAGGTATTACTATATTACAATAGCCAAGATGTCTTTTTTTTTTTTGTTGTATATTGTATTTTTTTTTAAATCTTATACTTTAGCGTAGCAATTGATATTTAAAAACAATTTGAATACTTTCTTGTAAACTTCTCTTGTTATCTGTACCTACAATTATTAGAATAACAGGCCTAAAAGATATTAAGAAGGTATAGTATGTTAAATATAATATATATAGGTATAATATAGCCGGTATGGTAAATATATATATATGTATATATAACTTCTAATAAGGGCTCATAATAAATACCCTGTAGTAACTCGGTATTGTTATAAATTAAATCGAGGCGATGACGGGTCACCTCAGTAGTGTACATATATAACAATAATCTAATTATACAATAAATTATACCATTATTATAATATATAAGTATACCATGAAATCAAAACTAAAATAGCGATACATTTCGTTCGTATGTTCCTATTTGAAAACAAAAACCAAAAATAATACTCTTTTTTGAAGCAAAATGTAAATGATGATTGGTCTGACATATGCAAAATGATTTATTAAAATTCAACATGTTACTCTATATAGCGGATAGTGCATTCAATCAATCCATCAAACTTTCAGTTTTATTAAATAAGTGCAGATAAAGCTTTTAAAAAAATTTCCAAATGTAAAATTGCAAAATGTACGTGATAAAATTGACCCGACTGAATAAAATTCACCGGGGTGGGTTGACTAGTTAATTAATACAACCCAATATATAGCTCTATATATAAGTGCAATCAAACAAACAAACCTTCCAGTTTTATTATGTAACTGCAAATTAAGTTCGTTGAATTTTTTTGTTAAATGGAATTGAAACCACGCAACTTTAGAGGCATTTCAACTTATGTCGTTAAAACCTTTGAGGAAACCAAAAAACTGCGGCTCAGGTAGAAGCATTTGCTTGTGCTCATTTTTTAATAGGAGCGTGTCTTGCAGCTGTCCCTAATAACAATGTGTTTCGGCCTAAATGTATCCGAGCGCACGCGGCACGCAGTAATCTTATTGCTTTTGAATTTACGGACAGCTGCTCGCCTATCACTATTTAAATAATTTTGAGGTGATCTGCCTTCGACGCGTTAAGCAACACCTACACTAGCTACGGCAAGAAACTTTCAAAGTTCCAAACGAATCAAAACTCTTTATAAACATCAGCTTGATAATATTTGGCTTAAATTATTTGAGGTTAAAGTCGATTCAAAAAATTGAACTTCCAAAGAAACTTAATTGAGATTGAGTATCTTGGGCACACACCCCTAACTTTTCTGAGTTATGTGTGTTTTAAGCAATTAAATATCACTTGCTTTAACGGTGAAGGAAGAACATCATGAGGAAACCTTCACTCCTGAGAGTACTCCATGTTCTCAAAGGTGCGTGAAGTCTGCCAACCACTGCCACTGTCAGCGTGCTGGACTACGGCTTAATCCCTCCTCACTCTGAGGAGGAGACCCGGCTCAGTGGTCCATTAAAAGGATGATGGTGATTTGGTATCACGAAAATTGTATTTCGAGTTTGCAGAAGTATATATTTTCATAGGACGAGTATACATTTACTTGTGTAACAAAATAATACGTGGTACTTTTGGATTAAGATCCTTGTGCATTGTAGTTAAAGATTGAATCTACTTTTCAAACGATGATGGAAGCTCAATATTCAGTATCTGGTATAATGTGAATTTAAGCCGTTAAGCCACTGCGAGCCACTTTTTAATCACTAGTTACGTAGTATGTAATGTATGTGTATGGGAAAAGAGATTGAGGCCCCTTTTTGTTTTTGAGGTTTCATCAAAGTACTGAAAGAGTTCAAGAATTGTGAGTAAAAATCGTAAGGTCTGAAAATTTTTCAAGTGATCAATATTTTAGGAGACTTGATCAAGGGGGCAAAAATTAACAAATAGACTAAAAACAAGTCTCAATGTGATCAGACTATTTCGTAGCTTTTTGTACGCTTCTCTATTTATATCACGCTGTTTTATATCTTTGTTGCTAATTTGAACTTAATTATATCTGAATCGGATTTGCAAAAAGTGTGTATTCAATATGAAATCTTCGTAACGATTAAGAAATTTCAATACTTATTTAAAAGATAAAAGGGGATCTTTAATGATGATTTAACTATTGGGTTAGGAAGTTGTTTCACAATTTGGCTGTCCCCTATATGTTTAGTCAGGCTCTATCTTACTAAAAGATCTTCCTACTTATAGACCACTTTGATCACTAAGAATGTTGCATTTTGGAAAAATATATAAATCTATATTAAATATATATTAGTGCACTAATATATATTTGTGAGATTTAATATATTTATACTTGTATGTGTATAAAAAATAAATAAAAATAAATCCTGTTTTTACAATTATGGTTTGTGCATAAGCATAGTCTAACAAGGTCGCGCCTTTATACTTACTACCAATATTGAAAATAATTCGGCCAAGTGCGAGTGTGGAACAAATGCACTCAGGGTTCCGTACAATTTAAATAACTAACGCTATCAAATTTTATTTTGATATTTATTATTTGTCCTAATATGAACAAAAGTAGTATATAGGGGCGTTTAGTCCCGATATTAGTAATGCGTATTTCAATTGACATAATTATTTTTAAAAAGAATATAAGAAAATATGATAAATCATTTTTAACAAAAAAAATTAACCGACTTCAAACTCAGAAAAATGCAACAAAACAGAACCACTAAATTAATAAAAAGGATATATAATTTTAAGTTTGTTATTTTATTACACGATATAGAAACGTAAACAATATGTTTACGTTTCTATATCGTGTAATGAAACAGTCGTAGTCGACATATAGGTACTTTAATATACAATTTTTTATATTAAAATCTTCATAACAATCGGTTTATTTTAAATCAATGTAGAATGTTTGTGGTATCGGTTGTTATTATGAATAGTGCAGTCCAATTAACGCTCACCTGGCGTCGATATATGATTATGTAGGTAGGTACGATACACGCACAGTCGTGCATCTGTCGTGCATGGATTTCAGAGGAAGCACTCTCCTTGCCTTGTTTTATTATGACTTAAGTTATAGTTTGTTATTTATTTTATTTTACACTTTATCGTACACCAAATGTAAATCTATAAACATTGTTAGTACTAAAAAACTTATGGCTAAACAGCCATTTCTTCCAGGCAACCTATAGATTAGAAAAATTATAATGCAATAGGGTATAGGGTGATAAAATACACATAAATATCTACAACCTAGCATAATCATAACTACATATTATATAATATCCATAAAAAATATTATTAAAAGAGGAAATATAAAATATTTATAAGTAACTTATTTATCTATCTTACAATGAACATCAGAAAGTGCAAATTAATTTGATTTTATATGTAATTAGTAATTACCGTTTAAATTTGACATTCGACAAGTAATTTTATAAAGAAGCGATTGAGAATAATTTAAATAATTTATTAAATAGCTAGCTGACCCGTCCTAGCTTCGCTAAGGTGTATCAAACGACAGCTAAAATAGCTTTTTTCACCGTTTAAATATTTCCTGGACACCCACAAATAATTCAAAACCAAAATTAGCCAAATCGATTCAATCGTTCTCAACTACTAGACTAACGAACAATGTTTATTTATAAAGTTTTACAATAATAAAACCAAAAGGTACCATATGCATATTTGCAGGTACTCTCGATCAAATTATTACAAGTATAAAAGCCTGGGAAAATATGCGGTGTTGTTTGAAACCTTACGTGAAGTGTCACGTAATATCATCAATAAATTGCACTTGCACAAGGTCTTACTTCGGACCACCAATGATGTCCAATTTAGGAGAAAACTATGCCGCTTTAATTAAATTTGGAGAAGCTTTGTTTATCTATCAGAATTAAAAAAAATAGATCCACCTTGATGAAACTAATGAAACTATTTTCGACTTTTTATTCTACTACGTCATAATTCTCTGAATCTATTATTTTATAAAACGTCCAAGGGTCAGTTAGGATCACGAACCGAGGGTTTCATATAAACTTGTTACGGAAATTATTAATTTGTTGTCCGCGTGGATACCAATTGCGAGACAGAGACTTGGCAAACAGAAAGATGAACAAAAGAATACTTTAAGGTTCCTTTTTTTCGGAATCCTAAAAATGGTCATTTTAGGAATAATCTTTACTGATTTATTTTATAAACATTATTACCTACCGGGATAGTCGACCTGCCCTGGCTTCGTTCGGGTGAATTTTATAACGTGTGTTTATGTTTATTTTACATTTTAATTTTCAACATATTTCTCTATATATGACGAACTCCCATATATTTTTTTCAGAATAAAAGGTAACATATACGTACCTGTGTATATATCTATATTATTAAACCTCTGTAGCAGAACTTCCACCAAAAAGTCCAACTCCTGCATGGCTTGTTATTCAATAGAACATAAAATTAAAGAGACTTGAACAAAAACTTATATATACGACTTGATAAGTTGAAGAGAAAACCGTTAGTTCAACAGATCTCGATCGAGAATCGTGATTTTAAAGAAATAATAAACTACGTTATACAGCACGTAGCACAGCTTTTAACAAGAGGATTTGTATTCGTCTTTAATTAAGTTTTTCTGCACTTAAGAGGCGCGTAGACTATGATTTTTTAAACAATTTTCAAACACCATATGACTACTAGTATTAGAGACTTGTAACATTATTTTATTCGTCTATTATATTGACCTTCGCGACTTCGTCCTCGTCATTCTCTGCTCCTTCTGGTAGTAGCGCGATGGTATATAGCCTCTATCCTTCATCGATTAATAAGCTATCCAACACTAAAAGAATCATATTTAGTCTACATACGAGTACCATTACTAATCTCTGCTAAGAGATCTCTTCTTCAAACAATAATTAAATATTGTCAAAACCTTTAGAAACAAAATGCATATATTTAGTTTTAATCAGATAATTCTTTTAAGGCTATTTCGCGTTGCAAAATAATGACGCTTCTTAGCTCACGTCGAAAACTTTCATTCAGAGAGCAAGAAAAGCCATCTTGCACAAGGTACGAATAATATTTTTTCTTCTACTTAAAATCGGCATCAAAAAATTCGCCAAGCTTTCCTATTAAATTCTAAAAGGTTTTCAATAGCACAACACACGATACGATACGATAATATCGAGTTTTTATAAGAATAGAAATAAAACCTAGCCGAGTTATAAATAAAATTTTATACATTTCTTCGCATTTGGCCAAAACGTTTTCAAAACATTCGGGATATGTCAATGAAATTTTTCATTATCGTTTATGGATGCAATAAGCGTTAAAAAATAATATTTTCTAATAATTTAATGTCTGTCCTGGTCTTAAAGATATTTCCATTTGCCTGCACTGTATTTATTAATTGCAAAGAGACCTTTAACGTCAACAACATAGTGATAAAATAGGTCGCAGAAAAAGCAAGGAAAGTGCACTGTCATTTCTCGTACTTTGCGTTGACGTTCTTGATTACAGAAACTCATTTCGAGAGTATCCACCCTTTTTGTGCACTGAGGTTTGTTTTTACATCCGTGTACTCAATCTGAACTAGATCTTAATACCTTGGGTATCAGGAATTTACAGGTTAATGTTTTATGACACCATATTGTTATTGAAGGAAACCTGACAATTGTGTGATAATTTTCATGCGCTATTCCAGAAATTCTGATGTCACATGGCGATAAAATACAATAACCTTTCTTTGTACAAACTTTATAATAGGTTGGGGAAAAAGTCTTTTCGCATTATAGAATGTATGAACTTGTAATAAAATCTCTTTTGCTATACTATTTGTAACTGGCTGGTTTTGGTATCATTAAAAGTTGAAATTTTAAAGAAGATAATTCCAAATTAAAATTAGGAAAATGTTTGATTTTTATTTGTTTTTCGTACTGTGAAGATGAGTGAATCTAATGAAGAAATTCGATGCACTTTAAAGTTTTACTACAAAAAAGGTAAAAATAGAACGCAAGCAACGAAAAAAATTTGCGATGTTTATGGACCTAGAAATTTTATCAATTGTTTAAGCGTTTTCAATCCGGAAGTTTTGATGTCAAATATGCACCTCGCTCTGGTCGCCCTATTACGGATAAAATGGATGCCATTTTCGAAAAAGTGGAGCAAGATCGGTATATCAGTAGTTACGACGTAGCTGAAGAACTGGGAATTGAGCACAAAACAGTTTTGGCGCATTTGAAAAAAACTGGGTACACAAAAAAGCTCGATATTTGGGTACCTAACGAGCTCACTGAAAGAAACCTAATGAACCGTGTACTCATTTGTGATTCTTTATTACGACGTAATGAAACCAAACCATTTTTGAAGAAGCTGATAACAAGTGATGAAAAGTGGATCACGTACGACAAGAACGTACGAAAAACGTCGTGGTCAAAGGCCAGTCAGGCTTCACAGACTGCGGTGAAACCCGGGTTAACTCGCAACAAGGTGATGCTGTGTGTTAGGTGGGGTTGGAAGGGCATTATTCATTATGAGCTGTTACCACCAGGCAGGACCATCGATTCTGAACTCTACTGCGAACAACTGATGAGATTAAAACAAGAAGTTGAGAGAACGCAGCCGGAATTAATCAACAGAAGGGGTGTGGTTTTTCATTATGATAACGCTAGACCTCACACATGTTTAGCCACTCAGCAAAAATTAAGAGAGTTTGGATGGGAGGAGTTAATGCATCCGCCGTATAGTCTTGACCTTGCACCTTCAGAATTCCACCTGTTTCAGTCTCTTCAGAATTCTTTAGGCAGTGTCAGGTTAACATCACGAGAGGACTGCCAAAACTACTTGTCGCAGTTTTTTGATCAGAAGCCCCAAAATTTTTATAGCAATGGGATCATGTCCCTACCTACAAGATGGCAAAAAGTTATCGAACAAAACGGTACCTACATACTTTAGTTAAATGTAAAAAAAAAATATTTAAAAAAATGTTTTGAATTTTCTTAAAAAATGCGAAGAAACTTTTTCCCCAACCTACTATTAACTTGTGTTAGCAACATTTAACGAATATTAATTTATAAAGGCGGTTTATAAATTAATATTCGCGGGTAGTTCATCTTGTCTTAATTCGAGTAAATAATATAGAATTTTCGTAGCAAGGTCGAGCGTTGAATGTGAGAGTTTTTATACCTGTTCCTGGGTGTCAAGCCTAAGCCCCGGCACTGCTCTGCTTCCATCTAGTTTACATGTTAATATTGTCGTTTAAGTGTTACTAGTCTTGGGTAGTTCGCGAACGACCTAGTTCAAAAGAGCGGTTATCCCTTTAGGGGAACTATACGAACTAGCTCGTCGATTATCTCGCTCTTAGTTCTTTTTAGTTTAATTATGTTTTTAAATCGAATTAATTACTACTTACAACTACTTAAGGATGCTTATGTTATATATACAAATAAATGTGTAAAAATTAAAAATAGTGGATTATTTCGAATAAAAAATCGATATATACATATATATTTAAATGGTGATAGAAATATCTACATATTGTTCATAAACATCGATATTTCTAAGATCAATGTTTCACTTTTGAGAATATCGATGTTTTTTTCCTTTATTTTCCTTTGACTTACAAACTAAAAAGAACGCTCTCATTGGTGACCAATTAGACCCAAGACTAAAAAAAGACGATTTTGTACGTTCGTTCGAACTAAAAGAACTAATGAACTAAAACAGCGAACTAGTTCGCCATTGGACAACGAACTAAAAGGAGCGCTCTTTTTGGTGACCGAGGCCCAAGACTAAGTGTTACTGCGCAGTAAAGCTCATATACTCTTAATGCTTGATATTGTCGTATGTAGGTAGTCACTAGCATTGTTTTATGAACGACGAGATGACCCAGTTAACATTGTAACACCTACACATATGCTCTCCCAATTAATATATCCGAAAAATGTAACTATGACGACCGGCAACGGTAGGGTGGTTTAATTTGCGCTTATATACCTATTCTTTTAGAATGAGTGATTACTTGTATTTTTTTAAATATCTAAACTTATTATTTAGATATTTTTTAAATAGCTAGATAGAAATTCGTAAGTACTTTAAACGAAAATAAACAGGACTTTCGGTTTTAACTCGCAATCACTTAATTCTTTCAATTTAATAAAGTGTCGGCATATATTGGTACTAAGAAATGTATTATGAAAGTATGTATGATACATCCTACTAATATTACAAACGCGAAAGTTTGTAAGAATGTATGGATGTATGGATGTTTGTTACTCTTTCACGCAAAAACTACTAAATGGATTTTGATGAAACTTTACAATAATATAGCTTATACATCAGAATAACACATAGGCTATAATTTATAATGATAAAGCGTGCATTATCCAAAATATAGCCGGTGTAACCGCGGGGCGCAGCTAGTATGTTATAATTGAAGTTTAACCTCAAAGGAAATGTATGTGTAAAAACAGAGATGTTTCATCAGCAGCATCAGCATCAGCAGAAACTCTGTGTTCCATAGATCATATTATCGTTCTAATAAACTGCTTATAGAAATTTTATCAATTGTTTCTATTTATTTTAGTCTGCCTACAGAAAACAAAAATAGTAAATATTAGAAAGGATATACAAATTTCCCAGGTGGCGCGGAAATGAACTTTAGCGAATCGAGGGCGCGTTATCTTTTTTGTATTGCTTTTGTATTAAAGTAATTAATACAATTTTAAAATATACACTAGTCGATACGTCCCAGCTTCCCTGGACTAAAAATATTTTTTTAATCCTATTTAAATTATAAAATCCTATATTATAGGTTAATATAATGCAACTGAGTATACCGTATCTTACTTGTGAAACTGAGCAGTAGATTTTTTGTGATGTACATACGAGCTGCCGAACAGACCAACCAACAAAAATTAGAATTATATTGAAATTAAAATGTAAAATTAAATATAAAATTCTTTATTTAAGATTGTTAATAGTAATAGCTAAACATAATTAAGTGTACACGTATAGCTTATAATATTGCATTGTTATCTGAGAAGACAATAACGCCTAAGATACAGGCTCGGCCTAGTTAAGGCGTTAGTGCCAAACCGTATTTATCTTTTTAATGTTGTATAAATCTGTAACCCAGTTGTAAGAGTTTATGTAAAAAAGTTTTTATGTCAAATAAAAATGTATTATTATTATTATTATATTATTATTATTATTATAAAAATACATGTGATAAGATTCACCCGAGAGAAGCCGGGACGGATCTACTAGTACATGTATAAATGAAATAAATAATACATTGCTTTGAGTAGAGTTGGTTATCACTTATCATATTCATCTCATCCGTTCTGATATTCGTAAAATCTGATATTATATAAAAGAAGTTGCATAAAAAAGCTAATTTAAACATCAAAATCATGGTCAAAGTATTAGTTAAATTATATCCTTTAATTAATGTAGTGTTTTTGTATATTAACTATTATTGGAACGCCAATGATGTTACTGCAAATGACAAACGAATTTCGAAAGCACTAATTTAAAAGCAAATTTCCATTCCAGGAAACTTCGCTTTTATTCATGATGAAAACAAAAACAAATTCCATCTCTATTAATTAAACAAACAATAACATATGAAATTCATTTTGGTCAAATTAATAATACTTATGCTTCATTTATATGAATAATTTTATAAACTTTGGCCAGAGCGAAAAGTAATAAGAAATACATACCTAATATAGATACAAAAATAATAGTCAAAAGTAAATGTGTCCTATGCTATTTCTTGAATTTCTAAAAAGTACCTACTATGTTTTTTTCTACCTTTTCCAAAAAAGTAATTACTACATTACTTCAAAGAAAGGTCAATACTAATTTTAAGTCAAGGCACATTAAATGATGTTCCTTTACCGGCATTCGGCATGTGACAAAAAATAACCTTCAATTAGAGCAACATTGGGTGTAAAACTTTATATAATCTAAAAAAGTAAAATTTATCCCGAAGTGTCTCTAGCCTACAAAGCGTCCGTTTGCAATCATCACTAGCGCCCTTATTACAAAAAAAATAAAAAGCGCTTCAACTCAGCAGCCGGAAAAAAACAATGTCGCTTTATCTCTATCTAAGGGTTTGTTGAATATTTACATTGTAAATGCAAATGAACTTTTTTAGAGAAATAGATTTTATTTCGAAAAGAATCTCCATTCTAAGCTGCCGGTGTCCCCGGCGAGTGTCGCTCGGTGCCCCTAAGTCCAAAGCTCCCGTGTGCAATGCACACCCTACACTATACGTAATGCTGCCCCTGCATTTATCTTAGTCATTCAAACGAAAACAAATAGAAATACATACTTAAAACAAGGAGATAAAAAAATATAAATTTTATTAAATCAATAAAGTTTTCACAAATAAAAATTATATACAATACATATTCTATTGTTAGGAGAAAATGTAAATAAGAATGACATGGCTAAGTTAATATCAATATTAAACCAAAATTCCGCCGTGGTATTGAGGAAATCGCGCACTGAAGGTTTCTTTCAATTTGAATTTTTGAAACAGACATTACATTATAACAGACTTTGCTGTCTGAAAAAGAAAAACTGTTGTCATTACACTTACTAATTGCAATAAACTACATAACGGCCGTAACTTAGAAGTTTGATTTTTTGACAGCCGCAAGGGACCGCAGCCTTGATAGTAGTAGATAGATCAGTAAGTAGTTCCTAGGATTCTAAACGTCATATATTCATAATGGCCATCCAATATGCTTGCACACATAATTTGAATTAAACTACATCATTTCAGAATTGTGCTTATATCAAACCAAATTTATGTGAAAGGATGATCAAAGTCTATACAGTAGTCTTTCAGCCAACACCCTGTGCGGGTTGGCACTCACGCACCTTAGAGAACTTTAGGAAACTCTCAGGGGTGCAGGTTTCCTCACGATGTTTTCTTTCTCCGTTAAAGCAAGTGATAATTAATTGCTTAAAACACACGTAACACAGAAAAGTCAGAGGTGTTTGCCCAGGATCAAACTCGGACCTTCCGAGTAAGACATTCAAGTCTTAACCACTGGGCTATGACTGCTTCAATTAAATTACTATACTACTTATAAACGCGAAAGTTTGTAAGAATGTATGAATGTCTGGATGTATGTTTGTTACTCTTTCACGCAAAAAATACTGAATGGATTTTGATAAAACTTTACAATAATATACCTTAAAATCAGAATAACATATAGGCTATAATTTATAATGATATAGTGTGAATTATCCAAAATATAGCGGGCGAAATAATTAATTTTCTCCACTCTTATCACCTATACAAACTAGCCTACACAAAAAAATCATAAAAATCGGTTGGTCGAAGGAGTTCGTGTGACACGAGATTCTTATATATGAGATAAAATTATCTACTGACTATCTTAATTTTTAACTCCAGGAATCGAATAACCTAATACGAATAAAATTGAAGAGGTGCGTATGTCAATGAGGTGGAAATATTAAAAATTGACCACATACTTTAGAGGCTTCAATATCAAATTGCTCGGTATTTTTAATTTAACAATTTTATAAAAATAAAGAGCTGCCAAGAACTAAACATGTACTTAAGTGACTTAATTTTTCGTTTTCTAAAGTTTTTGAGAGCTTTATGTAACAACGTTGGTAATAGTAAAAGTTTTATAAGATTCGATTTTAATCCTTACAATTAAAAAAACCTGAAAGCTTCTATCCAGACTTCCATTATCTACTATGTAAGATAAAATATGAAACACATTATATAATATTAACATATAAAATTGGAACTCTTATTAGTCCGAGAGCTTTGGCCAGCCGTACTTACGGTAAAGAACATACCCATAGATGTTCCATGCCAATAACAATTGGTTATTATGAAAATTAACTGAGGTAGCTTTGTAAGACAAACTTTATACTACAAACTTTTACGTCTTCAAAGAAAAGTGAACCATGCAAAGTGGACTTAAAAGACGTAAACTATCAAAATATTAGGTTATATATTATGATTCTAGTTGAACCACACCATTATTCAATTCTTCTAAATCTATCATATTGATAGATAAACTAATTATAGCTGCACATAGCCTAACTAGAGTAAGAGTTTTTGAGATTTTATATTTTAACATATGTATGTCTCGTCAAGACCCTCTGACTATATTAACTTAGTAAATGGTACATAGGTTTGGGTATGGAACAGGATCGCTTGGGTTTCGGGCTTCGGAACAACTGTTGAGCGCATCTGCGCCTTAACGCACCCTGCCTGCATTCTGTATTATAAGAGCGTGGGCAGCCCGCGAGCGAGAACCATTCCCGTCGGAGCCTCCGAGCGCGAAGCACGCTCGCTCCTGTTACGAGTACCTATCCGCGTCCGACTTCTCTAAGTCGCATCTCGATCGCGAAAATGAAGTGCGTTTATTTATTTTGTGTCCTTTTGTTTACATTTTGGACTGTGCGAGCACGCGAAATTGACTTTAAAAAGGAATTGAAAGCCCTAGCTGATCAAGTTGAACTGCTGAAAAAATCCCACGCTTCTGAAGTTTCCCGTCTGAATAAAGACATACAAGAACTCAAGTAAGTATTTTTTTTAAATTAATCTGCGTTTTTATTTCAGAATATTTGTTTTTGTTTATTTTTCTCTCCTTGTTATACATAGAATCCATATAAAATTATTCTTGTTGGCTCTATATTGGTACAAGCAAACATAATTTTATATTTTCATACATGAAATGTTATTGCGAATGTGTAGGTAATTAAATGCTTTTGCGAAGAAAATTATCATAATTACAATAAATTATTTTGATATTTTGATATAAATGCTAAAATTACCATACTAATAAATGTATTCACTGTATCACTACTACATTTAATTATTCAATATTGGCAATAACATTTGCATAAATTATTTCAAGTTTGTCTAACAATGATTTTGTCAAAAAAGAAAATTATCTTCAGCTTGCTTGTTCATGTTTTAAGAGTTGTTAGAGTTGGAAATTCTTTAACTTTACTTAAAAATGTTTGTTTGAAATTCGGTTGTCCAAATGTATACGGCATACGTATGTATATCCATTTACACATGTAGCGATAAAAGGTTTTCTTTATTCAGGGTGTAAAACAAACCCTCCTAGAGCTTACGTTCTGAAATTTTAACGCCTCACAAGACACAAGAAGATTAGTTGGTCAATAATATACTTTAAAAGTAAATGAATGTCTCGTAAAAATTCAAGAATAGTCTAATCGATTTATGTTTTATTTTATTTTGATGACATACCTACATTGGTAGAAAATACGGAAAAACCCAAAGGGCAGCGAGGGCAGTCAACTAGCATTATGTATGTTACTGTAAAGCCCGTATACTTAATAAATCTTAGGATTAGCATAATAATCTTAAGATTTGCCAACTTGAGATTCATGGTATGCATTACTGAGTTATGTAAAGATATTATAAACAGCAAAACAAACTTCTTATTTAAAAGTTGAATCATTTATTTTTATTTTTTTGGAAATCTTATGTTTCCCTTGAAAATCTTTACAGTAACAAATAGTTAAAAAAAATTTCAAGTATCGTGAAATCTCATCTCACCTACCTACAACCTCAACATCATAATTCAACATTTAACTTCTAAAATCGTATTTAAACTAAATCAAGATATATTGAAAGCTTAAAAAGAGTCTGACAGAATATTTCACAAACAGAAAGACACGTTTATTTGTTAAATTGTCATAACGAGGCAGTAACAAAGAAGTTAAGCCCGCCCCCTTGAATCCGCAAACGTGTTATAATACAAAAATTTAAGATAAGAGGTCTTTGAAGACTAAAGAATAAGTGTCTCTTACCAAGAACCAGGTCATCTGATCGCTGCCATTTTACATTTACTAAGTACCCTCATTGTACTCAGCACTTACTGAAGAAATAAAAAATCGGCCAAGTCCGTTCCGTAAAATTTGAATTAAGGGACAAACTTAACTTTGCCGTCGGAAAACGTAATAAAATATTTTATGCAGTTTTATGGTTTTTAGATTAATATTGCCTTAAAGTGTGTTGAACACATTGCTTCTAACTAAATTTCATGATTCTAGGTCAAAGAAAAGTACCAAATACGTCACGATTTTTAAGCGAAAGTACATTATCTATTAAAAGCTTCCAGATCACCTGGAAACACTATAAAATTTTGATTCTTTGATAAGTAGTATTGTGGAGCGTTTACTCCCGACATTAGTATTTCGCGTTTCAATATAATTAAACGGCTTTCCATGTGCAGCTTATGCTTACAATCCAATACAATATCATTATCTCAACTTTTGTACTACAACTTTCGTATAAAATTGAACGCGCTTGTAAAGTTTACTCATTTGTTACATATATGTTTTAAGGTTATTTCTATTGTTTCATTTTTATTATTATTTTAATTAAATTTACTGTAGTAGGTAGGTATCTAATATAAGATATTCTATAAATTTCTTGTCACTGTTTGATAAAATTAAGAGCCCTTTCAATTACATCATTCAACAGTTAAATATTTCGACGTTTAAAACTTTCGACGACAGATTTGAATTAAATTATAGACAAATGAACATAAAGAAAAAAATAATTATATATAATGGAGTTGACATTTCATAATCGAATCCAGCTAATATAAAAATATATATAAAAAGGGAAATATTCCTTGTTTGAACTATAAACCACAATCTGTAATATTCTGAACGCTTCTAACTAGTTTTCACCACAACCCATTAGCAAGCGATAATGCGTTGGGTATTAATACAAGTGATGTCAGTTTTTTAGGGTTCGTACTTTCAAAAAAAAAAGGAACTGTTATAGAATCTGATTGTCTCCCAAGACGCTTTAAAAAATTACAGATCTAATTCACCAAAATAAAGATTCTATCTCTACTATAGTTATGGTTTTCCCATAAAATTATAGGGTTCTCCACGTTGATCTAGAATCAGGATATTTAGAATGAAGCAAGGTCTTATACCATAAATAAAGGAAAAAAATCTGAAAACCGTAAATTTATAGTTACGAGTACATTAAGAGAAAAATCACTACTTTTGACTATCCGTCACGGCCTTTTTTCTCAGGAACGTAGGTATCAGTTTGCTATTAATATTAAATAATCTCTAGTGCATTGAGTTGCAAAAAAATCAAAGTTCTAAGTTAATAAATAAAAAGATACCACCGTACATACCGCACATTGGACATACCGGTTTTTGAATATCAGGAGGAATGAAGAGTCATTAGGCACTTGCCATTGACCTGGAATAATGAAATTTAGCACGGAAGTACGGTCCTTAGCATGCAACTCGTACTTGGCAGATTTTTCGAGCCTGGTCACATATTGATAATTGGCAGTTACTAAAAAATACAATTTAGATAAGGAGAGCCTAACTGAAATAATCTAAGCAAAATATGTTTAATTAGATTGGCATTACAGTAGCAGCATAGATTAAAAGAAACTATATGAATATTAAATTAAAGTAAATAGTTGAGATTTTGTACACAGTACGGTCAACATCACGGTCATACTTCAATCAGTCTCTAGCATTTGCAACACACATACCTTTTAATTACACTAACTAAAATAATGAGGTATGGACTTTTTTAATATAGTACTGACAAAGCTTTCTGGTGATAAGCGAAAGGATGAATGTTTTTCTTAATAGTAGATAAGGTACAAACGAGCAGATGGTCCACCTGCAAGTAATTGGCCACCAACGCCCATGGACATCGATTGTGACATGGATGCGTTGCATCCTCGAAGATAGAGTGGGAGAGGAAGTAAAGAAAAAAAAAATGCTGCAGTTTCAGCGGATCCTGAGCAAGAGCCCAGAGTACAGATCAGCAGCATTAATGGGATGGGAGAGGGAGGGGCTATATCATTTATGAGATTAAATCATTTTCTTGTTATTAGATTTTGGGGGAATCACGAATAGGTAACATATTCTTATTTTCCTGTTTTCCTGAATTGTTGGTACACTTGCAACATTTTTGAAAAGGAAATATTTTTTCATTTGAATTTGAAAAAATTGATTTTGATTAAAACAATTATTTTAATTTTACAAAACCTTTTTACAAAAATTAACAACACACTATTAAATTATTAAAACTTACTAATGTAATAATAGAAGGGTAAAATTATGATGCAGATATATTATTTTTCAATATTCTTAGGCGGTAGTTTTTTTACTCATCTTCCTCTTGTAAATACTAATCCCAACTTCAGTGAAAATTCTCTGTGTTGAGTCTGTCTACTACTTTATGTCACCTACAAATATTTTTTCGCACGATCTACCAAACTTGGATACTCATATCCGACACAAAACCCGCAGAATATTATAGAGATTAGTAGATTAAATAAAAAAATTATATAACACTTCCAAGCGCTCTCAAATTAAGTGAATTGGTTTTTGTATGATTAGTATTTTTATTTTCTCTTTCTTTCTATTGGTGTTGTATTCCTGAACATTAAATATCTTCTACTTACAAACATTCTACAAGATACATTTTATTATTTGTACATAGAATTGTCTATGTAAAAAATATATTTGATGAAATCTTTGATAAAGGTGATCAAAGATAAACAAGAATATACCGTATTACTCGATTCGAATACCAAAGCTTTAATTAATAGTAATGAGTAAAGCGACCGTAGATCGTAACTCGTAAAGCATGCAGTATCAGTACGAGTATTTTGGGAACACCTGCGCTAGCGGGCTCGGCAACTTCGGAACAGGCTTTACTGCAGCGCGCGAGTACCGATCTCCGTGCGACCAAACGCATACATTAATAATATAATTAACTGAGATATAGAGTACTCCGAGTTCGACGAAGCACTTTCCCGTTTTATTCTACAGCTAACACCTCACTGAGATGCTCTGAGCTGGTTTTACAAGTTTTGCAAAAGTGAACCCTTGATCCGCGTACTTGGAATGCGATAGTGCCAGCTGTTCGGTTGTTTTGTTAATCGATTTGCAAAATTTTATCTCGCTTAAAGTCCGAAGGCGATCTCGTGAGCCTTATAGCGGTCGCACTTTACGTCTAAGTTTATATTACCTGTACCTATAATGATCACGGGTATAAGTATAAGTTTATTGGTGGCTTATTTATACCAAGACACCTGCTTCGACTATACTAAAAGTTATTATCTTTAGTACAGTCATGAAAAAAAATTAAAATCATACTTTAAACCTTGCAAAGGGTAAAAATTACAAATAAAATCTTGAATTAAGTTTTCAAAAGTGGTCACCGTATTGTTGGTTACTTTCATACATTATTAACTCTATAAATATATTTTTAAAATAGGGGTCAGTTTTTATAAATTATGGGATGGGGGTGAACATCTGGCTGTAATATGTTTATTTATATTCCTACCGGAAATAATATACTGGCAGCCCTCATCCGGAAGGCCACATTGAATAGGGTGACATAATCTAGAGTTCTTTATTTCCGTATAGATTTTTATTATGTTGAATAACATTTAAAAATATTAAAATAATTTTATGCTGTCGGGCACTCCTTTTGATATAAACGACATATTTTTTTTTATTATTTAGCATTTACTTCAATAGCAAAATTTCTTTAGTAATAACAAAATATACAGTACCCAATAATTAGGAAATCTGTGTTCTAATAATGTTAAAATCTATGAATAAAATTAATATTAATTATATTAGGAAATAGATTTCACGTGATTAAATGCGTAACCAATAAGGCAGGTGTTATCTTTAGACGTATGGATACGATTAATTTGGTCAACGAAACTCAGCTAACACACATCGATTTCAACTTTTTAAAACATAGAAAGAACTTCAAGAGAAAGTTCCTTTAAAATGTGTAAATTTTCTTATTTCGGTTTTGAAGTCTTTTGTTACACAAATAGGGTTCACGGCGTTGGTACCAGGTCATTCCCCTTCACATCAGTATCAGCATTGGAATTCTAGGAGTCGATATTTCGAATGTAGTCTAATTCCGTGGTCATCTGGAGAGCAAAGCCAAATTGGCTTCAAAAAAACTAGAGATGCTAAACAGAGCAAGACTATACTTCACACCTGGACGCCGGCTTTTACTCTATAAAGCACAGGTTCATCCGCACATGGAGTACTGTTCTTATCTCTGGGCTGGCGCTCCTCAATATCAATTGCTCCCACTTGACTCTATCCAAAACCGGGCAATTCATATTATCGACAATCTAATGCCTCTAGACGGTCTAGATGACTCAAGTCTCAGTCAGTCTGTACAATGGCGAATGTTCCGATGAACTATTCGATTTAGTGCTCCCAACTCCGCCGCTGGGGCAAATTTCACCCACACCATTTGGATGCTTGGCGTCCTAGTAATGCACGTGCGTCAAGATCCTTTCCCCCACGCACGTGCAAGCAGTGGAATGACCCGCCCCCAGAGGTATTCCCAGCGGACTACATATGAGGATCTTCAAATGGCGTGTGCACAGGCTCTTAAGAGGTCAGCAACGCATCGGCAACTTTTCGCGTGTTGCAGATGTCCATGGGCGACGGTGACCACTTGCCATCTGGTGGACCTTCTGCTCGTTTGCCCCTTTTTAATGATAAAAAATAAACATATTTAGAAATAAAACATACATATTAAATAATAATTATTATGAATAAATGTCTACTACATTTTATCTTGAATTAATAAAAGTATCTACTACATATTTATAATTTTTTTTAATATTTCTTATAAATTAAGTGGTAACCCAATGCATCCATTTTTATGCAGCAGAGACTAAGAATTTGTACTTAAATATAAAATACTTTGGTCTCGAAATTAATACTGCATTATAAAAAGTAAGCTGCCAATGCGATTTGAAACATTTTAATGGGTATCTTGTTTTTTGATTAGCTAAGAGGCATGTGAGTGAATATCGCGTATAGCTATAGTCTAAACACTAAAGCCTTATTGCATAATATATATTTATGGCAGATAAGGGTCCATCGTTGCCCATGGACTCCTAGGAGATTATTCCTTGCTTTGCGTTGAAAATTGAAAGAGTAGAAGGTATTAGGAGAAGAATGCAATGGTTTCAGTGACCCTAAAATAAAAACTTTAAGTGTACTGGTGCCGGAACAGTAATGGGATGGGAGAAGGATGGGAGAAGTATGACAAAATTTTATCTCTCGTAACTATAATTGACGTGTACCGGTTTCAGTAATACCATTTCAACAACCGAATTAAACTCCAATTTGCCATTAATCGTTATTCAAATAGCCCTTGTGCATTGTATTTGTGGGTTGAGCCAGTAAATGAATCATCTGAACGCTTTGTTAACGTGAATTTCCCAGCTTGGTGCACTAAATTCAAATTTCATAGATGTAAGATTTAAATATGTACTCGTATGTAAAGGCTGAGTTTGAAAACGAGATTAGTTCATCAAACTTCTTTTAAGCAGATTCTCGAATTTTAACAAGATTGATATGGAAGTACGATTATAAAAGACTTCTTCGCTCTAGTAGATCTATAACATGTACCTCGTGCTAGAATATAATGAACATCCTTTTTTGTTAGTAAGATTTGTTTTTTTAGAGAATTTGTACAATTAATTTCTTCTGAGGATGCGTTATATTCGAAATATCGCGTAAGTAGAGCAAAATTTTACGGGTCAGGTACATATTTAAATGATAGTCCTTAAATTTCTTTATCCTAACATTATAAATCTTATTAAAAGATACTTAAATATTAAATGAGTAACTGTATAATCTAAGCAATATTTAATAAAAAAAATTATCAAAACGGAAACGTCGATTCGTAATATCTCTATTTTACTTATAGTATCAAGATAATTTAATATGGAACTTAAATATTTTCGTTTAGTAAATAAAATGAGTATGACAAACTTTAAACTACTTCAAGGGATACGCGGCAATAGATTAGATACTTGTCGATTATTATCACTAGATAACTTAAGTTGAGCTCCATTAGTAACAGTTTATTCTACTTACTGCTTGTAGTGATCGTTATAAATGTATTTTTTTAATAACACGTTGTTTTTTAAATTACGTATTTTGTATGTATAGATGAAAGGGCTCAAAGGGGAAACACGGTTCGAGCGCTCTTGCGTGGCATTGCATCCTGTTCGTTATACCTTTTTTATTTCAGACATCTATATATGTAGAAATATAATAAACCTTCATAAGTTCTATAGTTACATTGAGATAAAATCGATAAAGAAACGATAAGATTATATTTATTCTTAAGGGAAAAACGTGCTAATTTTGCTGTAAAATAATAAACTTACAAAACTGTTACCATTGAGTTCAATCAATGCTTAAACAAACAGAAACAGAATGCAATGAAAGAGGTGAAAACAAATTTTAATATTAATTTTTAAATTTTATTTTTTTTCATAATACTTCAATCTTTCTAAAGGCAGATGTCGTTTGATAAAAAATTTAATCAATTCCTGTTCAAAGACTTAAGCAGAACTTAATTAAATTCTTTGTAACCTCGTAACTTAATAAATAAAAATCTACGCTGAACAGATTTAATAGATATTATGAATAGAAAATACGTTCTTCATTAAAGTTCTATTAGGTACTCAAGTATCGTTCGTTTTTATTACCTTCGGAATGTAAGCTTACGACTTTCGCCTTCAGCTCATGTCGTGGTGTCGTGCCATACTCGGGCTGACGTAAAGAATTATCTTGGCGTTGGTTATTAAAACAACTATTAGGTATCATAAAAACCTTTGAAAGTAAATGAACAACTTGAGTTTCATACGAAAAAAATATATAGGGATGAACTTAAAATATTTAATCAACATAAAAGAAATAGTTTAGAGATAGTAATAATAGTTCCAATTGATTAAAGTTACTTTTTGTTTGCAGGCACAACTCCATGGTCGTCTGCACTGATAACCACGAGCGCAATGAACAAACCACTCTTGAATGGGCCAAGAATTCGATGAAGGAGTTGCGCGTCGAGATGAGAGAGCTGAACCGCAGTATTAACAACTCCCAGCTTCTCCGCCAACTGCACACCATGAGAAACCAGGTAAGCACAAACATTAGTAGGGATCACAACTATTTCTCCGAAAGGTAACTAATATCTAGTTAAAGTTACATAAATATGCATTCTATGCAATAATCTTTCCTCTTTCATTTCTCATTTAATATTTACTTTATAAAATTGATATTACCTTTTGAGAAACGGGATTCATTAAATCAATTGCATTCAGACTAGTGGTATATTTCATAATTACAGAGAATATAATGTATTTACTTGCTATCCTTGCTTTACAAAACACCATACTCATAACATTACAAAATAATATTTTTTTTATTTCTTAGACGACTTTATTAGATTTACTTTATTTAGAGTGTTGTTGTTTGTGTGAATATAGTAATAAAATAAAATAAATAATAATATTGTTTTAGATACGACGGGCTTTGTCCGATACTTCGGATCTTATCCAGCTGTACCGCACTCACGAGGCCCGCGTGGATAAACTAGATAGCGAGGCGGGCAGACTCAAATATGAAGCCCAGGAAACCAGGACTACAATCGCCCAATTACGTACCCATTTCGCCAAAATGTCAAAGGAGGTAAGTAGTTATTGTTACATTTATCACTTGTGTGAAATGTATCCGTTCTTTGAATACCATAACGATAATGAAATCATAATAGATTCATAAATTAAGGATGATATAAAATTAAATTACCTTTTTCACCACCTTAGAAAGAATACCCAATAATCCTTGCTTAGTGCCATATAAAGTGTCAAAGAAACCACTTGAAGTTTTCACGATCACGATAGCTTTGGGCTTTACGTTGACTTGTCAGTCAGTTAGTATTTCTTTTGTATATAATATACAATTTATTATTAATGTTTTGAATTAATTGTGAAAAAGTTTTATTTGTTTGAAAAGTAATTTAATCGAGACGGTTCTTAGCTATAATTTGTGAAGGTCTGGTCAGCCGTTTGAAGACTATCAGCTCATTTCTAACTTGAGAGCTGCGTGACAATATTAATATATTGACAATTATAACAATATTAGACTAGAGATAAGCGGTATTTCTCAGTACCTTTCTTTCGTTATCAAGTATCGTAAAGAATCGGGTATAAGACTTTTTTAAAGTTCGTAACGGTTTATTTTTTGCTTTTTATGAATATTTAAAGTCTTTGTTGATTGCTGTTATATTTTGTTTTTTTTTACTGTTTTAAATTAGAGTTTCAATCAGTCACAATTGGTATCCTTTCAATTATATATCTTTCTTCACTCTTCTTTTAAAATAAGTACCAAAGATGTAAGATGTAATTGATATCAGCCTGTTAATGTTGCCGACTTGCCCTCGCTGAGGTATCTTTTAATCGTTCATTCAATCTCTTTCTCAAACATACACTGTATATGACAAAAGTTTCTGAGCAGCGTGAATTTTTCCGACATTTAAACAATTATCGTCATATTTCAACGTCACTGAATCACTTTGTCTATTAGTGAAAACAGTATGAAAATCCATTCAGTAGTATTTTGGGTATATCAAAAATAGACGGACAGATGAGGCGTAGGACTCAGTTTTATAATATGTAGTGATGATGTATATATATGCCTGGGCAAGCGTCCCTAAATGTAAACTTCAAATAATTTACAAGCAGTTATAAAATGTTAAATGAGGTTTATTTTCATTTTCTATATGCATTGAGATCAAACGTACCTTCTAATAACAGGTGGTGGGGTGGCCCTCTTCACGCTCGGTGATCATAACCGTCGCCAACCGTTGCGCCTGTGACTTTTTACCGGTCAATACTGTGAGGGAATACGATTTGAACCCATAATTAATATAAATAGAAAATCGCATAATAGAACTACTAGACCGGTCCTACCGGGAGTATGCAACTGTGAAAACTGATTCCAATTATGCGCACTAGTTTTATTGTAATTCACGTTCATACGATAGACAAACAAAAGAAATAAATTCACTTCCTCTCGTCTGTATGCTTGGATTTTTTACCTATGCTACTGATTTTAATGCGGTTTTCACCAATAATCTGTGATTAGAGGACAAGGTTGTTATGTATAAAACATGCAAATTATAGGAGAAGAAAACGTGCGAAGCCGTGGCGAGTTCCTAGAAGTGTTATGAAGACTTTTTTTATAGCTTTTTAGTTAACTGTTATAAAATAATTAATTATATTAGACTATTCTGAATATCAGTTTACTGTAACCAGTAAATTAGATAAACACTTTTTTTTAAATATAAGTTATAATATACCTAAGTTATATTTTTCAATTAGGAGCTAATAAAAAAATAAGACTGTATGATACGAATTTCTAATAGTATTAGTTTCAGGTGTTTTAGATTACTAATTCAAAGGTAATCATAATGTTTGTCTAACATTCTTAGTTTATTTTTTTAGCTGTGTGAGTATTACTTGACGTTTTCATATTAACGTCCTGGTATTTTCAAAATCATTTAAGTAGTTCAGTATAAATACAATTGGCAGTAACTATATTTGCACTCTTTTTTAATATAGTAACTTTTTTAAATATAATTTATGCCGTTTTATGAAGATTAAATGTTTTTTAACTTTAATTTGTTTAAAGTTATTCGGTTTATATAAATGTGTTTAGTAGGCATAATTTGACTCAGTCTTGATATTTTCATCAATGGTATTAAATTACTAACATTTTAATAACATACATATTTTTTCGTTTTCAATATCGAATGTATATAAAGGCACACAAAATAAAATTGGAGGCCAGTAATACCAACAACAACAAAAAGCTAGCCCACAAAGCTACAAAAAAACTGCTAGCATTTCCTATTGAAGTTTTATTTAAAATCGGGAGAATGATCAACGGCAAACCATTCTCGAATGGTATTGCAAAAAAAACTGTCGCGAAATCTGAATGGCATACACCTGCGCCACTCGCATCGCGGAAATTCCATTGATGCAACGTACAATAGCGGTATGGGAAACGACAAACAGGCGGCGAGCGGGCGGATCTCATGGAATACTATAACCATACCTATAGCCATAGCGAATGCACTTAACGTACGTATATGTAGAAAAGATGATCTATTATTGCGCGCGCATTCCTCCTTATCCGAATCCAAAATCCTTTATATGTAGGTATAGTACGAATGGATAAAAGAAATGAAAATAAGTTATTTTCTATTTCAATTGTAAAAATTGTGAATACATAACAGTGTTTACTACTTAATTTTTTGTATAGAGATACAGTTTAAAGTTAGGTTTTATCTGAAAAAAGATCATGAAAAGATTGGAAATGGTCTCATTTATTTAGACATTGCGTCCGTTCAAAGCCGGGTCGGTTCCTTAGTTATATATACTCCACAACCTAGTTAAACTGAGAGGACTGTAATTTTTATTTATTTATTTTTGCTGTCATAATTTGATTTTTCGAGTTTTATTTATTTTTAGAATTCAATTTATGTAAAATAAATTGTATAAATATCAAACGAACCAAACAATGAATAATGATTGATAATATTATATTTATACTAAAAATAATGACAACTACCAATTCCCGGTCTTAACCTGAGTTTAATACAAACTTATATATAGTATAGTATAGTCGTTGTATTATATTTAAAGGAGAACCGTGAGAAAAGTTTGCTTGAGAGCTTGAATTCGTTTACTCGTAAAATGTTGTTCAACCGAACCATTTGTTGTTCAACCGACCCATTTAATGGACGCAAAAAGCAGGACCTCACAAGTCACACCGTACGAAATAATTTACACGAAAATTGATCCCCGGCAGTAATTAATTAAGCTGACGTGATTCAGTTTTTGTTCCCATATCTAAGTGTAATCAAATTTCGTAATATATTACCTTAAGTTTTACACTAGCTGCCCGTCCTCGGTTTGTTGATAGAAAATTAATTCTACGTTGCAGTTGGAAGAAATTAAGTTTCTAATCATTATTCATTCATTTACCCTCACATTTACCAAACCTCTTCACACCCTTCCTTGTCAACACACCATTAACTCAATCTCTCATCAATCCACTCACTCATTGTCACGACTGTGTGTGCCAAATTTCACTTCATATATAAAACAAAGTCGGGTTTTTTCAAACACTTATAATCCGAGAATGGCTGGAGCGATTTTCATGGTTTTTGATTCGTTGTATAATATTTGTCTCCATCCCGAGAAGCAGAATAACTATTAAAAATATTGGAAAATTGACGAAAAAAATAAAATAATTTTTCCATCCAAAATGTTGATGGGTTTCGTAACATTTCAAACACGTTAACTGTCAATCGTAACTTAAGTTCAAGTAATCTGTAACACGACATTCATTGATTCTTAGACGGTACGAAGTTCGCCGGGTCAGTTAGTAATAGTATTAAAAATACCTTAAGCTCTTCTTGAATTTTATTAATTTCCAGTAAATAATTTCAATTTTTCTCTTCATAAGAAATTTCCTTTCCTTTAATTATCTATATAATATCTTTAAGGAACCAACGTTCCTTTGGTTCCTTTGTTGAAGCAGAAATGTCTTGTACATTATAAACGATTAAAAATCTAAGCTCTAATGCAATATTATGCAAAAGCACTGCTTTAAAATAACAAAGCTAAAGAAAATAGAGAGAACTTTCACAAAGGAGATAATCCTATAAAGTCGACGTTTTTCTCTTAAAGTAACTTGTATTTTACTTAAAAGTTTACTGAATATTTCAATATGTGAATCTTTTTATTTTATTACTTTACGAGACACATTAATGATATTATATAAGAGCTACAGCGGATTTCTAGATAAACTTGTTTACAAAAGTAATTAGAGTCGGCGAAGTATTTTTTTTTTTATAATGCACTGTAGTGCATGGGCTATATTTTGGCCCTCGCTATGGGTTGCAAGTAGCCAAAAACCAATTTGTTGACAACAAACTGTTTCTATAGGTAGAAATGAGTCAATAGGCGAGAGAAATATTTACAAGTAACTTAAATTAAATAAACCTATTAGTCTTAAGGACAACTTATATATATACATAACGTTACGTAACTTAATAATTAATCAATTTTATATAAATTCATAATATCTTTTGAATGGAATACCCGATTTAAATAATTCAAAAGTAATCTACAGGTATTGAAACAGTCTTGCATACGAGATGATTTATTTGTATAATGATTAATACAAATGTATGGATAACATGGTCTGATTTTGGTCACCTTTTCTATCAACTTTTAAACTATAAAAAAGTATTAACAGAGACAAAATTTAAAATTACAATAGTTGGACATATGGTATCGCGAAGTTTTGTATAGATATTGATATGTTCTTTAAAATTGAAGAACATTTTTTTGTACTATCATCTATCAAATTTAGCCTGTGTTACTCAGGGATAATGTAGTATATTTATAATTGTGAAATTATTTTTCAAATCGATCCAGTAGTTTTATAGTTTACTAATCGACCCGCCCCGACTTCGCCCGGGTGCAATTCAACACGTGTATTTAGCCGTTACCGCTATATCCCTTCGTGTTAAATCTGTAATATCTTCGAAAATATTCATTTAAATTTCATGCTGTAATGGGCCATATTGATCTATATTAAATGCACAATGTATTTAAGGTACCTAATTGGATAAGAATTAATGCTGTATTGTTTAAAATCGTTTCGTAAATAAACCATTATTTCTCGTAAGAAGTAAAGGCTAAAAAATAGTTATCCCTAAGAGATAGACATATACCATCGCGCGATTTTTGTAGACCTTTTTAAGGTTTACAATACTGTAGTACATTATTTAGATCTATCTAGTAGGGTTCAGCCAGCGTTTGCAATGTAAGCGCAAGTGTGTTTATTTACAACATCACATTAGAAACCTCTAAAATTATATCAATGTTTCTCTACTATATTATGTATGTGTTATACATATAAACCTTCCTCTTGAATCAGTATCTACTAAAAAAAACGCAACAAAATCCATTGCTCAGTTTTAAAGAGCATATATAGGGACATACAGACGGACAGACAGCGGGAAGCGACTTTGTTTTATACTATGTAGTGATTCATATATGGGCTATATTCGTAGACGGGAATAGTTATATATGGTAAGTTTATTATTAACTATTAGAGTTCTTGAATAATTTACACGTTCCATTATTTACTAAGAAGTCACTAATTCAATACAGAGCACTATGTATACTTATTTAAGATAGACATTACTTTTAGACGATGATTGAAGATGACTTTTAGACGACACTTTGATCTGGCTTTACAGTAACCTCGTATTAGTACTTGTATATGTATGATGTGAGTGTTACACGCAATTCCAAGGTCAACTTAGTATGTGCAGTTTAATTTGTTCTTGTTCGATACCGGGACACTCGCAATCCGATTTTTTAAAATCATTTTTATGGCTTTACTGTCTAGTCACAGACAGGAAAAATAAAGATCACACCTTTTCGTGTATTGAAAGAAACGGTATTGTTAGTTAAAGCAGTCTCTCTCACTCCAATTGCTCACTTATTCGGTCGTTAAAATGACAAAATATTAAACAGGAATATGTGTTTAGTCAAATATAAGATATTACTTTAAGTTCATCTTCATCACTTAAGTTCAAGTTCATGATATTTCTATATTGTGATCCGCGACCTTGCCCGCCTGCATACGGGTTAATGCGGACGTATCGATCATAGGGTCACTCGCTCGGCTAATCTGTAACTTACCTAAAGTATTCATTGAAATCGGTCCAGCCGTTTTGGATTCTTTAGAAAACTTATTTATATATAGAGCTGTAGCAAGTTTTTTTTAATCGTTGCTTATTGTTTCAGTTGAAAACAAAACAGCTCGACGACTTGAACGTTAATAGTTTCAATGATGTCTTGGACAAGCATGAGATTAAGGCGGGCGTACTGAAGGCTGAACATGGACACAAGATTCGTCACAACAAGATGGTACATGCGCAAATATCACGACTTGCCCGTTCACAGGATCAAATAGACGATTACCAACAAAATCTTCAAACTCAAATTCTTGATGTGCAAAGGCGTCTCGATAGAGTTGAAGAACCTAATTGGAATCTGATCTCAGCAAAGGTTGAATTCCTTGAATTACAAGGCAATGAATTTAAGGATGAAATCAAGAATACCTCGCTAAAACTATCTGATTTCGATAAGGTCCATGCCTCTATGTTGGAATTGCGCGAAGATGTCGAAAGCATCGAGAATAAAGTTGATAAGACTATCCCCGAGTTTCGGAAGGAGATATCAAAACTTGATGTTAGTTTTGCACAGGTAAATAAGAAATTCATCTATTTTAGCTTTTCTGAATTTTTTTTTGTTTATTTAACTTTTTTTAATGAATTTATTATTTGGTATAGCTTAACGCTCAGTCATCCTATTTAAAAGAAGACCAAGAAAATTTGCGTCAGTCAGTGAAGGCAATAGCTGTGAGCGTCAGCAATACGATCGATCGTGCCGAGATGGACCGCCTGGTCATCAAGAAATTGAATGAAACTGTTTCTGACTTGGAAACCAGATCTAAACAACACTATTACCGCCTCAACGATCACATTTTGAAGGTGAATATAAAGTTTCTCGGCAAAATTTAATTAAGCTAAATAATTAAACTTGTAATTCAAATTCTGAATGTCTTTAGATAATATCATTCCTTCCTAGTTCCTAAAAGTTTAACAGTTATTACATTTTAATTCTTAGTGCAGTATATTAGATCTTATTTCAAATATTATTCCTCTGGGTTCTATAATTACATATTTCTGACTTTTTAAAGAATCTTTTATGAACCGTTTATCTTTTTCTAATAAGTATTGATTTCCACAGACGGAATCAAACAATACAGATTTATTGACTACCGGAACGATAGGCATTCCTTTAGCTGAACTCATGGGCGAGGTTAAGGAGTTGCAACCTGTTGAGCACGAATACGAGGATCTTGTTAGCCAACTACCTAGGGATTGCTACAGCGTGACTGAGCCTGCAGGTATTTATCTCATCCACCCTGGTAAGACACCTGTCGAAACATGGTGTGACGAAGGCAATACTATTGTTCAACGCCGTTACAACGGATCAGTGGAATTTAATCGGAAATACAATGAGTACGTTTATGGATTCGGCAACCCTTTTTCGGAATACTGGCTTGGCTTGGAATCTATGCACCAGATAACATCGGACAACTGTTCGTCGATGCGCATTGACATGACCGATATCTATGGCAGTGGATGGTACGCTGAGTACGAACACTTTTCTGTAGGCGGAGCGGATACTGGATACATTTTGGATGTAAGTGGTTATAAAGGAAACGCGAGCGATGCCTTCGAGTATCAGAATCACATGGAGTTTTCTGCCATCGACCTCGATAGAGATATCTCTAATACTCATTGCGCTAGGAACTACGAAGGTGGCTGGTGGTTCTCTCACTGCCAACACGTCAATATTAATGGAAAATATACACTCGGGCTGACTTGGTTCGACTCTGTCAGGAATGAGTGGATAGCGGTTGCAACCAGTGAGATGCGCTTGTTCCGCCGACCCGGTTGCGCATAAATTTATAAAGTTTAACATTTCAACATTATTATTCAACTATTTATAATCGCACACTTGTGCTTATAATATTAACATAATTATTATCATATACCAAAGATAAACTAGTAAAACAATGGTAAATATATTTAAAGCTTCAGATTAACGAGTAGAGATTTTAGTAGTTAAATTATACGAGTATTTTAAGAACAATGCTGATTCAGTTATAATTTTATTACAATATCATGCTACTGTACGTGCTAATTATTAAACATTATCTTTCCAGTATCCTATCTTCTAATTCTAACTTGTTTTCGTTATTTTTTAAAAAGTAAACTTTCATTTTGAAAGGCATCATTAACAAGCGTTTGTATGGCAAACTATTGAGGCATATGATGCAATTTTGTGGGATATGTTGTTAATTTGTAAAATATTTTTTATCTCATTTTATTTTAATTAAGAACGAATTAAGAACGAACTGTCTTACAGTTCGTAATTTTATTTCTATTCTTTACAAATCATTTGATTTTTATGTATTATATAGTATAATAACAAAGTGAGATTGTTTTATTAATTTACTATTGAATTGTAAAAATAAATTTAGTGACTTTTTTAAGTATTATATTAAATGCTTTTTGAGTTCGAGCAATTATAATAATATAATGGAGTGCAGTGTACAGCATGACTATGGGACGACAGGTTTACAAAGATTGGATAAAAAAACATTCTAATAGAAATATTACTTATTAAAAAAATCTATAATCGAAAATATTCAAATTATTAAAATGTTCCAGAAATGGATTAATTCAGAAAGAAACCGTTATGGTTAAATCATTTATTCGTAGCTGTTTAGTAGAGTAGAAATAATTATAATTGTAATATAACACCGAGTATTATAGTTCTATACTTAATGTGTCATATCGATGTATTATTTTATTGTGTTGTGTATATATTATTTAGAAACTTACGTAAATTTGGTTAGCTATAACGGAATATACAGGATACTTCTGTTCATTTCTCAATAATACTTAATTTCTTGATGTATTTTGATTCACACTATTTTACATTGTTTTAAGAGAAAACACGCTTGGTTTCTGTATTATACTATAGACACTATATAATGTACCTACCAAGGTATTTAAACCAAATAAATTAATGCAAAATATTGGTTTTTTTATTTCATTCCACCTTAGAACCCTCTAGTTATAATATATTTTAAACATTTAAATAGCAGAAATTTTTAAAGCATAACAAAGTTTTGAAAAATGTTTATTCTTCTTCATCAGAATCTTCGTAATCAAAATTAATTTTCGCCAAAGTTTTATTACTAATAAATGGATATGTCTTAACTTTTCCTGACAAGAATGAAATGCCATTTTTATTGGAGGAATTTTGCCTTTGAAAGTTTCTAATAGCTTCATACATACTTTTCTTCTTTTCATGGATATCAGTACTCCCTACGAAGTCTCTTATATCATAAATATCTCCGTGTAGCTTTGCAAGTTCCTGGTCGAGCTCTAATTGAGTGATGTCGCGGTATTGTCCGTGATTATGGGACGACGGTTTTAAAACTCTAGTCTTTGAAAGCCACTCCAACACAACGTAAGACTTCGTAGATTGAAAAAGCGGAATTAGGTCTTCTTTAGATAATTTTCTAAATATTACTATGTTTTGTGCTATCCATCTGAAACATACATGACACTCAACACACTTACTAAACACACATGATAAATTAGTTTTGATAGAAGTTTTGTATGAAAATCTATATAAAATATTAATTGTAACGCTAATATTTTGATAATTCTACTTTACATGTATTTATTCAATGATAGCCTCTAAATTATTGATTAATTCTCGACAACACTATATAATTACAACACAGATGTACATTTATACAGACACAAATGTAGCTCATTAACAACAAATCAATTGAATGAATTATTAAACCTTTTATCAAGGTTATTTATCATAGCATCGGAGCAGTAATAGTATGATTCACTTCCAAGTGATTTACTTGTTTTTTTTTTATTATTTAGCTCCTTTACTAATATTATAATATAGATCGAATAGATAGTTCACTCCATGACGAGCCACGCCAATTAATAATTTTCACAAATATTGGTTATAGATAAAACTATCTACATTAAATATTTTAATTACAACGTATAATGCTGTACGCTAGTGTAGATTAGTGGTAGATCATGAATATAGCCGCAACCGAAGCCCCACGATAGTATGCCGGCCAGTTTCGCGTGTATTACCATCGGCGCTCCGGGGACAGCCAAACACGAGACTGAAGGATCCTCTTCCCGAGCTGTTCCAGCACATAGCATCCCTTTGTCAACTTTTGTTTCATGCTTAAAAAGAGAAAAGTAACAATAGCTACTGACATGACAACTTATATGCTCTGTATATAAATATAGTGCCGGGCTGTGTAACCTTTATCAGTCGTTATCTTAATATTTAGTTAGGTTAGATGTTAGAGAGCAAGCATTTCGTGGCATTATGGCATCTTAAAGTTGTAACTATATCGAGCTAACTCTATAAAATATATACATAGAATACATAAAAATATAAATAAATAACGCAAGAGGAAGACGGCAAGTCAATAACGGTTAATAAATCATTTATAAAATATTTAATTAGGCATGTGATTATCTAGTTAGGACCCTTAATACGTTGTGTAAATAATAACTATCAAAGTTCTTTTAGAGTATCAGAGGCATTTGTTCAATAGGTCATCGAAGAAGATAAATTAAACTAAATAAAGATCGATTTGCATTTTATTAAATTAATGTAATAACTATGTTGTGATGACGCATAGATGTATAATAATTTTATAGATAATGACATCAGAAGGATGTTAGTGATAAAGAAGATAGCTGAAGGAGTCTCTCCCTTCCTCTTATAATATTAAAATATAAAAGAGAAAAGGGGTCGGCAGCCCCACACCCGCCACGACAATGGGTTCCAACCAAATCGTGAACCCTCCAGGATAGAAGGTGGGAGCTATTTATAGTGCGCCTACACTTTTGATGCTACATTAGCAGTGTTGAAAGCCAGAGCTTTAGTTAATCAGCCAAAGCTGTAATAATAAAAAGGCGTGAGCCTTGTGATGGAAATGAATCCATTAAAACAGCAAATCTGCAAGGTGTCCGAAGACAAAGGGACAAGCCCTGGTTATAAATAAAGTGATAAATAAATCAAACATCAGTTCGTAAGAACTCACAGCACTTAGGCGGCTGATTGCAAGGAATGCACATATTCATATTCACATAAATGTGTTATCGTTGCCACCGGAGTGGATATCGTTGCAGCCGTAGCTGATAATCGTTGCAGCCGGAGCTGATAAAATGTTGCCACCGAAGTGGATATTGTTGCAGCCGGAGCTGATAAGTAAAAACCACCGTAGTGGATAAGTCATTGCAGCCGTAGCTGATAATCGTTGCAGCCGGAGCTGATAATCGTTGCAGCCGTAGCTGATATAAATATGTGTTATGGTCCACCTTAGTGGAATGTGAAATATGAGATATGTACAACTCGCTTACAAAAAGCAACACTCCCATCGAGCATATGAGTCAAACAAAGAGACGTAATACGCCAGATCATTATTTTACGTGGCAAGCCACGAAAGTAAAGAGACAAAGTAGGCCACACTGTCCTATATGCTAGTAAACATCCCATAAGGATAATTCACCAGGCGCCCTAGCACTATGACATGCTACAATGTCTATTTAAAAGCACTAAGGCAGTCCTGACAAGGACTATTGATGCCACTCACAATGTCCATAAACAAAGTCCACGGACAATGTTCGTGGTTGTACCCAGCGTCGCAAGAACGTACCACTTCGGCTTACAGCCTCCGCACCGCTTAGCAGCTGGATACGATGGTGTGATAGACACAACGATATCAACTGAGACGCCAGGACGTTGAAGTATCAAATCACAGTGATAGTCACAAACAACATCGTCTGTCCCATGAGAGACCTCGGAGTATCAAATTATAGAGTGATAGACACAGCGATATCAACTAGGACATCAGGACGTTGAAGTATTAAATCACAGAGTGATAGACACAAACAACATCGTCTGAATCACCAGAGACCTCGGAGTATCAAATCACGAAATATTCAAGACAACTTGTCATGGGGCCAGTCTGCTAGTAGCTGATGTAGCCACAAAGCCTACAAACCAGTCCACAGCGCATCGTCAAGAATAAAGCATATCCGGCACCGTACACAAGAATTCTCAAAGTAGAACTTTATCACACTAAGAGGCATCTCGCGTCAGTACCACCAAGATACGCAAGACTCCAGCAACAGACAGATGGACTTCTCAAAGACAATCAAAATCATCTAAGAGTCACCTTCCGTCCGTATGCCAAAGCTCGTTCGAAATATGGCGGTCCTGCAAGACTACTCTCGCAGAACACTTTTGTAAGGAGGCTGATCTAAACACATGCATCACCATCACATCGTAACTACATAAGATATTATTATTAAAACATATTTATATTCATTATTTAAGAGGTTCATTATTATTACATGCATGGCCCCTATACATGTATTGTATTGTTATAATTCTATAGATGGTCACCCACAAACCATCTGTGATAAATACTTTTTATGACCTCTTATTATATCGGTATCATATGTAGTACATGAATGTAAGATGCTGTGCCGACGATCTCACGCTGCCTCTCTATATATGCTGGGCGATCGGTCAGACTATCGGCAGTTTCCATACTTTCCGATACTTTCCCCATACTAGCTAATACACGAACCGTCTTCATAATACACGAACCGTTTGCATTATTTTTAATATATTTATTATTGATAATTATGATCAATTATTATTTCTAATGTATTAAATGACGTTTTAAATATAAAATAAATTACTCTTTATGTTTATTTGTACATATTATGTTATAATATTTATTAATTACTATTTTATTACCTCTTTATATTATTTTTTATTATTATTATCTTAAATTTACTTTTATGTAAAGTTTATAACCGTCGCAAAGTATAGCTTAAATATAATTAATTATGAATTGTTCAATAAACTTTTACAACCTACTTCTTTAAACCTCCGTTATCTCCGTTCATAGTTCTAGTATTACATTACGTCTAGTACAGTGACTAGTGAATTTAAAAAAAATATATAATATATTATACCTTTGTGTATCCCTCACAATATAAGTTAGGTGAAGTAATTGTAACTGAAACAGTTCTCAGCATAGGATCTGTATATTCATCAGGGGAGAATTGTGATGACCGTGGAAGACAGAGTTCCTTTCCCTAAAAATATAATCAAATTCAAAATTGTTTATTTGAATTTAAAAAATTCCACAGCACTTAGAAGTGTCACATCGAAATAGATCAATATGAGTCTCGTATACCAGTTCGTAGTACTGGGACTTTTAAAAAGGAACCCATCTAAATGCCTATAAACGATATTAAAATGTTATAACATCGCTATCGGATGGAAATTTAATATTGCAAACTATTCTATAAATTTTTCATATAAGCATTGCTAAGTCTGCCTCCAGCATATTGAAAAGTAATTGAATATTTTTCAATTTCCAATGCTCCATAAATAGGTTAAAGTGATATTTGCAGATGCGTAACAAAAATTGTTTTAACTGAATAAAATTGATTCATGTAAGAGAGCATTTAAAAGATAATATTTCATGTAATGAAATAAACAAAATATTATAACAAAAGGCAATCAGTCCTAGTTTCGTTGCACTAAAACATTTTAAAATATCTATCGCATTTTACCTGACATCCGATCCAATTAAAACAAACCCATTATGAGCCAGCGGCAATACGTGCAATAGTTATTGAACGTGTACATAATACATATAATATTTACAGATAAACAAACATTTTAAAATTGATTGTTTTAGTTTCTCTCTCTATTAATTTTATAAAGACCCTCACTGAGTTTTATTAAATATCTTTGGATAAGTTACATTTTTATTATTCGTATGAAGGGCATCGTCGACCAATTGCCGAGGGGGAGAGGGGAGAGTTGATATAAATGAAAGATGGGGATGTACGAAATATACAGTCTTGTAAAGAACAGCTGTTCGTTGTGTTTTTTCTTGATTTCAGGATTGGTTCTATACTAATATTTAATAGAATTAGTTTTTTTCTTTGTTTCTCTGAGTAGGGGCCACCGCCCCTGCTTACCCCCTATCTTGGAGACGTCCTTGATGCTAACGAATAGACGAATAGAAGAGAAATAACAGACATTGTTTAGTAAAAGCTAGAACAATATGTAATATACAGCTGTTCACAAATTTAGTAATTGTTCACTAATAATGAATTATTAATTAACAAACATGAATTTGATGATTAGGGTTGCCATCGTAATTATCACATTAATGTATGTTTATATGCGGGTTTCCTCGGATTAGTCCTGGTATGAGTACGTCGGGGGAGCGTCTGGCCAGTTTCATTTTAAGTCCAGGTATTCAATATTTCGATGATAAACAAAAAGTAATATCACATTACTACTAGGAGATGAATCTATATGTATGACTATATATAATGTATGACTTGTGAAAAAGTAATGTGTTGTTTTACTAGTTGATCAACGTAGTTTACCAAAAAAACCAATACGCATGCATATAAAAATATTCCACCGCAAGAACTATGAACTTTTCCGGTATACATTAATACTATGCTGTAATCCTGGTGTATACCTTTCATTGAATTTTTTTCAGATATTTTTGTGTGATTGAATAACAAGCATACGTGCTTTCGAATTTTTCTGTTGATAGTTAGATAGATAGTTAAAATTATATAAATACTAAGATTATTTTTGGTTTCTTACAAAACTTAAATTAAACGAAGTAAATCTAAGTTTTATTTTAATTTAAAAAAAAGGCTTCGTGTATGTTTTAAGTGTTTTGAGGCTCTTACAAAGCTTGTCTAGATTCGCTGGTTTTAGAGTTGGCAACCCTACGTATAGTATAAATTAATGTGTATTACGTACCGTGAAATCACATCTGCCCCATCCAGTAACATACGCCGAAAAGTTCGTTAATGGAGTTTTAGGCATAACCAATGATATAGTCTTTACAGAAGATCTGAAAATAAAACCAATACTACAAATTTCAATTTACGCAATGTCGTAGTAACGTGAAAGCCCCGGATAACTTATTTTTATATTTATTTCATTACTTATAACATCGTTTAAATAATCGAATCTATTAATTTCGATATAATTTAATAAAAATTGTTGTTATGTTCCGACTTGGTTAATTTTAACGGGAATTTTGTTTGCAAGAAGTTTTATTTAAAAAAAGCGATGTTAAAATGCAAACTTTTCGTCTAAAACAACAACAAGTTGTTATAAAAATTTTACATAGCGTTATTACTTAATAGGTATTACTGTCTAAGCGTGTCTAAAAATTTTAGTTTGCTTTACTTTAACTGCTTAGTTACCAGTTTTTAATAGAGAAACATTTACATTTCATCACGTTTCCATCTAACGGATAAATATTTATTCGTAGTTGTAGTAAGTTAACATCAACACGTATACGTTTAAACGGATTAATTAAACTTGTTTGATCTGCCTTGTTTAAAAATGCAAATAAACTAGTTGTTGTTTTTTTATAATTTAGACCCTTAAAAATATAACAGAATCGGTTAATTGCGAGTCGGATTCGCGCACTGCGGGTTCCGTATAATGGGTATTGAAGGACAAACTTATAAGAACCAAAACCGATTTTCCTATATCGACATAGGGCGCGGTCAGTTTAAAAAAATATATTTTAGTTATGTAAATTAGGGTTTAAGCCAGAGCTAAATCCAAACACTCGCTTATTGGTAATTCCACAATTTATTCCTTGTACTACCTATAAAATTGCCATTTTTCATGAAATAAGTTAATTAACGCTATTTCTCTCTATATTTTTTATTTTTATTAATCAAAGTAATTACCCATGCAATTAATGCATTTTTGCAAATTCTTGAAAAAGTAGAAGTCTGTAGGGGCAAGGTCTGGTGAGTACGGTACGAAATCTTCAGAACGGAAGCGGGCAAACCAAAAACGGGTAATGCGATCGTTAGTAGTGTTCGCTCCGTATACGTCGTTGATGTTGCTTGCCTGTTCTTTCGCTTTACTGCCACTTACACACACACTCATACTCCATAATCACTCGAATTTTTAACGTAAACATGATGACGAAATACGTATAAATGCGACGAAAACAGAACGCCAACCATTAAAATAATGACTAATTTTCAAAAAAGAATTCCATATTGCAAATATAAAAATAATTCTTCGCGAAAAAAAAAATGGACTTGAAATAGCCGGCAGCAGAACGGCAATTTTCACCCGTGAGGGGACGGGTTAGAATACTATTCCCCTCTGCAGCTGGGAGAGCATCTCGTAAGAGCCGAGTAACCCAGCACCCCCTCGGTGGTAGGGGATCTGTTACCCGACTGGCTTGCGACCACCAGCATGCGAATCCGATCGCCAAGTGTCATAAACGCGTTCCGGTCGAGGTCGAGGACCAGAATTACCCCCTCCCTCTCCCATCCCATTAATTCTGCGAATCTGGTGGACTCTGAGCTCTTGCTCAGGGTCCGCTAAAACCGCAGAATTGTTTTCTTCACTCCCCCTCCCCACTATCTTCGAGGATGCATCGACAAAGCAAAAGAGTCTTCTGTTGATTATTTTCGGCTACTTTCTCTGAACTGGTTTAATCTCATCAGTTGTTCGCAGTAAAGTTCATAATCGATGGTCCGGTCTGGTGGTAACAGCTCATAATTAATAATGCTCTTATAATCCCACCACACACAGCATCACTTTGTTGCGAGTTAACCCAGGTTTCACCACAGTCTGTGAAGCCTGACCGGCCTTTGACCACCACCTTTTTCGCACGTTCTTGTCACTTTTCATCACGAGTTATCAGCTTCTTCAAAAACGGTTCGATTTTATTACGTTGTAATAAAGAATCACAAATCAGTACACGGTTGATTAGGTTTCTTTCAGTTCTATCAAATATCGAGCATTTTTGTGCACCCAGTTTTTTTCAAATGCACCAAATCTGTTGTCAATTCTCAGTTCTTCAGATACGTCGTAACTACTGATATACCGATCTTGCTCTACTTTTTCAAAAATGGCATCCATTTTATTCGTAATAGGGCGACCAGAGCGAGGTGCATCTTTGACATCAAAATTTTCGGATTGATAACGCTTAAACCAAATTTGTGCTACTCTCACAGACAATGCACTAGGTCCATTAACAACGCAAATTTTTTTCGCGGCTTGCGTTCCATTTTTACCTTTTTTGTAGTAAAATTTTAAAGTGCATCGAATTTCTTCAGTATATTCACTCATCTTCACAGTACGAAAAACAAATAAAAATCACACATTTTCCTAATTTGAATTTGGGATTTTTTTTATCTTCTTTAAAATTTTTCTCCAACCTATTATAACCGCCCGCACACTCTCAGATGCCTTATAGAACCTGGCTCTCAGAGTGATTATATTACATTAGCCTGTTGTAAACGCTTATCGCTACCTATTAATTCGCAATCCCGCTTCGCTGAGGTACAAGGTATTGGTCGCACAACTCAAAAAATAATTGGCATACCTAATTTTAAATTTTCCTTGCGCTTTGATTTAAATAAGGAGTACCATATTCAACCATTAATTATTGAATATATTACCTCGCACCATCCGCACTCTCGCTTTGACGTCACAGTAATGCAGAGTATGATAAAAAATATTCCGCTGGACGATGATGAATTTTCTGAACCTAGTCCAATTGATTTATTGTTAGAAGTTAAATTATATTGAGAAATATTGCTTTTTAATAAAATTATTAGTAAAAATAACTTTCCCGCCGCTATAGAAACCGCTTTAGGATATGTAATAATTGGCGACGCCCCTACTGTTTATCCGCCGCTATCAACCACTTCTTTCTGTGCTTTCAAGCGCGAACCGTTAGATGACATCGTAGAAAAATTCTGGACAGTGAAAGAGGTACCAGTTCAGAAATTTTTCAGTTCCGCTCGCCGCAGTTTTTCTGTTGGTGTATTATTTAAAGATAATCCAGAAAAATTGGGTAATTCTTATATAATTACTAAACGACGATATCTATAGCTCGAAAATAAATTTAATAAATCTACTGAGTTACGAGGGAAGTATAATGAAGTAATACAGGATTATTTAAATAAAAATATTTTACCTAAGGTTTCTCCTGAAGAATGTATGTCGCTAGGTTTTTATTTACGACATCATCCTATCGTACGAAACGATAAAACATCCACACGCTTAAGAATAGTTCTAGACGGTAGTGCTAGGACAGATACTGGCCTATCCCTAAATGATATTTTGCACAGACTTTTAAATGTTCGTTTATTTTTTATCGCGTTTTTCACTGACGTAAAACAGATGTATTTAAGTATTAATCTTTAATATCTCCCGAGTCTGCGCCGACGCCGCCTCACTCCAGCTTCGGCAGCAGTACCGGTCAGACAACTCGCATTTCTTTCTATCCGCCATATTATAATTAACCTATATTTTAATTTAGTGAGCAATAATTTCTTAAAATCGTTTAAACCGCAAACAGTCTACAGTCTACTATTAATTTAACTATAAATGGTAAAAATCCCCACCATATAAGTGTAAAAAAATCAAGAAATTGATCAAATTGCTTTAATTATATTTTATAGTATTAATATTTTAATAAAACCTAACACATGGTTTTAAGAATTTCCTTTTTACCAAATGGCAAAATTCTAAGACAATGAGAAGTATCCTATAGGTTTTGTTCCTTTGCGAGTAACAACAGATATTAATTTAACTTTATATCTCAACCCGTTCCTAAGAAAAAGGGATCTTGAAAGACATAAAGACAAAGGATGTTATAACGGTGGTATTACATTTTGAGGGTTCATAAATATGAACCCTGAAAAAAGGAGATATTGAAAAAAAATTGTAAGCCACGAAAATTTAAAAAAATTTATTAAGTAAGCATGTTAAAATATTTACAGTAAATATAGTCATGACGCAAACTATAAATAACATCACAAAGATAAATTTTTAAATTAGTTGTGCTTCCAAATAAACCGAACGATACTTATATAAACAGAAAAGGCAGAAATATATCAAATAATTCCCTTATTTATAAGCAAAGCCAAACATGTTTTAGTCAAAGGTCGTGATTTCTAACGATATGTATCACGTATAATATTAGGGGCTGTAATCATTATAATAGACCAAGATCCCGCGACGATCAGACTTTCGTAATTTATATAACCTGAAAGTTTCTGTGTATATCAATAAAACAGATATAACCGATCTCGAACTAATAAATTTGAGATGCAACTATATATAGGTACTTTGTTACCATTCAAAACAACCGTGATCCGTACTTCATAGTTGTAGATCGTTTACATCCCTATTAGCGACATTTACAGTGAAACTTTCACGTCTTATTAAATTATTAAAGTCTGGTCGTCGGAGGATCATCGACTATAATAAAAATAAATCATTATTCTAATCAATAACATAAGCTAAAATTATGAAAACACTTTGAAAGCTCTATAATTCTAATTATATTTTAAGGTTATTTCATACTGATAAGCATGAAAACATGAGTTTTTAAATATTCGAAGCAAACTTTGACTGCGGAAATCTATATTTAAAAAAAATTTAATAAGTACTTCGTATGTACGTAACACTGTACATAACACTTCAACATCGGAGATGTTCTGATGAGTGTGCAAGAGTCCTTTGAATTTTGACTTCCTTTTATAGTGTTGAGTTGACTCTGATTTTAGCTATGTAGAATTTTAAATTTATGATAATTTGTCCCAGTCCTGACTCATCCGTATTGGATAGACGATTTCGGTAAACTGTTCTACTTCATGCCTAAAGTTTTGATAAACTAAAACTAACTAATACTACTTAGATGGCTTTAAACTAACTTGAACTCGGCATCCTCATAAAACCTGATCATAGCGAGATCTGCTGCAAGCGTGAAGGGGTCAAAGTTTTGGTGTACAACAACTAATATTACTGTCAAAAGCGACGTCCCACGGTCTGAGTAGTTTTCTCCTAAAACTATTCGTAACTCGTGGACAGGAACGCTGTAATATTCATCCTATGAGTAAATTCTCAGTACTATTAATGTCCTCTCAAAGTAGAAATGTGCAGTGCAATGTAAATAAAGTTTGCAATATTTTGATGCTCGAATTTCAGCACTAATTAAATTTATGTTCACCTATAAAGCTCATTGTGACTCGTCGGTGCCATTCATCGCGATTGATTATTAAAACATATTTTAAAGATTTGATTTTTAAAATAAATATTATTTTGTTATTAGTAAATAAATTGTTATTCATATATCCACAGGACATAAATAGGTTAGGTAATAAATTAAGATGTTTAACTTAGAAGACAAAAATCTCGTTTTTTAAATATTAGCATAATTATCCAGCACGTATAATGTGTTTAGTAATGGATGGTGATTTTCATACGATCTAGGAAATATTTACCCAAGCAGAGGATGTGCGACTGTGAGCACAAGGTTCTTCGTTATCAAAGTGCCGGTTAAGTAATGAGAGTTCTTTTTACGTATGCTCACTATGTATGGATGTTCTCTTATACTCACCCGAGTGCCCCTGAAAATCTACATGAATACATTCTAAAAGTGATTATTTTCGGAATTACTATACAAAAAATAACTATATACCTAGCTAATATTAATAGCTACCAGGTATATATCTTATCTTATAATATATAAAAATATCACAGTGGTCATTATTAAACTCCTTCGAAACGGCTTTACCGATTTTTATAAAAAAAATTGTGTATATGTACAAGTCGACCCGAGTACCTAAAACATAAAAATGTCGATTTTTAAGTTTCAATTCGAATAGGCAAAAAGAGCTGTAATAATTAAATTTGCACAAATTTTTTTCTTTGGGACCCTAAAGAAGATCATCATCAAAGTTACATAAAAATCTAAAATAAACAACGTCGGTCAGCCAAGTTTTTTTTTATTTTCACATTTCATATGGAATGGATCACATTCATTTTACTACAAATGTATTTAATAAACGAACGTGGAGTACCTTTCTATTTAACAAAGGCATATCACCTGTCAAAGGATATCCAGTAGCATCAAACAGAGTTTCTGGCTGTCCATTAATTTGATTTGACCACTCCATTTCATGGAAAACACATTCGACTATGCAACACATTGTTGTAACTTCTGATATTATTTTACCATTTATTAGAAACTCTTGTGTATAAAATATCAAATTTCTATTTCTACCTGAACTACCATGAGTAAAGCAAATTATAAATGATATACTTACGTATAATTACACTAAGAACTCTCATGGTAACAAAATGTTTCAATACAAGTATGTTATTAGATCGCTTAATGAATACACATAAAAGGAAAATAGATTGCTTAATGAGTATAAATTATAATTTGGTTGGCCATGACTTAACGATGACGATTTTTTTTTATGACAGATAAGGGACAAACGAGCAGACGGTCCACTTGATGAAAAGTGGCCACCGTCGCCCATGGACATCGACAAAACTAGAAGGTATCGCTTGCTTTGTCCATGCGTTGTCCGCCTAGAAGATAGAGTGAGGAGGGGGAGCGAAGAGAAGAATGCTGCAATTTTAATGGACCCCGAGCAAGAACCCGGTGTTCATTGGAACCGCAGCAGTATTAGGATGGGAGAGGGAGAGGTAGTTCTAGCCCACATGCGGCTCGGCCGGAACGCGTTAGAGACTTTGCGGTCGGATTCGCATGCCGGTGGTCGCAAGCCAGTCGGGGAACAGATCCCCTACCACCAAGGGGGTGCTGGGTTACTCGCCTCTTACGAGATGCTCTCCCAGCGGCAGAGAGGATTTGTTTTCTAACCCGTCCCCTCACGGGTCTAAATCTTAACTCTGATTCTGAGTGTAATTCGTATTGAATTGATAATATATTAATGTTTATCTATATATAATATCTATACTATTATATAAAGAGGAAAGATTTGATTGTTTGTATTTTTGTATGTTTGTTACTGCAAATAGGCCCGAAAACTGCTAAACCGATTTTGAAAATTCTTAGACCTATAGAAAGCTACAATCTTTCCGAGTAACATAAATGGCTATGTGGTGTTGCCATAAATATTCTAATTAATTAATGGCCACTGAAACTACAGATCTATTCTTAATAATTCTTTTATCGCTAGTTAACTACACTATGCCACAGTGTAGTGTAGCCATACATAATTATTTATTTAACTCTTTATACATACAATAAAAGCTACAAAAAAAAAACAGTGGCACGTAAAAGGCGGCCTTATGGCTTATTAGCCATCTCTTCCAGACTACCTTTAGTTTAGGAACATTATTACGATTTACGAGATGGGTATAGGGTAGTGCAACAAAAATTTTGTGAATGTAAACAGTTCCATAACACACGGGTGATTTTTACTTTACATTACAACACTAGTGCGGTAATGGATTTATATAAACTAAACGCGCGACTTTGTCCGCTTGATACTCCGCATTTTTGGCAAATTGTTTTGTACTCCTATATACGTATATTTGTTTACTTAGTTATTTTTATATAGGTATAGATAGTTCAATTCATGACGGCGCTGACGCATCAACTATGTATGAAAATAATAAGTGGACCGTGCTATGTCGTGGATTGAACTATCTACGCGTATGTTTGTTTATATCGTTATTATATGTATATATAGATTATTCAATCTTTGACAGCGCCGACGCGTCTACTATATGAGAAAATAATAATTGGACCATGCGTCGTCGTGGATTGAACTATCTGTGTGTTTGTTTATATAGTTATTATATGTATGTATAGATTATCCAACCCATGACAGCGCCGACGCGTCTACTATATGAGAAAATAATAAGTAGACCGTGTGTCGTCTTGGATTGAAGTATCTAAACGTTTGCTTGTTTATAAAGTCATTTTTATGTATACGACCACACACGCCACGTCTACTAAATGTCATAATAATAAGCGAGCCGTGCGCCACCGTGGTATGAACTATCTGTTTATATGGTTTTTTCTATGTATGTCTGTAAGTTTATATATTTCAGTAATTCACTGATAAATATTTTTTCCTCGCAAATGTGTTGAAAAACGTCATATGTAACGTATATGGCCATTACAGATCTCGGCTCCGTTACGCCCTCGCTTCTCAGCTCGGGCTGCAACACCCCTTCACCTCGACTGTAATTACCTATTTAGCACACATGTATCATAATGTACTATTAGGTATTTTTTTAAATATGAAGGGTCTTTGACAGTCTTAACTGCTTGAGGGTACTTAAGAGTACATGAGAGTTGATCATTCCAAATTTTTACTGCTTGAACTGTAAACGAATCCGTATATATCTTTATGTTATGGACAGGCTTTTTAAGCATAAAACTTCGTGGCGTACATAATCTACTTGGAGATCCAGTAAACTTAAACTTTTTCTTCAAATAAGAAGGAGTATTCTGATGGAATAACACATCGTACAGAAAAGAGGGAACATGTAAATCCCGGCGACGGCGTATAGGGAGCCACTTGAGTTTTGAGCGAAATGGGATACGTAGTCATATTTTCGGAGTCCGAATAAAAACCGATAGATTTTGAATTCGCTCAAGCTTATAAAGTATATTAATAAAGCTACACGATTCGATTTTAAAAATTCTTTTACTGATAGAAGTTCGTCCGTCCCATTCCCTTCTTTCTTCCTCTTTTATACTTTCATTCTATCTCTTCGTCTTTCTCTTTTTCTCTCTTTCATTTTGATCTTTATCTCTGTTAATTCTGTCTTTTATTAAATAATGAAAGGCAATTGTGTACAATTACAGAGTGAAAATTAAAGGAAATCAATTAAAATATTGCTTCAAATACCCGGAGCGAAGCGAGGAGGGGGAGATAAAAAAATATATTCTGGTTATAAATTTGAAGTATATTTGAGTATTTTGAGATTTCACAGAAGTGAAATGAAGAGCGAAAACTCATCGAAGCACGCCGTAAGCGCGGACAAAATGCTAGTTTCAAAGATTTTCTTCCGATTTATATTATCTGCAAAATATTTTTCATAACGTACGTTCCTTATAAGCGAGGCAGTTCACAATAAATGTGAAAATTATTATTTTATTCTTAAATATTATTTTATTCTTAAATACTTATTCTTAAATACTGTCTCCGTATAGATTAAATAAAACTTATATGTTCAAATTATTATTTATTTAATGAACTCATAGAAGCTATAAAATTAAGCAAACATTCTATTATGATAAAGAAACTATTTTTTAAGATTTATATGTAAAATGTATGAAAGTAAAGGGTTCACATATTAAATAAATAGTTATTTCCTACTACAAAATTATTTTCGTTATCATTAATGCATTACGTACTAATTCTTAAAATTAATTGAGTGTTAAATATATCTATATAATCATAATTACACAGTAGTAAGCTTGGAATAAACAATATATAGATAGGTATGAGATATTTCACATGGAAACATTTAAACTATTTACTATTGATACTGAAATTCTGATATGTCTGTCTGAAAATTTTGGCTTTGTTATTAGAAATAATTAAATTAAATTACTAACATACAATAGTAATAAGTTTAGAATAGAGTAATATTATAAGTATTGGACACAAATTGCGATGTCCAATAGTAACAATCTGAACGTTAATTAATTAAATAATAGTAGCTAGCGGCAGCTTAGTCTTTTGCTAATGTAGCAGCATGCCTACTTTCAGTACTAGGAGTCCCAACATGTACAATAGTATGTGGAGGCCAAGCTGAAGGCCTCGCTCGTTCCATGCGCCCCAAATATGCTGCCACACTGCTCCCTGCTGCGCTGTAAGCTCGAGGACTGCCAGTTGTAGCTGAATGGACTGATATTACCTTAATGAGAAAAAATATTCTTTTATTAGGTATATTACTAAAATCCTTTCTGCTTTCATACAGATCTATATCAATATTTTACTCATGATTGGATAGTTTTTATCTCCTTTATTAACGTCAATATATTTATGTAATTATTTGCATTTTTCAAAATTTCTCACAGCTGTAAATTCACATCTCATCATTCTCGACACAACATCTTCGTAATGTTAAAATAAAAATGTTCGTAACAATATTTCTGTTTTATGTTACCTCTAATTACAATGGGTAGAAATGGCAACTTGCATCCGTGTGTGCGGGTTGCTAGTTTGATTACAAAAATTGTTTGACTAATGAAATACTACACTATTATGAGTGACATATTCTCCATGTAGTCTCTAGTCATAAATTCATTAATACTGAAGCCAAAATATTAATACACCAATATTATGTTACTAGAAATTGAGGTTAGCTCAATATATTTTTCGGAAAATTTGCGAATTAATTATAAACATGTACATATTAAATAGTTTACGCCAAAATGTTTAGAAAAAAACTACATTAAATAAATAAAGATAAATTCATTTGCCGTTTTATAACAGTGACAGCTTACACTGTTATAACAAGAATGTCGGCCGTCTATCATGAAGAAAAATATTTCATCGACATGGGATGAAAAATATTCAGAATGTTATTAAGCTCTACTTAAATTTTATGTCATAGTTTTAATCACAACAGTGATCATTATTGAAACCGTAAACTGTTCTACATCACTTGAATCAATCAGTTGAAAAAATGCATATTTTAAAATGTGTTTATACAAATCTAAAGTACTCTTATTCGTAACGCAATTAATAATATAATATCTTTTCTGGTTTAAAATCTACTAATATATAAATATTTAACTTATTAAAGTGTTTGTTGTGTAAAATATGCAAAAATGCCATAAAAAATTATTGAATTGAACATAAATTCAGAAACAAACTAAACTTTACTAACTTTTTATATTTACATGTATATATAAGTATATAATATTTTAAAAAGTCATTACGTCGATTTTATATAATACTAGTATTACGTAACGTCAATAATATTAAACAATCTTTCATAAATAGACAATACAAATATCCAAGTAATGGAAAGCAAACTGTTCAAAACACTTGCTGCATCGAAGGACATGTTTTAATCAGGTATTGACCATTGCGCTTGAATAAATCTTATTTACCGATAACCAAAATACAGTCAATTGAACATTGTATCTCTGAATTACATAAGTACTCTACTATTTATTTCTAAATTCCATCCTCATACTATACTAGTAGAAGTAAAGGTCAAACGAATATCCGTTAGATTAGACCACAATTATGTGAGCTTCATTCGACGCGATTTAACAGATTGTAGATCCGTTTCCAGGTAGTAGCATTACACGGATTTTTACTCCACCACATTTCTACTCGAACACAATTATGTGAACGGTTCCATTTGATTAAATATTTTTTCATTTTTATCTATTTGCAAACAAGGCATGCCCATTTTGTATGAAATAAGTAGATATATCGATGCCTTAAACAAAATGATAAAACTAGCAGACAGAATGGCCGACCGATGCTAAGTGAGAGATGGGACAGTAATTTTTTGTGTACCCACTAAAAATCCATGCACGCAAATACTATTCGTTAAAACTGAAATCGCAAAGAATTAAGCCTATGAAATATAATTTAATTTATAAGTTAGTTTTATTATATTTTCTAATTTTTTCATTGTTTCTATTATTTAATTATAAATATATATTTAAGTCTGTCCCTGTTTAAGTGTATGAATACCTTACCGAGTTTGACTTTCAATCTCATCAAATCTATTATTCATATCCACTTTATTTTTTAAAAATTATATAAATGTTTCGTACATCTCCTTTTTTTTTAGATTTTTCAAATATTTTGTTAAATAGTTTGTTTATTTGTTTTGAATAGGTTCAAATACTACGAAATTTTATTACGAAAAAGTGTTTTTTTTTTTCTTTTTTCCCCTAACACTTTTATTTCTCAATAATGGCTGGCTACACAATTATCGAGAGGGAACGTCAGAATATGGATTACGATTTTACTTTAAATACCAAAAGCAAAAGGAGTGCGAACCACTATTTAAATATATAATATACAAAGATGTTATATTTACTTACTGGTAAATATTTGGGCAATTATTTTAATAGAATGGACTTTAGACAGGAAACCGAACAGTACCTGGGTGCTTGCTACTCACCTGCAAGCTTAAAGAGTTCTTCGTAATTATGTAATTATGACCACAAAGATCCCAGTTCACACACTTGCCACCTTAACTAGACTAATAAAGTGTGATGAACTAATCGGGAGACCCAGTATCAACGAACACTACACAGCACTACATTTTAATTTTTTTACGCTTTCACTTTCTTTTCTTTTGTAGTAAAACCCCATGGGCCTTAGAGCTGTAACGCAAAAAAAATCTATAAAGACGTTACACCACTTCTTATCGCCTCTACTGTTGATGGGAGATCTGGCTCATTAAGAAAAGAATACTAAATATATGGGAAATATTGCAGAGACTACAACTTGAGAGCTATGCAACAAATATTAATTACAATTCAATCGGAAGCTATCGGCGAAATAATAAGTTTTTGCTTTGTTAAAAGTTTAGTTTACTAGTTGGCCACGTTTGTTTATAAAAGATCCAGACACGAACAAGAGAGGACACAATGTAAACAGGGCAGACTGCGCTTTTGTCTCAACTTTGTCACAGACATAGTGAGTACCGTGACATTTTGAATCTAGGTCTTGTTTCTCTTTACTTTATTGCTCTATTTTGTAAGCTGAATACAAAGAAACTTGTTACAAACATGTTAGCACAAAATTGACTCTCCTGCCATTAACAGATGTGGTAATGGCTCACAGGCTCACAAAATGAAATTTTGACGAACAACTAACTTACAAACTTAGTAAGCAAAATAAAATCTTTTAAAAATAGATTTAAAGTTAGTTAAAATAATCTAACGTTGGTTATCCCTTTATAATAATTTATCATTTTCATGACTTCAACCACCAAAATTCTAATTAACCATAAATAAATATTTCTTACTTTTTACAATTTGATATGATTAACTACTACACACATTTTTTGTCCTTACTTTCAATGCTTATAATGGATAGAAATGGTCTAGAAATAATGACTACCGTACTCGTATATATAAATAATAAAAATATTAAATATCATAATTTAGTATGAAATTTTCAAAGCTTTTAGATAATTATAAAAATTTTAACCCTAGAATGTGAGTGTAATAAAGGATGACTTTCAGTGGAGGATCCGTCTCCGTCCATTGTTCTGGAACAATAGCCTTGAGCCATTCGAAGGAACATCAACATGGCGGCCGTCAGCATACCAGCGTACACAAAGAATTCTGTCGCCTATAAGAAAAATGCGACATACCATATTTGCAATGCTTTATTAAAAACTTTAAGTTAAATTGCACTGGGGTAATAGAAAAAAACGCCTTCAAATATTAGTAATAGAATTTATACCTACTCTCAATGTCTACTAAAATATATTTTATATAAATGCATGCATTGGATATTTTTTTGAATTGGATTTCTAAATTCACATTAATTAAACCTTTTCATCTCTGCCTCGATTGTAACCAGTTTTGATTAAGTATCATTTAGTTTATTTTAATGAATTAATTCTTACTCTGGATTCGAAAATTTTTGCTTGAGCTACAAGTATAACTATTAGGTTTCCGATTGCTACAGACATGTACCAAGCAGCTATAGTTATTGTCTTCATACTTTTAGGAGCCTGAAAGTATTATAAATATTGTAATATTAATAATAAGATGACTTTCATTTATGTAATATTTTTTCGTCCATGCGTAGATAAGTTATATCTTGAAACATTAAAGAGCCGATAACCTACAAAATACATTATTTACAGAAGGTTGTTACATTAGAATTAAATACTAAAAAAAGCAGATCGATAACCTATTGGATTTTTTTTATTTATTTATTTAAAGTTTCAATTACAACAAACATATTTTAACATTTAACAATTTAAATAAAAGTCGTGAAAAACCCATTCGGTTTATGTGCGACTATGATATGATTTGGGTATTTTATTCGGGAAATACGAGTTCAATTCCTGTCTGAATTTTTGGGGTTATGTCTGTTTTAATCAAAACACATACTTTGATGGATAATATCGCAAGGAAAACAGAACGCCCGAGAGTTGTCCATATTGTCCGCAAAGGTGTATGAAGTCTGCAACATCCGTTGACGGGTAAGTGACTAAAAGTGAAACATTTACTTGTGTAAAAGAGAATTCGAGTCCAGAAACAGCGAACATGATTTCACCCATCGAAACCAGTATGTACTGAGGTACGATCCATGCTAAGTGCAGCTCGTTGGGCGGGTTGGGAGCGTGCAGTGCTGCCGCGTCCAGCCGTCCAAGCCGCTCGCGCACGCACAACACATACACGCCGCCCGCGCGCAGGTAGCCCTCGCCGGATCCTAACACATCCCCAGCTAAATCAGCATGCCAACTGAACCTACATAATAATACCAAACTATATAATAAACAGATATTAAAATATATTTTTTTTAAGAATTTTAGTCATAAGACATATATTATACATTTAAATATAGATTTATTTAAATAAAGTTATAAAATGCAGTGTTAAATATATATACTTTTTTTGTTTTAAATGAATTTTGTATATCTTATTTTATTATTTTTAATTCCATCATGCTCTCTAAACCACCCTATTATAAAAGTATTTAATAACAATATGAATGATTCATTAAATATTATGATAAATTTTTTTACAGGACAAACTATGGTTATCAAGCTTGTGTTAGAAAATTTGAGTAACCACTTGCGCTACTTCGAACCCCATTAAAAATGGAAATTTAATTCCTTTGACTTTCTGACTAATGTTGCTTAGGAGCTAGAATGTAATATAATTAATTATTTACAATGGCTCACTCACTTTCCCGGCTGGAGACACATGTAAGCCGACTCTCCAATGTAATCAATCGGCTCATTAGAGACATAGTATATATCGCTGAGGCGCTTTTCTGTTTCTATGGTTACAGTCACATTCTTGTTTGTACCCGTCTCACCTATATAAACAACCCTAAAATTGAAACATTCAATTATTTTTAACGATAGACAAAGGATTATAAAATAGAGATTTATAATAAAATATAAAATATATTAAATCTTATTATTAATTTTAATTTTTAATGTATTTACTAAGTAATTTTATAAGAAGGGATAGACAGCAAATCGATACGTAATATGAGATATAAACTGTAAAATTTAAAAGTTCTTTATAGAATTAAATTAATAGTTCTAAGAGTTACTTGACACATTTTGACATAGAAAGTGGAGAGAATTATGTCCAATTTAATTGATATTCAATTATAAACAAGAAGTTCCATCTCACTTTAATTTTGGTTTTCCCGTCAATGACTTCACGAACGGGCCCGGATCCATATAGTAAAAGGAGATTTCATCGTTTGAATTTTGTCCTATGATGACTGGCATAAACTGAAAATATGAATTATATAATAATTCAGATTTCAAATAATAGAGAGTTTATTTTAAATATGCATTTTAAATGAAGCAATGCAATTTGAATTTATTTAAAACAGTTTTGCTATTATTTATCGTTAGGTAGGTATTGTGTCCGACGTTTTCTTCAATCGATTTTTATTACCGACGCTAAAATGTCGTTGTATTGTCGTTACATGAATGGACAACTAAGTTAATTTAAAATTACTGTAATGATTACTATAGTGTTTTCTATCAACTACATATATGTTAAATATTATATAATAATTAAAACTTAGCTATAAAATAAATCACACTAAATAACCATTCCAGCAACAGTTTTAAGACGTGTTTTAATAGTATGACATTTCATAACTCTGCCGGCGCAGTCACGAGGGCATATCGCGACGACATCATAAGGATGGTGGGGTATAGGCGTCATGAGAGCTGTGCCTCGCGCCTCTACCTGCATCCCCTCGCCATCCACCGAGACATCCACTGTGCAGCCAAGAGTGTTTAGCACTATAATACCAGTCAGTTCGGCTCCTGGAGATTGTAGCGTGGACCGCTGTGTAACAATAACGTAACGTAAATCTATATGTCCACTTGAAGAATATACTTCTATGTATCTATTTCCCAAAGAAAGTTCAATAATTAGAGTAATTTAATTTTTATTCAATAAGAATTAATAATTATTAGTTCAATAAGTGTCGATGATTGCAATAAACTGATTTGACAAAATTGGTAACTATTATTTATTTAACATAAAGGCGAAGTTCAATTTATGTAAATGCAAAGCTCCTGCTAAAGGGTGCTGATCGACAATTCCACTCTACCCTGATCAAAGGCTGGAGCCGACACTGAATAACGTTAAAGCAATTGACAAAGACAAATAAGTTAAATACGCTGATTCGCGAACGAGCGATTTAGAATTTAATTTTAAATTCAAAATACTACATATATGTACATAAAATCAATATACTTTATTTACCTCTATACTAATTTGAAGAATGCCGGCACAAACAAAAGCCATAGCCGCCAGAATCCCTCCCGCAAACATCTTGTTTAAGGGAGAGAGATCAGGCAGCACTGGCCAGGCTCCGCCGGGACACGCCGGTATCATTAGGAGTACCATACCCGGGTTCAACACTTGAAGTTGATCGGGCATCAAAGTTACTCCAAACACTTCACTTCGTAATCTAGATGCTTGAAATGTCCAACGTGAGCCCTGCGAAGTGTAATTGTTATAACTTGTAAAAATAAATTAAACAAATTTAATTTTTCTATTTTTTTTATTATAGTCAAACATGACATATCACGGCTTCCTATGGGTGATGTTTTCACTCTATTCTAAAAGTTTAAATAAAAACATAAATGTTTAAATAAATATTTTCTTCTAAATTTTAATGTTTTTTTATATTCGACATTTTGCTATGAATAAACTCACAGGCGTTTCCGACTTGATAAACATTTTATTACTATTCCTCAGAACATGAATTTTTCCGGGAAATAGTTACCATACTTTCAGATAAATAAACAATGAATATGCAAAAAATCACGCCGATCCGTCGCTCTATTACAGCCTGAAGGAAAGACAAATCAACTAACACAGTTTTGCATTTACTATAATAATAGTCTTACTATAATTATTATCAACGTCGTTTTTTATCTTGTTAATTGATCTTGCTAATAAGGGACGGGGGTGTGGTCAGTACAAATCATTGAAATGCGATATAATTTTTCACAATTTTCCAATACTATAAATACAATGCATTTTCAAGAAAAAATATATTAGAAACATTTAGCTTAATCCAATAAAGAAAGATTTTCAAGATATAAGGATGTTAGAAACATTAATAGCACACGACAACTCTCAGTACATAAAAGATTTTCTGATATCCTGTCTAATTGATTATTATTTTTCTGAAAAGGAAATGTGAAGCCGGAAAAGGAAGTTCGCTATTGCGCAGTTATAACAAGTAAGAAAAATATAATAGAAATTAACGTCGTTAAGTTCTTCGAAGAAATTACGAATAAATCTTGTTATTATAACAATAATGTAAGATTTATATTTTTATCTACTCCCATACTTTAAATCCTCTATAAAAATTTTTGAAACGGTTAGCTTCAGGGCCGGATTATCCCTAAGGCAGATTAGTCAACTGCCTAGGGGCCCCGCACCAATTAGGGGCCCACGGGAACCTAATGCGGGTAACTCTCTAAGAAAAAAAACATTTCATTCTTGACTTTCCCCATTATTAACATTCGGTAATGTTACCATAGAAAACAGACACTTTTTACAGTAAGTAAAATATACTTACTGTAAAAAGTGTCATCTAACGGTATTTGGTTGAAGTATTCTATCGGTTGACCTTTGGCCTATATGTAGGTCTATAAAGGTAACAGTGTCAAATCAGCAAAATTCAATAAAAAATTATGCAGAATTTGTAGCTTTTTTGTTCCTAATTAGTTGCTAAAACCGCAATTTTGTATCTTGAGCAGTTTGCGAAAAATCGCAACTACTGCTAAATTCATATAAAGCTAACATAAAATTTTTAAAAATCAATAAATATCGAGTCAACTATTGAACCAAAATTTGTTGCTGCAAGCTTAAACTACTAAAATAGAAAAAAATAAGACCGACCCAATTTTTGTTATTAGAGTACAATTTCCTTAGTACATGCTAGCTTTAACACTATTTTCCGAACAAACAATGCTAAAGAAATTTAGCTGCTACATCGAACGATGCTCAAATGAAGGGTGAGCAACAAAATAGAAACAAAAAAATCGGTCGATTGTGTCGATCAGCAACAATTTCCTTAGTAATATTAGCTTGAAATTGATTTGTTGAAAAGCTAGCATGTACATATATATCATATACTAGCTTTTACCCGCAAATTCGTTTGCGATATTGAGGTAGTTATATTAGCCTACAGTAGATCGTCTGTAGATATATTTAATAGTTTTATTAGGTAGTCATTCTAACTTTGCACCCCCCTTTTACCCCCTTAAGGGATGATTCTCGAAAAAATATTTTACCCCGTTTCATGACTTCCAATAAAGAACCTTCATACTGAATTTCTTTTGAATAACTTCAAAAACGGCAGAGTTTCATACTAACTTTGCACTCCCGTTTTACCCCCTTAAGGGATTATGTTCGAAAAAATATCTTACCCCTGTTTCATGACATCCAATGAAGAACTTTCATAATGAATTTTATTTGAATAACTTCAAAAACGGCAAAGTTTTATACTAACTTTGCACTCCCGTTTTACCTCCTTAAGGGATTATTTTCGAAAAAATATTTTACCCCTGTTTCATGACTTTCAATAAAGAACCTTCATACTGAATTTTATTGGAATAACTTAAAAAACGGCAGAGTTTCATATTAACTTTGCTCTCCCGTTTTACCCCCTTAAGGGCTTACTTTCGAAAAAATAATTTACCCTTGTTTCATGACTTCCAATAAAGAACCTTCTTACTGAATTTCATTTGATTAACTTCAAAAACGGCAAAGTTTCATACTATATTTGCACCCCCGTTTTGTCCCCTTCTTGGGTGAATTTTCAAAAATCCTTTCTTAGTGCTACGTTATAAAAGGAACCGCTGTGCAAAATTTCAAGTTTCTAACCCTTATAGATTAGGCCCTGCGTTGATATGTCAGTCAGACAGTCAGCTTCTCCGTTTATATATATAGATAGACGTAACAAATTATTTCATTAGGGAGAAATGAAATGGGTCGCGTAGCTATTCCGTTAGATGTCGCTGACTTCATTCACGTTGAGCGAAACGGAGAATCCCCGATTCGTTGGATATGTTCTGTATGGTCAACAATAGTTTCAGAATACTTGATCGGTATTGGCAAATTGTGAGTCTTGCGACCGATGCTCCGTGTTTCGAAGAACGGTGTACCTTATTCCAAAACTGAAGTTATTATCAAGTAGGCAAGCAAGTTTAATAATTAATTGCGAGATTTTATTTTATGCCATTCACTTATTTCGTTTAATTTAATAATAAAAATTTATATAATAGTGATAAGTAACTCCAGAATAAATGAATAAAGTGATTCGAGTCGATTCCGCACGCGGACACGATTGCCTTCGATATTCCACCAAATTGTTAACCATTTCCAGGAATTATTTATTCCTTTGATCGTTAGTGCTCGGAAGCTAAGCTAAACGCACTCATTATCGAGCGCTTCAGTAATGAACTATTATTTCATTTAACCATATTAAATTTAAAATAACCGCGTTACGTCTTATTTCTCTTTTCTACTCCGTCATGAGACCTGGGTTATCACTTATTTATAACTATAATCTATTCATTAAGATTATTTCATTATATAAAAGCAAAAGGCAGGAGTCGATCTGATGGACTCGGCTTTTGTAACAGAAAAAATATATTTTATAAAGTAAGAAAAGGGTAAAGGAAAGGGGCCCCGAGAATTGCATTGCCTAGGGGCCCCGATAGGGTTAATCCGGCCCTGGTTACCTTAAAACAGCCAATGTCCTAATAACCATTACATCGTCCACTCATGTGATAATATTATCACCATATTTTTATACAATAGTTGCATAGATAACTATTAAAACCTTTAGATTTATTTAAAAACAATCTCCGTATAAAATTTACCTGTTGATCAAAGAGGGACCAAAATATCGGGACGGGAAGATACATATATAAAATAGCGCAGACAATTTTCATATCATAGACGAGTTTCTCTCCGTATTTATCAATGGAATAGTCTAGCCAGTGGCCTCGGGGTGGACCATTTACATTCTTATCATAGCGTATCCTCTTCTTAAATGCATACTGAAAAATACATAAGGTTTTATAAAAAAATGTTTTATTGTAATGTAACTCTAACTGTCCACCTAAATTGAATGGTAAGAGACCTTTTAGGGATTCTTTTAGGGATTGCTTTATATCCGAATAGGAATCCGAAGATTTCTAATCGATTTCTCATCTCCGGAAGAACGTGTTGATTACATTGTTGTACCCTTAGCATTTGAATAGGAATAACTATATTCTTTCTAACGAGTCAGTCGATTATTAGATATTATTCAGCACAATAGTCCGACCTGGTTGTAATTGACAGACCAATTTGACAAATCAAAAATACTTTTAACATTAAATAAATTGTATTGAATTTGATATAAAAACGCTACACTTACAAGTAAATTGATTACAGCTTACGAATAACTTTTATGAAAAGCTATGATATTATTTCCAATTAGTAGGACCTATTCAATAAATAAATTGGTACTAATTTTCTTAATATACATACTTATATATTTTATATTCGATGTCTTTGAAATTATCAGTAATATGGGCTTATTGGGAATTGATTGATTCCATTTTTATGTCCAATTCTATAGAAATGATGGATGTACCCGAACACCCTTTGGTAGGTTCCGTCCGGTCATCAATTATACCTAACACACTATTTATTACATCCAAAGAAAATATTAAAGATGTAAACTACGTGTGGCAAAATAAGCATTAGTGCCGTTTTGTATTGACGTTAATCATAATTAAATCATTAAATACATTTGAAAGTTATTTTATTTAGATATTTAAATTTTATTTTAAAAATAAAATAGGATAACAGCAAAAATGTTGCACCACAGCCATACTAGCTGATCCTCGCGACTTCGTCTGCGTAGAATTTTACATAACCTACACTTGAAAATTATTATTCTTTATTTGGATACAAGACAATTTATACGGAAATATATGTATAATACAAACTATGATAACATCAGAAGTGTGTCGCAACTCGCAAGTATTAAAGCCATTAATAATTAATTTATTTCCAGAACGGAATTATAGAATTTAATAACAATTAATAAAAAAGAACTACTGACTACACTCTAAACTATAAATATAAATTTTAAATGTGTGTCACGCTCACGTCATACATAAAATAACGTTTTCAGTATCATTATAAGACAGAGATAAAAGCCAGTTCAATAGTTTTTTCTCACATTTATTTATTTACTTTGTTATATATTATTTGTAACAAAAATGAAAACCTGCCATTATATCAGTTGACTGCACCGGACAGACTTTATTTTATCTACGTTTATTTCCTCCCAATTCAACATCTAAAGGAAGTGAGCTAGGAGAATTGTTAGAAGTAAGGCTGGTTTAAAAAGCGTAACCTTTAAAACTCCTTTTTGGGCACGCTCTAATATAAGAACGGTTATTTTAACAACGCCACAACGAATTAATACAATACATTAAAATAGATAGTCTGTACCATTTCAAGATTTTTAAAAACATAGATTAATTTTCTCATTCGCAAAACTACAGATTCGTGTTTCAGCGAAGTAGGTCAATCAAACGTAACTCCAAGATATTTGATACTATATAGGTACGTGCAGTCTGTTCACAACAACAATCTTCAGATTCAAAGCAGCATTTGTGAGCACGTATTTTAAAATAGATTGATGCTTCGAGTTTACTTTTCACGTCGCATAATATTCTATCAAGAAAATTAAGTGACGAAGAAGCCTATTTCATTTCTACTTCTTTGAAATTGGCTTCTTCCAACTTTAAACATATTTAGATCAAAAGTATCTATATGCTTCATTTAATTTTCTTACATAAATAATATTCTAGTATACAATGTGGTCATAACTTTATTTGTTTCAGTTATATTATATATTTAGTAAGCCGCTTGTAGACCGTGGCATAGTACGTCGATACCAAGCTAAAACATCTAACCTAAAACTTATTTGATTAAACTAATAACAAACAAGTGTTAGCCAAGTCAGTAAGTTGTTTATGTCGATGAAGAAGATGTCGCCACGTGAACTATCTATCCTATCCTGTGTCTATACAAGAGTTTGAGTTTATCAATTAAAACTGTTTTTCCGAAGCGAAGCTAGGGCGGATCGACTAGTTATTTAATAATTTCAATAAACTTCTACATTATAATATAATACAATTCACGTGTGCACGAGACTATCCAACACGGATAAAGGATGTACAAGGGTGTACCGGAAAGGTGAGAGGAAGTTAGCTTAGCTCGCGTACGTTAGTCTACATCGACATACACAGCTCTCATAGACTTAGGTACATATGTACTTAAATTGCAGTCGGTATATGAAAATTTACCTAAAATACTCGAGATATGCTAAACCAACTTAATTTAGTTTTTGGTCTAAAACCAGCTTAACAGAGCAGTTGTTTTAATGTCACCCAAGCGTCCTACGGCGGAAAACAATATCTGGAGTTTTATGATGCAAGTTTTTCAATCGTATGCATTTGATAAAGTGTATAATTTGCATAAATCTCATAAAAAAATAAAGAAAAGAATCGTACTAATATTATAAATGCGAGTTTCTATATTTAGATATTTATATGTTTGTTAAATAGTTACTCACTAACACAAACACGACTGAACGGACTTGTAACTTTAACTTACGTTCATTCATAAAATTTACCTCCTTTAAATCAATCATTTCCTAAATAGTGTCCCGACCCCCATAAAATGAATAATTGGAGGATGAGGAGGAGAACATGTATATGTTCATGTTTTGTAATTTTGATTCTTTAAATGTTCAAAAGAATAACAGTTTCCAGGTAGGTACGGTAGTACAGTTTTAGGTCCTCAACTTTCAATTCTACACGCAATTTTCTAATGCAAATGTTACAGCGAATGTGATAACTAGCCATTATAAATAATTGATAAAACGTGTAGACTATGTGATGAATTAATCACTTTATCAAAACATTATTCATAGTATCTGGTCACGGTTAGCCAATGTAATAATTTGTCTTTCAAACAACCCCCGACGCTATACGGACGGGGTGTTATAAGTATATATGTCTCTCTGTCAATATTTTATCATAGCACTTAAGGTAATGGACAGATTTTGAGACATTTTTTTTTGGTTTGATAGGTTAATCAGAATGTTTCTTAGGTTTGTATTGTGAAGATCTGGTCAACCGTTTGGAGACTATCAGCTCAATTCTATATCCAACTCCTCAACCACATATAGCACATGTTTCGTGTTTATGCTAATGACAATAGTTTATTTGGTGTCATCTCCAGGACATGAATTTTTGGTGGTCTGCGCTATATCCAACTCCTCAACCACTCACAGCACATGTTTCGTGTTTATGCTAATGACAATAGTTTATTTGGTGTCATCTCCAGGACATGAATTTTTGGTGGTCTGCGCTATATCCAACTCCTCAACCACATATAGCACATGTTTCGTGTTTATGCTAATGACAATAGTTTATTTGGTGTCATCTCCAGGACATGAATTTTTGGTGGTCTGCGCTATATCCAACTCCTCAACCACTCACAGCACATGTTTCGTGTTTATGCTAATGACAATAGTTTATTTGGTGTCATCTCCAGGACATGAATTTTTGGTGGTCTGCGCTATATCCAACTCCTCAACCACTCACAGCACATGTTTCGTGTTTATGCTAATGACAATAGTTTATTTGGTGTCATCTCCAGGACATGAATTTTTGGTGGTCTGCGCTATATCCAACTCCTCAACCACTCACAGCACATGTTTCGTGTTTATGCTAATGACAATAGTTTATTTGGTGTCATCTCCAGGACATGAATTTTTGGTGGTCTGCGCTATATCCAACTCCTTAACCACTCACAGCACATGTTTCATGTTTGGACTAATGACAATAGTTTTTTGATGGTATCTTCTAGATATGTTAAATTTAGATATATAATTTAAATTTTTAATTTCTTATTCATTAAAGAAATAATACATATACGAAGCCACAAAAAAATATACGAAACCACAAAAAACATACGAAACCACAAAAAATCATACGAAACCATAAAATATCATACGAAACCACAAAATATCATACGAAATCACAAGAAATCATAAAAATCCACAAGAAACCATATGAAACCACAAAATACCATACGAAATTACATACAAAATTTAAGCAAGGAATCCATTACGATTATAGTAACTATAGACCGATAGCTATATTGTCAGTAATAAATAAAATTATGGAAAAAAATATTGTCTCCCAAATATTTAGAAAAAAACAACATTCGTAAATTTTTAGAAAACAACAACATTCTGTCAAACACGCAGCATGGTTTTCGACGCGAGCGCAGTACCTCAACGGCGCTGGCTCAGTTCGCGGATGACGTCAACAACAGTCTCAATCAGCGTAAGCAAGTGGTGGTTGTGTATTTCGATTTTAAAAAGGCTCTCAATACGCTAGATTTTACTCAACTACTACAAGCAATGGAAAAGTATAGGGTCCGGGGACCTGAAAATAATTGGTTTAAAGCATACTTAACAGAGCGAAAAATCAGGACTGTTGTTGACGGATATACTTGCGAGTCCTCCGACATGAGATACGGCGTTCCAACCGGCTCGGTATTTGGCCCCTTAGGCTATATATAATGCATGTAAACGGAATATCTAATGTTGTAAAAGATTGTCGAATATACATGTAAACAGATGACACGTGCTTACTATATGCTGACTATGACATCAATAAGATCCAATATCACGTAGAAAAACACTTAGATAGGATGATAAAGTGGTCACTCGACAATGGTTTAATAATAAATATTAAAAAAACTAAATGCATGCATATACATTCACCATACAATCCAAGGGTAAAAGACACGAATGTTAAAATTATTGGTCACGACTATAGCTGTTTACATAAAAAAAGGATCGGTTGTATATGTAGTAATCTCGATGTAGTAAATAAATATAAATACCTCGGCCTCGGCCTGTAGATACGCACATGACATGGAAGTATCACATAGAAGATGTATGTACAAAACTAAAGTTGTGTCAATTCTTTCACCTTCGCCAAGTCGTTAGTAAAAGTATATTAAAATGTTATATTATGTGCTGGTGGATGCTATTATATCATATCCACAAATGGCTGGTCTTTTGAAACTCATTTAAAGAAGATTAAAGACTTGCAGGTAGGAATCTGTCCTAATCAAACTTGTAAGCACGGAGGTCAAAAATAATAACAAATCAAATTATGATAAGCTCTTTGAAATTTGTAAAATATTACCCATACAAAGAAAGTTTGAGCTGATAGTGCTTGTTGAAAATGCTCAAATTGAGGAGTTTAAAATACGTATTTCACATGATATAACTACTAGAAAAATAACCAAAGAAAATTTTTTAGTGCATAGAATTCTAAATTATTACGGGTCTTGGACAAGACAATAATTTATACCTAAACTGCTAAATTCATTTCCTATGAATATAAGAAATGATGTTTCTGAAAAATTTAGAAGGATGTATAGATGTATGTCTTACACTTGCACGCAAAAACTACTGGATGGATTTTGATGAAACTTTACAGTAATATAGCTTACACATTAGAATAACACAAAGGCTATAATTTATAATGATATAGTGTGAATTATGCAAAATATAGCGGGTGAAACCGCGGGGAGCAGTTAGTTTTCTATAAAGAATTTGAGAGAAAAATACCGTCAACAAACTGCTCTGCAGTTTGACGGAATTTTTATGTTAGTAATTTAAGTTATTGAAAACTGTAAATAATAAATAAATAAATCACAAGATACCAAAAAAACATATGAAACCACAAGCAACCATACGAAACCACAAAATACCATACGAAATTACAAGAAAACAACCAAAACCATAGTATAAAACCCTACCAAAACTCATAAAACTACATAAACATTCAAAGAATAAGAGAATTTATAAGAGTGGAGCATCATGCAGACATAGGTTTTCAATAACAGTGGAATAAGCGCCATCACGAACAAGGATGTTCCAACATAACACATCGACAAGCAGCCATCATGGATTTCTATGAGTAAAATAATAAAACGCAATGCCTACACACCTTAAAAGTACTTCGTTCCATAATAGAGATAATATAAGCAACACACAATTTTTTCGAAGCTATGGCTATGAAGGTTAGGTGTCTAAGGTTAAGAGAAAAGCATATGCAGTCATAATTGAAGTAAATTGGAACTAAACTTTGTAATCAAAACCTATTTGTTTCAAATTATTACTCTATCTAAGTATGTCTAGATATTATATAAAATAACAAGAAATTTGAATAATTTTAAGCGAATTAGCACTTTGTCTAAATTGCATAGATTTTATACATACTAGTTGGATAGTATATATAAGATTTATCACTTTCGGTGTAACATAAATATTAGCAAGAAGTTTATCCACATGCGAACTACTAACATGGCAAAAACTAATTACAAATGACAGCTCATTGATATTATATAACGCAAACAATAAATAATTACTGTCATAGACAAACTTCTATTATTTAACATTGTCAACATAATATTGTCAATTCACCACATCGTTAAAACATTTACTCGTGCGTGTTTTCCCAATAAACGCAATAACATAATATTTGCAGCGTGAACTTGATGCTCTATTAAATTTTAAATAAAATTTGGTCTTCGTTTACTGCCAAAAAATGAAATTGATGCTTTTCATTAAAATTCGTATCCAAAGCATAAATATTGAGTTGCCTTCCGGTTGGAGTAGCTTAATTACAGTTAAAATTAAAATTGTGCGCAATCATTTTAATGGAATGGTATCGAATTTATTGTACAGTAAAGCCCTTTGTTGATTTAATTAAATATTATAGACACACCATGACACCAAACAACTAACACATCGCCTGCGCGAGAGGGCAAGGCCTGGTCATCGACCACATCGACGTTAATAAATCCTAATCTTATCTAATCCATTAATACTCAACCGATTTTGATGATATTTGGTACAGAGATAGACTTGACTATATTTCATAGCGAAAAAATGCGACCTAGCGGCATAGCGATTTTTGGTGAAGACATAGACTACTTGGTAAACAAACATAGGTAAGTTTTATCACGAAAAAAGAGACTTAGTGAACTAGTCACCTAGCTACCTAACGACCTAGCCAGCTAACCACCAAGATACCTAGCTACCTAGCCACCTAGTAACCTAGCGAACTGGCAACCTAGCGAATAGCAATATATACATATTGACCAGAGCCATCTAGGTAGCTCAAACGCGAAGAATTCAACGCGACAGTTAAGCCACTTGACAGTAACTTGTTTTTGTTCGCTCGCGTAAGCGACAGGACGTCGCTAGAGCTCCCAGCCATGCGCCTCTGCACTTCACCTCTGAAATGCCTAAAATTCATAAGCTCCCACTGTCAAGCCCCACGGGGGATCTTTCAATTATTTAAATTTGTACAGAAGGTTACTAATGAAAGTACGGAAATTGTATAACTACGACCTTCACTTATTATGACTTATGAGTCGTAATAAGTCAATCATACAGTATTTATTTATATTTTACAACTTTTATTTAGGCAGGTATTTTGGTTTGGTTTTTTGTATGTTTCTTTGTTTAATGCGAATAGACTTAGTCTATTGAACCCTTTTTCCAATAACGAATAGTAAGAATCCGGTCAACTTTGGAGCGCACTAAAACCGCCCTAAATTAATGATATCCAAAAAAATTATAGGCTAAAATGTTCGTTAGAAAACCATCTACAAAATTGGTTTGAGGTCATTTTATTATTATAAGTTAATAAAATAAAAAGTCATATAACATAGAAATTTGTTGAGAAATCTCTCTTATTCTTGTTAATAACTTTTTTATTTTATTGTAAAAATGAATGTTAACAAAATTGTAGACAATTTGATTTGCTACAAATTATGTCTTTACAAATTTTCTGTCCGAATGATAGTTTTGGAGATATAGCGAAAAAGGCGTTTGCACCCCTTTTTCCGATATGGCGGTCACGGGACAAGGGTTATACACACATACTTAGAATTAAGCTTCTAATGACCTCTACACATCCCAACAATAAAAATGCATCCTCTAAGAAACTCAAAGTATGCCCTAAAAATTGTAATATTTCAATGGACTTACGCAAAAACTACTCAACCGATTTTGATAATTCTTAAAACCTCGTCCCTTCCAGGTAACATAAGCTATGTTATGTGATATTGCCATTAATACCATAAACAAAAAGATACGACCATTTATGTGTCATAAAGTGGTTGTTAATTTAATGTTTTCTTTGGAAGTATTATATTAAATCGATTTTGATAATTCTCTTTTTTCTCTCTTCTTGAGAATTCTTCTTCAGATCGAAAAAATAAAGAAGATGTCTTTCAATTTTCTTGTCTTTCTTTTTGTCGTTTCCTGTTTCTATTTCTTTTTATTTTTAATGAGTCTATGACGGAAAACTACACTATTGTCCAGTGACAATTCAAGGATATCGTTTATAATTTTACTTTAAATATCCAAAGCGAAGTGAGGACGGCTTGTAGCAAATAATACCTGTGCAATTCGAAATGTAAATCGTAGTTACGTAGATCTCACGTTTCAGTAATCTTTGACCAATTAATTTGATAACCGGTGTTGCAGTATACAAAACGAATTTAGTTTCAATTCTAGCTGAAGCGGAAGCAGCGTGCTAAATTGAATTATATATTGAAATCCGTTTTTCGTTTGATTGAGTAACAAACATCCAAAAATACAAACTTTCATGTATAATATTAGTAGGAAGTAGCGTAGTAAGATTAGGCACTGTTTGTGCTCTAATTAAAACCTAGTTCTAAATAAGGATGATAAAATAAAAATACATACCCAAGCACACGAGATAAACTTCAATGTCAAGGTATCCCGAGGTTTCTTAATTCTATACCAGGGTTTACCCATAATAAAAATTACTGAAAAATAGTTAGATTTTTTATTATTTAATTTATTTAAAGTTCTAGTATTTGAAAGAAATATATATCTTAGATCTAAATACTTGAGATATATTATAAGACAAAATTATGGAATGAATTGTTGTGTGTTCTTTACAGAGTAAAAATCGAGCTTAAATTAAACAATAATTTCCCCTAGATACTAACCAATAGATATTAATACAAGTAATGCAGGAAAACCAAAACCAAGCGCATAGCACGTGTCGTCTCCAAAACACATAACACTTCTACGCAGCGTCGGAGTTACAATCATACCAATGAAACCACCCAAGTTCACAGTACAGTAAAACATTGAAAAAAACTTTTGCAGACGCTGATTTTCCTCAGGTAAGCGAAACTTAAAAAAAAATCTTTATAGAATTTTTTAATGTTATTATTAAATGAGAATCGAAATGGCGGTTTCAATTAAAAATGTATTTGGTCGCATTAAAATTAGGTAATACTGTTAACTGCTTGGCCAATATAAAATTCTAGAAATGGTTGCCGATGTAGATATAACCTAATGTAAAGGTTTTAAAAACAAAAAAACAGTCATACCTACCTGGTCACCACCAAATGCTGCTACGCAAGGTTTAATGCCTCCAGTACCAGTGGCTATCAAGCCTAACCCAAGCATTGAAGTCGAGCTGTAATATATATATTAATTATTGTACAACCAATAATAAAAACAATTAAAAACTTGAATTATGACGTCATCATCAATTATTATTGTAAAAAATCCAGTAAACCTTCATCTGGGTGGCAAGCCCTAAGCACCTATTGTGTGTGATATAATGGTATGGCGACAACGAGGCCGATTACTACATTTGAATACAAACTAAACTATTTCCAATAAAATGTAAGAATATAATTATTTAGTTAATAATGACTTACATAGGAGGGAGACAAAGCGGGGGTATTGCAGAGCAACACAGTAATATAGCACCAACTAGATATATGATAGAAAAATATAGAATTACCCTGAAAAAGAATAATTCTTTTACCTGATGTTTGTTGAAAGTAATAATTGACATATGATACCAATTAGGCAGGATACCAATTACGATATCGAAGTAATTTATATACAATCAAACAGAAACTTGATGTTAAAGACCAGCCACACCCTTTTAATTATTATCAGAATGAACGTGCTTTCAAGTATTAAATTGAATCAGGCATTACTTTGGGAACATTCATGAATTTAAAAGGAAACAAATGGTTACCTTGCTGGTGATGTCCCCCGGAGAATGCACAGCCCGCGCAAAGGTTTAAAAAAGGACGCTTATAGAGGATGCTTCGGTTACGGAGTGAAACTTACGTCGATTGTCGGGTGGCCTGCTTGTGTGGTGTGTTCTGGTTCGGGTTAGTGCGTTTCATTTTTCTGTGTGGTGAATGTGTGTGGTGTGTTCTGGTTGTAGTCTGTATTTTTCACCTTTGTTCGCACTCTCCAGGGGACACCATACGGATCATCGGATTTCCGCAGATAGTAGCAAGGTAACCTTTTGATTATTTTTTTCTGCTTTTAAGTAAGAAAATAATATTTAAAACTGGATCATCATTGTATAATCTTAGAACACCAATCACAATAACCTAAATATCTTCCTATTGTTTTATAACATTAGATTAGAAGTTCTGAATATGTTCTTGATCTTGACCTACCGATATCTTCCTATGAAATTATCCGCCAATATGGCACCCATTAGTGGCATAGTGTAGCACATCATAATGAAAATGTGATAAAGTACCGTAGCTGCATTTTCATGTAGACACAGCACGTTACGCAAATATAAAGATAAAATAGCTACATAAACAAATAAATTATTAGTAGTTATAACAATTGTTGGAAGTTAAAGGTTGGTAACAAAATGGAGCAACTGCCATAATAATCCTAGTGGCTAAATTCTTACGACTTACTTCTTAAACCACAGAAAGAAAATCGCTCACAAAATTCTGTTGCTATAATACAAAATATTGAAGTTATACGGCTGTGCATATTTTATGTTGTTATTATTTACTACCTCATTTAATTTTTTCAGTTCAAATAAAATTTTATTTAAAATACATCCATATAGACTGGCGTGACATGAAAGCTTCATGATGAAATTGTCATTATATTTATAAATAAAAACCACAGTCCATTTACATAATTATTTATATCGATTTCCAACATTGACTGGTTATTTATGTTCAACAGCACATCGTTCGTCTAATTTTGCTCTTTGTCTAAAGTGAAATATCATTACATAAGTTAAATAATATTCATATGTATTATTCATAGAGATATATACATAGAGAGGAAACATTCTTCTATACAATAGTTTTGTTTACATATTTTTGTCATTTACCTGTCAAATAATTAGCGTAAATCAATTTGTCGTGAATAATTACAACAAAAAGCCTAAATTCCATTAATAACGTGTTTGAGATATTTAATTAATAATGCTGATGTGTGGTATTACGATCTGTAGTGCCCAAAAGGATAAAAATCGACCTGAAATTACTTTTCATAGGTTAGTAACTGTTAATGTTTTAAAACTTCGCTTATGTAATAAATCTCGCTTTTTTTCTTATTTATTTACATAATAATAGTGTATGTTATGTCTTCTTGTATGGTTTTAAACGGCCATAAGTAGGTAAATTGTAATGTAAACTTTGTGCGTAGATGTCCATAAGTGATTTATCGATAACATTATTAAATTTACTTATTTACTGTTACGTAAATTGTTCAAAATAGTTTCTTATTTTATCAGTGTGACTTTATCTACGTTCTTTATCTTTGTCTCAAGCATTATATTTCTAATTTATAGGATCCTGAATAATGATGAAGAGCACAATACAAATCATCGATTCTTACTTATAAAAAGTATTATAAAAACATACTTGGATTTAAGATTCCGTTACCATGGGAGGAAAAAAAATGATAAAATTTCCCAAAGAAATTTTTTAACTAAATTAACTTTATTTAGGAATGAATAAGTGGGTGCAATAAATATTTTTTTCAATAATAACATTTCTGTTAACACTAAGATCTCATAATATATTATTATTTGAAATTAAAATTTATATAACAAATATATTATTGTATTTATTTCAATTGTATATCTACCGGTAACTACCATATTCTGAGCATGTTTAACTTCTATCATTTTCTCAGTTATCAAAAAATTCTAAAAATGTTTAAAAAACCAGCAGTCAGTTTTACCCGTGAGTATCCCCTATGTCGTATCCCCCTTTGCCGGTGGGAGATCATTACGTAAGAGGCGAATAACCCACTCCCTGGTAGTAGATCTGTTCCCCGACTGCCTTGCGACATAGTGTCATAGACGCGTTCCGGCCCAGCCGCATGTGGGCCAGATTTATCCCCTCCCTCTCTATCCGGTTAATGCTGCGGATCTAGTGGACTCTTGCACAGGATCCGCTGAAAACGCAGCATTTTTTTTCACTCCCACTTCCCACCCTATCTTCGAGAATTCAATACATCGGCAAAACAAAAGAGTATCTCTTATTTAGCCGATGTCCATAGGCGATGGTGGCCACTTACCATCAAGTGGACCATCTGTTCGTTTGAGGTGCAAACTACCATAAAAAAAGTCATTGAAGGTATATATATATATATACATTTAAGGTACCTCCTTAAGTAAAAATCATGAACTTTTAATATAGTCTATATAAGTGAAATTAATTGTATCGATATCAATATTTTTTTAAAGACATCCTTACGTGGCAGACAATTTATGCGAGGCCAAAACTTTAGGTATACACCCAATTTTGGTAGTTATTTCCAGTCTTCTATATGGAGGTCAATGGTATTATTATTTTCTTATATGAAGAACGCCATCTTGTGATCTGCTTGTGAACTTGAATCTATCCCTGTGTCCCACTAAGCGATCTCACCGCGGTTTTTCCCGTTCCACTTGTACGCGAGCGTTAGGATCGGTAATCCAAGTGAAACGGGTAATTGGTTAATATAAAGCAATATTTTTAATTATTGATATTTTTTATTTTTATAATTTAATTGAAACTAAAATTAATTTTATATAAATTCTTCTCAGCAGAAACATTCACATCCAATAATAAATCTCTATCCGTATCAAATAAAGTTATTTACATCGCCATTTTTATTGTTTTAAAAATGCCATTGATACAACCACAGATCACTAATTTTGCAACGCTCACAACGAACCACGATTTGACATGAGTCGTCGCGCGTGAGCTTCGAGTGAGCACAAGACCTGACGTCATTAATGACGTTTACGCCGCGACCACAACTTTTATATATCATCTTTGACCACAACTCCCGCGATCGTCAAGTGGTACGGCTAAATGAGCGTTTTGAGTGTTGAGATCGCTTAGAGGAATGCGCCTTTAAAACTAGCGATGTTAAGGATCCATAACCAAAACCGAAATTTTCGGATATCCGAAATTAAAAAATATCCGTAATCGTAACCGAATCCGATATAACAGTTTCGGATAATTTCGGATAGGAGCCTGACTAAATGATGCATGTTATGAACAGTTTTCGAGTCAGCCAACAAATAGCCCACTAACCACGCGCCTCCCTTGTATTGTTTATTATTAATTGTTCATTACTAGTCAGTTTAAAGATTTTATTTCAAAAACAAAAACGTTTTACAGAATTATTGTAACGATAATAATTACATTAAAGAAACACAATGTCGCAAATATTAACGCCCAGCACCGACTAAACATAAATAATGATTCTATTTATATTAAAAATTGTGTGTGTGTGTACATCTGTGTGTGTATGATGAGTTCGTGTAAATGTGCTTGTATGTAATGCTATAAATTGCTTTATCTAACTCACTGACTATTCTTATGAATACGATATTATCGTCTCAGTTTCATCATATTATGTTAAATTCAGGAGCCAGTTTGATAGCTTGTCCTTACATTCTCTTAGGGAAAGAGGGTATATATGCAATATTTTATTTATTTTATTATTTAGTATAATAAACAGGGCTAATATAATAAGTATTACGACTCGCCATCGTTGTGCCAGTACACTCATTGTTAAAAGGTAAATTTGAGTGAATACGAGTGATTGTCCGCAGTATGCATAGTTTGCGAACTAATAAAACTTTACAAGCATTATACAAGTCATTCGTTCAATCGTTTGACAACTGCAATTTGTATTTGAAGAACATTTGTGAGAAATTATTTTAAAAGAGTTTGAGGGCATGGATGGATATTTATTGTAAGCAGGTTGTGGGTAAACCAATTCATCACACTATGAAGGGCAGTCTCAGCATTTTTTTGTGTCCCAGCTGTCACCATCAATGACCAGAGTAGTATCATCGGCATAAGTGATGATTTTTCAATTAGGTATGTCAAGACTGCACAAATCGTTTATATAGGCTAGGAATAGTGTCGGTCCGAACACTCCCTAGGAGTACACCAAAACAAATTTCCTCTTCCTGACTGTACCATTCGTCTATCTTGACAATTTGTATTTTGATGCTTCTACTATTGATAATAAATATTTTTTTAAATCGTTATCTAATGAAACCAGGCCTTATAAAAAAATTTAAAATTGTAATATTATCAGAAACCGCTTGTTATTAACATGTAAAATATAATAAGTAGTTGCTCGAAAACCAATATTTATGTTTTGATAAAATGAATAAATACTTTTATTATGCAAGTAAATCAATTTTAAATTGAAAAAGCGCCACAAACATGAAGGACTGACGGACGACAGTATACATACTGGTCTGCTGTTCCATTTTAAACAGTGATCCCGTATAGCTAACTATAAAGAAACGGCTTCCTAGTGTACTGACGTGACGTCACACCCTACAGTGCTCCAGCCTCTAGTGCATATCGGAACACGCCAGGGGTGTCAAATGTCTAGAGCTGTAAAAGAAACGAAAAATAGGTTACCCGTATGTATTCGGTACTTTACCAGTTAGAACCAGTTACTATTGCATCGTTACTTTTTGATACTAACACAAAGCATTATTGAGCCGCGTTACGTACGACTGCGGTACGGTTCGTTATGAGATCGCGTCGTTCGTACGACGCCATTATCGTGAATATATGCAGTAAAAGGGAAAAATCTTGTTATAAGTTATTTGATTAGTTTTGATAAGAATTCATAGATGTTGATAATTTGACCAATAAATATGGCCTAACGATTTAAATTAAGCATTTTATTAATATAAAAAACTACTTTTTTGTGACTAAATAATATAAAATTGGAAAAACACCGTTGTTGGTTTTTTTATAGGAAATATCAATTTTCTTTAGAACTCAATTATATATCTCTGATCATTAAAACAGAGTTCGTAAGAAACATTTTCGTTCACATGTTCAGAAACAGTTCCGTTTGTTTAAATATTAAAAGTCTTTTGATATTTCAAGTTAATACCTATATAGGCTATGACACTCACAAATAATGTGGCTTTCTATTGGTAAAAGAATTTTCAAAATCGGTTCAGTAGATTCAGAGATTACCTCCCTTACGACCTCACAAACATTACCTCTTTATAATATTACTATACTAATATAGGACTAAATACCTCCGTATCTAAGTGCGTATATTCGTATAGCGCTCGATTTAACTTTATATTGAACTAGTCATGTGTATAAGTAATATTAAATTTATTGATTTAATACTAAGGTAATCTGGTTAAAGTTACAAGAAGCTTACATGAATTAAATAGCTCAAGGATCTGACGAAAACCTACTGAATTTACAATGGATGTACTGTATTTTACCGGTGACAATATGTAATATATACAATAACATTGCAATTCATCACACATCAGCTAAATTTTAAAAAAAAATTATATTTATAGTGAAAAATGTAACCGACAACAATACATAATTTTTTAAACAATTTTTACGCTTAAGCCTTTTATTTAATACTTTAATTAATCATACAAGATTATAAAAATATAAGTTATCCTGTCACACTACTTGTTTATAAGTAGGTATTTGTTTCCATAAGTGTTGGAGTAGGTTTTATACATTGTTTGAACGTTTTATATAAAAAAGTATGTGTCAAGGGTTTTAGTTAATAAAATGTCAAGTCATGGAAAATACATAATTTTATTATTTTAACATTAACTAAATATAACATGGTGTCAGGTGTAGGGTATGTATAATATTAAAAATTAGAAGAATAAAGTAAGAAATATATAAATATAATTAAATACATATATTACATAATATATTATAATGTCGCAGTCTACAGGCATACTACAGCCAGCTGCTTTATCGCAGACTGGGAACTTGGCAGTAAAGTTTAGAGAATTTAAGAGGGCTTTTGATTTTTTTATATCTGCATCTGGAAGAGAAAAAATATCATCAAAGGAAAAATGTGCACTATTTTTACATATTATTGGGAAGTACGGACGTGAAATTTATGATGAATTTGACATTGACGAAAATGAGGATTACGATTTATTGATATCTAAATTTAGCAAACGGTTTGATCCAAAAAAGAATGTTAACTTTGAGCGACATATTTTTTTCGAGACATATCAAAAACAAAATACGTTCGGTGACTTTTTAAGCGAATTAAAGATCAAAAGTAAAAGCTGTGAGTTTGGTACTATGCGCAATAGTTTAATATTGACGCAGCTGATCAGAGGACATAAAGATATAAATATTAGAGAAAGACTACTAGCCCGGTCGGAGCTATATTTAGAAGAAGCTGAGACAGTGTGTCGAGAGGCTGAACGAGCTAACCTACAGGCGATAGCACAAGTGGTGCTGCAAATATAAATGCAAATTATGATTCAGAGCAAAACAGACATATAGAGGAGAATGTAACGGGTGGATGGAATAGTTGGCGTGGACAAAGACAAGTAATTCGAAACTATGGTACTAGGGGTATAAGTTATAGACGTAGCTACGGTGGCTTACAAGAATATAAAACATGCACAAACTGTGACAAAAGTCATAGTAGAAACCTACGTTGTCCTGCATATAACGTTAAATGTTATAAATGTGAAAGATTCGGACATTTTGCAAAATGCTGTAGAGTCAAAATTTTAAAACAATTGGATATTAGTGGTGAGAAGTCATATCAAGTAGAAGAGAATGGCACGAAACAGAATAATGATGAACTATTACTTTCAGGTCTTAGCATTGAAACAGTTGATAGCTTTAAGAAATCATGGTATGAGAATATTTTTGTTAATAATGTTTTGATTACATTTAAGTTAGATTCTGGTGCTGACACATCAGTTATATCAATGAAAACATTTTTAAAGGCAGGATTTTTAAATAGTTTAGTTAAAAGTAATACATGTTTAAAAGAGATTAGTCAAAATAAACTGCCAGTAAGAGGATATTTTAAACCAATTTTAAAATATAAAGAGTACTCGACTACTCAAAAAATTTTTGTTTTAGAGGTTAATAAAAGACGTGAAATGAGGTTGCAGTCTTTATCTGATATGTCATCATATCGTGACATTAATAGGCAGATCTCTAAGTCACAAAAACGCGACCTGAGGGAGTTTAATACTAACCATATTAAAGAAACTATAGAGCGAAATCGAGGTTCTAAAGTGCTCGGGAGAGATCTATCTATTGGACAAAGTCAGTTGACAAGACTAAAGACCGAGAATGGTAACCTCATTACGTCGAAACCAGAGATCTTGGGCGAAGTGGAGAATTTCTACGGACAGCTTTACACTTCAACTCAGCGTCCTGTTGAAAATTTGGCTAAAGATCCGAGAGCCAAATTAACCCGACACTATACCGAAGACATCCCAGACGTCAGCGTATACGAGATTAGTATGGCACTCAAACAACTAAAGAACAACAAGGCACCAGGTGATGACGGAATCACGGCAGAACTCCTGAAAGCGGGTGGAAGACCGATACTTAAAGTCTTTCAGCGATTGTTCAATTCCGTCATACACGAAGGTATAACGCCAAAAGCGTGGCAAGGGAGTGTGGTGGTTCTGTTCTTCAAGAAAGGTGACAATACCTTATTGAAGAACTACAGACCCATTTCGCTGCTCAGCCACTTTTACAAGTTGTTCTCGAGAGTCATTACGAATCGTCTCTAACGTAGGCTTGATGAATTCCAGCCTCCCGAACGAGCCGGTTTCCGTAAAGGCTTCAGCACCATAGACCACATCCATACGCTGCGGCAGATTATACAGAAGACAGAAGAGTATAATCTGCCATATAATGGCAGATTATACTCGTCTTCTTAGCGTTTGTGGACTACGAGAAAGCCTTCGATTCGGTGGAAACATGGGCTGTGTTAAGATCTCTGCAGAGGTGCCGTATTGACCATCGGTATATCGAAGTGTTGAAAAATCTGTACCAAAACGCTTTTATATCTATACGCATACAGGACCAAAGCACAAAGCCAATCCGACTGCAGCGCGGTGTCCGACAGGGAGATGTTATCTCCCCGAAACTCTTTACCGCTGAGTTGGAAGACGCTTTTAAGCTTTTGGAGTGGAGCGGATATGGCATCAACATCAATGGCGAGTACATTACTCACCTTCGATTTGCCGACGACATCGTGGTCATGGCAGAGACTCTGAACGATCTTAGCAATATGCTCAATGATCTCAGTAGAGTGTCCCAGCAGGTGGGCCTAAAAATGAACATGAGTAAGACAAAAATTATGTCATATGCCCATGTTCCGCTCCACCAAGTAACTGTTGGGATTAGTTCAGTATTATTACATAAACGGTTGGCCTGATCATAAAACTAAAGTAAATAATTTAGTAAAACAATTTTGGACATTCAAAAATGATCTACATGTAGTAGAAGGTATTGTTTTTCATAATGATCAAATAGTAATACCTACAGCTTTAAGGAAAGATACATTGAGCAAAATTCATGAGTGTCATTTGGGTATTGAAAAATGCAAACGGAGGGCTAAGGAGGTTATCTGGTGGCCAGGAATTTGTGCACAAATTGAAGAGATTACCACCTTAAAGAAAATTGCGAAACTTGCATAAGACATAGGACAGCACAGCGTAGTGAGCCATTACAACCGCATCCAGTACCAAATTTACCATGGGAGACATTAGCAGCTGATATTTTTCAAATAGACACCAAATATTTCCTGCTAATTGTGGATTATTATTCAAAGTTTATAGAAGTGTTACCCTTAAATAATCTAACTACCGTCGCTGTGATCAGCAATATGAAAGCAGTTTTGCAAGGTTCGGTATACCTCAAAAATTAATAACAGATAATGGCCCACAATTTTCGTCGATAGAATTCGAAGAATTTACAAGAAACTGGGAATTTATTCATATCACTAGTTCACCCTTATATCCAAAATCGAATGGTCTCGCGGAACGAAATGTGCAAACAGCAAAGAAGTTAATCATAAAAGCAAAGGAAAATAACGAAGACTGGCTACTGGCTTTATTGAATTTTAGAAATACCCCTATCAGTAAAGAAAATTATTCACCTGCTCAATTGTTGATGGGGCGTCGACTGAATACAAGACTGCCTGTGGCTAATAATCAGCTATTACCAGAAAAGATAGAGCCGTCAATCGTAAAAGTAAGACGAAACGCTAAAATAGATTATACAAAAGAATATTATGACAAAGGTACAAGAGCATTGCCAAAACTAGAACCAGGAGAATTGGTCTATGTTTGGGATATAAAAAGTAAAGTTTGGATAAAAGCAGAAATTTTAGGGACAGCTGGATATCGTTCATATTGGGTGAAAACTGAAAGTGGATGGAAGGTATAGAAGAAACAGATGTTTTATCTTGAAAAGGTCTAAAAACTATGATACATTTAACAGTAATGTGAATTATAATAATAATCCTTCAAACGACGGCACAGCTGCAATTCCTGCAGCAATTCCTAGTACTAGTAGGGATAATAATAATACTTATTCATATTACAGAACTAGAAGTGGTAGGGAGGTAAGACCACCTGCACGTTTTTATTAGAAATATGTTAGCTATATATTATAATATTTTGTTAACTTAATATAAGTGAGAAGTAACTTTATTATGTTATGTTAATTTAATTTTAATTTGTTGGGTCTATTAGTTTTAATAAAAAGGAAGGAGATGTTGGAGTAGGTTTTATATATTGTTTGAACGTTTTATATAAAAAAGTATGTGTCAAGGGTTTTAGTTAATAAAATGTCAAGTCATGGAAAATACATAATTTTATTATTTTAACATTAACTAAATATAACAATAAGTAAACAAACATTGTTCTTTACGTTTACAACATACGTTAAAATCATTAAATAAGCGCGCGTGATTAGAATGACGAGCAAACTGATTCCAACCGAGCAACCGTATTACCGTACTTGCGCCAAGTGTATCAGTTCAAACGTCGTCAGTGCGAAAAATGTGAGTAACGATATCTATTCGTGAGTAACGTTTAGTTACTTTGATTGTTGTCAAGTATTCGTTACTCAGTACCGAATACATACGGTTTGCCACAGCTCTACAAATGTCACCTTTTGGCGGCTTAGTAGCTGTCATTCATTGCGATTTTGTGAAGTTTTTCAAATAAGTGTTTGTATTTTGCACTAGCACAGCATTGTTAAGAAGAAATAGTGATGGAGCCGGCACAAGATAATGCCGGTATGGTACGTCGAGACGTTGTTGCTCCGGAAGGAGAGCAACAGGATCATATCATACCATACTTTAGAGTATCGGAGTCGAATTCGTCCTCGGAGGATGATGAGGATTTGGCCTCACCCTGGCCTAACAAGCGCTGCAGAACCTCTGAAAAACGTAAGTATGAACATGTACCGATCCGCGCGTTGATACCTTGATGTCTCAGATGTCTTATATATCAAATTATTTAACGCAATTACCTATTTATCTGAATTTATCTGCACAAGATCGAAATGTCTGCTAATATTGAAATTAAGTAATTTCTTAATAGACTTTTAGAGTATGAGTCATTATTTTTAACTTTAGGTGGATTAGGCACCGATTTTGACGAAAATAACTTGATTCCCCCGCTTGGAAATCTATTAGATATAAAAAAGCCCTTCAGGATTGTTTAGCTTCTCCAGGTTTCATTGGTCTTAAAGTTAATTGATGAGCTATGTCACTAATAAAAATAAGGATTATTTAGCATCTACTGAGCAGTTATTAGGCGGTTTATCTAATAAAGTTCTAAATGTAGTTAATGAAAGTAGGTTTACAATCTATACTTGAATGGGCTGTTGTAAATTTTCTGAAACATTTGGCCCAGGTTCCCCTTGTCATAGGAATTTGATAACTACTGTGCAGGTTATTAGTGGTGTTCTAAATGCATTGAGACTAGACATGACTGTATATTAAAAGATAATTGGCGATCAGAATCTTTGAGCCACCTTAAAGAATCTACCATGTTCAGAGTATTTGTTTCATAGGGAGGCATTGCATCCAATCATTCAATCCCTCGGAGGGTAACATGTATGGTTAAATACACCATATTTAAATGAAAAGAGATCACCTGCATGTGTAGAAATTTTTCCAACAAGAGATTTTTAAATAAGGTTAAGGTTAAAAAGTCAGAAAAGGTCAGTTCTTTCGTCACCAAACCAATAATGGAGCCTCCAGCTCTGACTCTAAACAGACATAACTTGAAGGGGAGGTTGCCTAAGGGAATTCACAGACAGGTGGTTGCAGCTGGAAGCCAATCAGTTTTTTTTATAATCAATAGCCAACTAAGGTTACCCTTCATAGGCGATTCCTTTGAGTAGTTTACAATGGCAAAGTCCTGCAATTAGTAGCCTTGCCTTTTGGCCTGTCTTTGGCCCCCCATAAATTTGCAGCAGTCACAAATTGGGTTGCGGAAACCGTCCAAAAATGTGGCAATTACTGCTATACTATGACTGCTAGTATATTTAGACGACTTCCTGTTAGTATGTCAGGACTAAGCCAAGCACATTGCACAGGTTACAGAAACGCTGGTGTCAAAAGTTGGTCATAGATCCCACGCAGAGACTGGAATACCTGGATCTAGTTTGGAATACCCAGGACCAGAAGTTAGCCTTGCCAACAATCCAGTCTAAGAAGGATTCTGAGCAAGAACTGTTGCACAAAAAAAAGTCTTGCAGTGTGTGTTGAACATGTTAAATTTTTCCAATCATGCAGTAAGACAGGGACGGCTGCATTGCCGCAGAGCCCAACTCTTTCAAAAGAGGTTCACAAAGAGGGGTCAGAAAAGATCCCTCGAACCAGGTGTGCGACAGGATCCAGAATAGTGGTTGGTTGCAGTAGATTGCAGGTCATACCCATTTTGCAAGAAGGAGATAAATCACTTCTTAAATACGGGCTGGGGAGCACATTTAAACAATTAATATCAGGGAGATGGATTGCAAAGCAAAAAGAAATGGCACTCCAATGTTAAGGAGATGTATGCCGTCTTTGCTGTAATCCGGTCTCAAGAGTGCTCAGTTGAGAAGAGTTGCTCACATACTAGTGCAGTCAGACAATCTGAATAATTGCATATACCCACAATCAGGAACCAAGTCCATAAATCTTTTGGGCCTAACAACAAGAATACTCAAATTGACTCAGGCAATTAATATAACTGACAGCATCTTATTTACCAATAAAGTTGAATGGTATAGCAGTCTGAGACAGTCTGTCAAGAAGAAGACCAGTACCCCAATGAAACTCATTTACTTCCACTAGCCACAGAGGCAATTTTCCAAGAGTGGGGTCGTTCAGAGGTGAACTTGTTTGCAACAGGAGAAACCGCTGTCGTACCCGCGTATGTTACGCTGAACTCAAGAGATGGCTCGGCGTTTTTTTACGACGTTTTCAGTCGTCTGTCCTCTTTCCTTCTCGTCTTTTCTCCTCTAAACATGATCCCAAGAGTGCAACAATGCGAGGGGAGTGTATTATCTCATAGCTGCGCAATGGACCCAGTGATTTGGTATCCAGATCTTCCGGCCATGGCACTGAAAACCCCCTTATACAGAAGCTGCAGAAGGTACTCATAGATTGGACAACAGGCATGAATCCTGAAGTCGACAAGTTGGCGCTGTAGGCCTGGAAACTTGGGACGGGCAGTGCAGGTAGTATAGAGGAAAAAGATTTACTTATAAGTAGTTGGTGACCCTCTGCTTTAAACACCTATAATGCTCCATTGAGAAGGTGGTCAAATTGGTGTAGTATTAACAACCTAAACAATAAAAATCCGAGTGGTAAGGATGTAGCTAGGTTTTTAGCAAGCTTACATTTAAATGTAAAATTAGGATATAACACAATTTTACTCCACAAGTATGCTATTTCAACATATTGTGCACCTGCAAAAAATTTTTTCATTCAGCAATTTTATTTACTAAACCGCCTAGAGCCAGACCGATTAGATATGGGATATCAAGATATTATTTGACTGGTCAAAATCAACAATTAATTAATGTACATTACTTGAACAAAGCAGGAGAACTGCTCTAATACTTCTGTTAGCCTCAGACCGTAGGTTGCATAATCTTACTCTTTTAGAAGTATCTAGCAGTAAGTTTATAGAGTGAAGATAGTTTTACATTATGGCCAATATTCAAAGTTCAAAGACTGACTCTGCTACTCTTAGGCAGTCAGGGTGGCTTTTAACAAGACAGCCTGACAAACATATTTGTCCAGTGACCAACATAAAATCTTTATTAAAAACATCTGAAAGTAGATGTAGAAGCAATGTTGAGAAAGAAATTAAATCTCATTTGATCTCTCTCACTGGAATAGTAAGGGCAACTTCGAGTACTAAGATATCAAGGCTAAATTAGATGCAACTCCAGTAGCATTCGGTCAGCTGTAGCATCTTGGGGATGGCTAGACAATAGATGAGTAAAAGAGATTCTGGAGAGAGCAAATCGCCAAGTTCTATTATTGTGAAGTGGAGAGATCTAGTAATGATAAAGCAGATTTTATATGTGATAATTTTAAAACTGTTTAGAATTTTACATTCACTACCTTTTATAGGATTCATCCTATAAGACTGATGATGTACATGTATTTATTTATTGATCTCAATTTTTAATATAGCTTACGACATTCTTATAAGGTTATTCATAATATAAGTTTTTATATATTTTAAAATCAGAACATAAAAATTGGTTTCTAATGATAAGTTTTCTAAAAATATATTATTAAGTTAATTAATAATAGAAGAGATGTTTAAGCTTGAATTATTAATTCATTTTTAATGTTATAGCACAAAAATGGTACAGATTTGTGAGAATTTAATTTAAGTATTAACACTTTTGTTGATTTTTAATAAGGAATGTTTTTTTAATCAAAGAATTTTATTTTAATCAAAGAAGATGATAACTAAAATTGTTCTTTTTATATATATAATTTTGCAGTCACATAGCAATTTTGTTTTTAATCCTAGTCACCAGCAGATATTAAACAAGTCGTCATATCCTATGCTGTGTGTTTTAGGAAATTAATTATATTACTGTTTTGCAGGTAAGCAGTGATAGCCCAGTGGTTAGGTCTTACTCGGGAGGTCCGGGTTTGATCCTCGGCTCACACCTCTGACTTTTCTGGGTTATGTGTGTTTTAAGTAATTAAATATCACTTGCTATAATGGTGAAGGAAAACATCTTGAGGAAACCTGCACTCCTGAGAGTTCCCTAAACGTTCTTAAAGGTGTGTGAAGTCTGCCAACCCGCTCTGGGCCAGCGTGGTGGACTATGGGCTGGCCCCCTCCTCTTTCTGAGGTGGAGACCCGACTCAGCAGTGAGCTATTAATGAATTGTGATAATGATGATGATTATTACTGTTTTGTATTACAACAAAACAGTTATTATTGTTTGAAGAAAACACACAGCATAGGAACAAGGGGCTAACTGGTGATGAAAGACTATGAATGACAGTTACTTAGCTGCCGAAAGGTGACATTTGACACCGCTGGGTGACAGATTAGACAAACTTTACCATCCATTTCAGCCTTCATGTTAAACATAGATTCTTGTTCACAAGCAGATCATAACATGACTTTCTTCATATCCTATGCTGTGTCTTTTCTTCAAATAATAATAACTTTTGTTGTAATACATAACAGTAATATTATAATAGCTGTATATAAACATTAGATGTCGTTTCCAACTGATATATTTATGGATTTTTAATCCGCCCACCATTGCTTTATCTTTACCTACATAGTATTATTCTCAAAATAAAAAACCAAATCATTATAGAACCACTTTGATGTTTGCCTATCTGACAAAACCATTCTCAGGAACGCGAAGAAAAAACAAATTAAATGAAAAATTTACTTATTTATAATCCTGAAATAGTTTTATAGTACTACACTATTAATTATACTTATTTCATAACCACTTTGGTTCCAATTAGAGTATCAGTTTACTTTTTTTAATTAACAATCTGACTATAATATCTAATAGAGCTGTGAAACAATCAATTGTATTAGAGAAGCAAAGCCTATAAGATATTTGGCAAGCTAGGTCTTAATTACACAAGTAAAGGAGCAAACCCGTGAGGGGACGGGTTAGAGTACAATTCCTCTCCTAGCGGCAGCTAGGAGAGCATCTCGTTCCGGTCGAGCCGCATGTGGACCAGACTTTCCCTTCTGTCCCGTTAATGCTGCGGTTCTATAGAACTCTGGGTTCTTGTTCAGGGTCCACCAAAACCGTAATATTCTACTCTTCATTCACCTTCCTTACTCTATCTTGGATTTGGCAACGCATCGGCATAACAACAGTCACTCTCTTGTATTGCCGATATCCATCATATTAAATTCGTATTAAATTTCTCGAAGTAGTAAAAAAACTAAAATTCAAAATTGGTTTAACCATAAATTGGTCACACTCCTACTCTCAGAGAAATCGTAACACATTGGGTCCTTTTGTTAACTTAGAATCATAAATAGTAAGTAGCAATGTGTTTCAGCGCACTTTAAGAAAATAATTCCTATCCTCTAAATATTTTTTGCAATTGGTCGCGGTTTCAAATCCCAGCCATTGGACTACTGAAATGGTTAGTTGAGAGAGCTAGGAGTAGTATGCGATCCTGCTAGTAATCTTTGAAAAAAAAACCGACTCCGTCCAAGTTTCCCCCTTGATCCAGATTGACACACGGACTCGCACTTGCCCGATTTTTTTTATTTCTATAACTTTTGTTATTTCATCATCTTCATTATTTCAAGCCACTAACACTTCAAGTCACTTTGAAATTGTCTAGCTAGTATTAATTCGTCTTGGGTAGTTCGCGAACGACCTAGTTCAAAAGGGCGCTCCTTTAGATGAACTATACGAACTAGTTCGTCGACGATCTCTCACTTAGTTCTTATATTTTTTTAAATCGAATTATTTACTTCTAGGGATGCTTATGTTTCATCCATACTTGACTATAGTGCCACCAAAAAGAGTAAAAGGGCGCCACAAGAATTAAACTGGTCACACTGTTCTATATATTTTTGGAGATTTTAGAAAAAAGAATAAAATATAACATAAAACTATTTGCATTCATAATATACAAAGTACCTACTCTTTTAACTTTTTTTTTAACTTTAATTCGAGTGCGATTGCGAGTGATTCCAAATTTATGTAATAACAATCCAACAGACAAAAATTCTAACTTAAAGTATTTTCTTTTTACTTTCCTTTTCAAGAGATTACTACTACTATATTAAAAAGTTAACCATTACCCTTTTAGGCAGCACAGGGTTGAATACAACCGCATCTATCAAAAATCGTCAATCGCCAGTGTTCTACAAGTTTTTACCAACGATCATAGAAAAAAAGAAGATACCGTAAGTACGCCCGATTCGTGTCTCACTGAAACTCCGCTTAATTCAAAAACTCCGTGCATCGCCCGCTGTTAGTCGGCATTCGACTGTCAGTGCGAGAGCTGTCAGTTTAGCGTCGTAAAATATTGCAAAATGCCGTCTTGTGTAATTAAAACGTGTAAAAATTATACTAGGAAGCACAATAAAGCTACTGGTATTGCATTTCATAAGTGAGTAGCTCTTCAAATACAATAGTTGATATGAAAAATAAAAATTTATAATTTCATACATTTACTCAAGTTGTATAAAGTGGAGACGGCTTCTAAAAAAATGAAGAATAAACGTTAAATTCCGTCTTAAAAAACATAAAATTTATATAGCCTATGTCAGCCCGGGTATAGTCACCCACTTATGAATCTATTGACACCCCATTCATTAAAATTGGTTCAGTGGAACATATACACATAGATGCATAAATAGGCTATCAAAATCATCATCTTTCTGACAAAAGGCTAACCTAATAAAAGTACGGCATGATGGAAATTACAGTCGAGGCGCAAACCCACGAGTCATGAAAAACTATTAAATAAACTCGAGGGTTTTGGTATGTAGTTTAATACTTAATTGGTTAAAATCATATCTTACTAATAGAAAACAAAAAAACAGTGGTCTGTAAGCAATTAAACACAAATAACACGTATTAACTAGGCTATAGGAGTAATGATTCCGGCGTGCCACAAGGAAGCATACTAATGTATGTGTAATGTGTTTAAAAAATCAATCATTATTATTTGCCGATGACACTACTGTCATTCTTCTTCTTCTTCTTATTTTGTGGACTTGTACCGCTATTAAAAGCAGTAATTTTGCCAATGTCAATGTTAGAGTGTATGAGAAGAATGAGCGGTAGTGACGCTGTACTCTCTTCTCTGCTTGGACTTTCTGAAGAGACTGTTCGGTTCTGTGGCTATACCGCTTTTTGGTTCTGTCAAGTGTAGACGTTGAAAAATGCAGTGTGATTGGATCTCGGATGACTTTAATAATTGCAATTAAAACAGATTGTTTGGTGCCTTTGTTATACCAGCAACCACACATAAAAACTATCTAAGTGTTAAACTAACCCACTACTTTTGTTAGTTATAAAATGCAATTAATAAACTTATGTTAAATTTAAATATACTTAATAGCTTATTTTAGAAACTTAAAACTACTTTATGTTAGTAACTTATAGCTTAATATATTTACACAAAATATTAATAATACAAGGGTCAGGGAATGAAAGGAGAAATTGAAAGTTTGTAGGGCGAGGGATTTTAGTAGGTAATATATCATACAGGGAAGAAGGGAATTTTTTACAGCCGAAAAAAATATGATCCGGGGTTCCTTCGTCTAAGCCACACTCACAGAGGGAGTGGTCGCGCACCTTTATCTTGGCTAAGTGAACAGTGGTAATGAGTGACCTAATCTTAATCTGCAAATGGTTGAAGTCACCCACTTGCAGGCTTTATTGTGCTTAAAGAACTACTATCATTATACCATATAAAACTGATATGACATATTATGAATTTGACATAAATAAATCTTTGAATGATACTATAACATAATTAGAAAAAAATCTATCAGTAAATATAACTACAAAATATCCTATTTATATTTGTATGCATTAATATGGTAGAACATGAGGAACATATAAATTGTAAAATCGAATCTGTACCATGTTTAGCAAACAAATGTCATTTCGTTATAAAATCATTACAATTAGTACAGAATTTTCGGTTAGTGAATTTGACGCGCACATATTTTTTTTGTATTATACTTAATGTAAGTAAGAATATTATTTACTTGCAATAAAATTTAATTAAAAAAAATAAGAAGCCGTTATCCATACTTTTGAGCCTGGCAGAATACGTTAACTACGTTACGTTAGACGCGACGTCGCATTTGATTAACGTTTTAGTTTGAAGTACTGTATCTACTTTTTTTCAATGATGGTTTTTACTAATAAAATAAAGTGAAATTAAATTAAAAAGTTATATTGACAAATAACTGTTACATCAGATGTACTTTGTTCGTAACATTTTATCATAATCACCTATAATCTCATTAACTTTTTGGCACGATTTACCGCGCAGTCTCCTCCGTGTTTTTTTCATTATACGTGACACTGGCGGAATGCTTTGTGCATAAGCACATTCAGCCATATAATTATTAAAAAAAACTTCTCACCAATTTAAATTATCGTAAAATCTAATTTTTCAAACTTTTCTTTGTTGTATAATGGTGAGATAATTTTAAATAAAAAGATTAGTATTGTGCTTTTCAAACAATTTTTATATTTGCATATAAAAAACAAACAATATTACAAAAAGTTTTCGAATATAAACCTTAATACATACAGGGCAAATAAAACTATATGAATTAATTACTCAGTAGATAACTCCTCTACATATTCTACTTCAAGAAAAGAAATTGATCAACAGACGATGTTGAAGGTTGATCCCTTATTACGTCATCCCACTCAGATTCAGTGCTACTACTCATCATTGAGGTTAATTGTTATGAAATTTTCAATGTTTTGGTAGTGTTATGCCTTGTTCATAATAATAAATTTCAATTCTTTTCACATGATTGCAATATTTCTTCCAGTCTTCAGGAGTGATCTGATTAAAAGCATCTTCTGTAAGTTTTTTTATATCTGAAGCTACTATGTTATGATCTGCTTGAGTGCACTTTATTTGGGCCCAAATTAACTCTTTCGGGTTCAAATCACAATGATATGGAGGAAGTCTGACAACTGCATGATGAAATAACATGTCAAATTCCCCTAAAATTTTGTCAATTTCATACACATGCTGAGTCTTACATTCTTCCTACATGCACTAAAATCCATCTCTTACCTTTGGGCATACTTACAACTACACCTTCAGTTTGAAAAAATTGCCAACACTTTTTAACTGTATAAGATGTGTGTAGCACTCATCCAGATATATTATTTGTTTTTGTAATTCCGAATTTTAATATTTTTCTCTTTATGCTGCAAATGCAACATCAAATGCAGATCTGAAATGTAAAATAATGAAAACTAAAACAATACTACCAAAGCAGCAAAATTAATCTATGAATCGCTTCTTTCTTGACAAAACACTTTCTTGAAAAAAAAACAGATATCAAAATCATCGAGTTCTTTTCGTGATCGTCCTTTTTGTGTTTTGCAGGTGTTCCAAATACACATTTGTTTCTCTTTCTCGTGCAATGCTTGTAACAGTACTTTCAGATTTACTTACATTAAAAAGAAATAAAAAATTATATTAGATCAATATGCACGGTCGCAGTATACAAGAGCAATAAAAAGTAAACATAACCTCAATGTATTTATCCTAAATAAAAACATCAAAAATCACACAATTTCTTTAAAAATTACAGTTGTACAAGTAAATCTCAACATAATATTTACCGTACCTGCTAAGTCAGCCGTATGTTTATAAACATCATTTAAATCGTTTAACAATTTACCAGCATTAAATTCTGTCAAACATCTCAAATGTACTTAGTAAATCACAGCTCGTGTTTGACCACGAATTGTTTTGTTCATTTTGCTGCAATCTAAACACAGAGTCACTTAAAAACTTATTCAATTCAATTCAATTTTTAGGTTTTTAGGTTTATGGCTTTTAGGCGTGCAAGTTGAGCACATTTTACTCCCTTAAAAACTTAAAGCAACTTACTACAAAAGTAAACAAACCGAATGGACGCTCACATCAACAAATCCTACACCACAGACTACCAATAAATGTTGCTAGACTACAAATTATTTTAGTTTCAAATACATTAATTTCTACCCTTTTTGGTGGGACTATACTTGTTTTCAAAGTGAGTTAAAACTCGCGACACATATCATAAAAATAGATCCTATATAATCAATATAAGAGAAGTATATTTATTATAAAATATATTAAAATTAGAATAAATAATTGTACTATTGTGGATTACTAAAATCTTTCATTTCACATAAAGAAAACATATCAATTATATTATACACTATTAAAAAAGATGTATTTTTTTACGATAGGAAAAATTAGATAAAAAGTTCGCATGATATGGTAACGTGAAATAATTCACATCCATTTTATTTATTTATTCTATAATTTGACGTCAAATTTACGAACGACTAGACACTTCGTTACATAAACAACAATGTAGCAAACAGATCAGTAAGGTCAAGGTTAAATTATTAAATCAGTTGCATTAGTCATTAGGAAAAGTTTATCTCTGGCCGGCGTCAATAGGAAAGTCAACTCTGACTTTAGTCAAGAATCGATCTTTACATAAAAATAATCGACTTTTTAGAATGGAATCGAACCTTTCTTGAGTCGATTAAAATCGATACTCACTTGATGACTTCGACTTTTTAACATAATCGTTTTCATGAATCGACTCCTTATTTTTTATGGCTTTGTTAAACAAGCCTCTGGTTGCTACTTGGATCATAATAAATATCATCGCTGGTATCCTTGGTAACCATTTTAAATAAGTATAATTGACTCTGACTTAAATACCATTTCCGCATATTTATAATCAGTGTGTACTGTGTGTGTGTACAGCTTATGGCTCCTAGTTTTATCTGGAATTATTGTTCTTAAACCAACTATGGTAATCAAATTAAGTGTAATATCTGTGAAAAGGAATTTTTATTCAATAAGAGTACATCAATTATGATGAAGCACCTGCAATCATTACATAAAATTGATGATCCTTCAAACAAAAATACCTCATCGGAAAAGAGTAAACGACAATGAACAGAAGAATTCAGTGATTCAACCGAAAAAGGTAATTAGTTATTTTTACTTTGACTGGTGATTTTATATAAAATATAGGTATCATAACCAATTCTTAGATTATTTTCTTGTAAAAATTAGTTCATTTTTTTTTTTGGGTTTATTGAATCATCTGCTTCTTCTTCATCAGTTTGTTTACAAAATAAAAACACTAACTATTCAGTCAGCTTTCTCATTCAAATTTGATACTCATCGGGGACCTCTTGATCACTGTATATATATAATGCTACTTCTTTTGCGGGTATTAATTAGTTTAATTTCTGTAGTTTAGTTAAAAAAATAATTGATTAACTAATATTCTTATATAACTATGTTAACAGCTGCTGATCGGTTGCTGAGAAGAAGAGCTGTTGCTCTTCTTTAAATGATTGATAACATGCCTTTATTAACTCCAGAAAGAGCAGGATTCAAAATGTTTGTTAAAAAAAATTCAGCCGTTATATCGGTTACCATGTGAACCAATATTGACTGCTGCAATGACCCTAAAGTCAAGATCGAGCTTCAACAAGCGAGCCTGTTTGCTTTTTTTAAAGTCGTCTTGAGAGTCGAAAAGTCGACTTTCAGCAATGATTAATCGAATTTGAGAATCAAAACATTCCAAGTCGATTCTAAAATCAAAAGTCGACTTTTGCGCTCTGTTTCCACCCCTACCACAGATCTCTTTTTAAAATATCGCATGTGATATCCAGAAATATATATCGATTTCCAGATTATAAATGTCAACAATATATATCGATTTTAGTCTTGATTTAATATATCTAATTTTTTCATCTCTATCTGACGTTGACGTACCTATTACTTTGGGCAAGCCCCTTTAGGATAATATATGTTCTGTGGGCAAGCCAGACAATATTTTGATTTGAGTTTCGAGCAGCTAATGCTTGTGAGTGGTTCATTTCATCATATTTCCTCGCTAGAAATGAACAAAGAGTAACGGTAAGCCATACCATAAATATTCGTACAAGTAAATTCTAGAATTAAGAAAACCTAGTTGTAATATAGGCGGATGTTTTGATATTATAAAGTATGAACAGCTTTATTAAATCAGTTACTATTACGGCTATTATTCTGATAATCCATTGATATTGGATGACAAACTGTGCAATATATGTTTTAAAGTTTTAATTATAAAGTATTTAAGAACTCCCTTCTATTCCTCTATCAATAATCTGTTATAGAACTTTATGACATTAATTATTTAATCTATACTAATATTATAAAGAGGAAAGATTTGTATTTTTGTATTTAACAAATAAAATTGAAAACTACTGAACAGAATTCAAAAACTCTTTTACCATTAGAAAGCTACATTGTCACTGAGTAACATAAGCTATATTTATTACTAGAAAAAATTAAAGATCTGAAATTTTTACTAAAAGCAACCCAAGGCGTAACAAACTAGCCATAAATGGCTTTAAAATTTCATCACATATGCTGCAGAAATTATTGATGATAGAACAAAAAAATTTTCTACAATATGGTAGAACATATCAATATCTAAAATATACTTCATGAGAATATATGTCCAACTATTGTAGTTATGGCAATATAACCACTTTTTTACATTTTAAAAGTTGATAGAAATGTCTATCAAAATCAGACCATGTTATTTTTGTATTTTCTTATAGAAATAAATTATTTCATTTTTAAGACAGTTTCAATACCTGTTGATTATTTTCCATTCAAAAGATATTACGAAATTAAAAATAAAATCAATATTAAAAAATAAAGACCATTTAAAACAAACAATATAAACAAAAAATAAATAATGTGTATTAAATGTCCATTGTCCACCCATTCAAAGTGGAGATGGGCCACTAGTATGAAATAAATATTCTAATATGACTTTTCATTTAATAACCCAAATATTAAATACCTACCTTCAGTAATTAATCTTTACCAACATTAATTGGTATAAACTTACCAATGTCTCAATCACTTATTTGATTTTAAGAAGTTCTTTGGTGTAACTTTGATGTCCTTGTTACAATGCCTATAAAATTTAAAATGGAACCATTCACGTGGTTTCCTTACACAAACAAAAAAATCATCTAAATTGTTAAAAGAAGAAATCAGAACTATTACTTTGCTATAATCCATGGAGAACATGTGAATTTGTATAGTGTGGCTTGGGCCCAAGTTCTCTAGTCCAGGCTACAAATTCAATTCAGTTCAATACTAATTCACGTATTCTCCGTGGATTATAGCAAAGTAATCATTGTGATTTCTTGTCAAATATGAATTTAAACAAAGTAACGCCTGAATCAATTCAACATCTAAATTGTTTCATTAACAAACAAATTATGTCTGAGCATCCTTAAAGAAACTATATGTAAAGTTAATTCATGTTAATTGATTATCACTTTTTTTATTTCATTTTGATTCATGGCCCACTGCTAAGCCGGGTCTCTTTCTCGTAGTTAGGAGGGTGTTAGGGCATAGTCCACAGGCCTAGTGTGGGTTGGCGACCTTCACACAACCTTCAGGAACTTTTTGAAGCTCTCATGATTATGTATTAAATAATTGGAAAAGTTAGAGGTGTGTGCCTGCTGCATGGGATTGAACTCAGACATCCAGAGTAAGACATCAAAGTCTTAGCCACCTATCACTGCTGCTAATGTTAATAGCATGCTATCATTTTCATTGCTACTTTAATATTTTATTTATTAGTATACATTTATAATTACTGTTTTTAGTAATGGGTGATTGTTGCTGCAAAGAAGCGCAAGAAGATGATATTAGTTATGGATCCGCATCAGTTCCATTATCGGAAGCCATTTCAGAGTATCAGTTAGAAGTACCAAAAGTTGTAGATCCCAAAGTTATTGATTATCTTATCATGGATATGCTGACGATGGCAGCTACACGGGACAAGTAAGTAATTCAATATTTTCAAAGGACATGACCACCATCCATACATCGTTGGCCTACGAACGGAATAACATGTCATCATAACAGTAATTACTCATTTATTTTTAAACATAAGAATCAAATTTTAGTAACTGACGGACACTCGGAGGATATATATATGTATATCCATATATTAAACCAATATTCAACTGTTCATGTTCAAATTGATAATACAGGCAAATTGCATCACAAAATATTTTTCTTCACTGATAAGCAAATACATTATAATTTAACTATTGTTAAGACAATACTTTAATATATCTTGACAAACACATATTGATTGATCTAAAAAAATTGCAACGTTATATATGATTTAAAAAATCACTTTGATTTTGATTTATAGAACTAAAAATGTATATAACAATTTTAATTCTGTAAGTTTTTTAAAATATGTGAATGTCATATTTGTTGTTATAATTTTATTATTACTTATTATAAACTAGGGACCATTTCACATGTTGTCAATTAATTTTATACAAAATATCTACAAATTATAGTTATCTCTTTTACATCGGTTTATTGTTATAAGAATTATTAGACTAGATTTAAATACAATAATATGAGTTTACTTAGCCACTCATTAGAAACTGTATATAATTAAATTATACAATTATAATTAAGCTGACATTGTTGGTAGGTTTAGTTATTTTACCTAATAGATAATATAGAAATTCTAATTTTAAATCAATTTTAAGGTTGTAAGGATTAATAAAACAAAAAAAGGTTCATATTTATTTAATCTTTGCCATGACAATTTCATACAAAAATTTTTCAGGAACTACCAATAAATATTGTTGATGTTAGGCTGATCTTAATCCAACAACTGAATCAGAACACAATAATTCCAATACTCTAAGGAATATCATTATGTACCAATATGTAACATCAATAACTATTACCACAGACAAAATTATTCATATTTTGAGTGCTCGAGCTCATTCGAGCTATTTAGTAGATGACAGATGTAAATATAGACTCAATGAGTTGATTGTTTCTTCTTTAATTTTTGACAAGTTTTTTTCTTTAATTTGCTATTGACTTTAAACGTTGCAAGATCTAGCACCTTAGCATGCTTCACAAACAGTCATTTTGAATAATCTACAAAGATAAAAATTAATTATTTATATATGATGATATGAATGATGAAAAATCATTATATATAGAAATAATTAGTACAAATATGTTAAAATATTTAAATGTTTGCTTTAAGATACTTTAAAGAATTATTATGATGTACTTAATATAATTATTTATTACAATTAACTTATTTTAATGATCTCCAAATAATAAAACTTTTTACATATTATAGATTTTTCTCATTTTAACAGCATTTTTACTTAATAATATATAAATATATATTGGTATTATATTGCTTGGTAGTTGAAATGTGTTTTTAAGTTAAAACACATGTACTGGACATACATGAATTATAGCAAAAATATATTTCTAGTGGAACTTCTCAATATATTACCAGATATAAAGTTAACAATAAGTTCAATTTTAATAAGATAGTTAACTAGTTAAGCTACTTATTTGCTAATGAACTCACATAACGATTACAAGACGTATGGCAGGGCAGATCATCGGCGCAAAGTACTATTGCAATTATAAACTTGCTGATGTGCTGTAGCGACCTCCCACACTCATAGTATCCGTACGCAGTAAACAGCTAATGAGGGATAACCGCAGTCTGATAAGTCGATATAATCAGAATCTTTAAGCAAATACTAATTATTACAAGTAAAAAATTATATTTATAATTTTTTATTATAATTATAACATGTAAAAACAAAAGTTCACAAATAACTTTAACAACAGACTTGTCTTGTTTACGATTTTGAATTTCGTATATTTGGTTGACGTTATCCAGTGTTACTAGGACGTTTGTTTGTTTCTCCAAAAAAATTTTTATGTTATTAAAAATTTTAATTTAAATTCACCAGCAAATAATTCATAAAAAATAAGATAATTAGACCTTTCTACTATACACAATGATAGAAAATTTATATGAGCATACTTAAAAATGTTTTTTTTAAATATTACGGTAAACCTATTTTTAATTATATGAAATAGTAATGGCAAATATGAGAATTACTCCAATTTTTTAATTACCTTCTAATTTATCTTTGAAATAACGAATTTCCTGAATATCGGTTAATAACGTAAAGTGATAAAATAATCTTTAATATTTAAAAAATTAAAATGTAAAAAAAATGTTACTTAAGCTTCAGAAATACATAAAAGAAAAAAAAATACATTGTTATTGGTGCCATATATCTACGTTCGTCTAGACGTTAATATTTTTTTAGCTATTTTAACGTCAAGGTCCTTTTGTAGTTTGCCGGTGCTTGTCATGAGTAAAAAGGGGGGTATTACTACAGCCTTGGCAACATTGATGATATCAGACTTAAATGGAGTCTAATTTAGAGGAAATTATAATGAGTACTTTTAAAATGTGGCCGAGTGGCCGTCAGTTACTAAATATTGATTCTTAGTTTAAAAATAAGTTAGTAATTTTAGTTCTGATATTTTTGTGATATTATTTTATTCATTTCCTAGGCCAATTTGAACATTGTCCTTTGCATATAACCTATATTAGCCATTCATCATTCAGCTTTTACTGTTGAAAACTCATCAAAATTTTTTTTTATTGTAAATAAAGTGCAAACGAGCAGATGGTCCACCTGATGGTAAGAGGGCACCATCGCCCATGGACATCGGCAAAACAAGAGATACTTTCTTGTTCGACATTGGCAAAACAAATCTCTTGTTTTGTCAATGAGTTGCATCTTTGAAGAGAAAAAGATTCGAGTGACGAAAAAATGCTGCGGTTTTAGCGGACCCTTAGTAAGAGTCCAGAGTCCACTAGATCCGCAGTATTAATGGGATGGGAGAGGGAGGGGATAATGGAGAAAATTTGTAATTTTCAATGTGTTTTGAATTTGTATTTATCTGACTAATTTTGTAAGTTTGTATGTTTGGATATTTGGATGTTCGGATGTTTGTTACTTAATCACACAAATACGTCTGAACAGATTTTATTAAAATTTGGCACATAGATATTTTGTAACCTGGATTAACAGATAGGATACTTTTTATACTGGAAAAATTCAGAACACCTGCGAGACGATAATAAAATATATTTACTGTTGTAATTTTTCAATAAAGAAAATTGCGAAAATCCAGGGCTAGTCGATTAGTAATACTATAAAAAATGGATCGACGCTGATGGTAGTAATTTTTTTTAGCAAAAATATTAAATGTTAATTGGCTTTGCGGTTGATGTTTACTAAATGTCTATTGAATATTTTAGTTGCATAATTTACTGCTTTAGCATAAACTGCAAAATACCACTTCTACTTTTAGCATTAAAACAGCATTGTGTATGTTATATGTGCGAATGTAGTAAGATAGCCAAACCCAGGTACAGTGTAAACTCTTTATAACGTTGTCACGTGCATTCAAAGCTGGTGCTAGCTTCAGACAAACTTTTTTTTATGGTAGATAAGATGCAAATGAGCAGATGGTCCACTTAATGGTAAGTGGCCACCATCGCCCATGGACATCGGCATCCTAGAAGATAAAGTGGGGAGGTGGAGTGAAGAAAAAATGCTCCGGTTTCAACGGAACCTGAGCAAAAGCCCAGAGTCCACTTGATCCACAGCATTAATGGGATGGGAGAGGATGCGGGTAAGTATGGCCTACATGCGGCTTGACCGGAACGAGTCTATGACACTTAGCGGTCGGATTTACATGCCGGTGTACGCAAGCCAATCGGGGTACAGATCCCCTACCACCAAGGGGGTGCTGGGTAACTTGCCTCCTACGAGATGCTCTCCCAGCGACAGAGGGGAATAGAATTCTAACCTCCTACCACTCTCGAGTGAAAATTACTGACCAACCAACTTTTGACAAATTATTTTGAGTTTAAGTTTGTTATACTTTATAACGATAAACATTCTATAACTCGGAAAAAATACAATTTCGTTTGTTTTACCTAACCCACTTATTGATACACTATTTATAGCGCAGCATCATTATGTATTACGAAGAAATGTTTTGATATTTAGACACCAAAAATATTCATTATCGGTATTATTGTTTATGTTATCTGAGACGCTGACTAAACCTTTGAAGCTTTGAAACTTCTCTGAGGTCGTAAATAGCCTAGCTTTTGTAATCGATAATCATCTTAAACATTTGCATTGTTATGCTTGGTTTGCTTGAAGATTATGGTCTCAAATTAAACACACCAAGTACCTATCACATATCAAAAGATGACTGACTAAACTATGTATTAATTTATTCAAATGCATATTATAAATTATTATGAATTTGGTTGTACTTCATTCCTCACTCTATATAACAATTAACATTTTATAAAAATATGCTCGGACCGAGCTTGAATTTCGTTATAAAGAGTACACTGTATTTTAATATTTCTATTTATGTGGCGCATGTAAATATTCGCTTTTTCTTTATTGTTGCCATATGGTGATTCTGTTTTATATCATTTATTTTGGTAACCTAATATAAAAAATACTTATCAGATTACCTAAATTTTTATTTATTTTTATATTCATGTTATCTTCTTTTAATATGGCTAGCGTGATTTTACATTGAATCGGTATTGTAATGTTATACTATTGTGTATTAGTATGATACATCTATACTCTCATCATTCATTCATTATGTTGCTTTGATATATATTTGCTGCTGTTGCTGAAAATTACTTATTGCAAAATGTTGTTTTACATAAAGTAACTAATTATTGCATATGTACCATTATATATTGTATTTATGTGCCTGTGTCATTTGAATATCTTTTCAGTGATGAAGATTCTCCAGTATCTCTAATGAAGCTACACGCAATAGCCGATAACGAAGATGGTTGGATTCAAATGGTTTCCGCCTTAGTGAATATCGTGCCTTTGGAAGATCCCTTTTCACCTACTGCCATATCAATTCTACTAGATGATTGCCCATTGCCATCCAGAAACTCAGTAATTAAAGTGAGTTATATGACTATTGAATGATTAGTTACTGAGTGTAAGCATCTTGTAACATCATGTAGTAAATAACCTTATCTACAAGTTAATGGTGTCTACTATCATATAACTGCGAATAACAAGTGTATCATAACAGTAGACTAAGTTTCCACTCTCGTTTTACGATGTTTACTATATCTATTATTCACCCATGCGACAACCAAACCACTGCGTATCACTTTGTTGGTTAGAAAATTCCCTTGGAATAGTCTAAGGTCCGGCTACAGGATTAGTGCGTTAATCGAGTTTACTATAAAACCTTTTGCCGCTAGTATTTTTAATTGATTTCTGAACAAAAAATTTTCGTTCACTGTTGTTTTTATCCCTCTAGTTTTCCAGTCTGTGTTTTGAAATACATCTTCTAAAACCGCAATAAACAAATTAGGTGACACAGGGTCCCTTTCGATTTCAATTTTATCACCTCTAGTTTCTAGCATGACATTATTTATGCCGTTGTTGTATATGTATTTTATAATATTTATATATTTCGAGTTTATGTTTAACTTTTTAATGATTTTCATATTGAGGGATTTCCATATTTTGGTCGTGGTTTAACGCCTTTTCTACTTTCTTCGCTTGGCTCAATAAGACCGTTGCTCTAAGAAATCATAATTTTGGACTATTTTTGGGACATTTTGTCATGATGTAGTCGATTTCGTTTTTGACACTTTCGTCTGGTGACTTCCAAGTCCATCTTCTGCTCGGTCTTTTTTGAAATAAGTGTTCATTATTGCTAGTATATTTTCAAATGCATTCTCTTTCATTTCTTTGGCCTAGCCCACTGTCCCATAAAGAGATTTTCTTCTTTTTTGGCTTGCACTATTTTTCATTGAACTCTCCTAATATTATGATTTTCTCATCGATTAGTGTGTGAGCTTTTTTCAGTTCATTGTAGAATTTTTGCATTTCTGTATCGTCATGTTCGTCGTCATCGTCACGTTCTGTAGTTATGTTATTTTTTCGTGCCATTTTTTAATAGAAATCCCTTGGTTTCTCCTATATCGCAGAAAACCTAGTCTGAATACTCATATATGTGGAAACCCATTTTTCTTGTTTCTGAGAGTCCTAGTATATCGCAGTTTATAACTTTCATTGCATTATTGAGTTCTAAGTATGACTCTCTGTTATCAATACACCTAAGTTCCAATTTTTATACAATTCTTAGACCCTTTGTTCAGTTTAGTGGTTTTTTGTTTTTGTAGTTTTCCTGGAGGATTGTGGTCGTACTCTTCCACGGGGACCAGCCGGCTTGGAAGATTTGTGTTATGTATTAATATAGTTTTTTCAGTTTGTTTGTTATTTTTTGAGAGAGGCTGGTTCGTTGCTGTATCTTTGTGGTGTTGGCTTGTGTGTTTATTTTGTTATTGTGCTCAGTTTTACTACGCCTTCGGAAAAGCTTGAAGACTTGTACTGTCTGGGCGGCCAAGGTTTTATTTTTTTTGTTTGCTTGAGATATCTGCTCGGCGTGTTCATAACGTACATTTATTAATTATATATCAATTTAAAGCTTATTTTTTTATGTATTATCATATATGGTTGCCTAATTAAATCCGGCCGCAAATACTGGCCGTTAAAGATGGTAAATATTTAAGGTGGAGTGAAAGAGACAACGCGTAACATCATTTGTGACGAGGATAGCAATAGCCAGCTGTGCGACCCTTGAACTTGAACGTGTTATTTAAAAATAAAAAATCGTTTAGCTGCAGCAATATTTTTACTCAATTAGGGAATTTGATTTAAAAATTAAAATAGTAAGTATAATTGTTTTCAGATAACCCAACTATTCAACTTATCAAAGGAGCGTGCTACTATTGGCGAATTGAATATACGCCTTGAAAGGAACCTCTGCATCACTCTGGGTTGCATTGCAGAGAAGTTGGTGGGTCCAAACTGTGTGGCAATACTCACTACTAAAACACTTGATTACTTGCTTGGTTTTATGGTAAGTTGCATCATAAAATTACTAATATCTGCTTTCACAAAATCTTCTGAAATGGAAATTAAATTGACGAATTAACTCACTCAATCACCTTACAGTAAAATAATCACACTATTACTGAGACAATTCTATACTAAAAGTTCTATTCTTCTTTCGTATTCGTTTTTGGCTGAACAGCTCCGTGTGTTAATCTAATTTATTACTATTTATTAAAAGGTTTATTTTATTCTAGAGAATTTTACAAAGGTTTTATATGTATGTAACCCACCAATTAAAGACGTACACAGCTTTCACAACAATAATTGAGTTTTATTTAGCTTTGAGTCTGTGCAACATCATACACTGTAAAGGAAAATTATATTAATAACAAAAAAGTGTAGCCTAGGGTAATAAGATAGTATTATGTTAAGTTATTTTCTATAAAAAATTTTTTTGACTACAAATTCATGAATTTTTCGTCGAAATGTTAAATGTTATAAAAGTCATTGTAAAAACGAATCATACGATTGTGAGGAGAGTTACTTCCTAAATTAGTATTAGACATATTTATATAAAAGACCTTACGCGCAGGTTCAGAACGCTTATTACGAGTAGGCTTTTGGAGTAATCTAGGGACAAGCAGAGGTATATTAACTAGCAGACTAGGTACTACTAATCGACAATTAATTATTTTATATAATATTGTCATGTCTGCGACTAATCTGCGTTTGGACAAGGGTATCATATGGAATCTTTCAAGTCTGTGATTATAGTCTAAATTCCGCGGACAAGTAGGATCCTTAAATGCCAAGTATCTTGTAAATCTTCATTATATCCTTTCGATTCTGTTAATGTGATTATTATATTGAGAGTTCCAGACCGAAGGATTAAAAAAGATTTCCAATGTATCAAGACGCTTAAAATGGCTTGCATTGCCTTTTGAGGAATCCTAATGATTTATCGGCCTTACACACAATGTTGTCAATATCATATCTGTAGTTTAGCTTTATTATCACAACCCTTTCAATGGCCCACTTCTGAGCCGGGTCACTACCTCAGAATGAAGATGGTATTAGGCCATAATCCACCACGTTGGCAGACTTCACACACCTACGAGAACTTTTTAGGGAACTCTCAGGAGCGCAGGTTTCCACACAATTTCTGACCTTTAGAATTTCTGATCCCAGTGAATAAATAGCTAGAAGAAAAGACAATCTTTTTACGAGTAAATTTTATGTGTAAACATTTGGACGCATTTAATAACATGTTACTCCCTAAGCACCAAGAGTGAATAGCATTTCGATTAAATTGTAGTTTATGGATATTGTCCCTAGGCTAAATCTCTTAGTACAATTTCAAATAGTCAGCGAATAGAGAATATTAGCTGTACTTCACATATTTCGTGATATCGTAATAAAAATCTAAATAGGATAGGACTCAAATGCGATCCTTGTGGCACTCCCGATGTTGCTAAAGTAGTCTCAGATTTACAACCAGCTACAACTACCCTGAATAGTCTTTTGTCCAAGTACGATCTAAACCTTTCACATTTAAAATATCAAACCAAACTAAAAATCAAATTGTTATGTTAGATAGAGATATCTAGTGGTTTAGATTGTGCGTATAACAGAACTGTTCTCTGAACACTCTACATATTATTTTTTTGAGATTTTCATACATATAATATGATCAAACACATATTCCAAATTTTCCTAATCATTTTTCTAAAATTATTCTTCTTATATACGAATCATATCCTGTCAATTACAAACACAACAAAAAAAGTGCTAGCCTTTTATTCTTAAGTACTTATATACATCTGGCAGTTAATTTTTATTTATATAAATTAGAGTAAATAATGATAATTTTATACTACTTTCAACACTTATATTTCAGAGAACAAATTGCGAGCCATGTTTAGTATTATTCGCATTAATAGCTTTGGAAAAGTTTGCTCAAACAATGGATAATAAACTAATAATAAAAAGCCGCCTAGAAAAACTTGAAAAGCATCCTTTGTTAGAGCTGGAAAAATTGGCTACATCCGAGCATTATGAATGGAGACAAGTCGGCTTTTGTGCAATTTGGGCATTAGATAATATTTGTAAGTACATTCTCTACTTTTACATTCTCATCATTCGAATCAGCTAATATAGGATAGATAGTTTTTTAATAGCAAGAGTAATATAATATAAAAATTATGTTTCATCTCTTCTCTTCCTAAATTTTTTAAAATAATTGGTGCCAATCAAAACAAAATTATCAAAATTCTCAAGGGACATGTGATAAATTTATTATTAATTGTTTGTTAGTTTAAACTTGTTATAATCAGTTCTCTTGGATAAATAATTGTAGTGACATTATCGAATATAATATTAACATTAAGGTACTGAACCCTATATTTGATCGTGAGATATATGTAATCTTTATAAATTTATCTTCTGTTTAATATAACAATGTTAGTATAATAATATGTCCTTTAATTAAATGAAATTGAACAAGTTGTTACCATTTGTGTTACTTGAAAATGATTATTTTTTGTACAGTTGTCGTCGAGGGTAGAAAGCTGTCCTACGAAGTTGTAGACATGAAAGATATTAATGCTTTGCTGAATTCACAAGATGTCAGTGAATATTTACAATTATCTGCCAACGGCTTAGAGGCTAGATGTGACGCATACTCCTTTGAAAGTGTTCGGTGCACCTTCCAAGTGGATGAAGGGTGTTGGTATTATGAGTGTATAATAGTGACCCCTGGGGTTATGCAAATTGGCTGGGCTACAAAGAACAGTCAATATCATAACGATGTAAGTATAATCTATATAAGTATATTAAAATGTGAATATAATTATTTTGGAGTCATATATTTGTATACCAGAACAAACAATCATAAATCATATTATGTTGATTATATAATTCTGTACATACTTTTGAGTATATATTTCTTTGAAAAAAAAATAGGTTGATATTACAGAAATATTTTTTAAGAACCTTAAAAATTTTCCTATCAAAGAACAAAATATTAATTACTTTGCTCACTCCCCAAATTAAAAAGGTACACAACCTACAGACAAAAGATAATTTTTTTCGTTATTTAAATATAACTTTACATTTTTCAGTCTTTTCCCTATACTAGTGTCATCAATAATTATTATTATTATTATACATTATTATATAATCATATTATGACTTTGTATTTTTCGTTGATTATTGTAAGCATATTTCTTATTTAGTTGATATATTGACTACAAGCAATGGCGGGAAAAACAAGATGGCGGAAGAGCGTTGTTGCATTTGATTGTGCTGCAGAAAAAGAATATAAAAAGGGCCATTACTTGTCGAATGGTGCGGTTTTGTTATTTCTAATCTGACATTATAGATAATTATAACCTAATTTTAAAGTGAAGTGAGAAAACGTGTTGTAGTTTATAAAAATAAAGTACAATTGTTATGAGTGAGTATATCCGTATTCTTATTTATTTCTTCGATAACCTAGTAAAGCATATGCAAACCGATGATTTCGGGCAGAATCCTACAGTTGTTACAGTACAGAAGTGGGATCGATGAAATTATTCATATAAACGTGATATGTAATTATTCATATAAACTTTATTTACTTATCATTCTAAATATTACGTCATCGACTTTCATATGCGAGAATTATTGTTTTCATATATATTCGTTAAGAATATTTTATTTTATTACTATGACTATATTTTTTTTACCCGAATTTTATAATCAATGTATTATAAATTTGTTTTATTCGAAATGGGTTGAATATAAAATTAAGATTTTTTTTTTTAATTATTTTATTACATTATATGATTTTAAGAATTTAAATAGTAACAAAGTATTAATTTTTATTTTGTTCCTTCCTCCCGTTATTTTTCTTTCTTTCCTGTTTTATCTTATAAGGTTTTATTAGTGTTTATTATATTTTAAACGGAATGGTGGTCTGCGCAATTATTTTCTACTGTTTTCAGTGGACCGTAGATGTACAGCTGTCCCGCAGACGGATACTGGAGCAGTCATCCGTGCGGTCTCGCAGTCGGGTACTGGAGCAGTCTTACGACCGGTCTCGCAGCTGGGCACTAGAGCGATTTCGCAGCTGAGCACTGGAGCAGACTCACGGACGATCACGCAGCCGGGTTCTGGAGCAGCCGTGCGAGCGGTCCCACAGCCAGGTACTGGAGCAGACTCACAGACGATCACGCAGCCGGGTTCTGAAGCAACCATGCGAGCGGTCTCACAGCCAGGTACTGGAGCAGATTCACGGACGATCACGCAGCCGGGTTCTGGAGCAGCCATGCGAGCGGTCTCACAGCCAGGAACTGGAACAGACTCACGGACGATCACGCAGACGGGTTATGGAGCAGAAATGCGAGCGGTCTCACAGCGAGGTACTGGAGCAGATTCACGGACGATCACGCAGCCGGGTTCTGGAGCAGCCATGCGAGCGGTCTCACAGCCAGGTACTGGAGCAGATTCACGGACGATCACGCAGCCGGGTTCTGGAGCAGCCATGCGAGCGGTCTCACAGCCAGGAACTGGAACAGACTCACGGACGATCACGCAGTCGGGTTATGGAGCAGAAATGCGAGCGGTCTCACAGCGAGGTACTGGAGCAGATTCACGGACGATCTTGCAACTGGATGTTCGAGCAGTCTTGCGGGCCGTCTATAAGCGCAGCTGGATACTGGAACAGCGTCGCTAGAAACTTAAAACATACTTCTATGACAAAATAGCGCTTTTAAATTTATGCTATATCGCTGGTACTGGAGAGATTGAATGCTTTTTCATGGTATAGATGATCAATCGTTAGGTTAAGTGCAGAGACATAACAGTATGATAATCCAGATAAATTACTCATAAATTAGTAAACGTTAGAAATAGTAAAGTAGGTAGTAATATTGTCCAAGATGCGTTTCCACATAAACTCATTAATACGAAACTACGTTTCTTTAGTGATAAGTGAGAACATTCAATTTATTTTTTGTTCGAATATCAAAACCAATCATGTGTTCGAAATTTAAAACTACTGATTACATTCAATTTATCTATATGCTCGAAATTCAAAACTAGTGATGTCATTCAATTTGTATATATGTTCGAAATTCAAAACTAGTGATTACATTCAATTTATCTATGTGTTCGATATTCAAATCTAGTCATAATATTCAGTTTATTTATATGTTCGAAATTCAAAACTACTGATTAATAATAATAGCAATGGGAGAACTGTTTAAGTTACTATAAAAATAATAATAGTAATCATTCTTTATTAGACACAAACATGATACATAAATTGGTTAGATTTCACTGACTTCGGCACTAGTAGAACTGTGAACTGTGTTGCAGGAGCCAGTCTTTAATCCGAATCCGATTAAAAAGTGTGATACATACCAGAAAATATGATAACATTCGTAGCAATGTTATTTTAAATCACCACTGGAAAAGGACAAGATCATGATGATGGTAACAAGCTTGAAGACACATATTTTAAGATGGCTGATTTCAATGAGATTCCATTTAAAATATTTCTCGATTGTGGCAGTGAATGTTGTATGGAGAGATTGACTGACTTCAATAAAATTATTAATCAGTTAAGTTGACTTTATGTACTGATAAAGTAAAGACAGGACCTAGAGTAGGTATCTCTTGGAGATAAAAAGAAACTTTTCGTACTTCTGCATACATATAAAGAAAACTACTGGGCAAATTTTTATGGCCAAATGGCAACTTTTCCGCATCAAATAAAGGAAAAATCACGTATATCGGCTCATAGATCTCAACGTAATCGGTACACATACATAAAATATATAAATACCAATCGAATTAAGAACCTCCTTCTTTTTGAAGTCGGTTAAAATGATAGATGTTGATTCACCAGTTGTCTATCAAGTATCAACCATATAAATTGTCGGTCAAAGAAAAGGAAGTGGTGAGACTGATGGTGGCTGAACTGTTTCAAAACAGTATAGTTTAATCATCCTTGTCATCATATGCTTGCCTTTGACGCACCTTCTAAATAAGACATGGTATGGGCTTGGGGAAACTGAGCACGATGCCGCATTTAATATTCTAAAAGGGAAACTGACACAGAAGTCAATTTTAGCACTATATAATTCCGACGCTGAAATCGATCTCCATACGAACGCGTGTAAAGTTGGTGTAGTGGGCATTTTATTACAGCGTAACAATGCTGGAGTTTGGAAACAAAATACTCTTTACAAAACAAGTTAAAGTTCTTGGAAAATCTATATATCCTTTAAAATTGCAACAATTTGCTTCGCGCTATTTTCCATAAATGAAATTTGGTACCGCGAGTGGCTCCCTGGTGGGAACAATGCAAGAGCACACTTTTACTATCCAGTATTGGGCAGGTGCTTCTATATTGATCCCCTTAGCCGTAATCCAGTAACGAATTGTCTCTCAGATAATGCAATATGCTGTCAGGACAGTCATGGTGGAAAATTGTTTAGTAGTAAAGTGCACATTCAGATATACAGTGGAAAATACAAATACTTTGGGACCCCAATTTAAATGACGTTGTGAACATAAAAACAAATTTTAAATTAAAGGGTGAAAAATTATATAGGAAATATATTATAATACATAGGAAGTGATAAATGAGTTGTGTCTAAAGGAGTATGCTGGCAGATTGTCTGGATAAATTAACTGGAGGTAAGAAACCCTTGTTGGTTGTGGTGGAGGTTATTTGCATCCCATCGAAGAAGTGGATATTCTTTCCATACAGTTCACGTTGACAAAGTGGGACCATTTGTTCAATCAATCAATTAGAGGCAACATATATGTACATTTTGGTATTAATCGATGTTTATCGACTAGAGACTCGTCTTAGATCGCGGTAAAAGAAGTTTTTTTTTACTAGCTCAGTATTCAAAAAGTCTTTGACTGAAAAGGGCCTTAAGCATGTATTAAACGCGTTTGCCACTCCAAGGGCGAACTGCAATGCCAAATATGGAGGTCAAATGGATCGTAGTTTCGGTATTCGTTATACAACAAAAAAATAGCTGCTATTAGATACAATAAACCTGAGAAATCCCGTTTCGCTAAACATCTTTTAGGTAACGGCCATGATACGGGCCATTCTCACAAAACACTACATATATGCGATAAAGGCCTTAAACTAAATTTATTAGAGCAATTAGAAATAATTAAAAATACCAATCAAGCATATGAAATGCTGAACGTGCAAATAAACGTGTCCACTCAACTTGATATCTTTCGAGTTAAATGTCGAGTTAAAACTCGATAGAGTTAGGGCATAAAAAGTTGTGTTTTCAACAAAATCGTCACCTCGCAAGTGAGATTTGTAGAGTAAACAATTCCTGAGGATACTTCGGTTACGGAGCGAAACGTATATAGATTGACGGGCGACCTGCTTGTGTGGTGTGCCTTGGTTTGAATTCGCGCGTCTCACTTTTCTGTGGGTAGTTTGCAATTCTGGGCTGTGCCTTTGGATTAAGGGCCACCGCGTCTATTGAGAAGAGTAAGATTGTCTCCGAAATAGAAATGAAACCACATTAGATAAAATAGTCAAATGAAACATGAAATTAATGTGCATTTTGAAACATCTCAACAAAAGCAAAGGGAATCGTGCGATCAAGGTCGACGCCGAGAACATCAAGTGAAGTAACACTTATACCTAAATATCAAGGAGCATATAGGATTACAGCAATTCTTGAGCATAACCGCTTGATATTGAGGACTTGTCTTTAAATTAAAAGCAATGTAAACCTTTTTCAATTGTCGTAACTGTAGATAAAATTAGACCATGGCTTATTTTTAGCAGACCCCATAATAGTGACGTATCTTCCAGTGAATCACACGAAAACCAGTAATTTACTTCAAACAACTTGACTTTGACTTTCATGTGAAATAATTCTTAAAATTGAATTTTATAGTTTATAAAATATGGTTCATACTATACTTACTATTAATAATAATATTTATAACATCTTACCAAAAAATTATTACAATTACAACACATTGAAGTAATATAAAATAGTTACCTTATAAATAATTGAAAGGTATTGTGAGTATTAAATAATTGTGAGATTAATATTCTGCATAAACAGTTGATTATTATAAATATTGTATTAGATAGATGATATATATATGAATATATAGATGTTTTGCAGTAAATAGATGAATGATGAATATTAAGTATGTAAAAAAAAACCTGTTATCGGGTATACAGGACAAGGCTCTGTTACCAGATGTTCAGGAGAATGTAATAAACCTGTTATCGGGTATACAGGACAGGGCTCTGTTACCAGATGTTCAGGAGAATATAAAAACCTGTTGTCAGGTATACAGGACAGGGCTCTGTTACCAGATGTTCAGGAGAATATAAAAACCTGTTGTCAGGTATACAGGACAGGGCTCTTTTACCGGATGTTCAGGAGAATATAAAAACCTGTTGTCAGGTATACAGGACAGGGCTCTGTTACCGGATGTTCAGAAGAATGTAAAAAAACCTGTTATGGGGTATACAGTACAGGGATCTGTTACCAAATGTTTAGAAGAATGTAAAAAACCGGTTATCGGGTATACAGGACAGGGCTCTATTACCAGATGTTCAGCAGAATGTAATAAACCTGTTGTCGGTTAAACAGGACAGGGCTCTGTTACCGGATGTTCAGGATTAATCATTATTGTTTTATTTGTTTTTATGAAAATTATTTTATTTAGTTGTTAAAAGAACGAAATGTTTAAGTAAAAAATTTTATTATCATCGATTTGTTAAAATGGATTGCGTATGGGGTCATCCGCATTTACTTGGATAGCCGACTGTCATCAATAATTATTATTATTATACATTAATTATTTAATCATATTATGACTTTGTATTTTTCGTTGATTATTGTAAGCATATTTCTTATTTAGTTGTTATATTGACTACAAGCAATGGCGGGAAAAACAAGATGGCGGGAGAGCGTTGTTGCATTTGATTGTGCTGCAGAAAAAGAATATAAAAAGGGCCATTACTTGTCGAATGGTGAAGTTTTGTTATTTCTAATCTGACATTATAGATAGTTATAACCTAATTTTAAAGTGAAGTGAGAAAACGTGTTAGTTTATAAAAATAAAGTACAATTGTTATGAGTGAGTATACCCGTATTCTTATTTATTTCTTCGATAACCTAGTAAAGCATATGCAAGCCGATGATTTCGGCCAGAATCCTACACTAGCTATAAGCAGTTCATGCTAAATTACATGATTAAAAGTCACAGGGAAAAGCTTTGGAAATTTTGATTCTTGTATGCGAGTCAAAATATCAATATGGCCTTATCTATTTCAATTAGAAGCTTGATTTTTTTCACAGCTTCCAGTGACTATAAACTTACATGCTTGATACGAATTTGAACCTGCTAACTTTATGTAAATTATTATTTTGTACCTCCATATATAAAATATGATTTTAAAATTTTTTAGTATTATTAATTTTCGGATTTCCAATTTTTCCCTTAACTTGCGCTATAAGAAGTTATGTTAAATTTATGATTCCTCTTATTTTATGTACAACCATTTAAACGGCCATATCTTCTGATTCTGTTGACTTAGAACTTAAATGTTTTAGACATGAATATTTTCCGCTGATTTGAAATTGATATTAATTTCAACTTTAGTATCTCCACGCGTTCCTGAGAAAAAAGTCTATTTAATTACCATAGAAAATAGGGATCTCCTCGCCGTTACCATAAAAAATAAGCAAGACAGAGACCTCCAACCTCATTTAATGCTTACGTAATACTTGAACGGCCCCCTTATTATTGACATCCAAAATCATGTTTCACGTTCCCCAATTTTTTTGAATTACAGGAGGGCTACGGCATTGGTGATGATCTATACTCCTTGTCTTACGATGGTTGTCGTAAATTAATCTGGTACAATGCTAGGCCTACTGAAGTAGGTCATTTACCTGCTTGGCGTCCTGGCGACATCCTCGGTTGCCTTATCGATCTTAATATTAACGAAGCTATATTTTCGTTAAATGGACAAACATTGCCAAAATGTAAAGAAATGTTCGAAAATACCAGGTAAGTAGACTAAATAATAATATTAATTACATCAGTCAAAACATATTTTCAGTCTGATTCCTGAACTGAATTTTGATTTCTTCTACATTAATTATATTAAAAATAGTTTTCTTATATCTAAAATTCTCCTCCTCCTGCGAAACGGCTCGACCGATTTTTTTAAACTTTATATGTATATTCAGTGGGTCTGAGAATCGGCTACTATCTATTTTTCATCCCCCTAAGTGATAAGGATGGCTCACGCCTTTATATGGCAAAACGACGTTTATGGGGTCAGATAGTATTTGATAAAATTTGATTTTGTTGTTAACATAATTTTGTTTAAAATCCATTTGGGTTAATATCTACACTTAACTAGACGTAGACTTAAACTTCATGGCCGTATTCTCAACAAAGTTTTATAAAAAATCTTTTATTTTACAGGCCATTAACCTTTGGAACGATCTCAACATTAGAGAATCTGATAGCCTTTATAGGTTTAACAAATTGCTGAAAGATCACTATATTAATAATTAGACAATATTATTTATATTAATTAATATGTATTTATTAAATCTATGTATAGTTAATGTATTGCATTATAACTTAAGAATATCTATTACTTTATTGTAACTGTATATATACATGGGTAAATCAACTTTTATTTGTCCGACGGTAACACTACTCTGTCCCTTATCGATATACAAAAAAATTGATGAAATAAAGAAGATATTTTTTTTTTTTTTTGGATGTCCAAAGGACTTTCTTAATTTACTAACTTGTCCCCTTGATATAGACGAATTTACTAAACTCAATTTTTCCTAGAAAAGAAGTGATATAAAAAGAAATTAGTGTTCTAACAATAAGAAGACTATCTCTTTAAAATACAAAGCATATAATCAATTAGTTTTTCTTTGTCAACTTTATATTATTTCTCATTTATCTCAGTCCCCAAAAAACCTTTCAACCTTTTTGTGAGCCACATGCATCTAGTCGCCATATAGATTTCGCAATAACCACGACGTCAGTCAGCCGACTTGGTTTGAAGAGAGTGGGTGGCTCTATTGTGCGTCCGTAGGACAACCTGCAGAAAAACATAAGTAATTTCTATTTTGTGCTTAATTATAGTGTACCGTATATTTTTTAATCTTCGTTCAAACGTGAGGTTTACATAATAAAAAAAATTAATACTTTTGATGAAGCATCTCCAATTCCAAAATATGTCACTTGGACAACCAAGTCACCTGGACAACTAAAATATAAGATTTTTTTTAATAAACACTTTTTGCTAATTTTATGTTTGTTTTATTAATATTTTATTAAAACAAGAAAAGTACATCATAATGATTACAAAAACATTGCCATTTCCTTTGGACAACCAAATAATGTCTAGTGGATAACCAAGTTGTCCTGTATCTAAAAGCATATTATCCTTTATATTTTCCATTTTTTTATTGAAAAATCTCCATTTTTTTATTGAAAAATCTATAAAAAAATGTCGAATCGAAAATCATTCACCGAAGAACTAAAACAATCGTGTCAAAAAAACATCTCTTACTTTCATTAAAATAAACTATTTGTTTAAATCTTTATTGAAAGTTAAATTAATAAAAAAAAAACAAATTAAATAGACTAATAGTCTTAACCTTATAATTCACATATTTTTCAAAAAACTGGTCACTGTGCATACCTAAAAAATAATAATTTTTACTTTAAATTATATCGTTTTTTTGAAAAATAGGGCAAAAAATGCAATTTTCAAATTGTGGACACTTAAAAGTTGATTGAATTTATATGTATTCGGTTGTAACTTATAAGTATTTGTCTATTGTAACTACACTGTATTTCACATGATTTTAATTTTGTTTTGGTTTAATTTTACATTGTACTATGAAGGTAAATAATAATCTTTTATTTGTTACTGTTAAGTTTCCAAAAAATGATTGAACGATGAATATGTTTTTTAACTTTTGTAATTATTTTTATAGGTATGGCTTTTTTGCGGCCGCAAGCTTCATGGCTTATCAACAGTGTCGATTCAATTTTGGTAATGAGACTTTCAAGTTTCCGCCTGTAGATAGAAAATACTCCACTTTTAATGATTACGGAATGTTGACTAAGGAGCAGAAAACGGTTAGTACATGTAACCTTCTAACTTCATCTGCAAAAAATTTAGAATTGAGTCTAAACAAAAAAATATTTGAAACAACACTCTACTATGATCGATTACTCATTCTAAAATATCCTATGTGTCATTCCCAGCGATAAAGTGTGTATATATTGTTAATTAGAATGTTGACAACACTAATTTGAGTAGCAGCCCGCTAGTTATGATGTTGGCAACCTTAATCTGACTAACATTTGATTTAGAAGTTGGCACAAACATTCAGTTGTCAATCAAAATAAATACGGTCCCATGATAGAAATCATTATTATTACGTCGCGAGTATTCAAGCAGTAATAATGGATCTCTGGGTATCAGTATAGCCCTCAGGATTGATATTCTATAATAATATTAAATTATATGGTAGCACGGGATGATTATGGCATTTGTATACCTCAACCTTGTGGTAAAAAAAACTTTTATAATGTACTAGAGGCCTGCCCTCGCTTCGCTCCGGGTATTTAAAACAATATTATAATTGATGTCCTTAAATTGTCACTCTGTATTTGTGTAGTTTTTCATTTCAGAGAAAGTAAGAAAAAGTTATAAAAAGAAAAACAATAGAAACAAAAATAAAATGAAATATAGATAATCGAAAGAAAGAAAGTGAAAAACAAATAAAAATAAGAATTAAAGAGAGAGCATAAGAGACAATTATAGTATTATAAGAAGAAGGAAGAGAGATGGAAATATTATAGACTTCTCTTAATGAAAGAATTTTCAAAATCGGATCAGTAGCAACAAAATGGCCATATTCTATTAATTAAAAAATGTATATGGCAACACTAATCACTTTTGTCACTCACAAATAGTGTAGTTTTCTATCAGTGAAAGAATTTTAAAAATTGGATTTGTAGTTTCTGAAAAACTCTTCAATTTACAAAATGGCCACCTTATGGCACTTAAATGGCCATATCTCTTTAATTAGAGTATTTATGGCAACACCACATAGCCTATGTTACCCGGAAAGGATGTAGCTTCCTATCGGTGAAAGAATTTTCAAAATCGGTTCAGTACTTTTCGAGCCTATTCGCAACAAACAATCAAACCTTTCCTCTTTATATAATAGTATAGATAACATATTTTTCTCCAGATAATACCTCGGAGGATTTATTTACAACAGTTGAGGTGTTCAAGTGTGAGAGACGATTCTTGTACACTATGCTGTGACGAGTTACCATCCTGTGTTTTGGAACCTTGTGGTCATAGGTAAGTATTTTATATTTATTTGCCGCTCCCTCGCTTTTTTGTGGTATAAGGCATATTTTGAGATTTTTAAATAATTCCATTCCCTTTTTATAATTCGCTCCCGGTTAAGCGCGCTTAGGTTTCCATGAAGAGGGTTAAACCATAATCAATTATAATGACATTTTCATGCAAACTTTCACCTCTTTTTTGCAAAAATCCTCACAAGTGCTTACCTAAAATTAAAAAAAAGCCATAAGCAAATTTCTCCCTGGTGCAGTGTTACACATTATAAAGTACTACTGATTTATATTATAATGAGAGAGAAGAAGGTAAAGAGTGAAATAAAAAAAAAGATTATTTATCATATTGGTTGGAAAAGAACATTTATCATATTGGTTTAGCTATTTAAGAGTATATTATTTTTATTTTTTGTAGTTATCTCACTCAGCTGTGTTACTACCACTATATCAACAACTTTTTTAACACTAATTCAAATTTTTGAAAGATAAATCTAGTCAAATTATAATTTTATGGCTATATTAAAATTATGGTTTTTTTCAGAAACTTTTGTTCACTCTGCACAGCGCAACTAAAGGAATGTCCGATCTGTCGAGCTAGTATACTAAATGTAAGGCGAGAGAGCGCTGAACTCGTTGGCAAATAGAAGCACTATCACCATATGGTACCTAAGAACTCTAATTATAACTTCAACTTTAAAAGTTAAAGTTATAAATTGATTTAAAAATTAATAGTATATTTTATATTTTACGTTGTACACTGTATTATGAATTATTGTAACATTCCAACACATTGTGTCACGTGTAGCTGAAATAAATTGCATTTTAATCTTTGCTTTATGACAGTAGTCAATACTGCTAGTGTGTTAAAGCTTCGTATTTTACGTATACCTCGTGTAGTTTGATATTTTACATATAGAACAAACTGAACAACACGCATCAACTCCTTACTTTACATTTTGTACTCATTTAAAATAGTATATCATTTAATTTGACTTACAACGAATATACAGCTATTCATTATTTGGCCTAGTCGGCCTAATCATTCACGTAGACATGTATATAATCAATTCGTCTATTGTAAAAATTTATAAAAATACTGTTAATTAAATGTATATATACTCTTGAAGTATCGTAATACGGAAATAGTGACATTTTCTGCACTGTTACATTTTTCCAAACATTTGCGTAATGTTCGACCAGAAAGTCCACAGAATATCGGTATTCGAATATAGACGTAAATCTATCTGTAGCTAGTCTACATTTATCCATCATTTTGTAATTGTCGTGCTCAAACGTAGGTATAGTAAGCGCGCCAGTTGATTGCAGTCGCGTCGCCTCATGAGCCTGTATGCTATTTAATACTAATATTGCGACTACATGGTTTTGTATTAATAAAAAAGGATTTAGCATCTTTTATAGCTAACGTTGCACCTGACATTATTGTTCGCTATATGGGCAAATTTTATGTTATCAGGTACAAAAATAGTCAAGGTAGATCGTACCATGTCTGTGTCTGTTTCATGGAGGTGTTCCTCTGATCATATATCTAATTATAGTATATATATACATATTTGTTATATGCTCGCCAAGACCTTTCTTTTGATATCAAACACGTGATCACTATCTCAGTTTAATTTTTTTAAATTGGTTTTATAAAATTTATATAGTCTATGTCACCCGCGACATTATTACGAATCCATTCATTAAAATTGGTTCAGTAGTTTAGGCGCTAGGCTGAAATATACAAACATACATACAACATACTTACATAGACTGCCAAAATCATTCCCTTCCTTTTGGATTCGACTTAGTCGGATAGGATAATGAAATTATATTTTTTGAATGACATTTTAGATAATATTTTTACTTTTTTATAAACAGTTTTTTAAATAACTTTCATATTATGTTTTTCTTACACCTATAATAATAAGAGAAGTGTTAATACCTTGCACTCCTAGTGATGTTAACCAATATAGAAAAGTAAAATGTTACTAGAACAAAGTTAAATTATTATCGGTATACAAGAAGAGAGGAGTTATAGATTGACTGCATTCAACTCGCGCAATATCGATATATGGTATGTAATTGTATGTAACTAAACGTTACTAGTCGATAGTTGTTACTAACCGCCCTGGCATCGCACGGGTGCAATTGGACACGTATAATATACTTAGATTTATAGAAGAAAATTAATATATTGTACCCTAATAAAAATATTTAAGATACAACAGTAAACATATTTGATTCCTCAGGAACTCTAAATTTTTCCGGGGTAAAAAAGTAGTCTATGTGTTAATCCAGGTTATAAGTAGCAGTGTGCCAAATATTATTGGAATCCATTAAGACGTATTTGGGCGTTTAAGTAACAAACATAAAACTTTCACATGTATAATATTAGTAAGATAAAATATTGATATTGTAGAGCATACAAATCTAATGTCTCAACTCTTATTTTGCTAGGAATCCCCCACTAAGTGATATATGTGAATAAAATCTATAAATGTATAGTATTACATTGAACCTATTCTTTTTTAAGTTTATTTAGTAAGTTTATGGTATAAAATATTGATAAAACAAGCCATTTCACATTAAGTATTTTTATATGAACAAAATATTTCCTTTTTATGTAAATAAATACATTTTTTATTTATGAAGGTGATTGACGCCTTTCACACGATACATATATGAGTTTTGAAAACAAATGTGCAGGGTATATAAATCCTAATTTTCGTCATGGCAGTTAAGTTTAAATAAGGTTTTACTTTTAGTAATATATATAGTATATAGCATATTTTCAGCTTTAACTGATATCCATTATTTTCGGGGTCTCTTCCCACAAATATACCACATCTTTATATAATTATTACATCAGTGTTAATCATTACAAAGCATATAGATAAGGTATAGTGATATTTTTGTTTAAACCTTATCGAAAAATATGATTGTCTAATTAGCACAAATATGTATCTTACTTTTTTTTAATAAAGTTACAAAACCTGATAAAAATTTGTTTAGACATCTTTTTATTATTACGCTAATTTTAAGTGTCGCATGTGCAATGTGCATATTATAACGTACAGCTCCTACTAAGTAGGGATAAAACATTTTAAATGACAATAACTTATTCCACATTCGATTTAATTGAAATTTGGAATACAAATTATATTTAGGTTCAACTTTAGCAATATAACTCGTCGCCATACTATCGTCTCCACGAACTAAGTAATCGTTTCATGGGGCTTGGTGTTCGCATCTATAATAAGATTCCACAGCCTATATTGGATTTGCCACTTCAGCGATTTAAAACTCAAATAAAAAAGTGTTTAGTAAATAAAGCTTACTACTCTCTACAGGATTACTTGAATGATGACAAAGCTTGGATTCAAAATGAAGTTGATGCCCAACTGAATGATTATACCTTTATAAAACAGACTGATGTAAACAATGGCATTTTGAAAAGAGCAACTCTTGTTTCTTGCCAGTTTTTCTTAAGAAGAAACTGCTTTCCGAACTGGTGGTTGCTTCAGACTAACTGACTGGCATATTTGATGTGTCAAAAGTACTTTGTAAAAAGTTTAATTAAATAAAATATTTTGAGTTTAACTGAACCGTGCAGTTTTATACACAAACATATGGACAGACAGACTAGCGAAAATTTTATAAAAGATTGTTTTGTGTGTAAAAACGATTAAAGACCCTAAATACAGACATTGAACATTCTTATTATATTCAGAAAGCATTAACATTGTTTGAATTTCATTTTCTATGTATAAATGTATTTCTATTCCAAATTTTGTAAACGTTCGCATTGATAAATTACGATTTTAGGACTAAGTTAATGCCTATCCATAAAAAAAAGGCTTTGCCCTTATTCCGATTTATTCAAGGCTAAACGTCCTTGCAAAGACTATACATATATAGAAACGTCCTTATATGCCAGGACAATCGATTCAGGGTTGCCAGGGAAGATATTTCAGCACTGATAGAAAGAAAAAAACGATATTAAAGATCGATATTCTGTATTGAATCGATTATTGAACGTCCAATTTTTCCTTGCTAAATCGATCATTATACATCCAATTTTTCTTACAGAATCGATCATTATATATCCAATTTTTCTTACAGAATCGATCATTATACATCCAATTTTTCTTACAGAATCGATCATTATACATCCAATTTTTCTTACAGAATCGATCATTATACATCCAATTTTGCCTTACAGAATCGATCATTATACATCCAATTTTTCTTACAGAATCGATCATTATACATCCAATTTTGCCTTACAGAATCGATCATTATACATCCAATTTTTCTTACAGAATCGATCATTATACATCCAATTTTTCTTACAGAATCGATCATTATACATCCAATTTTTTCAGTGAATATTTTTTCTATAATTAAAAGTATAGAATTATAGTTAGACTGATTTTTAGACATAACAGCAGCACCAAATCTATAAAAATTAAGCTACGAATCAATTTTAATGGTGAACTGATGCTGGTGAATTCGATTCATATTGCTGAGACGAAGATAAGAAATAACCAGTCTGTTTCTCATCATCTTATTTTTTCTTACAAGGGGGTGGGAGGGAGTCTCGATAGTTATTACGTTAAGATTACTAAAATGCGTAAAGTTTTAAATATACTTTGAAAAAGAGAGGGTAACCGCGAGAGTGCCGATGTTCACTCGGACGCGTATAGGTAAACAACTTTCATTTCCCTGGCATTGGACGCGCACTGCGCTTCCCGGGAACTCCCCGCTTGTGGACTAGTCGTCACTCGTGATTGCGTTGATGATTTAAATCCTTTAGATTCTTACGTAATAAATATTAAATAGGAGCGGGAGGGAGATTGGCCTATTTTTATTATTTCTTATAATGGGGGGGGAGATTTCAAAAACTAGCGAAAATAGTCTTACGTAATAAATGAATGGCCCCAAAGCAACCAGAAAGTGTTACGTCACGCTACGACAAAACGTCATTGTTCTTCTTCTTCTTATTTTATGGCCTTCTACCGCAATTAGCAGCGGTAATTTTGCCAATGTCAATGTAGGAGAATATCGAGCCTTAATAGAATTGAACGGTGGTGTAGTTGTACTTTAACATCATTGTTGGTTGTTGTTGACGTTTTCATACACAGTTGACACTTGACTCTATAATCTTAACTGTCTGCGAAATAAAACTGTTTACATTTTTATTTCGCAGACTGTGACGTCATTCAAGACGCCATGACACTATTCAGCTTTTTTGAGTGAAATCTAAATTGATTTTTTTAAATCCAAAAAACCTTATACGTTCCTTTAAAATATAGGTTTTTTGAGATAAAATAGATATTAAACTATATAATTAATTACACTTTTACAATTACACACCAAGAATTAAGGATTAAATTATTGACTTCTGTTGCATGAACACGTTATGGGGCCATTAATTTATTGCATAAGATTATTTTCACGTTTTTAACCCCCTCCTCTAAATTATAAGGAAAAATAACAATAGACCGATCCCCTAACCCCTGCTTAATATTTATTACGTAAGAATCTAAAGGGAAAAATTAACACGTTTGATTTCTTTTAATGTTTTTATTTCAAAGTATCAAGTTTTAGCAATGTTTATTTGTACTTACAAAGGTACTAATAATTGTTATTTTTTGGCAGTGATTGTTGTTTACCCAAACAAGCGACTAGTTCATAAGCGGGGAGTTCCCGAGGGGCACAGTGCGGGTGGCGAGGGTCCGTTGCCATGGAAACGAAAATCATTTACCTATACACATCCGAGCGAACCTGGGCACTCGCGCGGTTGCTAGCGCCTTTTCAAAGTATAATTTTAACTGCACATTTTTGTAATCTTACATAAGAACTATCGAGACTCCCTCCCACCCTCTAGTAAGAAAAAATAAGACATTGTCGACCCATCCCTCCTAAATCATATTACGTAATTAATGAATGGCCCCTTATGGGTCTGATGCGCGTTTTTTAAATTTTTCCCTCGACTTTCATGGGTATTTCAGTACATGAAATGAAATATTTTCAGGGAAATGGTGATATTTTCAATTGAAGTGGCAAATTATTTAGTATTTAAACTAGGAGAACGAACTTGTTCTTAACTGTGCCGTTAAGAAAAGCGGCCTTTATAATACTCCTTCCCAGCTATGAGACACGTGGCCGGAAGCCATTACGGAGATGCGCAACAGGGACGCTAACGATTACTCTTCGTAGCGTATATTCAGACTATGAAATTCTAGTATTTTACTGTCGTTTCTATATCTCATTGATAATTTTAACGATTAATTTATTTTTGGGACGTAAATTCATTAAGACGTGCGCAATATGCCTGTATTTTGTCATCATGATACACTTGCATTGTTGCGAGAGAGTAACGCAATTCAAAGTCAAACTTTACCGCCACAACAATGTTTTGTGTTTGTACCTAAAAGTTTACCGCAACCAGTATGTCCTTTATGCTGCAGAAGCTGCACCTGAAAGTTATAACGTAGTGCGTGTGGCTAATTGGTTTAGATGATGTTTACGTTATTTGTTAAGCACCATGGGATAGTGAGTTCATACAGGAAACCTTCATTAGGCAATGACTGCGCTGGTGGTGATAGTATTATAGTGGCGCTGTAGAGCACCTAAACGCATGTATAATATTATTAAAATGCTCCAAACTGCGACAAAATCTTCCTCCGATGATGGACAACGATCTACATCTATCTTATAGGACGTTAAGTTACTTCTCCAAAGCACACTCAAACAACAAGCCGTTGATGCCCAAAAACTTTTTCTATCGTCTCCTAAAAAGACTTGACAAGAAAACTTGCTTTCAACGAAATTAATAATACTTGGAGAAATTTAAGTTTTAGCTTTAGTTAGCAATGTCAATAATTGAGCTCTTATAGTTCACTTAATTTTTTTTAACAATAAAAACATTAATCTTGGTCAGGATATAACTACACAAACCCCCTTGACCTAAGCGGTGTTAAATTACTCTCGTTACCTAGGTCGTTTTGGGTTCGGTTTGCAGTAACGTGCTATAACAGTAGATCTTGTTATCCCATTTCTCATAACTAGGAGGGCTAGGTATGATCAACGTCGTAATTGGTCAATATCGCTTATTAATAGTAGACCATTACCAATTTCATCGTACATGATACCCTTTCTACGTAATTTTGACATTTACCTATATTTTAGATTTTCCAGAACCATTTAGCAACACCGTGGATAAATCTATATTCGAGGGTAGCACTTTTTATGTTATTCTAAGGCTGTATATAACCGCTGTTCCGATAGACTTGTGTCAGTTGTCCAAACGGAGCTCGGCTGGTGAAGATTACGGCTGTTACTGTGCGATATCGGTCCCATGTAGATGACAAACCATTATTAACACATTTTAAATCCAGTCTATGTGTTCGACGTCGTAAAGATTAAAAATATAACTTTCCCTTATGTAAAATGAACTCTATTTCTACAGGCTAATAAATGGGATCGAAAGCACATAAATAGGTATATTTATTACCAAATTCTTCTGCTACTTACTAGTGTTACTACTTGTAACCTCTATACGCATAAGGCGTAGTAAACCAAGTATGAATTACTATTGTTCACTAATAGTGTTAAGAAATAGTTGGTAATATGCATGAAATTGCTAAATTTAATTATGTTCCGAATATGAGTTTAGCCAACGCATGAGTTTTTGCATTTGCATTACATTGCATGAATGCTTGTCCTATAGAAAATTCACAACTATTACTTAAATCTATTTAATATTTTTTCAATATTTTTATTCCTCATTCTGTAATTATACTAGAAACAAAACACACTGAATTTGTAATTATTACAACTAGTTCTATCTGCCTTCATCGACATAATTATTTGTAAATATTTTCATTGGCTAAATTGCTCTATTGTTTATGGTGAGTAACACTCTTGATTATAATTTGCCTCAGAATGATTATAATTTCGAAGAAGCACTAGACTAAATTGGGTTTACGATTAAGGTTATGGGTTCATTGAACTACTGACATGAACCCACTCCTAGCACAAGCTAAATGGTTCATTTGAATTAAATCTATTTATTTTTAATAAAAAATATTACTTTAATATTCTTTGCAACTGACAAAAGACTTGTATGTGACTTGTATAACATCAAAAAGATGAAAATCTGTTTTAAGGTTTCTTTACATCCGCTTATCCGAAAATAGTTCCCAAAAATAAGAGCATGTGCAAGATAAATTGGTAAATAAATCACACTTTATATGTAAGCACTTTAATATTATATAAATTCAACAATTTCATTTTTTATTGTCTTATATGTAAAATTACTATAAGTATATACATACTTTGTATACTTCGATAACAATACTAATTCAAACACTTTTCAATATGTATTTATGGGTAAAATAGAAATGATTACAAAAATAACTGATAGATATTAATTTAATCAAACATTTTTTGTATTCAATGCAGAATTCTGTATTTAAGGCAGCAATGAAGTCCATTTGTTCCATGTTTACCTGAAAATTGAAAGCGAAATATAAATAAACTACCTAAATTATATTTTTTAATCTTCATACATCTTATTTTCTCATAATTTTAATAAGCTTGTTTCAAGCTTAGTTTATTCAAATTAAAAAAAAATGGCCGCCATACGTACCTACAGAAGAAACCTTAAAGCTAGAACAAAGAACAAGTTTAATAGTATATGTTATAAGTTTAAAAGTACATTTTATGACATTAATTATTGACGAGATGACGTCACATCCGCAGAATCAGTGGCAACAATAAAGTCAACAAAGCTGGCTGTGATATGTGTATCTATACCATTTCACTGCCACTTTGTTGACTCCCTCATCGCCTCGGCTGTAGGTGTAGCTGTAGTGTGTCGGCCACCGTCCGACAGGAAGCGGAGGCATCTACGTCGCGTCGCGCTGCTCGGATCGCTTATTGGCCAATTGTCGCTCATCAAAGCTGGCTGTGATATGAATCTAATACACATCACAACCACTTTGAGAGTGACACTTGACCAGATAACCACCTCTGGATTTGCTCGAAGATTAACCGCGCAGCCCGACTCGTCAAAAATGGCTGTGATATGATTTGGGAACATTGCACAGTCATTTTTACGTATGGGCCACGGACTTCTTACATCTCCTTGGCTTCTCTCTTCGACACGCTAACTGATCTCTGTAAACCGACCACATCAAAGTGGCTGTGATATGATTGACAACGATGACATTTCACCGCCGCTTTGAGAGGCTAGGCCCGAGAACATGCAAATTTCGAATCAGTTTAAATACATTTATACACCTACACCTGGCTTGATCCTCTGATGAATTAGAAATGCGTTCTTGCTCATCAAAGCTGGCTGTGATAGTAATGCTAAAACCTATTACAACCAGACTTTGATGACAAGACCACATTCAAGTCTTTGTTTTACACGCTAGGATTTATTAAATTATCAAAGTCACACAAGCAATTAAAAATACACTTACAAAATTATGCACGGTTTATAGAAAATCAATACATAGACTCGACTAAATATTTAACGAGTAGTTTCCTTGAAGTGAGGGTCCTTGAACATTTACAGCTATAAAATAAAATCAATAAATAGTATTAATAGTATAACCCATATTATGTGAATTTATTTCCTAAAGGTTAAACGACATGGCGGATACATTTTTAATTTCGTGATTACCCTGAAGTTGCCTGCAGCGATGCATTACAATATTAACAAGGGTAAAAGCATTATTCGATCGATATAGTGACGTCTCTTCGCTTTCATATTTTCTGTTATTGATGCTTTCTAAGGTCGAAAAGTGTATGACAATCGATTTCGTAATAATTACAAAATTTAATTCCTTAATATTTTGTTATATTTTATTCGGTTTATAATTATTATGTTTTTTTATAATTCTAATTTTAGTAAATGCTCCACACCCTCAAAGTAATCAAGTTTACGACAACAGGTAATTAAATCAAGTTCCTTAAGGTAGTTCTTGGATTAGCTGAAATCAAAGTAAATATAAAGAATTGCAAAAGTATAAATATTTTAATTTTAATAAATAATAAAATTTATGTAATATGTACTTTGTAAAAAATTATCAAAATGAAACTACAATTAAAACCATAAATTGCAATTTTTGTATAAATAGGATAAACAATATTATTTTCTTTATTATTCGGAGTTACTGTAAAACATTCCTCCTCCCCAGTGAAACGATGGAAATGTAAAGTAGATTCCAAAATTATACTTTCAACATTTAGATTTTCTTTTATTCAGGAGATTTTATTATTTGTCGCCTTAGCCCATTTACTCTTACGTCACGTTTGATTGACGCTTAACATCACTTCTTACTTCGTATCCATTAAATTATAAATAACGACCTTTTCTTGCTCCGCAGAGCATACCTACAGATCTTTTACAGACATCATCAGTTACAATTTTACTCTATTAGGTATATATCCCAAAGGAACTACTCCTTCTGAAAAGTGGTTTCTTTTTGTCAATTCAGGTAACAAATTATTTGTGTGAATAATTAAATTCAACTCCATTAAACAGGATTTTTAAGTTAGTTTATAAATCAATTCAAATCAGTTTAGCCTACAAAACCAACTTCTATTGGTGTTATAAAAATCCTTCATATATATATACACATATATATACAATGTGAGTAACAATAGGAGGCCACTTGTTCTTTAATAAAGGATGTAATCACTGTTTATTATGTAACAGTATTTTAATTTTTCACTATCATTTGACTGCGTGGTCACGCGGTTGGTGCGTGGTTAGGTCATTCCAATGAATTTAATGTGGTTTTAAATAATTCAAATTACCGTTTTAGTTGCACGATAACTATATATAATAAAACAAAGTCCCACTATGATCTGATCGCCATGAACTCAAACTTGAGAATGGATCCCATGACTTCGTTTATTCATGACTTTATTTCTTATGGCTATGTTTAAAGGTTAAATAAAAAACAATTTTTTTCACTCGACTCAAATCGTCAATGTTATCGTAGTGTTTAAAAAGAAAGAACTGTCACTCCGTTCACTGAAAAACATGAGAAAGGTATATGTGTATAGATTATTAAAGTTTTGTAAATATAAGCTGATTGTAGAAGATATCGGAAACTAGCGCACGCGACATTTGACAGATTATGTGAAGACAGTGTAGTGGGAAAATCTATTAAACGCTCTCTAGTAGTTGCTATAAATCTTCCACCGGTAGAGGTGTAAAGTTTTTAAAGTTCACAAACGCCCAATAATTTAACCTAATAAATATTTACAGCATTACATCATTTGATTCGCAAAAATACCGACGCTGCGCCACATTCATCTGATCTTAATCTCTCTTATATACAATATAATATCATATTATATATAAAATAATCAACATGTCTCCTTCACTCATACCATTAAAAAGACTTAGTACTTTATCCGCAAACTTTTTAAAATAAAACCTTAAATATTACGTAATGTAACGTGTAGTGAGCTGCCTGGTTTGCTTATTGGTTGCAATTTTTGTGAACAGAAAACGTTAAGAGTAATAAAACATACTCTATATATAGAACAAATCCTTACCAAAACAAACAACATATTGCTAAGTACCGTACTAAATGCGTAATAACTACCTATTTCATCAATACGAGCAAAGCGCTAGCTCGTAACCGTACACAATAGGAAGGTAAAGCCAATTGATCCTGACTGAATAAATTTGGTATCCAGTACCGAACTAATTAGGAATAGATTTTGATTAATAAAGCGTACATGACAATTTAAAATGTTGATGGGTTTTGATTGCAACCTGAATACTCATTCACGCAATTGGCTCTTAATAATGAAGAAAATGAGAAGTGCGCATAACAAAATAATATTAGGTACTGCAAATATCCCAAGACGCAATTCTCTATCTTGTTATGAAAACGCGACTGAATCAATATCACCATAGTAACGGAATGAATACGGGATGTCAAAGAAATTTCCATCAAGATTCGTTTGAAATATGTAAACAACGTTCTTTCGTTAGATATGGTAATGGTAGGAATAATAAACACTTTCGAATAATACGTACAATACAATGGATAGAAATATATAGATTAAGTTGTTTTTGCACGAACATAAGCCGTTTATCCCTCAGGAACTCTGGTATATTCCGTGATAAAAGTATTCTATATGTTTAATCAAGTTAAACTATTTGTGGTTTTTCCAGTATCAAAAGAAACAAACATGTCCCCGATTCTTATCTACGATTTTACTATATGTATGGACTTTATATCAATGAGATCATTACGGAAATCTTAAATTAACAAAAAACAACAAAGTAGGCGCCTACATTTTGCATCTCACCGAATCCTGATTTTTTTTCTTAAACCTAGAATCCACATAATTTGATAAGAAACAAGGTCCATTAACAAACGTAAAGGGAAATTCCAAAAACAGCGAATTTTTAACATTATAAAAATGTTTTTTTTTTGAGTTAATGAACTGATAGTAGTAGCTGAAGAGGAACAACATTATACCGACACCAAACAGTAAATACATAAGCTCTCCGCTTGGAACTTTATTACGTTAACGTGCTGTAAAGTGATACAGCAATTTAATTTAAAACGGCTTTCACCCATGATACTGCACGATATTATATTAAATAACAAAATAGCTCCCTAGAACCTAAGCTAGCTTAGAAATTTGTAACTAGATTCGTGATAAATGGGCCGATGGGTTTTGTTTAGTGCTTTATATCTTTTTAAAGTAAATCTACGTGTTAAATGATCAAAGTTCCTTAGTTGTGAATTTTTGAAACACAATGGTAGATATTTTTTATTTGCTATAACGTTTTTAACTAGGTATTTACTAAGAATAAATCGAATGGTGAGTTTGATTTGAATAATCGGGGATTAGAGAAAAAGTAATGTATCTTTGACAAACAGATTATTTTTCTTAAAACATATCGTCACTGTACATTTTCGAAGTAGGTAATTTTAGAGATTTTTAAAAGATGTTTTTTCCATAAAGTGTAAGTGGGGTGGTTTAAGGTACAGTATTTATCCATTTTCAAATTCAGTCAAGTAGTCTATTATTTACAGCGTTTGCTGCTTAAGATTGCCATTTCGTTGTAAGTAGACACACGTCATAAAAAATGAACGACACAGAAATTGCACCATGCTAGTTTAAATTTTATATATGTATTTATATACTATACATATATAGATATTTGCACACAAACAAAATTGTAAACATAATTATGAAAGAGTCTCCGAATATAATTTTTGGTGATGATTATAATCGGAGACTCCAGCTGATATAAACATCAATGTAGCCACAATACATAATATACATATTTAAGCAATATGTAGCATTTTTTAGATACAATACCGAATTAGTTCTTTATATTCAAAACAGAACGCGAAATGAAAAAACAGAAATTCTTACAGGCTGGCAGTTGATTATATTTTTTTATTGTGTTAAAGTTTCTGAAATTTTTAATACTTTTATTATACCGAAAATTATTGCTGTTATTTAAAATTTAGTAAATCTTCATCGCCACCCTGTAAATATAACAATTTAATTCTCACGTCCAATCTATAATAAAAAGTAGAAAATTGTACATTTACATTATTAAACTATAAACCAAGACAACAAGATTTTTATTACACACATTTTTAAATCTTTATACTGTATCCAAGAAAGATTAAATATGACCTCAATAGTGGTAATAATGTTACTTTTATTTTACTTAAAAAGACATATCAACGAGTCAATCAAAAACAAGATATGTGCTCTAATAAAATAATCTATATTGAAAGTGCCTAATATTTCTTTAATACATTTTAAACTTGTCCGTTAGATAACGAAATGATTATAAAGCTAAAGCCAAAAAACTAAAAAAACTAATTTAACGTTTTAAAGCTAAATATACTTTATAACAAATATAAAATGTATTGATTAATAACACGCTGGGAAATCACACTTTGCACTCACTAACATTCTCCTGAAAACAACCCTCTCTCAATTTACTACTTGACAAACACTATATCATAAAATTAATTTACGTTATAATATTTGCGTACTTATAGGCAATTTATAAAAATAGGAGCTATATTTATAGTAATAATTATTTAAAAAAATTAAAATAATCGTACAATATTGATAATAATAATTTTTATAATAAATAATAAAGCAACATTTTAAATAACCAAAAATTATATAATAAGTCAGGATTTAAGACGCGTTTAATTTAGACTAGATTTTAGGTTTGGGTGATTTTTTAAAAGACGTCTGATATTATTTGGCAATATTATTCAAGACTATAAAAATATGAAGGACGAATTCTATCTGTGTCTTGTCAAAAATCAATCGTCTAAATTAAATGCGCCTTAACAGCACTTTATATTTTTCTCAGTCAGTCAAATAAAAACACGGTTTTCTTAAAACTCGTTATACAAGACTTCAAAATCATAGTCACCTACTTTAATGATTATTACAATTTCAAATTTAAATAACCTAAGCTTTACTAAAATCCTTTAAGTATTTTTTATACAGATGTTTTTAAAACCCTTTCCGAAGTAAAAACGTTTATTATAGATTTTATGGCAACTTATTTCGCTGGGGCGCCTTTCGAGTGATGGCGTCATAAAGTCATAACTTGCCGCTTATGGTTGGTATGAGACAGTTTGTTAGAACCATCAGTGGTCGACCAACAATAAAAACATTAAAAAACTATGGCCATCATGATAGTGCAACCGAGCTAAAAAAATGAGAACATCTTGAAAATTTTCATAATTTATGGGTAAATATTATGTTTAAAATACGGTTTATTAATATTTCATGTTTCTTATATTATCGAATTATGTGATTTGGATACCGCCGATATTACGCCCCTATTCGATCGGATAGGGTTTTAAAAACATACTGTATTTATGCCGATATCTCTATAAAATATTCCTACAGATCTATAAATCCAAATTCTGTGGGGATCTTCTTTACTTTAATTTGACGATGTAAGCTCGATCCGCATGAAAGACAAGGTAGTGAGAATTTATATGTGCGGGGACATCTCATTACCCATGTCTTTCATGAGGCAAAGAGCAATCTTAACAGCCGTTGACCCGAACTCCTGTTGCTCGTCAATTGAATTATATCTATTTTGTATAAGTACGTGTACGAAGGAAGCGCGATATTTGAAGCAATTCATTCAATGAATTATATTAGCATACAATAACTTAACGCGGTCGCGGTACATACTCGTAAGTGCCAATATTATACGCATTGTGTGCAGTTGGTTGGGCAATGCGACTTCTATTGATATTTTTAAACTAGCATCGTAGCAATTCTGACTAAGTTCATTGTGAAAAGAATGAAGATTTACTTTACGCTCTCGCACGAATTGAATATCTGTTGTCTGGTTGATAACAGGTCGATTAGCTGTGTTACTCTTACTTATTCGCAACGCGTTACTTTAATTGCGAAAGTATAATTCGATATGAATATTTTTGATGTAGATATGTATAATAATTTCGTGATATTTGTTAGTTTTCGTGATTTTAAAGAAAAGTGTTATATCCACTCCATGCTACTTCTCCTATCTCACTTATGAAACAAAAAATAATTCAGTGGAAAAAATAAATAGTTAGCTTAACAATCCGTGAAGGAACTTTTCCTTACGCGACGACTCTCCTACCAATTCATTTAATAGATTCTCTAGAATTCCCAACATTTGATTTCATTAAAAGCATCTAGAGTCTAGTATAATCAAAACCAGTAACAAGTAATCTAAATGATTTGTAATCTGTACCTTCGCTCCGCGTTATTTATCAAATGAAAACTATCTATTTCGTATAAAATCGATTTTACAAAGCAAAATCTTATCCAAATACATAATTGGATCTATATTGTTAGAGCTATTTCTGAAATACAAAGATTTTCTCGACAAAAGTTAAGGGCCAGTTAGTATTTCATGAACTTTATAATATAAGATCCCACTTCTAACAAACCACAAACGAACTCCTAGTTTCCGCACAAAGCGATCTAATTACAAGGCTTTATCGATATCGCTAACTTTCAATTAGTGTGACCTTATAACTTTGATGTAAGTGTATAAAAATACTGAATAAATCTGAACTTACGAGTTGTTATTTATGTGTGTACGAAATGTTGAACTCTAATTGGCCACAGAACATGAAAATCTAATAAAGAAACTGTTTCCACTGAATAGATAGTAAGACAGAATTTAATTCTTCTTCATTAAGATTTGAGCTGACTAAAATACATTCATTAGTCAGTACGATATACTGAATGAAATTATATATCCCACTAAGTCAGGTAAAATTTATTCAGACATTATTATCTCGCCCATAGACGAAATTATAATACGTGCCAGGTCGCGATGTAAAAGACTTTTTAAAATGACTAGAAAACATTAAGGAAATGACAATTTTTTGTGAAAATGATTCTGATGCAATATTTAAATTTCAATTAAAACAAAAAATATTTTTCATACCATGTACAAAATAGTTTTCCTTAATCCTGGAATAGAAACTTTTAAAGAAAATGTTTTATTATAATACTGAGCACGAAATACTATTTAAATATGGAACAATTATAAAATAGTATATCTATTTTTTTAATAAGGAAATTAATATACTACGGTTGGTAAACAAGGGACTTGAAAGATAACCCCCAATAATGTATTAACGTAATATTACATTGTGATCATCCATGAGTACTTAATGTCTACTTTATAACATGTGTCTATTTTCTTTAATTAAGGTTGTACGTAAAGCAAAACTGCCGAAATTAACCAAACCTATTTTAAAGAGAACTAGCTTTCCACCCGGCGAACATAGCACCGCCTAACAGTCAATGAATTTAATGTTACAGATAAGCTGAACTGTTGACAACCAATATATATGTCAATCCTTTTTCATTACTGGCATTATTCTACATTTTTAAAATCTAAAATACGCCATTATCCGAATATTGTGGATATATCTTGTCGATTCGAAACCTTTAATTAAATACGTACTTTAATTTGACTGGAGAGTTTACCGTATCGACGGGATGAACATTAAATATTTGAAAGTTATGAGACATTATTGGATGTCCTCTCTGAGATACTCCAAAAAAGAGTCATAGTTGATGATGTTACATACATTCGCCAATTGGTTATTATTTATATAGAAGATTTAGTATATTCCTATTTATTTTCAATTTTATATAAGGTTTAGGCTTTTGGGGAAAAAGAGACAAGCTTAAAGACAAATAGATAGTAGTATTAACACTTTTCTTTCTTATATTAGTATTTATCGCAATTTCGGATGTAAAAAAATCTAGTTAGAGTTGACTTGAAAAAAGGAATAATTCAATACTTATCGACGGAAAATAAATATTAATAATTCATAACTATATGTAATTAATAATTATTAATGAGCACTGATGTAGATATTGAAAATTAAGATTAAGAATTAAATATCATTACGGAAGGTCTGTGAATGTAAATCTTTCTGGATTTACATTAAAAAAAATACTTTTGATTTGGTATCTGACCTTACTTCGTTTTAAAACTTCAAAGTTAAAGCTGAAATATTTTATTAATGAGATAAAAACAAATTAAAGTTTTTTTCTTCTTTACTTTATATGTTGAGGATTTTACTTCTTGTTAAACAATGGGAAATTATTTTCGCTATATTTGCTTTTAAATAGTCAACAATATCATGTTTGAAATAGTAAAAGTAAGGTTAATTTTTATTCTACTTTATAATTGTTATAAAATATAACTAATAATGTTAATATCTTATATGATTTTTAATACACATAATTTAACTATACAATTTTTTTTAAAGTGTAGTGTAGTAAGCGTGTATAATTGGTAAGGAGTGAATGTTTTCTTTATTTTTTCTAGTTTTTATTGTTTGGTTTAATAAGTTATTAAATCTGGAGTTAGTGTTTATTATAATATAATATGAATGATGAATTACGCACGTGACAATATCAAATAAAAAATACCTGAATAGCTTGAAAAAAATCGAGCTGATTTTTCAGTCTAACAATACGAAAACTGATAGACTAAAAGACTCTTATTGGCCAGCGATATGTCCTTATTTGTATTGATTTTTATTTTCTCTAAACTATTCGTTTACATAAATCCCAAAAAGAATCTCAAGATTACATCTAAATTGCCTATTTCAAAGAACAAACGGTTTTATCAAGACTGGCAGCAGTGTAAAATACAGTATTCCTAATTATGACTGAAAAATTCAATATAGCGGCAACGTTAGTTATCTTAAAATATCATGAGAAAGGCAAATGTGATGCATGTATACTAACTATTACTAGTATAGGAAACGTTATCCAACAAGGGTACGAAGTCGAACGGAAACGTTTATATGTAATTTAGATTACTTTAGGTCCCCCACCTCTTAAATCGCAAATTGAACTCGTAACAAATTTGTTTATGAAGCTCTATATGTGTTAACTGCGCAGCATGATAGCAAAAATAAGTTACGTAACTCGTAGTTATTCAATCAGTCACACATCCAGAGGTGACCATTCATATTCAATTTAGCGTTACTTAAGATAAAGATCAATAAAAGGTCATCGACGACAAAAAATCCGAATTTTTTCCTTCGATATCAGTGGTAAAACAGAAGCGTCAGTAGCTCAGTGGTTCGGGCGTTGGATTCACGATCGATAAGTCGTGGGTTCAAATCCCATGCATTGGACTACTGACGTGACCCACTCCTGACACAAGCATTTTAGCTTACTAGGAGGGGTAAAGGGAATACTAGTAGTATGTGAACCATACTGCTAGTAATTTAAAAAAAAGTACTTGCACATGCTGCTTAAGAGCGCTTTTAACAACCACAATGCATTTGGCTCACCTTGTTTGTATACCTACAACAATGAGGGATTACATCGTTAATAATTGAAATGACTAGTAACTATTAAAGTTTTACATGATAGTATTAAACGCAATGATTTTATATATTTTACTCATATTTGTTTTAATATTGGGTCAAGTAAAGAAATGAACTATACATGGCGCTAATAAAATTTAAAGCACTTTATATGTGTAATTTTTATTTATGTGTAATTTTTAAAACGCTATCAGACTTCGATTAAAATTCTATTCGGAAACGTATTTTTTTATTTTTATCTACATTAAGTTTTTTTAAAACGTAAATAGTTTCTCGTCTCGTTTAACCTTTTATTGTCACAGAGTAAAAAAAGAGAGACAAATATGGTTTGGATCTGAAATGCAACTTTAGAAAGTTTGGGTTTAGTACAACCATTAACTTAAATTGGTTCTTTTCACAATTTCAGGTATAAACCATTTCGGGTGTTATTGTAGTTTAAATGTTATTTTATGATTTAAGTTAATTTTAAAATTTTTTAGTTCATCATAACACTGCACAAAGAAAACAAGCAAAAATAATAGCGAAAGGAAGTATTTTGTTTTATTTTTTACGATAACTTACATCATTACGAGTATATACAGTGTAAAAATATTCAGAGCCATAAAAAATAAAGGGAATAAACAAATTAAATGTAATTTAAAATAATACGAGCAATTGAACATTTTGGCGCGTTTATGATCTAAAACGACAACCAACTGACACTGAGTTGACAAATAACGGACAGCCAGGGTGGTAAGAGGGAGGGCGATGGGTGGCGGAATCAGCGACGCAAACCGACGTCAACAGTTCCGACATAAATCATTAATAAAATGAAAAGATGCTAAAACATCAACAGGCAGTGAGGAAAACAGACTACTTTTTATTAAAAAAAAACAGTCGTTAGCAACAAATACAATAATTTAAAAAAATTATTGCTATTTTTTTTTCTTAAACAAAATCTGTACTGATGCCTTTTTGAATGTAGTTTACATAACTATCATATAGATAATTGTTACAAATAATTTTTGACTAAACTAGCAAGCTCTTAATTTTATTGCTTTCTAAAAAAAAGGTTTAAGCGTAAAATTGCAAGGTTATTTTTACGAAACTATGATAGGTATGGAAATTAATTCAACAGAATATAAAACCTATTAAATAGACTCATCAAGGGATTATTTTTAATGTCTAATTATAAAGTAAGAAAAATATTCGAAAAATCTGAGGGTGGGTGTCTTTGATACAAAAATAGTCACAAACATACATACAGCCGTTCAAGAATAAAATATTCTTCATCTATTATGTGTAGTAATTACATCAATGTACAATGGAGACATCATATTTAATAGGTATTGTAAGTTTCATATAGGTGGCAGTGGAGGCAGCATTGTGAACCGCGTGATTGATAATCATTGTAGTGGAAAACTCATGAAATAATTGTATTATGTCACGATACGAGTTATACGTTATAGAGGTTATAGATCAAATTATATTTTATTAATAAAATACAATTTTAAGAGTTGTATGAAAACTTGAAGCAGTACGCGAATGTTTAGTAAAGTTAATGAAACTTGTAAAGTTAATCAATAACTAGATCCAGGCGCGGTTTCCACTCCGCTGAGTGTAACTGAACCTTTCTTTCCTATACGCCTTAGTCTATTACGGAGTACTTGTATCTTAAATTCGGGTTCCGTCTTTTTATAGTTTCAATGCGATGATTATTTACATCTGCCAATGATTTCAACTTCAACAGAAATTTAGAAAAACAAATTTTTCAAAATTTAAAGATTGTGTGTCTGCTGTAAACAGAATTTTAATGATCGATGATTATGTCTGTGACAATATCAAAGACATTCCTGTGGCGAAACTATAAGATTTACAAAAGTAGGCAATTTAGGAATTTGGTCGACTCATATATTTATATATGATATGAACTCTTTTGATCTCCGAAAATTCTGGGTTCTTGCCCTTTATTCGCAATGAAATTATCTGGGAATCAAGTGTCGTGAATTGCTTAGAAAAAGGGACGGTACAAGTAGACCAAATACATAGTCACGCAGCAATTTGAGCAATAAATTCATTAAATATAATACACATATAATAATATATGTATTTTATAGATAAGCCTAATTTTTAAGTTTATAGTGTTTGTGCCTGTTAAGGCTTGATTCTATTCAATTTCGCAGCGTCGATAGTTCTTATTATAACAATGTATCGTATTTCTGATGAATAAAATCTATATGACACTGGTGTTTTTAACATGAAAAATAAACACAATTGTATTTAATACTTTAGTGCTTATTCCAGTAATTTATAAAGAAAATAAAATCTACACATAAATAGAAGAAAATGAATTGACAACTTCCTAAAAGTATTATGATAAAGTTGTTCACAAAAACTATGATGTCAGCCATGTTAAAGTTAAACGTGACAATATTAAAGTTATATTTATAAGCAAGATTAAAGTAAAGTGTAATATAACGCTAACTTATATGAGCCATGTATACATAACCTTTAACGTTATTGTAGGTGTGTCATTCCATGCCAAATCGACAAATTTTTTACCTGACCCCCTTCGATTTCGCTAACAATTTTCTACCCCCCTATCTTTCTATCTTTTTTTTTTCTACCCCCGAAAGACATTTTTCACAATTTTTTCAATATTTTTTTCCGAACTCAAAAAGTTACGAATTTTTGAAAAAAAAACCGCTTTTTTTTGAAAATGCTAGTACTTTTTCAAAAATTGACCGTTGGCATGGAATGACCCATGTATAATCATAGCATAGTCAAAAAGTAACCCTCTGTGATAACGTTACTTTTTAATTTCCGAGACTGTCATTTTTTAAATTTCCGTACCTTAAAAGGAGAAGAGGATCACTTCGTTGTCCGTCAGACAGACACTGTCAAGATCCTTCTCAGAAAAGCGTGGGGGTTGATATCGAGTTGAAATTGATATAAAATATACAAGTTTCTAGTCTTTCGAAGCTATAAAAAAATCAAACGTCTAAGACAGCGAAATGAAAAAGATACATTCGCTTATATCTCATGTTTTCGTATTTTGATTTCTCACAAGAATCAAAATTTCTAGTGTTACTCCTTTGACGAAAAATCCGAAAACTATTCATTGTTACATAACGAAAAAAATAAGCTTTTGTACATTTAAGTTTCAACGCATTATTTGAGGAATGCCTACGTGAAGTTATCAAGTTAAAATTGACATGTAACTCTATAATCTCTTGAAGCTGTGAAAAAATCAAACTTCTAAGTGGAAGGAATGAACAAATATCATTTATACTGTAGTCATCACGAGTTTATTGAAGGAAATTCCACATATAGCGGACATGAAAAAAGTCGATGTTAGCGATTTTAGTAATATTCGAATATGTTATACATATAGACATATTATACCTTCCTTCAATACATATACATAATATTTTTACAGTTCAAACTCTTGTTAACGAGTTTATGTTCAGGAAATTTCAATTAAAATAAATTTTATTTCAAGAAAAAAAAGGGATAATTTAATGTGTAAAAAAATTTTTAAAAACTATTTAGTAAAGTAAAAATTCAATTTATTAAATCATTAATTATTTACTTTTTTAAATTGGCTAATAAGGCTTGTTAGGAACCTCATATTGTGGTTTATCAAATTTTCAGAGTATTCTAGCTTAACTATAATCAGGGATTCAATCTGTTCCGAAGAGATGTGTACTCATTACATATTCAAATGTTAGTAAAATCGCAAACATCGACCTATTTGTCGTCCATCCAATGTGAAATGATCCTAAAGCTATATTTGGCGCATAGTTGGCAGTTGATGACGTGCGACATGAAATGTCGTAAAATGACAGCCTATAAATTATTATTAAGCGACTTTAAAAAAAAAGGGAGGATTAGGAGAGAAAGAGGTTCTATATTTGGCTATGTGTATTTTTTAATATATGTCACCATATATATCACCGACTCAAAATACTATAATATTAGTTTTTTACTATAAACGTCTCCGCCAACTTGGGGTGGAGTCATGCCGTCGTCACTTTAAAAAAAAGGATTTGGTATGTTGAACGAACCTGTAACGAAATAGTATGTACAATTATACATCTACTGCTGGCATCGACTAGAAAAATAAGTAATAATTGAGAAGTTCTCTCAATTCCTCAAGGATCCCATTCTGAGAACTGGATTTTCAAAAAAAATGGGAAATATATTTTTAGATTCAATGTTATATTTTTAGCAATACGATTTTCCTTTAAATATTGAATGTGGACAAGTAGTCTGAAGTAGGTACGTAGGATGGGAGGAAAGTTCCGCGGGAGTAAAACTATTCCTATTTTGACGAAAGGTCGTATTACGTCCGCACTCCTGTTTCTTTGTCCACGTACTTGTGTCGTATCTCTGTCGACGAGTTTATGATGTATTTTATTCCTCCTAGTTCCTACTACCGTTTCTTAGCCTTATTTTACTGAAGTGTTATATGTTAAGATTTTTTGATTCCTGAATTTTGTTTGGTCAGGTTACTATTGTAGTGGAGAAGTGTTAATATACGTTGTAAAGGGTTCACCTACACCTGGGTTACAAGTTCCGGATGCTACTTAGGATCTTTACTATGTAGATGTTATGAAGTCCTAGATGAAATTACCTACAGTGAATCGCCAGATGCATTGGTAAATTGAGTCCTGTGAATATTTTATTTGCGATATATTTTGGAACCTATATAATGTTATGGTCTTCATAAAAAAAATGTCTAAAAATCAGGGATGTTATGGAGCTCCGTAACCGAAACTCTCGGATATCCGTTATCGTAACCGAATCCGATATAATAGTTTCGGATAGGAGCGGAGTCTAAATGATGCATGTTTTTACGACTTCGAGCCAAGCAACAAATAGTCTTAAGTATTAATTGTTCATTACTAGTCAGTTATTGTGTGATTACTTAAAGGAAAATGAATAATAATTTGTATAAATTATTAATAATTGTTTATATTTCAGCAAATTGCGTATTAAGTCTAATGTAATTTGGAATTTTTTTAATCAAGTAAATGCACATTCCGCAAAATATCAACAGTTTTTTTGAAAAAGAATCAAAACTTTACTTTCAAAATCTAATAACCGTAACCGGAACTAACTGATAATTCAAAATAAATTCATATCTTTAACCGTATCCGAAACCGATATAATATTATTCCTTTATCCGTATCCGTATCCAGATTCGAAATTTAATATCCATAACATCCCTGCTGAAAATTATCAACACAAAAACGTAATAAAGATTATAAAATATTTTTATCGTTGTGATTTAAAAATAGTCTGTAATAAATAATAATATACTAAAACCATAATACAAAAAATGTAAAAAAAAAAACAGAAAAAAACTGCGTAGATAAAAAAAAATGAAATAAATAGATTTAAGTCTCAATTAAAGATTTTTGACTAATAGCTTAAATTAATAAAAAATATATTTCGTGTAATAAAGTGATACGAGTATTAAGTATATATTAGTTTTGTATGTTGTAAAGTAGCAAATTGAGATGGGGTTACTCAAGGATTTCGAATCTTATGATTAAAAAATTGAGATTCTTTCTGCCTATTTATTATTCCTGCATATATGCATATATATTGCTTCTGCATATATAGTTTCATTGATAGTATTCACATCTAATTCTTTAATTTCCTAGTGTAGAGAACCCCATAGCAACTCAATAATTAGTAGTTATATTATAAAAGTGTCAAATGTTGTTAGTCTTGTTTTAAAAATCGCATAAGCTTTGAACCTCGCTAGCAGTTAACAAAAATAAACGAAAAAAAATAAAATTTCAACGTGAGAATAAATATATTTGGAAATATAAGAAATTGCATGGATTTTAAGAATTTTAAATATATTTATTTATCTCACGACGAGGAATAACCTACCTCTTAGTTGTTTTATCGTCTTCGATCACCGGAGATCTGAGATGACATGAAGGACGATAGGCTACAGCACCCTTCCGCTTCCACCGACTGTTAAATACATTTCAAATTCTATTCAAACTAGTCAAGTTTTCTTAAAAATAATAAATTGAAATGCACATTTAAAATATAAATTGTATTGCTAGCTGAATACATATCGCATGAGCAGTAACTTCGTTTAGCAACACAATTTTTTTTAAAAGTAAGGTATTCGAGACTAATTAAATGAGTAGAAAAATATACATTATAGAAAATGTAATATTTACCTTTATTGGTTTCCTTGTGATGTGAAGAAAATTCTATAGTGGTGTAGTTTTTCTTCTTGCGTTTAGACATCATTTAATCTGTAACAAAAGAGAATTCACTTGATTCTATATCCAAAAAGTTTAAACTATTAGGACACATACACATGCAAAGCGCACGCACAGCTTAACGCACATTTCAATCGCATAGATAATAGAATATTTCATAAACAATAAAATACAATTCGCATGTTGCAATTGCAGCTCATAAAAACTAGTGTAACTGCAGCTAATTACGATAAGGAGAATATAATAAAACTTACCAGTCAGGTCCAAAGCCAATTACAACGCCTAATTAGATTGTTTGTCCTTCCGCGAAAACTTATTTACCTGTAGAAACAAGGAGAACAACTTGTTGAATACAATGTATATTATATTAAATTTAACATTTAAAAGTATTTTTATATCAAAAAGCTTTCAAAGTAATCCTATTTTGTAAATAATAACGAATGAAATATTTAGTTTTTTTTTTAAATAGAAAACATTATAATTTTTTAAAAACATCCTTTCATTCAAATTATTTATAGAACAAGACGGTAAAACTCACAGAAAAAAAATTATAGAACAATATTAATTTAGGATATCTATCTATTATATTAAGGATAAAGTAGAATTACTTGTGTAATGTACGCGATCCTTTCCACACTTTTTATATAACAATACTAAAACTAATTCTTTTGAACTGTCTTAACGTTTTATCAGCCACTGTGACCGCCGCGCGACTAAAGGAGACGACACCATACGTCACAACGAATCTACCGAGACTAAGACCGGAGGTAGTCTGCCCTGCTCATCCGACCCGCGCCCTTTTTGCAACTGCGCCACCTGCCGCCGCGGCACGATCTGCGCACGCCGTGGGTTCCGTTGTATCACTAGGTACCTAACCCACTCGTTCTTTGAATTTGATTAATTGAATCCCAAATTGTTAAAGTTCCTAAAATCACCATTTAAATTAACTATTCAACTTTCTTTTAGTATGTACTATAAATGTTTATGATATTTATATCGATTCTATTGTATTATTTGGAAAAATATTGTATGAATAAAATTAATGAATCGAAAAAATTACATTATTTGAATTTTATAACACTGATCAGTGATCACAGATCACGAATGGAACATATTTTTTTAGGAATAGTCATTTAAAGGCCATAACGTGGTCATTTTGTAAAGGAACTACAGATCCGATTTTAAATACTTTTTAAAGAGTGACTATTTCCACATTTATTAATTAATAGAATATGGCCATTTAGTTGCTACTGATCTAATTTTTAAAATTCTTTCACTGAGAGAAATCTATAGTAATCCCGTTGTCTCTTTTATATTTTCATTCTCTCTCTTTAATTTTTTATCTTTATCTATTCATAGCGTCTCTTTTCACTTCCTTTCTCGCTTCTTTATCTATCTCTTTTTCATTTTTATCTTTGCTCTGTCCTTCTCGCTCTTTTACAATCCGTGGCTTTTTTCTTATATTTTCTTTAATTCTTCAAATAATGTAATGCTACACAATTACAGTAACAATAGAAGGACATCACTTATAATATTCTTTCATATACCCAGAGCGAAGCGAGGGCAGGCCGCTCGTCATAGATAAGGCGCAAATGATGGAAAGTAACCAATGGACATCGGCAAAACAAGTCTCTTTATTTGCTTTAATTAAATTGCTGTAGTTGACTTTTGGGATCAATAACAAGAGTAATATTTTAATCAAGATGTTTTTGAAAGAAAACGAAAGTCATTTCGTTGATTATTATTTTACGATCAGTAACTTACCTATGATGAACAAAAAATATAACTAAATAAATATTAATAAAATAAATTTGTATAAATATTTAATTTCTTTATAGAACATGAGTATAAAAATAAATTCTTGAATATATTGTTTGATAGCTGATTTAATCAAAATGGTCTTTAGCTATAATAATTTGTGAAGATCTAGTATTAAATAAACGAGTTTTCAAATCTATGAAAACTTTAAATGACATTAAGTTTTTCATAAGTAGCACATTTTTTAAAGTCAACAAGTATATCTGTACAAATGAAAATGAAAATTCGTCAAAAGATAGTTATAGAAATTAAAATTAAACGTGGTATCAAACCACGCAAAGGGACAAGTGCAATCAAAATAAATTAAAAGGCAGATGGAAATAATGAACAATATAGAAAAATAGTGCAATTTTTTAGCGGGAAAAAGTTATTAAAATCGTATCTATATTTCCAGAGAAAATAATAAATAAAATCCTGAGTAAAGTCAGAGCTGCATGAAATTGTAATTAAGACGTAAGGAGTATGTAGTATTAATTTAATAACTATAATATTCTCGTCGCGGTGTTTGTTACCAAACTCCTCCGAAACAACTCGAATCAACTCGTGTGCAAATTGGGTAGGTCTGAGTATCGGTTAACATCTATTTTTTATACCCCAAGTGTGGCCCACCCCAAATTTTTTATATTTATATATGGTAAAACAAAGTTTGTCGGGTCAACTAGTTTAATAACTAAAAATCAATAAGCATATTATTTAATTCTCTTAGTGGATTTTTAAATGTTTAAAAACTATTTAATATAGTTTTTGGTAAAAATGAACTAATCGCTACTTAACATTGTTTTCTAAACAATTTTAGGCTCTCTAGATTTAATAAAGAATATTTTCCATATATTTTAATACCACAAAATTAATATTAAAAAATTTCTATCAAAATATATTGTTATATATATAAAAAGATTTTCTGATCAAATAATGAAGTTAGTTTAATAATTTAAAATCAAAAAATCGTTGGCATCAACAAGTTAGTACGGAGGCCAAGCCCAACATTTTTATATAATTCTTCCTTGACGATTGGAAAATAAACAGAAATGCTACTCATATTTAGAAATCGATCACGACGGACATGCGCAGTATTGCCTAGCTACCATTTTTTGCTTCGGGCGATGCCTGTGAGGTACTTAGTTTGATTAGATTAATTAAGAAACGCCCAGTTTTATATTGAAACAAATTTAAATAACATTTATTTGTAATTTAATTCCTTTTACATTGGAATCTTTTGCCTTGAGGGAACATTAAAAAATGTTATTTATTCGTACAATAATAAACAAGATTAATTAATGTTATAAGAGAAAGAGATATCTTGTTCATAACACAATGCTGAGCATTGCGGAATAAAATGGAGTTACTATGTGGCAAAAAAAAACACAAAAAGTATATGTATTAGTAAGAGGCAAAACACCGTCATTAACGGCTACGGTAATCGACAATTAGCTGAATATTCATGCATTCGAGTGATCCGCACTGACCTCGGATAAAGCTAACGGCCCCGGTGCATTCGCCGTCGCCGTCGTCGGTTCAATGACTTGTTTTTTTTTTGCCAACTTTTACAACGCCATTCAACTTCGGGTTCGTTTTGAAATTTAAAACCGTAGATTAAAAGCGTAGATCGTATATTTTGAAAAGGAATACGAAATTTAATACATAATAGAAATTAAACATTTCTTTGATTTTTTGATATGTGGAACAGGGTCTAATACGAAACATGCGATAATAATTATATACTACATCACTTAATGGTTATAGATAGTTCAATTAACTACAGCTCTCATGGCTTCTCTGCTTACCGTCAAAATATTAGAATTAAAAAAACCATACTAGAAAACTTCGTTACATTGTAATTTAATGTATTAATATGTAATATAACTGTTAATATTACTTTACTTACAATAACGTAAAATCACTATATAAAGAAAGTAAAACTTAGGAGGTAAAATGGTAATAACAGAAAACGCCATGATGCAGGCTACGTCTACTAAATGATTAAATGAAACCATACCAGCATCCACATGGCCCGATATTTGTAGAATCAGTTTGCACCTGTTGCAGTTTTTTTTTATGTATGGATGAGTAGAAACCCTCTGCATACCCTAATTCTACGAATTGCAATACTTGGCACGTTTATATTAATTTATAAAGTCCACGCTGAACCATGTTGATTTTTTTTAATTTTGCACAAATATAGCATTTTTTAGAAGTTCACATATCATATTTATAATTTTACATGTACTTATAGGGAAAAATCCGAAGCGCCCTGGAGCGCGTACGAATATATCGACCGTTGCCGAGTCACTGACGCGGGCGGAGGCACGTGGGTGGGTCGTGGCATCGTAGGTACTTGCGGCGATACGATAGCGAGGCAAGGGATCGACAGGGCCACCGCGCCGGCGCGGCTCGTCGGACCGAAGGGCGTTAACAACATGCTTTTTTAAAAGACGCGCCCTTACTTAATTTTATTCGTCAGTTTCCTCGTAATATTAATGATTAAAAAAGCAGGGGTTGTTAAAGTATCTTTTCTTCTAAAAAGTATAATTTGAACACAGAGATAATATAAAAAAAATTTGGTCAAGTGCGAGTTTGGAACTCGCGCACTGGGGCACAATTTAAATAAAAAGGACGAACATTACAAAATTTTGATTTTCGTGTGATGAGTAAAAATATCATCAAACGTAGTATTAGGGGTGTTTACTGTTTACTCTCGAAATTAGTATTACGTGTTTCAAGTGATATATTTATAATTACTTGCAAAAAGAATATAAGAAAATATGAACATTTTTAAGAAAAAAATTAACTGACTTCAAACTGAAAAATACAATAATAAGTAAAGAATAATTTCAGCTAAATAATTTTTAAGTCGTTTAAGATATAAAATACATTATATTATTATCACTTACATTACCTATTAATAAAATATGTACATATTACCTTCGAGTCGCTTAAAATATTTCACAAGTTGTCATTTAACAATATGTCATGTCGTCGACAGCCGTTGTTAGCATACGCGCTCCATATAGCTTTAGATTCATTTCACACGACACGACGACAAAAACGTCGATGTTTGCGATTTTACTAACATTCGAATATGCTATACATATACACGTCTTCGGTACAGATTTAAACCCTGATTAACGGTAAGCTAGAGGATTGAAAATTTGAGAAACTGGAAGAGGTAACTAGATTTAAAACATTATTGAAAAAACTAACTTCTAAAAATTCAAAATTTAATAAATTAATTAATGGAATTTATGTTTTACTAAATAATCTATTTTAAATACATATTTACATTACAATTATTTCTATCTGTCTGTGAATAAATTTAATTACAGTTAAATGACAACTTGTAAAATATTTTAATTGACTCCAAAAAATAAGGTTCTATATTTAACAATTATATTTGATTGTTATATGTTCACCGACTTTAAAATTATTTTGGTCACATTATTTTTAATTGCATTTTTTTGTTAATTCTTTTACATTATTAAATTGACTTAGCAGTTTGATTTTTTTACTGCTCCGAGAAACTAGAGACTTGAATATCCTACTCATATTATAAACACGAAAGTTTGTAAGAATATATGGATATCTGGATGTATGGATGTTTGTTACTCATTCACGCAAAAACTACTGAGTAGATTTTGATGAACTTTACAATAATATAGCTTACACATCAGAATAACACATAGGCTATAATTTATAATGATATAGTGAATTATCCTAAGTACAGCGGGTGAAACCGCGGAGCGCAGCTAGTTTTATATAAATTTCAACTTAATACCTCCACGCGTTCCATTGGAAAAGGGTCTTGACACAGGCGGACATCGAAATGATAAAAGGAATTTAAGTTACGGAACCCTTAAAGCGCGTCAGCGGTAAAAATAAAGTAGATATATTTTGTAGTATATAATTTTTCTCTTAAATCTAATATTTCACTAAAATATAGTACGATACTCTATATTGTATTAGGGCAACGCTATCTACTTACAAGGATCTTGAAACTTTAGCTTTTAAAATCAAAATCTAATTTATTGTGTAGGAGTAAGGAGTATTCGTATTTAGCTTACATGGCAATTCATTATATACAACACGATTATAATGTACACATACGCACATACAACGGTCGTTAATAATAGTGGTTGTTTTAAATGGAATACCGATAAGAACGTTTTCGTTCCATTGATGTTTATAGTACGCAGTAGTATCAGTTGACATTGGTATTGTAACTTCGTTTTATCTACAACTCATTAAACAAGTCAGAACAGCGATATTACAGTACTTAGAACTGCAATTTTGCTTTGTGATATGAGAACAACGCGATAAGGAAGGCTTTATCAAGAATTCTTCAGTGACCACCTAAAAAAATATATTTAAAATTTACGTTCTCAGCGACTTTCTATTAATAATAGGACCTTCTATTTCAATTTTATAACGGCAAGACTAAATCGAATTGACTAGTTTATTAAAATGTATTATTATCTATAGATTACAAAAACACTAAAATTTATTATAAAATATGTGAACGTTAGTATTAATATTTTTATAAGTAAACTAGCTGACCCATCAAACGTTGGTTTGCCACGTCAATTTCAAAAAATTGGGGTGGGCCAACCTTACCATTTAGGGGTATAAAAAATAGATGTTGACCTATTCTCAGACCTACCCGAAATGCACTCAAAATTTCATAAAAATCGGTCGAGCCGTTTCGGAGAAGTATGGTAACTAACATTATGACACGAGAATTTTATATATAACATTGAACTGAACTAGACATCTTGTGTTGTGTGTTATGTCGTTCATGTCGTGTTTGTATCGTGTCGTCATTTGTTGTTAACATTTTTGTAGCAATACAAAGACAATTTCAAATCAGTTTTTGAAAACGCAAAATATTATATTTTGAGGATGGTACTTTTGTTGAGTCGCCTATTGTTAAATACGGAAACACAAAAATTTAAAAAAATCTTTATCGTGCCGCGCCGTGTCTAGATAAGTGACCTTCATCGCTTTATCAAATGCTCGATGGTAGAAATAAATGGTCACATTAACAAACAAATTAATTGCAATGAGACAACTGGTTTTAGAATGTTTGTTTTAAACAAATTTTAAGTGTAATCAGTTAAAATAGAAGCGTATAATAAACTATATTTCCAACTTGCCTTCAGTTCTGACTCGTATTATGTTGCAGTACTATCTAGATAATGAAAGATATTACTTCATATCGGTCATTACAAAGGTAGGTGTAGGTATACGAATATATCGTGTATAGATTTGATAAAAAAATGATTGATTTATAAAAATTAAATTTGTTACTACTAACAAAACTAGTGATTTGTTTATTTTAGAAACATCCAACGGCTTGACAATATATATTTAGCTCTAATGAGGATCACTTGAGTTTTGATTTATTATTTGATTAGCGATCCGCTCCGGCTTCGCACGGTTTCTTTCTTTACTCATTAAAATCCGTTGCGTAGTTTAAAAAATGTAAGCGAACAGAGCGGAAGCGGGGGAAGCAAGAGTTGTTTATAGCCAAATAGCTTTTTAAATCTGCTTTTATATGTCTCAATCCTCAAGCATTGATCAGCTTCCTGGCGTATAAACTGCATGGTATAATTATTTTTTGCATATGCAGTAGTGCAGTGTAACATGTACATAGAAGATACTAAGAAAATTTTATGGTGGTGGGGGTCTTAATAACGCCAATAGTATCTAAAACAATAATTTTAAAAATATTGGTCTGTCCTGTCTTTTGTACGTTTACTACTGATATTGCTGCAGGTCTAAAATTTGTTCATTTAAACTGGATGTCAAGAGAAAAAGTAATCGTTATTAATTCTAGAGCGTCACGTTATCAACTTATCAAAAATAGCAGGCCGTTTCGAAAGAATTCGATAACAAACACTGTGACGTGAGATTTTTATATAAGACTAGCCGACCCGCGCGAAGTGGTTCGCATCGCATGTTGCTCCGCTCCTATGAGTCGTAGCGAGATGTTAAATAGCCTAAGTTACTCCTTGTTACATCAGCTATCTGCCAGTGAAAGTCCCGTTAAAATCGGTCAGACCAACTCAGAGATTAGCCGGAACAGACAGACAAAAATTGTAACAAATGTTGTGTTGGTTTATTTACCGTGTATACATCCATATGCACTTAGTAAAAAGCAGTTATTTTAATATTATAAACAGACACTAATAATATTATTAATAATTTTATCCATTTGTCCGCCCAGCATGGCTAAGGCGGGTTACTTAATATTTATTTAAATAAATCATTTATTTTCCGTCATATATTTTTAAAATCAATTTGTCACGTTTACGTAATTATTAAATATTTGAATAAGGTAAACCAGTTGCTATGTGGTTGATTATACGCAGTTACCGGAGTAGGAACTGCGTTGCGCTGGCAGCTGCCCAAGATTATAAACAGAAACGCCAGCATCTACAATCGTATTATTTCACGTTTCTAACAATTTACAATATTACCTCGACAGTAAAAAAATATTACGTATTATATGTCTAGAAGATGTTGAAAGATAACAAAGTGAGGAAACTTGCACGCTTAAATACAGCTTAACAACATAATTCGTGCCCCAGATAACCTAACCTAACTTATAATATAGACTTGTTTCATCTTAGCTTCCTTTGTATTTATTTGCATACATACATTCCGTGAACACATCCTCCCCCCTCCCCCCCACTTAATACAATGCTTTGTTAAATAATATTGTTTCTTTGAAGTATGGCGTAGGTTTTAGTAATTATTCCCTTTTTTCTACTACGTAAATATACATCATTTATATATAGTTGTCGGAGGTGTGGTTTAGGTTTAGCCTTGTGTTAGGTTCGGTTTATGTTAGTCTACTCTTAGGTTTAGACGGTGAAACTAAGATGTGGAGGTGAGTGTCCCGATCGAATGAAGGAATTCCTTAAGCCTACACCTTGGTCACAAGTCCAAGGCACTGCTTGGGTTCCTGTCATAATAGTTCCTGTCAGAATAGTGCGAGATCGTAACGATTAGTTATATCCTGACCGTATTGCGCCCGTATAGCTTTTGAGCGAGGCCATCCATTCCATTCCTTCTTTTAATTGTATCCGACATACTCAAATAAAATAATAAGAAATAGTAATCAGGAACATTGTGGTATATTTAGAATAAACTGTAAATTGGTGGTTTTATAAGGCATCTAAATCCTATTCTTTTATTTCATTCAATTTTAAAGATGTAACTGTTTATTGTTTAAGGTTCTACAAAGCTCAAACATTTTTTTATTTTTGTAGCTTCCCAAAGTTGCACATGTTTCCGCCTAGAAGAATTACGAATTATATTCGATGATTATGTTTTGAAAATAGACTTTTTGTTTAGTTTAACTTAACCATCTTTATTACTACTAAATTCATATGTTTGTTGACAGCAAAAGGTAAAGAGAAATACAAAAACATTACCTTAATTGAATTCAATTTAATCGATTCCTATTTATAAGATTATCGATCGTTTCCGCGTTTCTCTGTCCATTTGTTATAATAAATTCGCATTTTGTGTCTACATCTGTAAACAAGTTACCTACAGTTTTCATTATCATTGAAAATACTTATTAAAATTGATTATCGTATAACTTTACATTGTATTATTTTAAACGTTACTTCTGTTCTTGAGGCGACTTGAGGAAGTCCCGGTTTTTGACTACCTGAGCTTGCATACATTGAATTTGACTTTTACTAACAAAAAATGTACGTTTCTGTCGCGGAGAGAATACGGTAGTTTGTTTTTACCTTTACCTTTCACGTGAGCATTTAATTTAAAATAACTACGTTTATGAGGTGGCCTGTCTCAAGCTTGCTTGTTTTACATTCCCTTCTAAACTTTGTCACATACTGTTTTCGACTAAAGGAACATACCACCTAGTTAGGTATGGGTACGTTCCCTTACGGCCGAAATTAATAACAAATCTCAATACAAAATCTTTGGCTTATGGAATGAAAATAGAAAATTTTCAATCCATAATTCAACGATTTCGTTCGGATTGGAATTGATTATTAATTTTGGTTGTTACAGTGACGCATTATGTTACTCCACAAAATGTAACTACGGTGTGGATGCACCATGATGATAAATTTCAATATTTGTCTATATTTTGATACTTATTTATATAACCTATTGATTTGTATTATTGTTAAAAATTACAAATATTGAGGGGTAAACATTTTGAGAGACGTATGAATAGTCGGTAGTAATTGGTAATGTTAAGGTAAATAACGGTTACATGGACGAGTGGACAATAGTGGACTCGATGCGTTCGTAGTCACGTTAGCTATGTTAATTGCGTGCAGAGCCGCTCTACTTCGTGTAACGGAAAGCCGCGCGTCGTGCTCGCTAGTTGCAAATCTCGTAATTTGCTTTTTTGAAACTTTACATTCAATATGATATTTAAATTATAAAAATTAGCAAATTTATAATACGAAATATATCTACATTAATATTAAGAGGAAAGATTTGTATTTTTGTATGTAACGAATAAAATTAAAAACTACTGGGCCGATTTCAAAAATTCTTTTGCCCTTAGAAAGCTACATTATAACTGAGTAACATAGGATAATTTTTTACTAGTAAAAAAATTGAGATCCTCAGAAATTCTTTCATCGCATGCGCTGCGGATACTGTTGATAATAGAACAAAAAAATGTTCTACAATATTACAGACCATATCAATATCTACAAAAAACTTCGCGAGATTGTATGTCCAACTATTGTAGTTATGTCTCTACAACTAATTTTTTACATTTTAAAAGTTGATAGAAATGCCTATCGAAATCTTTTTATTATTTTATCGAAACCTTTGTATGAATTCTTATCCAAATAAATAATTTCGTATTCAAGATAATTTCAATCAATACCTGTTGAATCCGTTTTGAATGATAAAAATCGGATATTCCATTCAGAAGATATTACGAAATATAAACAAAAAATACGCCGACGCGACGCGCCGGTGTGTTTAATGTCTACCCATGCGAAACCAGGACGGGCCGCTAGTAACGTATAAAATTGTATTTGAGCGTATGCGCAGATCACAACCAGTATGATATGTTGAGTATGCTAATGATCATTATAAGATCCTAAAATTTCAAGTCACGTAACATGGCACTCAAAATTCTCAGTAAGCTTAATAAGTTGACGGCATAATATAATATTCGAATACAACATACCTATTGTTTTCATTAGAATATATAAACATCTTATAACCGTATTGTAACGAGAAATAAGACTGTTACGCAGTTATTAGTAACATTTGTTATATGAGACCACCTCTTCCGTAAGTTTAAAGCTAAGTGTAGATTTTTTTAAGGTGCCCTAAAAGGAACCCCTATAGGAACACTTCATTGACCACAACTAAGTCCACTCAATGAAAAGATACGGCTCTTAATGTAGTTACTCACAAAATTAAAGAGTGACCTAGAATCATGAAATTTAGCATGTAGCAAGGTCTCATAGCACAAGTAAAGGTAAACATTTAAAAACTGTAAATTATGAATTAGATTACTCCATTCCAATTCACTGTCCAGCAAAACCCTTTTACTCAGAAACACGTGCTTGTATCAAGTTGAAATTAATATCGAATATTCAAAAGTCTAGTTTCTCAGAGCTGTTAAAAAATCAAACTTCTAATTCAACGCAATGAAACGATACAGCCACTTTTATCTCATGAATTTTCGCGCAATAATCAATATTCCTGGAGTTGGTCCTTTGAACTAGGAATGAATTTTGCCAAGAAGCAGTCTACACTAGTATAGGCAATAATATAAAAACTGTAATTTTGTCGCTATATTACAAATATTGTAATTTTATAATATGATATATATTCGCCTAGGAATCGTAACGTATTGTACTTATCGTTCACCTAAAATCATGAAATTTGGTAAGAAGTAATGTGTTTCAACACACTAATATTTTATTGCAGTGGGCAAACTGATTGCGACCTATATTGATGTATGAGGACCACAGTTTTCCGACGGTAAAGTTATTTTTGTCATTTATTACAAATTGTACGGATCCTCAAAGCGCACGAGCGAGACACTCGCACTTTTCCGAATTTAAGTTAAGTATAGTTTACAAACTAAGTAAAAAATGTAGATGAAAAATTTGTGAGTTGTATAATTCAATTAAATAGATAGATACCTTTTTTTTTAAATAGTGAGATAGTCTTTGAGGCTTAACAAATTTTTCCCATAATGTAAAAATTTATTAAGCCTCAAAGACTTCCCGGGAGTGATATATGTTTCGAAGTTCAAAGGAAAACTTTGTAATAGTTAATTAATGTTTACAAGTTACTGAGAGTCGACGAAGTTACAAAATGTAATATCCAAGTAGGATATTGCGACCGACCACTACGGAACTATATACTGAGCTTGGCTTGACAAGCTTAAACCCAGTTTCTTAAGTAGGCATAATCTATATTATATTAATACGTGAAGCAAAAATTTGTACCCTTTTTACGAAAATTGCGCGGACGGAGGAGTATGAAATTTCCCACACTTGTAGTTTATATGGAGGAGTGCAGAATGCTATTTTTTTTAATTAAAAAATACAATAAATCAATAAAAAAACATTACACACATTACCATATATTCTTTTTTTATTGTTAAAGTACCTAATTTAAATTAATTATGGATTTCGACCACTAAGCGACCACTAGTACATTTTTAAAATACCTCCACTATAATTAAAAGATTATATTTTCATAATAAATAATTGGTTTTTTTTAGAAGAAGTCATCTTTTTTAAATGAGTGGGAAAACTTCAACGCAATTCAATAAAGTAACTACGCAACAACAGTCAACACAGTTTGACGTACACTGTTAAATAAAATCAGAAGTGTTTACAAGTTTATCAATCCACAAAATAATGAATAGATAAAATAATACGAACTGCGCCTCATTTTACATTAATTGTAGATAAAAACTTAATTATCATTATTTTTTATTCATGTTATATCAAAACATAAATTATCTATCTATATATAAAACTCCTGTCGCGGTGTTTGTTACCAACTCCTCCGAAACGGCTCGATTTATATGAAATTTTGTGTGCATGTCGGGTAGGTCTGACAAACGGTCAACATCTATTTTTTATACATCTAAGCGATAAGGGTGGCCCGCCCCAAATTTTTAAAATTTATATTACATAACATCAAAATATTATATTATTCCGTTCCATTGCTCAATAACAACGTCAATTAATAAAATATAATAAAGAGTACCTAACTTTCAGCAACAAACGATCGGTCGGCATAATATATTTATATGTTATATCGATCGGCATAATATATTTATATGTTAAACACTAATTTATTACTATTGTTTGTTATTCAATGTTGCCCACTAATAAAAAGTTATTGCGGTGTGGACTGCAAGATAGGGGAATACATACAGCATTATAGGAGCGCATTGACCGAGAAGATGAATTTCTGTAAGTTTGTGATTCATAATATAATATTCGAATACAACATACCTATTGTTTTCATTAGAATATATAAACATCTTATAACCGTATTGTAACGAGAAATAAGACTGTTACGCAGTTATTAGTAACATTTGTTATATGAGACCACCTCTTCCGTAAGTTTAAAGCTAAGTGTAGATTTTTTTAAGGTGCCCTAAAAGGAACCCCTATAGGAACACTTCATTGACCACAACTAAGTCCACTCAATGAAAAGATACGGCTCTTAATGTAGTTACTCACAAAATTAAAGAGTGACCTAGAATCATGAAATTTAGCATGTAGCAAGGTCTCATAGCACAAGTAAAGGTAAACATTTAAAAACTGTAAATTATGAATTAGATTACTCCATTCCAATTCACTGTCCAGCAAAACCCTTTTACTCAGAAACACGTGCTTGTATCAAGTTGAAATTAATATCGAATATTCAAAAGTCTAGTTTCTCAGAGCTGTTAAAAAATCAAACTTCTAATTCAACGCAATGAAACGATACAGCCACTTTTATCTCATGAATTCATGGTCAACATCTATTTTTTATACATCTAAGCGATAAGGGTGGCCCGCCCCAAATTTTTAAAATTTATATTACATAACATCAAAATATTATATTATTCCGTTCCATTGCTCAATAACAACGTCAATTAATAAAATATAATAAAGAGTACCTAACTTTCAGCAACAAACGATCGGTCGGCATAATATATTTATATGTTATATCGATCGGCATAATATATTTATATGTTAAACACTAATTTATTACTATTGTTTGTTATTCAATGTTGCCCACTAATAAAAAGTTATTGCGGTGTGGACTGCAAGATAGGGGAATACATACAGCATTATAGGAGCGCATTGACCGAGAAGATGAATTTCTGTAAGTTTGTGATTCATAAAATAGTTGAAACGGGCGTACGTGTGTCGAGTGAGAACTGCACATGAGATGAGCTTTCTTCACATGCCAAGCATCGCGTGTTTTATCGGTCGTGGTTTCATTCCACTTCACACGGTCTACTCACAACGTGAACCACACAATACTGTAACATCTACTATGAGAATAAGTATAATAATACTCAAATGAGTTCTTACGCAAAAGCCTTAATATAACCGTACTGTTCGTTCATTAACTTTATTATATCACTAGTTATTTTCTAACTACGAAATATAATAATTATTTCATATATAGAAGGGTGTAAAAGATTTACTTAATCGACAAAACTAAATACGATTAAGAAATTAAACCAGAAAGATTGTCAATATTAACCATTGTAGGGATTCACAAGTGCAACGACTCGATATAATTGCATTAATTCCACATAATGCACAGTTTAAAAGTCATCACCTTACATTTTGCACCACTTAGGGAGACCAAGGGAGGTATGGCGTCACTTAGGTCCCGACCTGCGCGCGCATTTTCACCGACCGATCAACTTGTTGCCCTTGCCACAAAAAGAGCTGTAGCTAAGGAGAGGACGCCAATGGCCCAATACGCCATCTCCATGCTGTTCTAATAACCATTGTAGTCAGCGTTTGGTTGTTTATTTTAATTACATTACTATTTGAAATACTGATCATTTTGGTTGAAATATAATATAGAATAACTAGCCGAACGTTGGGAAATCGTGCCCATGATGCTCCGCTCCTATTGGCCTTACCGTGATGATATATAGCCTATAGCCTTCCCCGATAAACGGAACGGATTTTTATGCGGTTTTTTTTTAATAGATAGAGTGATTCAAGAGGAAGGTTGCAGGCTGGCTGAACTCTACGAGATAGATCAAAATAATGTACTACAGTATTGTACACCTTAAAAAGGTCTACAAAAAAGTCCGCGATAGTGTATGTCTATCCCTTAGGGATAACCCACATTAACCATTTTTTATCCTTTACATTTTACGAGAAAGGCTTATTTACGAAACGATTTCAAACAATACAGCATTAATCCTTATCCAATTAGGCACCTTAAATACATTGTGCATCTAATATGCATCAATATAATCAACTTTGCAGTATGAAATTTAAATGAATATTTTCGAAGATATTACAGATTTAAAATGCAGGGACATAACGGTTACGGCTAAATACACGTGATAAATTGCACCCGGGCGAAGCCGGGACGGGTCGATTAGTAACTTAATATATATTACTAATTAGATTAAATTAAAAATCTTATTAGTAAACTTGAGTAAATAATAATATAATTTAATGAATTTATTATCGTGCATTACCATATTTTCTACAATAAATAATTTTTTTCCCTTAGGCTTTCATTATGTAAAACAAAAAATAAGTACATTATATAATAACAATATATACTTATAATACGAATAAAAGTGAAATGTTACTTCGGTAGGCAGTTAAAATACGAAAAACGTTTAGGTCTGCTTCAAAATCTTATTTTTGCTGTACCGATAATAGGCAGGTGCGAAAACTTAGAACACTGAGATATCATAATATGGTGCCGCTATATTAAGAGGCCCGTACGAGGCTAACTGGTCATTGGCACGAAACGACGGGGTCTTCGCCCGCATTGTAACTTGCCAATACTGACCTAACGCTAGACGCATCTTCACCGCAGTCGAAGCCCGAGGGTCGCATAACGCATTGCACCTGGCGATTGAGTCGCTCGTTTTTATGCAGCGATGCTATCCGTCGGTGGCAGTTTATTTTAATAATGCGCGCGCAGATGGCGCGAGCGCAGTCGGCAGGACAGGCTCTGGAATGTAACTAGGTGCTGCAATATTACACCCTATGGCCGACACACAGGGTACAGTTAGCAGCGCGCCACTCCCCTGTTCAGAGTTGTAAACAAACCGGGTGAGGGCAATGGCTGCCTACCACTCCCCGCGCTCGTCGCACCAACAACGACGCCATTCAACCGGGAAGTTCACACTTTATTTTTAGTTTCTCGAAGCGGTCTATGTTGTATTATAAAATATAACGGAATTTGCCACCCATTGCTATTTTGAAAATAAGCAAAAAATATTTTATTATATTAGTGGCAAACGATTGAACGTCAAAATAGTCAACTCAAAATAACTAGGAGCATGTTTCGAATGACTGTGTGTAGTAGAAACGCACAGGTCTTATTTTCCTTTGTAGGACTTTTTTGTAGTAAAATTTATATATAAGTACATTGATATTTGATAAATAGGTACATATGCTTAGTGATGAAATCAGAATATTCAATAGGGAATAAATCAGAAATCAACTACAAACTAGTGATACACGAACTACCTCATAAAATAGGTATGATTGGTACCTATTTACAGGATACTGTTATGCCTTAAGGGGACTTCGAATGAAGGGCGTCTTAATAACAAGGTCCGGTATAAATACCGGGGTCAATAGCCTTTCTTCAGTACAACAGGTACCTACTTGATATGTGTGTGCTGTCGTCATCGAGATACCTTACGCGTGCTTGAACGCTTCCGCTGCGCCGCAGTGACGCGTCGCCAACGACATTGACATTGAAAATACTGAGGACCTACCGTGTTGTGAGGCCAAGAGCATGATAGGATTTGAAAAAGACGTCTTCAGCAGCATCCGCAACTATGAACTTGAGGAGTATTGGCATAGCAGACTGCAGAGGCAGTCGAGAGTCGAACACGAGTCAATGACCTGAGGGCGAGAAGGGCGCGGGAGGGTGCGCGCGCACGCAGCGGTGCCCCGCCTTTATTTATTACGCTACGCGCGGTGCGCTCGGCGCCGGCAAGCGGCAACGCGCGGCGGGGCGGAGGCCGCATTCCGGGCGGACGGCGCCGGGGCCCGCCGGGCGTAGCTAAAATAACGCGCCCAAAACTATCACGCAACTCTCCCGACGTCAATAATCCAGTCACACTTTAAAATAAGCCATCTTCAACTTACTCGATTTCAGGAGCGGAAGGCGAACACTTGCGTCAACCTCGTGCACGATGTCCAACCACGATCCGAGCCCACTTGCCAAAGTTCCAGTTCCACATATTCACTGTCTGTCATAATTGAATGAAAGTACGAGAAAGCGTTTATATCCCACGAATTAGGTTTTATATATTATGTACTTAAGTCACACAGAAGTTCACATGGCGCGCGCGAATAGTCTCACGTTGTGGCGGGCCGTACGAACAAGCGTCAACTTGGATGGCGATATGACGCATTAATGAGCGCGCGGCGCGGCTCTACAATATGCTATGCGCAAGCAAACGGGGCGGTATAGCGGACGCGGGATGCGGGCCGCGGGGTCGAGGGGGCGACTCCCCACACTCCTCGTAAGCTCGGTGCTGCCATCTACTCAGGGCTCATCGACCGCTCTCGCCCTCGCCGCGGCCCGCATCCCCATAGGCCATAGCCCGTGCAACATCGTACTGTTGTCTGCTATGCAATGCCATGCTACTTGCTATGGAACCCACATGTTATTACTGCGGCTCCTAGTTGCTAGTTTTCCCGCGTACACCCGGATAGAACATTTCTCCCGAAAAACGATACATGGATTGCACATTGTTTAATATGCGATACATATTCGATCTCTAAATTCCTTTGAGTTAATCTAATCTTACCTTTTAACTTTACATACGAGGAGTAAAGTTAATTTTGTGATTAAATAAGTCGAAATCGTGATTGTTATAGTGGTTGCTTATAAAGATGTATGTAAATACCTACAATTATTAAATATCGCCGACGATTAATTACACAATAGTTTAGTTTGCAACCTTTGTTTTATAAAATTACTTGATAACTAAATTTAAGCAATAAACTATTTATAATACTAAAAGGTCGTAATATAAATCGGTAAAGCTTCTCCATCATGTCCATTCTTGTGGAAATTATTTATTCACTTTCAGTATATATGTACGTTGTAGGTACCGTACCGCTCGCATTAGAAGGTACCATTATGTACTACAAACGCTGCGAAACCTAAATCACCACCGGACGCTTCCCTTATGAATCTATACTAATATATAAATAAAGCTGGAGTTTGTTTGTTTGCTTAAACGCGCTAATCTCAGGAACTACTGTTCCGATTTGATAAATTCTTTCAGTGTTAGATAGCCTATTTATCGAGTCTATGATATATTATAAATCAATACGCTAACACTAATAGGAGCGGATGATCACGGGCACGAAGTCTCAAGGGTCGGCTAGTTAATGATAAATGTAGTAACTATTGAAAGATATGAAGCCAAATGCCAATACGATTCCTATTTTGTAAACATTCTGTGCTTTTTTCTCTTAAGTAAATTGGAGAATCATACATTTTATTCAAAATTGTAATTTTCATCCTCTTATTGAAGTTCAGAATCCAAAATTTCAAGAATTTAGCGGGAAGTTAAATAAAAAACAAAAGCGGAAGCCGAGAGGCTTCAGAATTTTACATTACTTTAAATAGATTAAGGGGTTTGGACTAGTCTTTTGAAATTATAAATTATTTTTTCAAATTTTTGTTACTTCGAGTCAAAGCGTTGTGTGTTGTATAAATTTTATGAAATAAAATGATTTAATGGCAAAAAAAAATACTGAAAATTCTCATTTTTTCATGTCTCTGCCTACCCCTAACCCCGTAAGTGAACATAATTGAATTTAAAAAATCAAACAAAGTTGTTCAGTCATCAGTTCTTTGCAAAAGGCGTTGGTATGGCAAAAACATTATCAATTTAGTCAAGCCATTTATTTACTTTCTCCAAACTTATGATGCGTTGCAATTACATACGACGAATTTATATTTACAGCATATATTTAGTGTAATAAAATTAATATGTATATTTTCCATCGTGCTTTAAAATTATCTTAGGCAATTCAATTGTTATATTTTGTCCGAAAAGGGGCGCCCATTAATTACGTGAGGCATTTTTGAGAACTTTTCGACCCCCCCTTCCCCTTTTGGTGAGATTTTGTAAGATTTCCTCAGTTCCCTCCTCCCTCCCCTAATCTCACACGAGATTCTTCAAAATTTATGTTTTGGTTGTAAACGTGTTGGAATATTGAGAAAAAAAAACACAAAAAGACAACTTGTTCTTCTTATACTTTTGTTGAAGACTAGCAAACACTAGTATTTGTAAATATTACCATAATTTAAAATTACACTCACAAAATTAAATATTATACAAAAATTTAGAAAAGATTTATTCTAATTCAGTCCATAAAATCAGATTTGGCCATATTTTATTCTAGAAATATTTTTTTCACGTAATTTTACACCGTTTTCTGCTAGTAAAATAATTACGTGATAGTTGCTAAGACCAGAGGGGGTCTAAGTGAGATTTGGAAAGATCGAAAGAGAAGAAAAGATAGCTTGATCCCCTCCCTCCCTAGAACACCCCCCGTAATTAATAGACGCCCCCAGTCGTCTTTGTAAATAAATGCTTATATTTATTTTACAATTATTCAATTTATTGAGTGCAAATGAGTACAGTACGTCACATAATAGTGACAGAGAAAGCGTCACGTTACACTTTATAAGAGCGCAAACGTTCCTACTTGTTGATCCCAAAATTTTGTTATAAAACCAGAGACCTGCGCCACCTCTTGAAATATTTGTGCAAGTTCAAGGAAGGTTTAAAAGGTGAGAAATGCTAAAACGATTTGATAAAAATTTTAACTGCAGCCTAATACACCTTCGCGAAGTGTAAGTAGATAATTTTCCTTTACCATCGTTTACGGTTTACCTCACGTCACTATCAATTGTATAATAATGTCACTTGCAACATGTGTTACTTATATTATTAACATATGCTAAGTTATTGTTTACGATATGTGGCTATGATAGAAAAAAATCAACCAACCTATTAATATAATCATACCTACAAATTGGTAGAGGCTAGAATTAGGCTGCTGTTTGTGTTCGTTGAATTTTTGCTACCTAACAAAATAGAGCGACATGGCCCCAATAGCGACAAATCTTTTCGAATTAGGCGAAGAAAAAAATTTTATCCGTGGCCCGTCCCGGGTTGGAATACTTCTTTCGTTTAGTAATCTTATTAGTGGCTTCCGACCATTAGCATGCGTATCCGACTACCAAATGTCGTTGACGCTTTCCGGTCAAGCCGCATGTGGGTCAGACTTTCCCTCTTCCACTCCCATCCCAATGATGCATTTGGTTTTTTCTCTTCACTCCCACTCCTCATTCATTTTCGAGGCGGCAACGCATCGACAATACAGGAGACACTCATACATAACGATGTCCATGGGTGACGATAGCCACTTACCATACCAACAGTTTTGGTATGTTATTGTATTATTATATATAACATAATGTCTGTATGCGGTCTGAAAAGCAAGAGATAGGAGCGTACACCGCGTCCACCTACGCAGAACGCACAGAAATAGCTGCGCGAGCGCCGCCAGTGACTCAGCGCAGACAATGGGCTGGTGTCTCCGCCTCGCCTGTGTGCTGTGACTTTCGCCAACGATCTATTCGTCATACAATGGTGGATAGCTAACATTTTAAGTTCTGCTATTATACAACTGTTTTTTCTTGCAATGTTCCTCCAGCACCAGCATGATGGAGCTGGGAAATAGGGTCTTAACCTACCTGACGGCTATTTGCCGTACCGTACGCAGGGAATTAATGGTTCAGTTATAAATGTACAAAAAACTTTGGACGAGCCTTCCTTAGATAGCAAAATAATCTACGACCAGTTTGAGAGAACAAACTTAAACATTGACAGTTATAATTAACAATAAATTGGCTCTTGTGAATATTACTTACTGCTCGGTTATTGAGATAGCATTGAAATAGCGTTATGAGTTCGTATTGGTAATCATTTCTTAGTACTTAAAGTTATTAGTTTTTATTTACACTTTAATCAGTTTACGTACTAGTAGGAACTTAATTATAGCCGTAAATAAATATTTGCGTAGACATTGTCGGTCTCATATTTCCCGTTAGACATTCCAACTGTTACTACGTTCTACGTGAAACCAGCTTGCTATACATACACATGCAAATATTAAATTCTTACGACTCCACCACACTCGAGTAGCCTCTACATGCACCGCGTGATTCCCGCATTCTTTAAGTTAGAATGAAATTTCGGTAAACAAAAACCGGTTTAAAGCTTCAAACTATGTAGTAACACATGACACGTCATGTATATTTTATCGCTCGGCATAAGATTGCTATAAAAATTGTTATTTAATGATTTTAACTCCTCTCATCATTGAGGATTATCACAATAAAAAAAAATTTTGAAATAAAGGTTTTTTGGTTATTAGACTAAAAAATTGCGAAGAAGAAAATTAGGGCCGCTTTAAATAAAATAAACTGCTAGTACATAAAACTCCATTTGGCAAACGTAACAAGTAGCACATACTAATGTAATGCTAATTATTACCAACAGGTAAGTGCGACTCACATATTAATTAAGGAACTCTCCTTTGTGCTGGTATCGCTGACAAAGATTGTCAATTAGCGACGGACTACTTATAATATAAATAGATCTGACAGAAAGGAAATCAATGTAACGGTCTCATTTCTGACAGACAGACTGGAGGAAATTAAGTCGAATAAAAACGATATTATTGACTACTGTCAATAATATTGGCATGTTCAAGGAAATGAGGTTATATTAGGTATGGCTTTTATTAAATTATTTTTTCATAATAGTACAATTATGATGTTAATTTTCCTTTCTCTCGTAGTTTTCTTGAAGTAATAAAAACATACCATTAAGGACCCAGGAGCAGGTTTAAAGAGCTCTTTCATAATATATTAACTCTCACCTCCACCACTCCTCACTAACCTCACTAACGACAATTGATAAAAAAGTAAACTTACGTGGACCTCGAGAAGGGTAACCTTATTCACAACACTATAACACTAACTTCCATGTTCACTGCACGAAAACACCAGAGAGACTGAGACTAATCTATCATAGTAAAGATTATATATTGTCTACACGTCAGTATACTTGAAATAATATAAAATGATCTGCCCGCTGGTACTACTTTATAGACAGTGTTGCTAACATGAGTAAATGGAAGGTGGTGCTTTAGTTTAAACCTTATTCCCTAGTCTAAAAATAAAAAAATTAATAAATTATTTAATGGAATTTATATTTTAACAAATAATCTTTTTAACATACATTTTATAGATTACAAATTATTTCTTTCTTTCTTGGAATAAATTTATTTAAAGGGTTTAAATTTCAATTTTTTAAAATTAAACTCGTTAACTAGAGTTGAAACGGTAAAAATATTTTGTATCTGTATCGAGAGGAAGTATATTGTACAACATAGTAGAATAATCGCAAATATACACTTTTTTCATGTCATAAATTATTTCGTATTCAAGTCTCTTTCAATACCTCTAAATTAATTTTAATTTATGGGAATCGTACATTGCATTCAAAAGATATTACGAAATTTAAAATGTCAATATAAACAAAATATACACGCTCCCGCGCTGGTGTTTTAAATATCCACACGTGCGAAGCCGGGACAGGCCGCTAGTAATATATGTAGCGAAAATAAATAAATAGATTTAAGAGCACAATTTAATAAAAATTAAACTGTAAGTTTTATTATAATCATTATCAAGTATTGTCTCCTCTTTTCATTTAAGGCCAACAAATTAGCTTGGCTACTCAAGGTGGGTGCGCTGCCAGTGTTTGATACCCTGCCTTTTTATAGTGGAATCGAAAATTAAATGGCCGTAACATTAATAATAGCAAGCACTAATTTTTGCATGTTTTTGAAATATGTAATGTTAATTAATAATGGAGAAAAGAAACTGTATTAGTCTATATGCGGACTAACAGTAAGACAGCTTGATCAGAATATGCTCCTGGGGGTTATCCTTTAGAATCATAGCTTCAGAGTTACTACTAGGAATACTCGTGATGTAATCTATTATTATTCTGTCGTGACGGCGTATTTATTTTGCAATCGCCACTTCTTTGATTTTTGTTTATCAGTTGGCCAACCAACATTCAAGAAAGTCAAAATGCTACTCATATCAGCCCTACCAATCTCAAAACTCAAATAATAAGTGTTGCCAACATCTTAAATAACAGTAACTACATTCTTATTAAAATAAAATTGACTGCTACGTTTGAATATGAGAAAAAGAAATTAAACTTATAAAACCATATTTCTTTGGCCGTAATAACAGTACAAGTTTCTTGTATGCTTTAGTGTCGTCAACATTTTAATAGAATTAAAGTGGTTTGAACTTTGATGCACGTAGCACAAATGACACATAAGATGTCAGGAACAACAAAGTTTAGTCTGGTGTGGGAAGATTTTGCATCGTTCAATAAGTTCAGTACCTGCTGGTATATTCTTTTAACGGTAAAACGTTACTTATGATAAATAATTTTATTTATCTATTACAAAATTGATTAGATAAAGGCTATAAAGTTAGTTCGATCAGTTTATCAGTACCCTATTTAGTGATGTGCTTTAAGATAAAGACCAAGACTAGGACAATCTTGGTATTGCTCTTGGTCTTGCCTGCTCGGTCTTGGTCTTGCCAAAATGAAAGACCTAGCCTGGCTCATTACTGACCCTAATTGAAAATCAATGTCTGATTAATTTATAAGGTAAGGTAAGGTAAGCTTAATTTCATTTTTAAAAGTGAAAATTTCTTTAGCGGCGTTGTGCACTTTTGGGATGGGTAAAAAATGTTAACCTCGCGTCAGGACAAGAGACCTGATCAAAAATTCGTAAGACGGCGCTGGCACGCATAATTGGTAGCACGTGTCATACAAAACTGAATTTAAATTTATGTACGATAGCGCAAAACATGAATATTGTATTTAACCACATCAATTATATTTAAGTTTTCGCTTCTGCCGGCACACCCGGAGTGCAACCCGTTTTTTTTTCACCGATATTTAACTCACCTACTCTTTAATCCACCCACTCACCATTTCATTCGTTCTTTCACTCGCTATACCTATATTTGTACGATCCGGATTTAAGATTATCGCAATAAAAATCTTCTTACGATATCATAACGCTTGCTTTCATTATTCTAATTTTAAAATTACATTTCCAAAGGTTCTTCCTTCGTGCTCACATATTGTAGGTTGGGTCTATGATTAATTCATGTCATTCAGTAATTAATTCTTATTTTCAACCGACTTTGTATATTATGTGTATTACCTATTAAGTATCTTTCATGGTCTAGTGGTGTTACCGCGCACTGTAAAATAACTTAAAAATTGTTATTTATACTAGTATTTTATAGAAGGAACACCTGATTGTCCGATAAGTACGAGGATCTATGCGCTAAATGGACATGTAAGGAGTCGGTGCAGTGCCTGAGCTACTTTCCCTTCGGTCGTGTCGGTCCACCGACCCATTTTGATTAGAGAGTGGTCCTGTGAGGCTTTGCATGCACGTCAAATTGACTACAATACTCCAACTTGTGTTGCTGATCTCTCAACACTGGATTGGCCGCTGTGGCCGTTATCGGTCGGGATCGTATTATTATCATTTCGTACTTCTTTCTACCATGTAAGGAAATTTTGAAATCTAACTTAGGTCAATATTATTTTTGAAATTTCTGATCTAGTCATTGTTCAACACGAAAGGGTAAGTAAGGCTTTGACCTGTTAAAAAAAACTTGAAATAGTGAATGTGAAGGATCATTGAGACCGACCGACCTTGGTAGGTGTTTACATCGCTCTGCGCATCGTCGCAGGCGCGTCAGGGCCGCGCGTTGCACCCGATCGTGTGGGACACAAACAACCTACATACCTATCCGTAGGACGAACACACTGCGCGGTGCGCGCTGTGATGCTTATGTATCTACATGCATAGTGGTTGGAGTATGCAGGACGCCGCGCGCCACCGCTCCGCGCCGCGCCGCCCGCGTCCGGTTAGCCTCGCGTTCCAATCGAGGGATAGCTCATGGCACTGAACTCTTAACGCCTGTTATAACCCCGAACAAGCGAGCTTCGGAGCTTTGCTGCTCTCCGCCTGCTTACTGCCGACTAAGTCTACTCTATGGCTATGGCTTTTAACATATTACTTTTAAATTTAACGTACTTTATATACTTATATATACCACATTTTCTTATAATTATTTGATACATGTATGTTTGTTTCTTCATCTCCTATATTCCTACCTACATCTATATAGAGGAAGCGTACTGATTGACGTGACATATCAATGCTCAGCGCATGCAAGTCCTACATCATTTAACACTTAGAAAGGATTTAGAATATTTACCTCTTAAAGTAGTGCAAAAGTGTATGAATATTGTATTTGAACCAATTTTGGTTTAACTGTCGTCATTGTAAACGTTGTTATTGTTAAGACATTCACGCCATTACTATGACATGACTGAGTAATGCGCTATACATAGTAATAATAGCATCTTATTTTGTACTAAATATGGGTAAACTATTTGACTAACTCATCTAAAGAAAAAAAAATGTACCGAGTAACAGGTCAGTTGGTTTGAAATACAACGTACATGTAATTCAACACTACACTATGCACTGAAACGATCGTTGATTTAAATAACAAAATATTTCACGTAGGTATTATAATATTGTAGCAAATTAAAAACAAAGACAGCTATTTCCGTTGTAGCCACGTGTTGTTTTACAAATACATTGTTAATTCCATATGGCGTAGTATTATTTTATACCGCCAAATATTAAAATGGTAAGTTTTTGGATATAATATAAGATCTTACTAACTATTAATTAATTATTAGAGGTTTGGTGGCAAGGGACAAAGGGAAAGGGAGTTTTACACTTTAGAATATTAAAGTTGATCCTCTACTTTATTTGCAAAAGAGTTAAAATATCTTTTATAGAAACTAACGTGGTAATTAAACAAGGTAAAAAATATAAAAATGCAGTTGCAAACAACGGTACACTTGTACCGTAACAGTGGACAAAATTTCCATGCGGACACCCTCCGCGCAAAATAGGAATAATTGTATTTTAAATTTCCGTAATTAAATTGATGGTTTGTTAATATTATTGTATGTAAGATATATATCTATACAAATAAATAAAATTGGAGTGTCTGTTTATAATATTAAAATAACCGCTTTTTACTAAGTGCATATGGATGTTATTATACACGGTACATATAGCAAAACAACATTTTTTTTTTACAATTTTTCTCTGTCTGTCAGTTTGTTCCGGCTAATCTCTGAATTGGCTGGACTGATTTTGGCGGGACCTGATGTAACAAGGAGTAACTTAGGCTATTGTACATCTCGGTCAACGAAGTCGCACGGGTCGGATAGTTTTAAATAAATACGTTTCACTGTTAAATCTTAATTTCCGCGAGTCTGGCAAACTCAGCAGGCATGTCAATGCTATGTAGATCATCACACGATCAATTATGAGCAGGTATCAGAATTAGTTTTTGAATAGATACGTCTACGTAATGTAACTCTACTAATGTATTTTCGACTGTTATTATTTGAGCTGTTTGTAGAGCGTTACATAGCCTAAGAAAAGTGTTTTTAGTTAAAATTCTGAGAAATGGATACTTTAAATTTTTTTTCCAACCATGATAATAACATCTTGGCATCATAAATATGGCGTATTTAAACTGCTCAACTACGAGAGATATCTATGACACAAAATCTACTTGTATGATACGACTACCAATGTCGCTAGTTTTAAATAATGCTAGGTTCTCAATAGCTTAGTAAAATGACTGTTCCAATTCTTCCGAAGGGAACGAGTATCCCCTACATTTTAAAACAAAGTTCCATTAAAACAGGATTAAAAGCTCTTGCATGTATGCGCATTGCTATCATGCACAGTCGCCTCAATGTCGACGTTGCATTTTCATTATCGTCATTATGTGTACTTATGGTTTACGTAAATATTTTAGCCCTTAATGCAAAATAAATTATCTGCGGCAAGTTCGCTCTACATAATATTAAAAGACAAAAATTTAACCCTTTTTTAATAATAAAATAACTTTAGACTCAAAACTAGTCCCTCATTAATTATAAAAAACTCACGCAGTAGGGAGAGTCAGGCAAATGACTAGTAGACTAGATTTCAGTACTGCTAGGCCAGTGTAAAGAACACGAAATGTACTAGTCCCATCACAATACATTTATTGTTATACTAGTTTTTGTTCATTCACCAGAATCTATATTCTAATCACATTGTAAACAAAGTGATAAACATAATGTTAATATTAGAAACAGAAATAAAATTGTAAGGCGTTACTTTCGTCTTCACATAATGAGCAATTCCATTATAGGGTCTTGGTGTTCGACTGTTTGAATCTATAACATGATTCCACAGTCCAATATGTAATACATTTGCCAATTCAACAATTCAAAACTTGGGTGACAAGAATCCAAATAACTTGGACTCTCAAGTTGAATGATTTGTAAAACAGATTATGTTAAAATGACAATTCGGTGGCGAGCGAGTTGGTTATAATGAGATGAGAGATGATTGATTGATGAGATGATGATTTATGTACACAAATGTAGACGTATCCATTCCAGTACAATGTCCGTCCGTGGGGAATGGTATCAAGAATGCTAGCTGCTGTTCTGTTATACTTTGTCTAATCTAGGATGATAATTTTGACAGCTCACAATAGGGATGGGGTAGTAGATAATCTTTAGTGAATCTATTATCATTCTCTCATAGAACTTGGAATAGCTAGTTGTAAGGTTATCGCACAGCATAATGTGTTATAATACAAAACAAACGCTGTTCTTCCGTCTGTCTGTCGATGGGCTGTATTTCACGAACTGCGATACCTGGGTAAAGAGCTGAAATTTTCACAGAGTGCCTATTTCTTTTGCCGTTATAACAGCGGATAATAAAAATAAATTAATGCTTAAAGGGGGTCTCTGATTTTTCCGCTTCGTTCCGCCTATCAGTAGTAACATTGTTACTAACTATAGTATTTTTTTTACTCGTTTACTCTATTCTGTGTATTCCACATGCTTACGCTCGAGTTGAATTATATATTTTCAGAATAACCGCTGACTATATTAATTATTATAAGTACCATACATTACATATTATAGACTATAGACGTTAAAAACCGTAGGTCAAGGCCAAATTTGTCGTCTTCAACTAGGCAGCGTGAGTGAGACTTCACTTTTACCTTTAACTTTATAACTATAGGTATAATCCAAGCCGAATAGCCGCATTTTTGCCTTGTGCGTTAATCTCAGCAGAATAAATTAATTTCTGTGTATCAGCAAGTATGTGTCGGCCCAATATTTCGGTTCGACTCGGTGCTCCTAGTGGATGCTAGGAATTTAAAGATAATATTTGTGTGTTGGTATTTGGCAACACTATTTAAAATCTGTGATCGTTTCAAAATATATTGTGAAACAATTCAATATAATATCTAATATATTATGTTATATACTATATTGAAAAGTTATTTAATGCGATTGTCCAAATGGTTTGCTATTAATGTTAGATGAATCAATAAAGAGGCAAATATTACATTATTTTATCTTCGCCATCAGGGATTTTCGAAGATTTAGAAAGATAACTTGGTTGCAATTAATGAATGGAAGTAAAATATACCTATTTCATTCTTGATCGCAAATCTATTGATAGTCGAGAGTCTGTGGTAATCTACGTTCGTAGTTCGTGGCACTTAATATCGGAACGTGGGTGTTATCCATCAATAAAGTACGATATTAACTGTCGAAACTTCATAGTCTTGAAATGTCAAAATTATCATCCTAAATTAGACAAAGTCTAAAAAATATATATTACATTAAGAACAAAGGCTGTGCTATTGCAAAATAAATAGTATAATCTATATTATATTATTATTAATAACTATTAAAACATTGGAAAATTGACGAAAAAAGAAAAGAAATAACATTTTTCACATACAAAATGTTGATGGGTGTCGTAACTGACAAACATTTAATGTTCATCCCGTCGATAAAACTCTCCCCTCAAATCGAAGAATGTATTATATAAAAGGTTTCGGATCTGCAAGATATATCGAAAATATTCGGATAATGGCGCATTTTAGATTTTATAAATGTAGAATAATGTCAGTAATAAAAAAGTATTGACATATATATTGGTTGTCAAATATTTATGCGCGCGTCCTAAAATTTAATTAGCGTAAACTAAGGAAAATAATTCAGCCAATTGCGTGTATGGAACTCGCATACTGAGAGTTCCGAATAATTTCAATACCTTTATTTAATAACACTATCAAATTTTGATTTTCGATGCGGGTCAATAGTAGTAATATCATCAAAAGTAATGTAGGAAGTTTGCTCTCACATAAGTAATGCGTATTTCAATTGACATTTTTATAATTACTTACAAGAAGAGTATAAGAAAAATTTAACAAAAAAAATAATTAACCGAATGCAATAAAAAGTAAAAAACTATTAGGTACATTAAAATAATGTGTGAATAAAATATATATTATCAAAAGTATAAACTCCTTTTTTAGAGTCGATTTAAATATTTTACAAGTTGTCATTTAACAACATGTCATTTCGTCAATAAACGTTGCTACGATATTCGCTGAAATAGCTTTAGATTCATTTCACACGATACGACAACAAAAACGTCGATATTTGCGATTTTACTAACATTCGAATATGTTATACTACATATATGTACATGCCTTCGATACAGATTTAACCTTGATGAACGTTAAGCTAGAAGACTTTAAAAATTTGGGTAACTGGAAGAAGTGCTTTACTCTAAACCTTATTGACAGTCTAAAAATAAAAAATTTAATAAATTAATTAATAAAATTTATATTCTATCAAATAATCTTTTTTACAATCATTTTTGCATAACAAATCATTTCTTTCTTTCTTGAAATAAATTTATTTAAAGTTTTTAAATATCAATTCTATAAAATAACTCATATTATATTTAAACGGTAATAATATTTTGTATCTGTATCAAGGGCAGGTATATTGTGTAACATATTAGAATATTACTAAAATAGCAAAAATCGTATTTTTTCATGTCCGCATATGTGGAATACTCTATAGAAAAACTACTTGTAATGATTTCAGTATAATTGGCAGGGCTGGGCAGTATTTGAATTACTTGTTATTGAAATACGTATTTGGTATTTGTATTTCAATTACTTTTTAAAAAGTATTTTGTAATTTGTATTTAAAATACTTACTTATAGCTTCAAAATACTTTTTCACAAAAATACATTCAGTGACCACATTGATATTTAATCAATTTTGTATGTCAAATAAAATGTATTATAGAGATCCTAAAAAAATGGACCGTCGCTGTAATCGCTACAGCCGAAATTAGATGGCAGCACTGAATGTCAATTGTCATGTTGATTCGCGTTATTTTCTTGTTTGAATCCGTTTTTTTTGTTTATACGTAATTTGTGATTTTTACATAACTTTTACGCATTTATTGTGAAATAAATTAAATTTGCATGCAAAAATTAAATATGCGTAAATTTTGTTTTTGGGACCCTAAAGAAGAGTGTCTCAATCATTGTAACCCTTTAATGACCCACTGCTGAGCCGGGTCTCCTCCTGAGAATGAGGAGGGATTAGGCCATAGTCTACCATGGTGGGCCAGTGCGGTTTGGCAGACTTCACATACCTTTGAGAACATGGACTACTCTCAGGGGTGCAGGTTTCCTCACGATGTTTCCTTCACCGTTATAGCAAGTTAATTGCTTAAAAGACACATAACTTAGAAAAGTCAGAGCTGTGTGCCCAGGATTGAACTCGGACCTCACGAGTAGATATCAACGTCTAAAACACTGGGCAATCACTGCTTCTGTGAGTGTCTCAAAGTGACATAAAAATCTAAAGTTGGTCAACGATAATTTCTTTAATTTTCACGACGCCGATTTCTTATGGAATGATCCTCTAAGAATTATATTTTATGTATTTTGTATTTTCGCATAAAAATACTTAAAATACTGTAATAGTAAACAAAATGCTTGAAAGTAATTTGTATTTGAACTGACTGTTAGACGGTAGGTACGAAGTTCGCTGGGTCAGCTAATAAATATAAAATATGTTTAGCAATTATATTGTGTGTAACAGTGTAAATATGAACCTGAGTAAGTTTACTAATGTAAACGCGACTAAAAACAAAGACTTGTTTGCTATCAACATCACACAAATTGGATCGCTAAATGCACTTGATACCCTACCAACCTGTTGGACCACAAGAATTTAACGCTTCTCTCTTTTAATACTTTCTCATAAATACGTGACAGCTGTCGCCTCCGCAATATACCTTGAATACACCAACAGATTTTCGACAAAGCCCTATCCAAATGTCTTTTTTCTTGTTTCGTAAACAGTTATTTTAAGAGTAGGTTTAAATAAATTTGTAATCCATTGCAAATAATCGAGTTCAGTTCACCAATCAAAAGCTATCACAATTTCATCATCTATCATTACAAAAATGTCTATATATTTGATATAGAAACGTAGATAAGATAATTTAGATTTAAGATCGATGACAATTGGACCAATTTGCGCAAATAGTAACTTAACTGAATATGTATCTAAATAAGTAATTATCATGTCGTCGGCATCACTTAGCATCGTACTTAATTCTAATGTTGCGTTTGGAATAATAACCTTAAATAGTTACAAAAGTTAATTAAACTCCTCTAAATAAATCTAATACTCAATAGTCAATATGGATATCGGTTATTATTATCAAAAAGGAAGGTTTTCTTATGGTAAGATAGTTCCATAAAAGGGTATAGACGTAGAGTGATAGAGAGCCCAGTATAGCAGTAGCACCGAGCACGGTATTGCGGAATGCGGCGTGCTTAATTTTTCTAACGGACTGCGGGTCGAAACGAAAACCGCGCGTCGCGTCGCATCGAAGAGGGCCATGTAGTACGGCCAGAGGGGGGAGGCAAGCGGGCGGGGTGCCGGCTGTAGTACGACGGCCCGCGTTTCTCGTAAAGGAAGCGACCCTGGCGCGGTCATTGCTCGACGGCCGCATTCCGCGCCCCCGCCGCCGCCGACCCTCCGCGGCGCCTGCGCATCAATGAACGGCGCTCGCGTCCACTCGCCCTATCTCATTCTCGTGGCGATCCGCTTATGCCCTTCTCGACCCACCGTCATATGAAGGTGATATAAAACTACTATACAGTATAATATATTAAGCGATTTAAGTGTAGGTACGTAAATAGCTACGAATTAGCGTTCATACTATTTAATGATCAATTCATAATACGCTGTATACGCTGTAATGGTTTGTTGTTGTTATCATAATTATGACAATAAGTTAATAGGTATATTATTTTCTTATTTTATTGTCTATTGTAAATTATGTATCTTTGTGTTTTTATTATTACAACAATAAATGTGGTTGACACTGAATATTAACACTGTTTTATTTCCGCCAACTTTATTTAAACTTATTAAAACGTCTAGCGCGTCAAGTCCGCCAGCTTCAAAGATTTTAAGTCAACGATCTACGAAAGCGTGAGAATCAATATCTTCAATAAACAAGTTTTTCTACATTTTATTGTTATGAAACACAGTATTAAAGAATGCAGCTATACCTACATATATTACGAACATATTATTCAAAAGTGAAGTGTTATTGTTGTAGCTATATTAATATTGAATAAAAATTCGATAGATACAATAGAGATAAGCGTATTATCTCTCGATTAGATCATGACAGAATGGAAATTCACACACGTTAAAACGCCTTGCTAAAAGGGGTACTCCATGGGTAAAGGGGTACTATATAACTACTGGCTACTATAGTTGTTATTGAAAGGTCAGCAGGTCTAATAATAAATTAGGTTCGTATAAAAGTTTGTGATACGCTTATTCTCTCTAAGCTCAACTATGCCGATACCCTATACGGACCGCGCTTACTTGCACATTCTCAACTATTGGTGCAACGTATTCAAAACGCCTGTGCTAGGTTTTGCTTCCATAACACACAGCTGCATCTCGTGGAAGCATTTGCAGTCACAACAAATATTGGAATGACTTACCGCCACCTCTTCGGGATATTAGTGTTTCTATCGATATTTTCGATATTTTACTTGCAAATGCAATTGGGTAGCTCAAAAACGTTATTTTCTAGCCAACACAACCTTGCTTGATTGCATTATATATTAGTTTTTCTTTAGTTTGAAAAGAGGAAAAACTAAATAATGTCGTGTAAGTAACTAAATAAATTAAATCATCTTCAAATACATTCTGCTTCTTATCTTTGATATGTTTTTTATTAGTGTTTTCGTTATTGTTTATTTTATTTTTTATTAACAATTCCGATCAAACGCCACAACAAATATGAGTAGATACACAGTTATGACGCCTATATTTACTTACATTTACCGAGGATTTTACTCGCTGAATCTAAAAGCGAAGTGTTTCCCATATTTGTGGTATTTAAGCATTTAGTAGAGAATCAAACTGGATTAAAATATGGATAAAAGATTTACGTAGCGATAATGATCGCGAGTATGTAAAAGTAATATTATAATATGACTAATTTTTTAAAAGAAAATGGAGTACTGCACCAAACCTCAGTTCAGTACAAACAAATGGAATTGCTAAGAGATTTAGAGAAATACATTTATAATATATTATTAAAAGAAATATATATAAAACAACAGAATTTTCTTCCGATCCAAAAAGAAAAGTCTGTTTATTAAGTAAAAAGTTTGCGAGGTACAAAAAATCTTCTAACTACCACCGTTTTTGTCGATGACTTCTTTGTGCTTTGTAATGATAACAATACGAAGGATAAGTTCGAAAGTTGTCTTGAGAACCTATTCAGTGTAAAGGAAGTTGGGATTGTAAAAGACTACTTAGGAATGAGAGCAATTCGAAATAACGATGCCACTGCTCTTGGCCAAACAAACTGTATCGAACAAACTGTAGAAAAGTTTAACTGACAGACGCTCTGTATCTCAGGATCTCTAATTGGATCCAGACATTGGAAAGTTGCTAAGAGAGTTCTACGTTATTTAAAAGGTACCAAAGATATTAAACTAATAAAAGTATTGGCTTTAATCTTATAGGATACTCTGATGCCGATTACGGTAATATCGAGCCATTGAGTTCTCAATCTAAACATATTGACATCAACTCACTAACACCCCAATTGAGTATATCCAAGTCGATGAAAAGATGAAAGCCTATGTTTCTAAGTAATACCTGCAGCAAACTTAAAAAATTGTAAACTGTAAATTTGTAGTTACATCACGAAAGAAATAACTTTTTTCGAGTGTAAAGACCCTTCTTCACAGAAACAAGTAAAGGTATCAAATTCAAATGAATTTCAAAAACTCGATCAATCAATCTTTAGTCCCCTACAGCTGTAAAAAATCTAATTTCTGTGTCGTCGTAATTCGATATTAATCATCCAGGTGTAACGTCAAGGATACAGAAAAATCAAATTTCTAATCTTTATACTTCTTAATACACGAGAGAATCAAAATCAGTATCCTGGAATCATGAAATTTTTCGTGAAGCGAGTTGTTATAGCGCTAATATAAAAAAATTAATTGCAAATACATATATTTGTCAACAGTCTCAAACCTCAACCTTGAGAAAATTGAAACTTTTAAATGAACGTAATCAAACTGCACTTACATTTATTGCACATACTAACTTGCACTTTTTAATATTTTATAAAAGAATCAAAATGTTTAAGAAGTTTCGCATTGGCTTTATCCTTGAAACATGAATTTTACTGCAAATCAAAGTTTTATTGCACAAATAAAAGAAAATATATGCAAACTGTAAATTTGTCGTTTCATTACAAACTTTAGGTATTTTACAGGATAATATAAGTACTAAGTAAGTTACTTTGCGTTGACCTAGAACCATGAAATACGGTGAGAAGCAATTTGCTTCTATAAAATTTAAGAAAATAATTCAAAAACGTTGAGGTATGCGGACAACAGTTTTCCGACAGTAAAGTTAAGTTTGTCCCTTAATTCAAATTGTACCGCTTAAATCAAATTGTACTCCACACTCGGACTTCACCTAATTTTATAAGTTACTTATATATTACGTGATTCAATAGGTTTTTTCTACAACTTTTTACATACAGATAGATATAGAATAAGGAAAACGATGGTTATAAACAATTTAAAGGTGCTGTCGAAAGCGTCCATTGCAGGTTGTCCAACGGCTTTTCGTTTTGCGGCAAGGCACGCGGTCAACGCACGGCAAACTGCCGGACTTACAGGTTGAACATGGGGTAATGAAATCCGCAGGGGACAAAAAATTACGCGTCCGTTCGCACTGCCTGCCGCAAACACCTCTTTAGTCTCGACTACTACACAACGGCACATGGCCGGCATTATTGTTAGTGTCATGCCGGGCGCCTGGCCGAAGTTTGCTTTACACAACTGACAACAATCAATATACAGCGTCTATTATACATATACTATTTGTCGCTATCTACCTTCACTATTCATGTGTCGTCGGCAATGGCTCGTTTAGTTATACTAGCTGACTAGAGCATTCATTGAACAACATCATACAACCACACAGCTAAATGTCAATTAGGCAAATGGCTGACCACAGCCAACCACAATACAGCTTAACGATGCTCATTTAAGTAGTTGGGTATCGATTGATTTTCAATTAAATGATTAATTTCTCGTAAAACAAATGGTAATTTATTAACACTAGTCTCTGAAGGGACTAAAAAGTTAACCTAATCTAACCAATCATATTTTTGTTTAATTTGATATGTTTCTACTTAAATCTCGCTAAAGATGAAAAGTCAAAACTAACTTTAAGATTTTGACATAATTTTATAGACAAAACGGAACAAGCGCTGCAGTGGCGGAAAACATGTTAATTCTATTTTACAGCGGCTTCGATCGACTGTAATGATATTCGTTTTGAACGCAATAAAGGTACTATCATAAAAGGTGTCAGTTTGTATTGCGCTGTTCAATGAACACGCAAGCCGTATTTAACTAATTTATTCCCTTAGTGAAATATATCCCTTATAAATGTGTCACATTTATACCTACATTCTCTTATACACCGCGTGCAACTTGTCCTTTCAATGTAACATTGTTTTAACGAACTTTGAGTATAACGAAATTCCTTAATTTAATCTACCTACGAGTGTACGTTGAGTGTTTTTCAATTGTGAATTGTTCGCATTTCCTTGACGGATGATACTATAGAAATAAGTGTATTATTAATACAATCGACTCAAAAAATATAAAACAAGAATTTAATTTTGTAAATAATTATAAATACACATGTCAATTGATTGTAAACATAAGCTGGACATATAAAAAGGCGTTTGAATACAAACGCCTATTATTAAGATGATATTTTGACCCGCACACGAAATCAAAATTTGATAGTGTTTGTCTCTTAATTAATATTGTATGAAACCCTTAGTACGCTAGTTCCACACTCGCACTTGACCTTTTTATTCACCAATTTTTATTTATCGATATGACCTAGCATTTTAACCTCTGTCCATAAATGAAAAACTTCTTAGTTTATCTGCGAAAATCGTTTTTATTTTTTGATTCCTATTAACACGGTCTATATATTATTTTAACTAGGTACACTTCGTCCAGCGCTGCTTCAGTTTGTGAGCATTGGTTTTCGTGGTTTCTGCAATCACATTCTGGTCTGAATAAAATCTTCTTTATACTATGTATTTCTTTATCTAGGAAACACAACACATTTATAGTTATATCAATTTAGCGGCTTCAATATCAGATGGGTAAGCTTGATGCGTTGCCGTGATTGAATATCATATAGTGGACCAATTGTTGATGTTTCTCTTGTAGCTTAGGTTTCAAACTTTTCAATAATGGTACACCTGAATTAAAAATAGTTTTGTCCCTTTCTAAATAATAACAATGAGGGTTATATACCTCAAATCCCAAAAGACAATCGCCCTAATCTTTCCATTTAAAGGAACGATCTTTGCCTTCTAAGTATGTTTAGTGGACTGACATGTGTCTCACATATAAAATCCTTATATCTCAGTACATCTGATCAATCGGTGGAGGTGTGCCAAATGGTCCCCCTTATGAGCTAACTTTTAATAGATATGTAACCTTCTACCTGTCTTGCTTTGATTTTAAACGGTTCAAATCGAATCTTACATAAAATGATGTTTGGTCAATACAAGAAGTTTTTTTTACATCTATGAACCCTTAATATTAACTACCACATAGAAAATAAAATTAAACTGATCTGGATATGTGGTTGATTGTACCTTTTTTTTCGTTGTCATTTATGTGCGTTATTTATTGACACACCTATACCTTTAAACATCTTAAAATACAGTAGGGTTTTAAAAAAAACGTTATCGTTGTACAGTAGAGATTGAGAATCCTACACCATATAAACTAAATAATGATTCGAGGCGATCAGCATACTTAATCTCCTTTATTAAATAGCTATTGTTAATTATGATGTTGGCAACCTTCTTGGCAACACTAATTTGAATAGCATCCTGTTAGTTATGATGTTAACAATACTGATTTTAGTGGCAGCCTGTTAGTTATGATGTCAGCAATAAAAATCTTAGTAATTCAGATTTTAGAAGTGCGCACAAACAGAATATTATTCGGTTGTGCTAACGTAAAGATAAAACTAACAAAATAAATATGCAGCCATTACAGATATCAATATTATTATGAGCATTGAAGCAGTATAAAGTATATCCCTCAGAAATAATATTCTAATCCAGCCGTCATACTGTTGGCCTATATGTAGAGTATCATCATCACGACCCTTCAATGGCCCACTGCTGAGCCGGGTCTCCTCCTCAGAATGAGGAGGGTATTAGGCCATAGTCCACCACGCTGGTCCAGTGCGGGTTGGCAGACTTCACACACCTTTGAGAACTTTTTGGGAACTCTCAGGAGTGCAGGTTTCCTCACGATGTTTTCCTTCACCGTTAAAGCAAGTGATATTTAATTGCTTAAAACACACATAACTCAGAGTCAGAGGTGTATGCCCAGGATCGAACCTCGGACCTCCTGTCTCATGTAGAGTATAATCCCATTAATAAACACTATTTAATTTTTGTTATTTACGAAGAACATTAAACACCATACATACATATTACACACATATACATAACCCCAATTCAAAACGACGCGAATATGTCGCTTGTCCGGTTACGAGGAGTTTTTTCTTGTATATCGTATTCTCAGAAAAGTGATCAACTTTTTAAAAGAAACTTTTATAATAGCATAAGGTGCAGATGTTACTGCACATTTCACAAACAAACAGGCGCTCCTTTTGAAATTCAGAATAGTATTCGCCTTGGTGTGACACTGTGTACAAATCTAGTTAAATAAAAATATCATACAAAATTCCAAATTTTAGGGAAACTTCATACGCTTCATCGCACTTTACTAATCAATAGTCCAATATTCTCAATTTACATTATTGGACTATTGGAATACAAAGTATTCAATGCTATTTACTGGTACTCAACTGAACGTAAAGTGCTACTTATTCTTACAAGTGATCTAATAAGTTGTAACATACCTTTTAGAGCTCCAAATGATGGGGTCTCTTTCTCGAAGTGTAGGAAAACCGACGATCAGCTTCATTCGTTTCAGAATTGAATGATGAAGACCGCATCCCTGAATTCAAAACTAAATTTAATTTCACTTTGAGTTTAACGTCAAAACCGCAAGACAGGATTCAGTTATTTTACGTATTCGTGACAGACAAAAGTAGCGGTTCTATTGGAATATGCAAGTTGCGCACCGTTTTAGTGGTCGTTGTGTGCTGAATGTGTACTTGTGTACCTATTATTTATCTATATGTTGAAGAAAGATATTATATGTTTTATAGACTTTAAACTTTATAAAATTAATATTAGAACGGTTTGAGTTAGCATGATTAATATATTAATTGTAGTTATACAATGAATAGAGAAGCTTAATTTAGTAACTAATCTACAAAACATAAAACCTCTGTGATCCTGTTCGTAAGCCTATAAACCTAATAAGTGTAAGGGACGCTATATGTCTTCGCTGAATTTTAATCACAATTGTTTTGATGAAAAGTTTAAAGTTAAACACAATAAACTCCGAAAAACTAAAATGACTGCGAAACGAGGATGGATTGATATGTAACATGTTTGATTGAATCAAGTTCGTCTTATTACTCGTTTGTAGTTCCGGAAATGAGTTAATGACCGAACATCGTCGGAAATAGATACCCTCATAGTGTTCCGGCTGCCATATAATAAAAATTAGTGATTGCAATCGCAATTCGACCGCATAAATTAAAAACGAATTATTTGTTGCCAACATTATATTTTTGGCGATGAATCTATCTACTCTGTAGTTTTTTTTACATATTTTATGTCTATTGTCTTTGCGTTTTCATTATGGAATAAAAACAGAGGAAAATAAAGTATCAACTGTCTATTTATGTAACATTGGCAGTGATTTAATTTATGTTATGTTTCATTTAAATCTCTGTTAGTGAAACCTGTTGAAATATACATTGTATTATATTTAATATTTAAATATAGAACGTAGTGATATTGTTTGAGTGTAAAAAATATGGCTTAGATAAAATATACTAAAATAAAAGACATAAATTAAAACATCCACGAACCTCTCTGAAGCAAAAAGAAATATAAATGGCAGAGATACAATATTATCCGCAGTTATCGAAAAATTCAAATTTCCAAAACTGAAAAATTAGAGTAAAATTATTATTAGAATAAAAAGGAATAAAGTTTGTTTTAAATAAAGTAATAGAGGAAGAAAAGAAAGATAAGTATGTAAAAGATAACAAATTAAAACAAAAATAACTATTGTTAACTGTTTGTCGGATAAATATTTAGAAATAATTAAAAAAGCCACTACTGCCAAGGAGATGTTTAACTTATTGGATTCAACGTGTGAACGGAAAAGCGATTTCAAGAAATTACACCTCAAAAAGAAATTATTAGTATTAAAATGCAAAGAAAGTTTACAAGAACATTTCTACAAAATTGATCAGATAATTAATGAATTGGAATCAATCGGAGAAACCATGAATGAAAATGATAAAGTATGTAATCTGTTACTGACAATACCAAATGAGTATGAAAATGTGATTACAACGTTGGAAACGATAGATAGAGTATTGGATATGAAACTCGTAAAAGCAAAATTACTTGACGCTGAAATCAAAAGAAATGAAAACAAAGTAAAACCCGAAGAAAACAATTTTATTACATGCTGTCATTGTAAGAAGAGAGGACACAGATCATTTGAATGCCAAACAAGATGTATAGAGGTAGGTCCTTTGGTGGCAGAAACTATAGAGCAAATAGAGGTTCAGGATGAATTCATATTAAAATAAATAACCTAATACTAATAATACAAATAATGAAACATTTATTATATTAAAGAACAATGATATTAATGAAGAAATCTATAATACAGAAATAGAATTTAATAATGTGACGTTTATAGTAAATTCTAGAGCGACACACAATATTATACAAGAGAAATATGAAAAATATATGAAGGACGTTATTATACTACCGGAAGAAATAAAAATAAAAATAGGAAATGGTTAATCACTAATTGCAAAGAAGAAAGGTATACATATCATTGTGTTATGAAAATAGAAAAATTGATATTGAAGGATTGATAACAGCAAATCTCACTCATAATTTATTATCGGTAAGTCGATTAATGAAGTTTGGAATGAAAATAATATTTAGTAATGGAAATGTATAAATATATACTAGATCGCATAATTCGTATTATGGAGAAGGGAATGGAAAGCTATACAATATAAAATTTACACTTGAACAAGACGAATATTGTCAGTACACTAAAAGTGAGTTGAGCGAGTTGTGGCATAAAAGGTTAGGACATTTAAGCAGAAAAAGTATTAGTTTAATAAAATTACTAATAAGTAAAGAGCTATGTGACACATATATGAGAAATAAAAGTATGAGACTCCCTTTTTACAGCAATAGCAGTAAGCAATCATGGAAAATTGGCGACTAATTTATTCCAATGTGTCTGGACCGACAAGAGTACCAACGAATAAGGCTATAAATATTATCAAACTATTATTGACAAATATTCACATTTTAAACATACTAAATAAATCGGAAGCTGGCATCAATTTAATACATTATGTAAATTTAATTGAAAATGAAAAAGGAATATGTATTAAAAAGATAAGGTGTGATAACGTAGGTGAGTATTCATCTAATGAATTTAAGACGTTTTGTTCTAACAAAGGAATAGTAATGAAATACATATTGCCATATTGCCATTGAATTGAAAGGTTGAGAAAATGAATAGAACGATCTATGATAAAGCACAAACTTACCTAGACACCTATGGGGACATGCTATTTTGACTGCTACTTATCTATTAAATAGATCACCATTAAGTGCAATTAATAATAAAATACCTGGTTACATGTTTAAAAGAGATGTAAATCTAAATAACTTCAAAAAAATCGGATGTAAGGCATGGGCTTTAATATTAATAAGAAACGGTAAATTAGATAATAGAGCTTCGACAGTAAGGATGGTTGGTTATGCTATAAATGGATATAAGGTATGGCATCCTTTAGGATCCTTCATCCTTTAGGATGCCATACCTTATATCCATTGACAAAATATTTATTACTAGAGATATCAGATTTGATGAAAACAATATAATATATCAAGAAGATGAAATATATAAGCAAGCGAAAAATGATAATGGAATTAAGATAAGCCTTACTTATATAAAAACGAAAGAGAAAGAAATTAATAATGAAGAAGAGAAAGAACATATTGATAATAAATAAATAATGAGAATAATGAACCTAAAGTAAGCAAGAAGAATCAAGAAGAAAAATTGAGGAAAGAATAAGAAAAATTGAGGAAGAAAAATATGATGATGCTAATTGATGAAAGTGAAAATATAATAACTAGAAGTGGAAGAAATATAAATAGACCTAAATATTTAGAGGAATATTATAATTATCAAGCATATTTTTAATTAGTGATGATCCTACAATTTATACAGAAGCAATAAAAGAGAAAGGTTACAAACATGCCATAGAAAAAGAATACCACGCAGGCGATAAAATGGATAGAGAATGATCCACCTAAATATGTAAAATTGATTAATAAAAATAGATCTTTAGAAAAAAAAAATATGGTATGAAACAGAAAATTAAGGAATCTACAACAACGGCGCTGGACGGGGAGATTGTTTGACGAGGTAAAATTGTCCATAATGCACTCTACTGATCCTCCATCTACTTTTATACTCTCACTGTACTGTGTACTGTCTCACTGGACGTGAAGAATGATTGACCGTGTAAGCTAGTCCATATACATAGGTCTCTACTGATTCTCCATTAACTCCTATACTCGTACTGTTAGCGTTAGGTTTTCCAACCGCGGTGTTGGACGTGAAGAATCATTGACCATGTAGGCTAGTTCATATCGGTCTCTACAGATTCTACATTAGCTCCTATACTTGTACTATTAGTATTAGGATTTCCAACCGCAGTGCTGGACGTGAAAAATGATTGACCATGTAAGCCAGTCCATATCGGGCTTTATTGATTCTCCATTAACTCCTATACTAGTACTGTTAGCGTTAGGCCCTTCCAACTGCGGTGCTGGACGTGAAGAATGATTGACCATGTAAGCCAGTTCATGTCAGTCTCTACTGATTCTCCATTAAATCCTATACTCGTATTGTTAGTGTTAGGCTTTCCAACCGCGGTGTCAATCAAGTTGATCATGTTAGTTATTCGTGAGTGACAAAGGTGATTTGTGTTGCCATATATATTTTTACCCGACTACGGCGAAGCCAAAAGGAAGGCTTCTGATTTTGGCAGTCTATGTATGTGTGTGTGTATGTGTGCGCGAGCGTGCGTGCGTGTGTGTGTGTGTATGTGTGTATCTATGTATGTTTGTATGTTCCACTCTAGCGCCTAAACTACTGAACCAATTTACATGAGTGAGGTGTCAATAGATCCGTAATTATGGCTTTTTAGACCACTTTTTAACACAGTCGAGTTAAAGTTTTTTAAACTTTATTTTTGTTGATTAATAGAATATGGCCATTTTGTTGTTACTAATTCGATTTAAAAAATTCTTTCTCTGATAGGAAACTACACTGTACGTGAGTGACAAAAGTGATTTAGTGTTGCCATATACAATTTTTAATTAATAGAACATGGCCGTTTTGTTGTACTGAATAAAGTCTATAGTATTTCCGTCTCTCTTCCTCTTATCATTTTCTCTCATCCTCCCTCTTTAATTTTTATTTTTATCTGTTCAGATTGATCAATCTTTTTTCACATTTTTTTTTTAGATTATCTCTTTCTCTTTTTCTCTCTCTCCTTTACCTATTCAATTTTATCTGGCTCTGTCCTCCCTCTTTTATCTGTCGCTATTATTTTCTTTTTCTTTCTATCATTTTTCTTTTTATAACTTTTTCTCACTCCCTCTCTCTTTTTTCAAATAATGAAAATTACACAATTACAGAGTGACAATTTAAGGACACCAATTATAATATTGTTTTAAATACCTTAGGCGAAGCGAGGGCAGACCACTCGTAAGTTAATATGTTAAGAATTACTTTATTACTTAAGTGAAAATAGAAATTTTGTGTGTGATGAAAAAAGTTCCTTATTTGAGTTTGGAGAGTTCAAAGCTATGTCTACACCAGACGATGGAGGCATTAAGTTATTTAAAGATTTGTAATTTGTGTATATTCATTTCAATTTTAAACAGCTAATTTGAAATTTTCTGGGTTTCTTGTATATCCTTAATTAAGTCAATTGCTTTTACCGGGTTTTATTATGAAATTGTTATTCCACGCATTTTATTAACATTGATTGCATGATTTAATTGAAAAGTAGATGGAAGCCAAAATATTGAAATTAATCATCCCTTTTGAATAGCCAAATAAACAAAATTAAATTTAACAAAAAAATATATTTTGCCAAACGAATATGGAGGTAGGTAGCTTCCCGGCATACATTAGAATATAAATTGTGCAGGAATAAATAACGAGATAAATCTACAGTAATCTACATCTCATTGCCGTGAATTTTTCAAACCTACTATAAACAGTTTTCAAGTCAGAAAGTAAACTTAAAATTTACTTTGCTTTGCAGTTTTATAACGTTACCTATATAAAAAGATCAAGTTGTGGAAAAACCGATTATCAAAAATCCTTGAATGCAAAATGAATAATTCCCCCTTATTCCAAACAAAAAGAGTGTATGTACTAGAATAGCTCGTACAGAAATTACAACCAATTCAATTGTTTAAAGCTTTTTGAATGGGAGAATATGAATGACAGCGTGCGTAATGAATACACGTGCAATGTGCACTGCATGAACATGCTTGAAAATGAATAGCTGCGATATCCAACTTTAAGGTAATCGGTCATAGTGATCAATTGAGTGCATTATGAGAAAATTTGTATTTAATGCAACTAAATTATACATGTCGGATATAACTCACGACGACTTATTTGCGCTAGTTATAAGTATACTGACATACATTCATCAACTAGAACCGACACTGACGATTATCGGGAGTAGATCACAAGTATATGTGGCTCAAAGAAAAAACCTATAGTCTTAAAAACATTTTATATTTGACTATTAAGTATAACACAATAAGGGTGTTTGACTAAGACATGCAATCGAATACACCTTAAATTTTTTTTACTTGCTTTGGTAGTCATTGACCGTGAAGGTATGAATTCATTTTATTACATTGCAGTACATTGGTCTAGGCGTTAAGCAAATAGGAGATTAAAATAAACAAAACAATGCAGCCGCTACAAATAATGATAAGCTAGCTACAGCATAAATGGGACACAGCATAAATAGATAAATGACAACCTACATCGATTTGGACGGTGATGGCTGCGCTCGGGTCCGAGGTTGAGACTCGTAAGCTTTTAAGATTTACATTGAATTTGACATCGCGAAAATGGGGAAAATGTTATTTTGTTCGGGTTCATGTCGTCGCGGTACATGAGACGTGCGTCTTGGCCGCGGAAGGCGAGGAAGGGTCACAAATGCCTTCGATATCGGACGTGCCAGATATTTGATTTAAACACTGTCGTAGACTTCCGCGAGTGGGTGGGACGCTTGATCTCTCCGGCAGGATTGCAATGTACACCCGGGCCGGTCGATACGGGCGGCGACTTGCGCGCTGCCGCCGCGCCGCCCCTCGCTTACCCTCGACCCTCTACCCTCGTGTCTTCAACTCCACCCTACTACCCACGTAGACTCATCGATTCGTGCGTTTGATAATTATTAACAAGTAGTTGCGAAAATATAATATTCCATTTCTTCTACATTGCTGAAATCGCTTCCGGTTTTGATGTTAGCTTACCTATGAATTTATTTAAACTTAATAAGAAGAACAGAGCTTTGAAACGTAGTTATATAACATTATAATATAAATGCATTTTTTTTAAAAATGTAATTTACAATTTTACTACGGAGGACTATGCCGCTAAAAAAACTAAAAATTTATTTATTTCAGTTGCTCTTAAGTGCATGCTTTTATTCCTTTAATGAAGTCCTTGAATACATTTTTTTTCAATGGCAAAGCATGCGGCCAATATACAGTTTATAATCGTATTATATACCATGCTTATGGGAATAAATGAATTTGAATTGCATTAGTTTATAGAATAACGTTAGCTAAAATGTGATACTCTATTTGTATTTAATTTCCTTCTTTATTTGTATGCCTTTTAATAAAGATTCTTAATTAATCACATGAGCGAGCGTTAACGCAGCGCGGGGCTGGGAGAAAAAGCCTCGAAACGCAGGTGCTTTATGCGACACGCATTGGCCATTGACGTGCTATTAAGTTTGATCTATAATGTAACGTCCGTTTCATATGTAGAGTATTTTCGTTATATTTTTCTTTACAAAGTTTGTACAAATGAATTAAAGGTGTTGAAATTGATCTTATTATTGATGAGATCTAAGTTCAAGCAAACCTTCAAGTGATAATGTCTAGACAATAGGAAATTCTAGTAATTAAAGAATTGGATTTATTTTCTCTTAGATTCGGCTATCGTAATATTGCAAACTAAATGGGTGTGTTGATCATAATTTGGTTAAAGCAGTACGTCACTTTTTCCATATTGTTTTGTAATATAACCACAAAATAAAAACCTCCTTAACGTCCAGTTCTTAAGGTGTAAGAAACATACTAGATTTCTGATTTCTAATATGAATCTGGAGGTCGAGAAAAATACCAATTAATATTTGCAAAATAATTGTATAAGAACGAAAGTTTATATATTATAAGTTAACTTACGTGGACCTCGAGAAGGGTAACCTTAATCACGACACTATAACACTAACTTCCATATTCACTGCACAAAAACACCAGAGAGACAGAGACTAATCTATCGCACTAAAGCTTATGTATTGTCTTCACGTGGGTATACTTGAAATAATATAAAATTATCTACCCGCTACTACTATTTTATAAACAGTGTTGCTAACACTGTTTCGTTCTGATCGTTCCTAAATAATTTAAAGCATTTAAATTTAAAAATTAAATATTAAATCACATTCCTTCTATTTTTCTACGATGTCCATAACATTATAGGGGGTTACGTTGTTATAAATAACACTAAATTTGACATACATTAATTTATATATTCTTTATTGCACTAAAAAAAATGTACGGAAAAACAGATTACGATACATTACAAAACAAAGGTGGACTCATCCCTATAAGAGATCTCATCCAGCCTACCTATGATTGTGTGTGAAAAAGTTACGTAGCGGGTATTATTATGGAGACAGGGTTAAATGAAAAAAAAACTTGGCTAAATATAAAAAACTAGCGGCCCATCCCGGCTTCGCGCGGGTGGAATATTATTTTAAAAAATATATTGGCCCTCCCGCATTTCGGTGCCCACTCTCTTGCCGCTTTACTCGCTGCGCTACGTCGCTATACTGGCCCGTCGCGTCGTCGTGTATTTTTTGTTTATATTGATATTTTTAATTTCGTAATATCTTTTGAATGGAAAGTCCGATTTTAATAATTCAAAAAGTAATTTACAGGTATTGAAATAGACTTAAATACGAAATAATTTATTTGGATAAGGATTAATACAAAGTTATAGAAAACATGGTCTGATTTTGATAGGCATTTTTATCAACTTTTAAAATGTAAAAAAGTAGTTATAGTGACGTAACTATAATAGTTGAACATATGGTCTCGCGGACTTTTTTGTAGATATTGATACGTTCTATAATATTGTAGAACATTTTTTTGTTCTATCATCAATACTTTTTGCAGCGCATGCGATGAAAGATATTTTATGGCTAATTTTTTGGCACCTTGGGTTGGTTTTCGTAAGATTTCCTAAGGATCTCTAATTTTTTCTTGTAATATATATAGCCTATGTTACTCAGGGATAATGTAGCTTTCTAATGGTGAAAGAATTTTTGAAATCGGTCCAGTAGTTTTTATGTTTATTCGTTACATACAAAAATACAAAAATACAAAAATACAAAAATACAAATCTTTCCTCTTTATAATATTAGTATAGATATAGATAAAGTAATAATTATATACATGAACATATACATAAACAGTCAACATAAAATAAAAACAGCTAAAGTTGTCCTTTTTTACCCGACTACGGCGAAGCCAAAAGGAAGTCTTATGATTTTGGCACTCTATGTATGTATGTTTGTATGTTCCTAGTGCCTAAACTACTGAACCAATTTTCATGAGTGAGGTGGAATTAGATTCGTAATAATGGCGCAGGTGACATCCTAATCCTAACTAGTATTATAAATGCGAAAGTAACTCTGTCTGTCTGTCTGTCGCACTTTCACGCCAAAACTACTGAACCGATTTAAATGAATCAACTGTGTCAGTTTTCAATATTTACTCGTAGATATTTACGTAGGTAGAATGGGCTGTAAGAATCAATAGTAAGTTTATTATAAAAGGCTATAGACATTTTTCTAGTAATATTTTGCGTACAAGGGTAAATAATCCTGTCCTACGCAATCACACAAAGATGGCTGCATGGATTTGTTTTAAATTTAAACTACAGATTACATGTAACCTCGATTAACTCATAGGATACTTTTTATCCGAAATCTAATCGAATAAAAAAGCAGCGTTCTTGATTGGTAGATGGTAATTTCTCATCGTAGGATGATCATAGTTTGTTTCATGGTAGTGTTCCTCTAATCATATATGTAATCAATAAATCATAGTAGGTATACATGAGTGCGACCATTGTTCTACCTTGACCATTTTATACCTATGCATTTCTGGGTTTCTATCTGATTTATTTTCTTCTTTCGTCCTTTTTAGAGCACTCCGCACTTAGCAACACTTTTTTTACGTAGTCTGGTTATAGTTCTTAATTTTATTTTTTTATTATTCCACAGTTTTGGGGTGTAGGTTTGGAAAACAAATCCTGTTAAACTGTTGCTATATAGCAAGATACACTATTAATTAATGTTTACTTTAAAAACTAGTTTATATAGTACATCAAATCTTAGCATAACACGACATAAATATATAAGGATAAAATATATAAGGGAGTACAGCAGATTCATTTACACTCAATAAATTTTTTAGGATCCTAACTTAATTAACAACTGAAAATGGATGTCCCATTTTTTTATCTTAACTTTATTAAATAGCAATAAAACTCTAGTTTTTACTTTAGTCAAGATTAAAGCCATCGTTGCCTACACTAATTTCTATAATTACATATATTAGAAGTAAAAAGTTTATTGCTAATGTAAAAAATGTGATAAGATTTGATTAGTGTCCTTTTTCTACAAGAAAACAGAAAAATATTCTAATTTATGATTTACTAGCTGACCCGGCGATTTTACTAACTGCGGGACAGTTAACAATCAATGCATGTCGTTTTGCAGATTAGCTGAACTCTGATGACAACTAATATATATGTCAATCCTTTTTCATTACTCACATTTAATTCTACATTTTTTATTTCTAAAATACGCAATTATTTGAAGGTTAAATACGTTATTTAACTTGAGAGGAGAGTTTACCGTATCGACGACGGCGGGATGAACATTAAATGTTTGATAGTTACGAAAAACATCATAATTTTGTATGGGAAAAGGTTTTTTTCTTTATTATATTTTTTCGTTCAATTTACCATACTTTTATTCGGGACGGAGACAAATACATCATCAAATATATCAAAAATCCAGCGGCTTAACTACACCGTTCGGGGCCGCTGGCAAATTCATCAGAATGTCCCCCTCCTCCAATATTAAGAAACTTAACCTAGGCACGCGCTAAGCATAATACTTATGAGCGCCTATACGTTAAGAGCAAAAAAAAAGGGTAGTTCGCCAACAAGTATACTGCGTGGCCAAATATTTATGATTGCCTAATCTTGAATAGCAAAAAAAAATGTCGTTCGCCAACAAGTATCCTGCGTGGCCAAATATTTATGAGCGCCTATACTTGAATAGCAAAAAAAAGGTCGTTCGCCAACAAGTATCCTGCGTGGCCAAATATTTATGAGCGCCTATACTTGAATAGCAAAAAAAAGGTCGTTCGCCAACAAGTATCCTGCGTGGCCAAATATTTATGAGCGCCTATACTTGAATAGCAAAAAAAAGGTCGTTCGCCAACAAGTATCCTGCGTGGCCAAATATTTATGAGCGCCTATACTTGAATAGCAAAAAAAAGGTCGTTCGCCAACAAGTATCCTGCGTGGCCAAATATTTATGAGCGCCTATACTTGAATAGCAAAAAAAAGGTCGTTCGCCAACAAGTATCCTGCGTGGCCAAATATTTATGAGCGCCTATACTTGAATAGCAAAAAAAAGGTCGTTCGCCAACAAGTATCCTGCGTGGCCAAATATTTATGAGCGCCTATACTTGAATAGCAAAAAAAAGGTCGTTCGCCAACAAGTATCCTGCGTGGCCAAATATTTATGAGCGCCTATACTTGAATAGCAAAAAAAAGGTCGTTCGCCAACAAGTATCCTGCGTGGCCAAATATTTATGAGCGCCTATACTTGAATAGCAAAAAAAAGGTCGTTCGCCAACAAGTATCCTGCGTGGCCAAATATTTATGAGCGCCTATACTTGAATAGCAAAAAAAAATGTCGTTCGCCAACAAGTATCCTGCGTGGCCAAATATAATATACTGTTTTGAAAATTGTCACTCACTGAATTTTGTCGGAAAATGTCTTTCATTCTCCTTCATTGAGGGTTTTTTAGAATTCATTATGTCATCGTCATCCTAAATAAATAATCAACGCACTCTGGGAGTAAAAAGTAAAAACTACTTTATCAATATCAATTCAACGTTATAATATTATGTCGCTTTACTTTATTGTTAACGGCCCGGCTTCGCACGTGTGGAACGTTACACACGTTACACACCGGCGCGTCGGCGCGTATTTTTACGGTTACGGCGAAACCAAAGGGAAAGGTTATGTTTGTGGCAGTCTATGTATGTATGTATGTTTGTATATTCCACTCTAGGGCCTAAAACACTGCAACAATTTTAATTAATGAGGAGTCAATAGATTCGTAATAATGACGCGGGTGACACCTATACCTGCTATAGACATATGTATATATAATTAGAGGAACACTTCCATGAAACAGCCAAGGTAGGTATAAATAGGTGCGACCACGGTTCTACCATGACCATTTCCTTACTTTTCTGGGTTTCTATCTGAATTATTTTCTTTCTTCGTCCTTTTTAGACCACTTTTTTTTACGTAGTCGGGTTAAAGTTTATTAAACTTTGTTTTTTATTTGTTTATATTGACATGTTTAATTTCGTAATATCTTTTGAATGAAATGTCCGATTTCAATCATTCTAAAAGTAATCTACAGGTATTGAAACTGTCTTGAATACGAAATAATTTATTTGGATAAGAATTTAAACAAAGGTTGAATAACATGGTCTGATTTTGATAGGCCTTTCTATCAACTTTTAAAATTTTAAAAAATAGTTCTAGTGACATAACTCCAATAGTTGGACATATGGTCTCGCGAAGTTTTTTGTAGATATTGATATGTAAAATATTGTAAAACATTTTTCTGTTCTATCGTCAATATTATCCGCAGCGCATGCGATGAAAGACATTTAATGGCAAATTTTTTTACACCTTGGGTTGGTTTTAGTAAGAATTTCTGAGGATCTCTAATTTTTCTAGTAAATATAGCCTATGTTACTCGGTAATAAGGTAGCTTTCTAACGGCAATAGAATTTTTGAAATCGGTCCAGTTGTTCTTAAATTTATTCGTGACTTACAAATATACAAATCTTTTCTCTTTATAATATTAGTATAGATGAATGTAGAGGAGTGAATTTAACTGTAGTTTCAGATACAAATATCGATAGAGAAGCAACCCTTGACGATTTTAGAGGCTTTACAACATAACCGATGTGTGTAATGTTTGTTAGCTTTCGTCTCTTTTGACTTTGTTAATATACCAAGATAGTAAAAAAACCTGTGTTTCTGTTAAATGATAGTCAAATTATACGGTAGATTTTTACCAGCAACGTTTTGAATTAGATCGCAACAAAATTATTATTGGTGAGGCCCCTCATCACGAATGTAGGATGCGTCATACGTGGTGAGACATGTTCAAAAATAAATATCGACCGTGGCGAATGTTTTCTGAAAAAATATCGATGTTTAATTGATGTATCGATTCGCTTTATCCAACAGACAGTGTTACTGCTCTTGGTATACTTAGTACCCAATTGATATAAATAATTCAAGATTTATACTTATTTTTTTTACAGGTTTTTGTATAATTAAAAACTACAGATATTATTGTAAGTTATTTGTTGTACTATTTCCTGGAAATACTAACTCTTTTTCACTCTCATAGTGTGTTTTTTACAAGGTTGGAAGGAATCTATAGATTTGTTCCTTTTGTATAATTTCATAAATCATTTAGGGAAAGTTCAGAAATATGTAAATTGGGAGTTTTGTAAATAATTTATACGAGGATCCTCGGATTTGTCTGTTCATGACTTTACAGTGTACAATTTACTATTATCATGTCGCGTGCTGCACATTTTAAATGAATGATGTAACTCGAATAAATTATAAGTACAAACATGTCTATATTAATGATTTGGGAGAAAACAATTTAATATCATGTAATTATCCGTAACGATTTTTTTATCTTTACTGCTGGATTTTTAATATTTTTTAGTACTGGAAAGTTTTTATAAAATGGTCACCCTGGTTACGAATTACGTTTTCCAAGGAAGCCGATTTATGTTTTGATTGCAAGTATTTTATTATTTAAATAATATAGTTTTCTTAGTTTTGCAAGTTAGTTACTGTGTTTAAGGCTAGAAACAATGACTTGGGGCTTCGTGACTTGTGGTCCGAACGAGGCGCTTGTGGTATCGGGTAAGTAGCTTCAGTAATTATTATAGAAGTAGAAGTGGATTTGGAACTGCTACTTAAATAAACATTCTTAGAAATGATTTAGAATTTTCGCCTAAGTGAAGGTATTATTGTGTAAGATAAGCGAAAGTTTTATAACCCTTATTTTCTACTAGTGCTTTAATGTATACAAGTTTTAAGGATTTTTATCGTATAAAATTTTATCCTCTTCCTACGCCTTTTATTACTATTAATTAGGTTAGGTAAAAGTCGTATTGTTTTGGTAAACAGGAAGTCTGCATGATTAAATATCGGAATCGCAATTGGGATCATGATTTCTTTTAAATATTATTGAGCAATTTAGTTTTTTGAACTATATTTATTATTATTTACTTATATTAAATATTTAATCTATGTTAAATATAGAAAAGAAATAGATTATTTTTAGGCTTGGCAAGAATCAGTTAATATAGGTATATTATAAGCTCAGAATTTTAATTTAATAATTTTTCTGCAATTAGTTTTTTTATACTATGAGCATCATGAATCTGCTTCAGGGTTCATTGGGACAAAAATTGTTAAGAAGTGGAAAATATTTCAATATGAGTTAACCAACCAAAGACTCTCAGAAGTATTACTAATACTTCAATTGAGCTATATCTATAAAATCCATTTTTATTTAGTGGATGAATTTTACTGATCAGTCTTATCTATATACATATTTTTACTTGCTAATATTATAGTGTATTAAAAACGATGTATTTTAGTATTAGATAAAAAATATTTCTTCTATAATTATCGCTTTATTAACTGGGATGGGAAATGTTGTATCAGTACCATTACTATGGTTGTACCAGTGATTTAGCCTTGACATTTTGTAAATTTTATTATCAAACCACCTATAAAGATAATAAAGATTACACCATTAAAACATGATATGTAAAAGAGCCAGTCATGCTACAAAGTCTTTTCATCATAAAAAGATGTGAGATCTTGTGTAAAGTTATCAACTATGAAACCTATTCAGCAACATTGATCTCACCATTAAAATTATTAATTCAGTAAAAATAATGTACCATTTCAAACATTAAATACAACAAACAGTATAGTATTTTTTAGCTTTATTGCCCAGTTAGCTACACAAAACAATATTAACATGTACTTTCAATGGGAAGGTCCTGACCCAGGTGAAGGTTGAAGGACTTCCCCTATGTATAAATGAAATTCTTGTGCAGGATGTTGCTACTCAAAACCTCTATTGGTGCCTGGAGGTCGAGCATTTGTATGGCCAGCTATACAGCGAGTCCAGAGAATATCACTCAACACTATGACTCTACAAGTTGAATCCCCCACAGTGTATACTAGCCAGGGCGTACCTATATCTGTCACGGGCATTGCTCAGGTAAATAAGTAAAAAATTTCACCAACAAAATCTATAAATAAAATTGAATACACCAATTTTCTCAATGAATTTAAATTTAAAAAAAAAATTATTACAAATTAGGGCAAGACCTTTTTCATTTGTTCGTAGCTTGCAACGAGTATAATGTGCTCATAAAGTTATTTATGCCATTCTTGAACAATATTTCCTTGTTCATACATTTTTCCTTGTTCTTCGTATATTATATTTGCTTCCATATTTATGTGTTAATATATAAATGCAAGAATACTTTGCCTCAACTAAACTGCTGGACTAGTTTTGATGAAATTATATGTATTGAACACTGAGGAATTAGCAATTTTTATCTAGAACCATTAATATTATGTTTAAAATTATAAAAAACATATTACATTATATTATTAATAATTTTAGGTTAAAATCCAAGGTCAAAATGCCGAAATGTTGTTATCTGCATGTGAACAGTTCCTTGGTAAATCAGAACAAGAGATCCAACATATAGCACTGGTGACACTTGAAGGTCATCAGCGAGCTATCATGGGCTCAATGACAGTCGAAGAAATATATAAAGACAGAAAGATTTTTTCGAAAAAGGTAATTTTTCTTATAACTGTTTGTTTTCTTATAAATGTTTATTTTTAGTAAATTGATTATTGTATTCTAATTATGTTTACTAGGTTTTTGAAGTGGCTTCAAGTGATCTGATAAACATGGGAATTACAGTAGTTTCATATACATTAAAGGATATAAGAGATGAAGAGGTAAGTTTATTTCTATTTATCTATCATAATATTTAATTACATTTAAATTACTTAACATGAAATGTATATTAAGATTTTATAAACCTGTAGTCTAATTGATTCATAATTATAATTTTATTATATGTTATATGCTGATACCTCACATTTTCTGTTCCTGGGTAATCACTGGATTAAAATCAGAATGTCCGTAATACTATGAAATTATTACCTAGTAGGGTATTCAGCACTATTTATTTGAAATGTTTTAATCTGCAGAAAAATCTGGTAAATAACTCACCAAATCCCAAGTAGACAGTAAAGTAATTCATAGACTAAAATATCACTCTTACTACATATATTTTACTTAATTAGGGTTATCTAAAAGCATTGGGAATGGCGCGAACTGCAGAAGTGAAGCGTGATGCTCGTATTGGTGAAGCAGAAGCACAAGCAGAGGCAAAGATTAAGGAAGCAATAGCTGAGGAACAACGAATGGCTGCTAGATTTCTAAATGACACAGAAATAGCCAAAGCTCAACGAGATTTCGAATTGAAAAAGGCTGCTTATGACGTCGAAGTTCAGACAAAAAAGGTATGGATTACAGAATACAAAAAATGTAATGTAATGTAAAATTTATTCTTGACAACATGTTAAGTTATCCAAATAATTTTAAGGCTGAAGCTGAAATGGCTTATGAGTTGCAAGCCGCAAAAACTAAGCAGCGCATTAAGGAGGAACAAATGCAAATAGCTGTGGTAGAGAGAACTCAAGAGATAAATGTACAGAAGTGGGAAGTGCAACGCAGGGAAAAGGAGCTAGAGGCGACAATCCGCAGGTAATTTAGTGTTCCAATTCCCTTATTCCTTCAATTTTTGACGACTTTTATGTTCAGTAAAATAATACATCACGAAGGCATAATTTGCCGGCTTAGAAACATACATATATGTCTATCTGCAATCTTTTGTAACCATTGAGTATTAAAAACATTGGCCTCACAAAATCAAGTGAAATAGCTTGAACAATGCACATATGCTGTGTATTCGGTAATTGCCGTTTGACCTAATAAAAGACTATTAACTCCATGTAAAATGTAATTTAGTTTCAAATAGCACACTTATTTATATAGAGCAGGTTATGTTTTTGTAAACTTGATATACAATTGTATAACTACTAAACTAAAGGTAAATTACGGCAGATTACAAACTTTATTATTGGTCTATAATATTTTTACAGACCAGCAGAAGCGGAAAAATTCAAGCTGGAGAAACTAGCTGAGGCACACCGTCTTAAAACTGTATTAGAAGCTGAAGCAGAAGCTGAGGCTGTGAAAGTTCGTGGAGAAGTACGTATTTAAAAATAAATAAACTAAACATTTAATAACACAAAAAATTAATTGTCATAGATACACACAAACATACATGACATTTTGCGTTTTAGTCCACATGGAAAATAGTGAAAAGAACCTATGTCTAAATTCATCATATAAAACTCAATATTTAACAAAAATAAAAAGGTTAAAAATAGAAAGCAGATTTAAAGAAACCATCTTTGATTCGATCCACGTATAAAGTTTTAAATAAAGTTTTGGAACATTACAGGCTGAGGCGTTTGCGATTAAGGCGAAAGCAGTGGCGGATGCAGAACAGATGGCGAAGAAAGCAGACGCTTGGAAGGAGTACGGATCCGCCGCCATGGTGGACATGATGCTTGAAACACTGCCCAAGGTATGATATGAGAATAGTTGTTTTTTGTAGGGATATCCGTACAGCAGAAAATGCTGTGTAAAACGATCTATGACATCATTTTCTGCTGCTCAAATTTTTTTTCATTAATAATATTGATTTTCCAATTGCCATGGTTTTTAAATGTTATCAAACAATTATAACAATGTTTATGATCTGAACTTAATGATTCTTGAATACCGTAAAATTATTGAAAAACATAGCAATAGCGTAAAAAAAGATAATAATTTACGATTTCCTTCGTTTACTCTCAAATTAAGGAGATATAAATTCACGATTTTAATTTTTTTTTTCATTTTTAGTGTCCCTTGTTGACATTCCACAGGAAATGTGCTTTTTTTCGAATAGTGATAAATTCCGAAAACAGTTTTTTTCGGTTTTTGGAATTTATTCATGGTTATAAAGTATATTTATGCCAAATTTTAGACAGAGATATTAAATGATTGTTTTGGCTTCTATTGGTGTTATACTATCCTCTTAAAGCAATTGGCGGTAACTTAAAAATTAATATCAACATTCTGCATCCGATGAAATAAAACAATCAACGAAATCTTACCTATAACAAGACCAAAACGCCCAAAGAAAAATGAATTGTCCTTAAGGTGACAAGAAATCAGGTTTTGAAAATGTTTAAAAGTGATTTAGCACTTATTGACTTCTGAGGGCAGTATGGAGATCTCTCACATTTCTTCTCTCAAGTTTTCTTAAATATCTTCTATTTATACAGTCATAAAATTTACCTACCAACTCTTAGGTCCAATGTCAGTTACATATTTGAGAATGATATGTTCTATTTTTAGTGGAAAAGAATATTTATTTATTTTATTTATATAGTTGATTGCAATATGGTGTAAGAAAATTTTCTACTAGCTGACCCTACGTGAAAGAAAGTGTGGGTAGGCGTGCAAAATAAGAAAATAAAAACATTTAATAATTTTATATAATATTTACATATATGGATGCCTACATACATGAAAAAGTACATAATAATTATGTGTCACTTTAGATTGTAGTAGTAAGAAATTATTGCGTATGCCTATAACAAAAGAGATTCATATCGCATTTACGTTAGATAGACATTTTGATTGGCGATGACTAGAAATCGAGCCCTGACACATTTAAACTTTCTAGGAGTATTAAGACAGTTACGTGGCCGACTATAAATAGACGAGTTACACTTTATCAAGTATATTTGGAGATTAACAGAGTATTATGTAAGACGTGAGGGGACGGGTTAGAATACAATTCCCCTCTGCCGCTGGAGACATCGCGTAAGAAACGAGTAACCTAGCACCCCCTTGGTGGTAGGGGATCTGTTCCCCGACTGGATTGCGACTACCAGCATGCGAATTCCACCGCCAAGTGTCTCTGACGCGTTCCGGCCGTGCCGCATGTGGCCAGATCTACCCCTCACTCTCCCATCCCATTACTACTTCGGTTCCAATGAACACCGGGCTCTTGCTCCGGGTCCATTGAGACCGCAGCAGTCTTCTCTACGCTCCGCCTCCTCACTCCATCTTCGAGGCGGTAACGCATCGACAAAACAAGATATACCCTCTAGTTTTGTCGATGACCATGGGCGACGGTGGCCACTTTCTTTACGGAAGACGAAGAGGACAAGACGCAATTTTAAGGAGAATTGGTATTTGAAGGTTTCCTTATACTTTATTTACATTTTCCTAAATGTAAAGATGTGTAAAATAAAGATATATACAAACTGGCTGACCCATCCTCGCTTCCAGCCGTTCTAGAGTTAAGCGAGACTAACAAACGTCAATTTATTTTTATATATAAGAAGCTATTTTTCCTCAGGTGGCTGCGGAAGTGGCAGCGCCGTTGTCGCAGGCACGCAAAGTGACGATGGTGTCGTGTGGTGGAGGAGAAGTAGGTGCAGCTAAACTGACTGGCGAAGTGCTCAGCATTGTCCAATGCATACCAGAGCTCGTGAAGGGTATCACTGGAGTTGATATCTCCAAGGTAAAGGTTAGTTTGATCTTTTCATTACCTAACACCCTCACGTGAAAAGCAACGGTTTTTAGGACTTATTGCTCTTTAACAAATGTGCATACTTAATGCAGATTTTTTCTATTAACATAAGTACTTGAAATTAGTATAAATCAAACTTTCTGGCCTCATTGCAAAATTAAACTCAGGTCAGTGTAAAATATGTATAAAATTTTATTCTTGTAAACTGGCTTTTCCAGCGTTATGAGTAATATTTAATCGTTACTATATTTTAAATCATAAAAAAGGTAGATAGCTCCCAAAACTGTTCCTTTTCACGATGAGTCTACTAATTTCTTTATTAAAATAACTTGTGGTGTAATGGTTGGAAATTGTTCTATAACATGGTGATCATTTCAATTTTATAACATTTCTATAACTAACTAAAAACTATCTATAACATTACATGGAAGGTCTTATGTTTTAAAATGATTGGATAGTTATAATCATAATATTTACACATTCATCTGGTGCATGGCTAACTGGAATATTTAATTCTTTTAATTTGATTTAATGATATTAAATTAAGATTTTTTTTGTACTTTATAAAGCTATTATGTATCACGAAGTAAAGGTATTTTTTTTACAAAAAAAGCTGTAGTTCATATATATTTATCTTAATTTATTCTGAGAAAATTTTAGATTATTTAAAAATTATGTGACTCATGCTGTTATAACGAATTATAATCAAATTATTTTAATAACAAGCATTAAATATATCCAGGTTTTCAGTAATCATTATGAACGTGTAATAAGAATTTTCTCCATTTATTTGTATGTATAAAAACATATTTTCGCGTAAACATTGTGTTTAAACAGTGATAAGGTTATCAAGAGATTAGAGGTCGTGATATCGACCTATCAATTGGTTTTAACGAATTTACAATTTATATTGAAAGTTTGCTGTATTCGATGTTTTATATATCACCTAGTTAACCCGCCCCGGCTTCGCTCGAGTGCAATTGCATCTGCATCTGGTTAGGTTTAACAAAAAAAAAACATTTAATTTTTAATATATTGCTGTTTAAAAATATTAAAACTTTTATTAATATCCCATAGGAGTAATGAATTTTTCTGTAATAAAAAGTAGCCTATGTGTTAATCCAGGTTATTATAAAGTATAGGTATTATTGAGTAACATACAACTAAACTTTTTAAAGTTTTAAATATACTGTTCCTATAAATTACTTATTAATCGCGGTCTACAGTTAAACGTCCAAAAAATTTACAAAACGTATCAGCAAACCATAAAGAAAAGCGGACTGGAACCAAAATTAGAATAAATTTGTTATAATTAAAATATGAATAAAATAAAAAAGTTATATAGATTGAAAATAAAAAACCGATGCTTAATTATATTACATAATAAATTATTCGTATCAAATATATTATACTATGCTAAAATGTGTTAATTTATTTATAAGGTGAGTACACCTCAGCGAAGCATGGGCGGTTTGGCTAATACTTCAAATAAACAAAATCAGGAAATGTCTTTAATAGTTATTTATGCAACTGTTGAATAAAACCTAATTATCAAGACTTTATCAATGATCCATCATACGAATCCTCAATAAAAGATTCTGAAACAGTCAGCTAACTGCTAACATTAAAACAGTCACTCCTAGTAACCTAACATCATCCATTACTGAGTATATGCAAACTAAGTATTGATGAAAGAATCATTTATGGTAATTGTAATGAACATTTTGTATAATGCAATTATTAAAATTCACTTGAATATGTACTGTAATGTTGGAAGTCTCATTTTTTGTAAATAAAATAATAAAATAATTAAAGAAAAATGGTGAGGATTCGAATAACTTACTTTTGCGCGACGTTCTGGTAGTGAAACGCGCGTGAATGACTGTTCTGTTTTTGAAATCCATACAGGTCGCACGCATCGCGCACATAGCAGTAACAATGTGGCTGTCTGTTGAGTAAACCCTTTGCGCAGAAGGAATTTGAGTGTTATTATGAAATTCAGTACAACATTATATGATCCGTGTGGACGATATAATGCTTATTAGGACATTGGGTGTTTTAATGTTGGCAATAAGCTAACTGTTTCAGAATCTTTTATAGAGGATTCAAAGCATGGAAGTAGATAAAATATGTTTATGTTAATACAAAATTTATTGAAATTATACAGAATATTTTAGACATCTTGCTTAATCTTAGGTTATACTAGAGAATCTTAGGATTTACAGGGTTTCTGGTTTTTACATTGACACTTTAATATTTGTTGTATTAAATGGAGAAAATTGCTTATTATTGTGTGTTGTGTTGCTCATTGTTAATAACCAATGTAATAAAATTTGCACATCATTTGTTACTAACTTTAAATAGATCTCCCTTAAGACTTTTTTTTTAAACAAAACAGATTGTTTTATTATTAAATATTTATGAAAAAGTTATTTGATTTTGGTATCTTAAAGGAGGTTTATAGTCATGTAATTGTTCTAACTGGGGATGGTGTTGGTACATAGACAGTGGAAGCTACCACAGTCCCCACACCAACTGCGCGTGGGGACTCTACGAGGAAGTTACGATAACTATGCGACATCTACTAAACATCTATAATCGAGGCAAGTATTACCTACGTACAAATTAGGGCCTTATTATTTAAAGCGTGTATAGTCTGATTATGTTTATTCTATAAAAATCCCACTAAAATGGCAACATTCAACAGCCACACATCTACCAATGCCGCGGCAATCTTTACGTTGCGTAACGCATCTGCATGTAGCTTTCATTCTTGACTACGACTAGATAAAATGCTTCGTATGTTCATATGAATATGAATGAATTACACTGTTACCATAAAAGGTGTTCCATCTTTCATTTCATAAGTATAATGGAGAAGTTTCACGATGTTGATAATGCTATAATTTACTTAATAGAATTCATATATAAATCGAAACTAATATACCCTGTGAAATTTTTTTGTAATCTGTCAATAAATGATTGAGTAACACATTTAAGTTTACGTATATTAGCGCGTAACGATTGTGGGCCTCTGACGTCATTTCACCTATAGTTGCACCAGAGCGCTTGCGCTGCTTGTAGATGTTGTTGATTATTGATAAGTAGTGAAGTTTTCATGTTAACGTTAGGGAAGATTTCGTAAAAGGATAAAGTGATAATTTACCTATAACCGGTTCGACTAGCTGAAGTGACGTCACACACGGGTTTTTTTCGAATTTGAGTTCGAAAATTTCATTTGTCGAGATATTTTAATGATTCTTTCAAATTTTTGTTTCATTTTACTTTAATTTTTACAATTTATATATATACAAAAATGGAAACTTCTTCATTTATTTATTACTAGCGACTGCCACCAGCTTCGCACGATTACTCGATTAAAATATGCATATAAACAGCATTAAAATCTGTTGCGTAGTTTAAAATATCTAAGTGTACAGACACCGAGGAACCTTTGTTTCTCCTTCTTCACGGATCACAATTAGGATGTGATATGTGTTCTTATTCAGCGAGCGAGACCGAATTATATTTTACATATTATATTCGTCTCTTTCGAATAACTTCGGCTGAAGGAAAATTATATTCGTTGTTTTTTAGTACCTTACCATCATTAGATTTAATTTACGACTTTACCATTATTTATTAACGATGTTTTCTCTCCACAGGGTCTACGTGCCGTGTAAAGCCTCCATCTCCATTAAGGAACGTGTTCACTAGCCTGATCTAACAAATATGTTTAAAAGTTTTGCCAAATGTATACAACACGAGTTTTCCAATATAAATATTTTTCTAGTACTTTGCACAAACCTTGGAAACAAGCCAGTGTCGCAGCATTGGATTGTAAAGAATATTCCCGATTCATTTAAAATATTAACGATTTGGAAGTAGAAGACGGTTCTCGGTGCAAGTGCGACAAGAACGGACAGACCAACATAACTCTCGAGTAGATTACAAATGGCTGTTATACTGAAATATAATACCTATATTTTTTTATTTAGCTAATCTGAATCTAGAAGATAGATTAAACGATAAATATTATTCAGTGTTCAAAAACTGCGGTTTTAGATGTCTAAAGATTAATGATGTTAATATATTTTCTGAGATTCGTGAACCCAATGCGTAAAATTGGAAATATTTAACAAAATTAATAGTTTGTACGATTCATATAAACTATATGTCTAAATTTGGATTAAAGAACATCCGTTAGTTTGTTACGAAAGAATTTGTAATATTAGAAACCTTTTTGGTTAGCTAGAATTTCAAATATTATGTTATAGCACATTTTACGATTCGAATAATATTCAACATTGTTTCGTAATCATTCTAGGCATATTTTTGCGAATCTATTTTAAGTATTGTTGTGACTAAAAATACCAATGAGATACTAGACCATATTATTGTAGGTTCGATACATTAATAAGCGTAGTTAAGATTCAGAAAAAGTTAATATTTGATAATTACAAGTTATCAATTATGAAAACCCTCATAATTTGTCGATGTGTGATAAGGTATCTAATATTATCAATAAATAATTATGTGAACATGATCATTAATAACTATTAAAGATTTGAATAGATTTTATGTAATTTAAGCTTCTAACTAAAATCTAAAATCGTTCTAGCTACGCTTTATACACGTGCTTGTAGATTTACTCCAAATGAACAAAATATTCCGAAAATGTTCCGATTAAAAGACGAAAGCAAAATGTGCAACCAGAACCTGTTGTTCATTAAGAAATGTGATATGAGTTACGTTTTTAAATGAATTTAATGCCTTAACGCGGTTTACGGAGTTTCTTGGTAGATTTTCTCACGTAAGAAGCCTTTACTCCCTCTCGAGATTTCGTTTGATATACCATCTGTAATTCAGTTTTTACTGTCTTTTAGTTTGTCGATTTTTTTAATATTCTTTTTATCATCATAATCAAACCAGTAAGAGTTTTTCAACACACTCATCTCGAGTACAGATGAGCAAACGTCTCTTGTGTTTCCTTACAGGCCGACAAGATTATTCAGTAATGTTATTTTAACATTACCTTTTCTAATTGCTGAAAGTTTCTCACCGTTCGTAATATTTACTTCCACTTGTTCGATATAAACTTAATCATAGAAAACATTTGTATTATTGTTCACATAGTGAACAATAACAGACAGTGCTATAAACGTGGCTGAGGCATGCCATGTAACCTCTGTTATTATTATTTGTTATTATTCGTTGTTGTATTTCTAATTCAATACATGCTATTTTTTACACAACAGTTATAAGTTTTTATTTTCCAGACTCATTATCAACGGATCGTAGTCTAATTTTCAAAAAAGGCCCCCTCAGACATTTAACCTCCGGCAAAATCCTGTCTTCGTTAGCTTGTTGAGATTATTTCGCTTCACGTGCGGATATGCTGTAGATTGCAATCTTTTTTGCCTATGCTTTCAGGTCCCTTTTGTAGTCTTTGCCCAATCCCATAAATCCTCGTGGAATAAAAACATTTTCATCACGAACTTCCAGTTATGATAGTCCTCAATACCTTTTAATTTTCTAAAGGAAACTTAAAAGGATATTTTACTTTGAATAAATCTTTAAACACTTGTTTCCGATTACTGAAGGTCTATAACCTGATAGAAAATATGGTGAGAATTCAATATTATATAATAAAATTTATTTAGCTCCGTACTAACAGCAAACCATGCAAAGACAAAGAAAACATGAGAGTTTTTCTAAACAGCCGAAAAGTGATGATATTTTCTAATTTATAAAATGCTAAATTACTTTAAAGTACATTTTGGTTTAGTAAACTTTCTAACAATCGAACATATTTAGATCAAAAGAAAAAGGGGCATTGCTAAGTGTTCACTGTTATAAAGGAGGAAAAAAGTAATGAATGAGCGGTTGCTAAAACTTTTCACTTTATTTTTGGGGATTTAATAATTCGTCAAAACATTTGGCGGTTATATACTTAGGTTATTTCTTAGAGATGGCTTCTGGTTTCACATATAGAGTTATTGAACTACTCTTTTACCCTTTCCCGCTCTTCTATTCTTACTCTACTAATTTGTACTATTTTAACACAAGTTTTACTCCCTGTTTGTTTTACTAAATGAGTTCGCTTGTGTGTCAATTTATACATAAAGACATGTCAATTTATATGTAATACATATTACAAACACCAATTATTGTGTTACGATATGTGAGCGAGCTCCTTTACAGAAACAAGCGTAACATATCAAAAAATCTAAAGTCCGATGTTTGATGTAAACAATTTATACATTTATGTAACGGGAAAAAACACTAATGATTAGATATTTAATTACAAAGTTATTGTTGCAATAAGAAACCGTGACTCGATATTTCTATTGAAATACATAAGTTAGCATCTATTTTTATATCGAGTAGATAATATATTTGTATTAAATAAGCTTGTAAAGAATATTAAGCAAAAATCTAAAGTTCGCAGTGATATTACTACGGTATATTTTTTTTGTTGTGAATTTTGTCGTATTTTTTTTTGGAAGTAATATGCAATAGAACTATATTTTAGAAATTCGTTTTTATATTCGTTACAAGCTTATTTGTAAGTTAAATTAATGGCAAATAACAGTAAAGCAATACAAGTCAAGAGCGTCGTCAGCCTAAGTGAGCCGATTGTTGAAGGGAGGGGGGAGAAGGAGCATGTAACATGTGATTTTTTCCTGTTTAGTAAACTTTGGTAAAGTTGAACGAATGTGTTCGAATTCTGACACGATAGCAAATAAGATTTTTCTACGGGGAGGGAGGGGGGTACCCACCCCTTGGCGGCGCTCTCGCTTCAAGTTACAACTATATATTAGTAGAGTATAGTAGTAGATAAGTTTGTTGTCTAAAGTTATATACACCAATGTCATAGTTTAAGTATCATACCAATGGCCAAAATAACAAAAGTATCAAGTGAAGTATAATGTTCAACATACTGCTTGTTTTTATTATATTTCGTAAAGTTTCCACGTGAATAATGAGAACTCCACTGGATACAAAAAAATATCTATGCGGGCAGTGAAATATGAGTTTAAAACCAATACGCTTACTTTACCTTCACTTTCTCTTGCTTATTAATTTTTGGCTTATTAAGGAATAATGAGAATAATAATAATAAAAGCAATAATAAAAATTTATATTCTAAACTTGAACGTTAAGCTACGCCATGTAATAAGTAATATTTTTGAGATAGTATGCTATTCTACGGTTACGTATAAAGTAGAAGTATTTGTATTTGCCCATGGTTTCGAAAGTGGTACTCTAAATTTAGATGGAAATTTTACTGCCAATAATTCTTAGTTACAAGAGTGGTAAGGTCTCAACGCAACCCAAGTAAAGTGAGGCGTGTCCGCTTGTATATTATAAAGAGATCTGAAAAAACAATGTAAGTGAGAATATTCTAGCATTGCTAAATATGAACTTTCTGCACAAGAGTTGATAAGGCGATAACATCAAGGTTAACTGGTGTCAACCACTATTTTGTTTTATCTTTCGTTAAACACCTAAACAGTTTTGTTCCTGATAAACGTTTTGAATAACGAGAAGATATTGACCTGTTCTGTTCATATGAACTACTTCACTTCGGCCGTTCATCACACATACTCAAAAATGAAAGTGACCTCATACGAAATTTAAATTTGAAATGAGGTCTCTTTCATTTTTGTTGAATATACGTCAGTTTTATAGCTGGTGAGGTTTTTGAAGACATTTGCTGCCTTTGAATTAAAAAGTTTTTATATACTGATTGACCTTTTTTGGTCGATAAAATACGAAACCAAACTCGTTTTCGGTTTCTCGTAAACAGTCTAGTATAGTATAGTAGAGGAATAGAATCATCTCGTACTGATTTATTGAAGAAAATGAAGTGCTTAAGTGAAGGAGATTCGATGAAAGACATTATTATTTCAAACGAATTTCCCCAAGCCTATCCTATGCTAAGACATGGCGCCTTCGTTCCTTCCACGGAATATTTCTCACATGGAATCAATTCATGTTGTGCATTTACGAGTCTATTAACAGATACCTCGAATTTGTCGGCTTGTGCCATATGTGTGTTAAGCAATATCTAACTATATTAATGTAAGATATTTTTTTGTTATATATTTGTATATTTACATAACTATTTAATTATTTAGGTGCATTATTTAACTAAGTATAATATTAGCACAAATTTATTACGTACAAATGTCGTGTCTTATTTAGGCGACTTGTTTTTTCACAGCCTTTTTAATGTCAGATTGAATCATATCTAATTCTAGTAGCTAAATATTTTTATATGCTTAACGTCTATAGTATTTTAGTAATTTAAACGTGATCCTTAAATTACGTCTTCCTGCGGTGTGACGTCACATGTTTTAAGTGTCGTCATGTAGCATAATGACTGCGACGGTCCCTTAACCCATGATATCGTAATTTATGGATGCCCCTTATGTATTTTAACTAAAACTTTGGATGTTTTAAATTATCTAGATGAATATTAATGCTTGCTTGCGCTATATCATTTGATTGCGTAAGTGTCTGGCATCGTTTACCAAGTTAAATAGGTCAATAGGGGACATAAATATTAAGAATAACAGAGATAAGATTAAATACTTTTGAATAATAATAGGTTGGGGAAAAAGTTTCTTCGCATATTTACATTTAACTAAAGTATATAGGTACCATTTTGTTCGAGAACTTTTTGCCATCTTGTAGTATGCCAGTCCTCTCGTGATGTTGAGAAGTACCTGACACTGCCTAAAGAATTCTGAAAAGACCGAAACAGGTGGAAATATGAAGGTGCAAGGTCAGAACTATACGGCGGATGCATTAACACCTCTCAGCCAAACTCTCTTAATTTTTGCTGAGTAGCTAAAGATGTTTGAGGTCTAGCGTTATCATAATGAAAAACCACACCCCTTCTGTTGATTAATTCCGCCCGCTTTCTCTTAACTTCTTGCTTTAATCTCATCAGTTGTTCGCAGTAGAGTTCAGAATCGGTGGTCCTGCCTGGTGGTAACAGCTCATAATGAATAATGCCCCTCCAATCCCACCACACACACAGCATCACCTTGTTGCGAGTTAAGCCGGGTTTCGCCACAGTCTGTGAAGCCTGTCCGGCCTTTGACCGCGACCTTTTTTGCACGTTCTTGTCGTACGTGATCCACTTTTCATCACCAGTTGTCAGCTTCGTCAAAAATGGTTCGGTTTCATTACGTCGTAATAAAGAATCACAAATGAGTACACGGTTCATTAGATTTCTTTCAGTGAGCTCGTGAGGTACCCAAATATCGAGCTTTTTTGTGTACCCAGTTTTTTTCAGATGCGCCAAAATTGTTTTGTGGTCAATTCCCATTTCTTCAGCTACGTCGTAACTACTGATATGCCGATGTTGCTCCACTTTTTCAAAAATGGCATCCATTTTATCCGTAATAGGACGACCAAAGCGAGGTGCATCTCTGACATCAAAATTTCCGGATTGAAAATGCTTAAACCAAATTTGTGCTACTTTCACAGACCTTTTTTGTAGTAAAATTTTAAAATGTATCGAATTTCTTCATTAGATTCATTCTTCACAGTACGAAAAACAAATAAAAATCACACATTTTCCTAATTTGAATTTGGAATTATCTTCTTTGAAATATAAACTTGTAATGATACCAAAACCAGCCAGATACAAATAGTATAGCCAAAGAGATTTTATTACAAGTTCATACATACTATAATGCGAAAAGACTTTTTCCTCAACCTATTATAAGATGAAACACGTTTTCTAAAATGTTGGTCTAATCATTGAAAATTGAATATCAAATACGTGTCGTCAGAATTAGTTTATAGATGCTCAAATGCTGGCAGGTGACCCTTACTATCGAGTATTGACTAATTAAATTTGGCACACGATGCCCCAGACATCTTAATTTAAGAGATACTTTAAAAGGGTTTCTTCTGACCAAAAATATTATAGATTTTTGTGTATATTAATAAGCAACAGTTTTGATAATGTGTTCAATACATACATGACCATCTTTGATCGCTAAATAAGAACTAGATATACAGTCCCATACAAAATTACACTCGACTCTGTCAACTATAAATAGATAGATATTTGAAATAGGGACATAGTCGACAGTTTATGTAGAAATGCTAATTTGTGTTTCTATCCTAGAAGTAAACGTATTTACTACGCTCTCTTACGAGACCAAATTCAACGTAATAGCTTTGTATCCAGCTCTTACTAGTGATCACAGATTACCATATACAAAACAACGATTTCATTTTTCTAATATCCTTCAAGTTAATACTGTCGTGCCTGGCGTGTAATATAATATTCGTAATAGAATGACTTTACTAGGTGTAAAAAATAAGGTCGTTTTGGTAAAATCTATAGAAATGTAATCTGCTAAACGTGCACTAAGAGTGGCACTTCAATTTAATTTGTGTGATCACATTTTTTATTAATGTATATGTAACGTGTTTTTATTCACATTTATTCAATAAAATTATAAAGTCAATTGTTGTTTTATTTATTTTTTATCCGCTGCTCCTCCAACAGTATTGAAGATTGCTGAGGTTTTTTTTAATACAGTGGAAAGGATTTTTAGGGTTTTATTTTTTACTTCAAGTATTTCATGCTTGTTTTCAAATTCACTAATACATTTTTACTGATGTTGTCAAGATTTCTTACAGCTACTTTAAATCCATTACACTATATGGACGGGGTGATACAAGTTTAACGTGTGGACTGATTGTGATGAAGTTTTATTTGTTTCAAAGGTAATTTAATCGATATGTTTCTTAGCTATAATTTCTAACTTGAAAATTGTAACCATGGTGACATACTGATTAGAGATGAAACGGTATTTCTCGATAACTTTCTTCCGATATCAAGTATCGAATAGAATATCAATCTTTTTATATTTTGTTTTCAACAAAACAAAAAATCTACTTGTAAGTTAATATCTATTTTCTTAATCGATGTTGTGTAGGTTTCGATACTTGGCGAGTAAGGAGTAATTACAATCGGGGGCACATTATTTTATGTTGAAAAAAAAAAACAATTACGAATGATACTATTTTATTTGATTTCTTATCAATAAGTCAATAATTGGATAGATTACATACATTATCATTAATTTCTAGTTCTTTAATCATCTCATTTGTACATTTAGACGAGATTCGTTAGTTTTAATTATAATGAGTTCCTAGATACTAAGTTATGTCAAAATAAGGCCTCTTCAAATTAACTGTGTTTAGAAGTTATTCTTGTTCTGGGAGTTAGCGAAAATAATTTATCAAGACATGTACCTGAAAAGTAAGAAAAATTTGATTAGTCTGATAATTGACTGTATCTACACAAAAAATAAATATAACATTTAATTGTAATACACAGTAATGTTTCAACCTTAGATGGCTAACGTTCGCCAAAATGACGAACATCCCACAATTATCTTCGTCCGAATCCATACAAATAAATAAAATTGGAGTTTGTAATATTAAAATGACCGCGTCTTACTAAGTGCATATAGATCTTATACACGGTCATATATCAAAAAAACATTTTTTTACAATTTATATCTGTCTGTCTGTCCGTTTGTTCTAGCTAATCTCTGAAATGGCTGAACTGATTTTGACGGGACTTTCACTGGCAGATAACTGATATAATAAGGAGTAATTTAGGCTATTTAACATCTCGCAACGACTCATAGGAGCAGAGCAACACGCGATCAAAGTCGATAGGCTAGTTTTAATCGCCCGCTAATCCGGCCCCTGTCTAGTCCGACACCTATAATCCGACATTTTTATTATTATTGAATATTTTTTGATAATCTCCGCCAACGTTAAACAAAAAAAAATATTTTTAAGACAAATTCTATAGTTCCACATTGCCTTGCAAAACGTTTGTCGGATTACCAGGGATTTTTTAAGAACAGTGGTACTTATCTCCTTAAAAAATTCCTGTGTTGCAAACAAACAGTTAACTATAGTCGAATTTGTACCAAAAAAACTCAATATTAGCTTTTTAAGATTACCTAATTATACAATAAATTGATAATTAAGAATTCAATCGTAAAGGTGTGGAATATTTAACCTCTATTGTGTTTTTGGAGCGTTAGCTATCTAAGGTTGACATTTTGAAAAAAAATATTTTAAGAAACTATATAAATTTTCTGGTTCAAATTGATTTATTAGATTAATATAATAATAATTAAAAGCAAGGACAATTAGCAAGCTGATGTAAACAGAAGCAAATGAATGAAAAACATACGATGATCTGTGACAGATATATTGTGCGAATTATGTCTATAAATATATAAATGGAGTTTTTTTTAAATAACTTGTTAATAAGAATGCACGTTAATAGCTTTAATTATTGCTTATATATATGTTATACGTGTATCTCCCACCACCGAGTACACCAAAGAAGTAACTGACCTTAGTCTAACTGAAAAAGTTGGATTTCTCTCCAGAGATGATGAAACAAACTGTTTAAATATAAGATAGAATTAGTTAAAAAGAAAATTTGACTCAATAGTTAAAAATTGGAATATTAATTATTTTTGTGTGATTAAGTCATGTGTGAGGTCAGTATGTTTATCCCCGCTAACTCATCCTAAACGTAGCGGATTTTGTTGAGGTTTTGTGCGTACCTTGTGCTTTTTTGGTCAGTATTAAAAAAACTACGTATTCAATACATTAAAAATGTAATGTCACCATAGAGTAAGCAGGAAATTGAGATGTGACGTCACGCTTAGGTGCAGTGTCAATAACCGAAAACACGTATTGTATGCGGAGCCGGCTCGGCGGGGCACAGCGAGGATGCAGCGCGGCGCGACGGGGACGCGGTAACAAGGAAAAATTTCTAAAATTTTAACATTCTCCATTAAATCTCATCTCTCAATTATTAACAGAAAGGGACCTTTACGTCAATTTTTAAAAGACCAACCAAAAAAGTACTATATTGTTTTTTTGGATACTTTGTGTAAAATGGCAAAATTTAGAATAAACTAACTACTCTTACACAATTTATTAAACTAATGTGAACATTGTACCTATTGACTTAGGTATCGATATTTTATTATAAATATCGATTCGTAAACTCATTAGGTATGTCTAATAATATAAGAAATTTTATATAATAAATTACCGACTCGTTAAAAAAATATCATCGTTAATATTCAAAATACTTATATAAATATTATAAATGCTATTTGAATTGGAATCATCTGAATGGTTATATTCAGTTGACGACTATGTTTCTCTCTCTACTATAGTATCTTTATCTCTCTACTATAGTAAAAAATTCATTTTATGTTTAATACAATATTATTATTATAATTAGACTAAGAATGAGCAAAAATTCTTTATTTTACTAATGCAATGGATTTCTATAAAATATTACAAATACAGTATTATTTATATTATAATGGTAATAGAGAGAACGATTTTCTCCGTATAAAATTGTAACAACATGAGATCTTATAAAAATAGTTTTATTAAATTTGTGATTTTCTGTATAGATGAATAGAAAGATTTTATTGCTTTGTCCTTAGTTGGAATAGAGCGAAATATTCTTTATTTATGCGAGTTAAACGTGTATTAAATTGGAAGCACCTTGAGTGAAGAAGGGAGTCTAGTTAGATAATCCTACTAATATTATAACAGCGAGAATTTGTAAAAATGTGTGTTTGTTACTCTTTCACCCATAAACTACTGAATGGATAATATGAATATACTTATACTTATTATTTGTGCGTTATTTTAAGTATACAGTGAATCAAAATTACTTAGTATAATTTGGCTTATTATTATATTGGCTATTCTATACGAATATATTGATTATTTAAAAGGCCTTAAATGTGCGTATTCAGTCTATATTAGATTTGTCACAAAATTATTAATATTGCTTGGAAAACAATTATGTTGATTCTCAAGCTAAATAATGATTTTGTTGTGAATAACTTGTAGAGTGTCTTTTTGATTCTTCTGAACGGATATTTGTTTTCTTTTGTAATAAAATATTATTGTACTATTCTCTATTCAGCTCGGCGTGAGGCAAAAAATAAATATCAATGTCTTTTATAACCCGACTAACAACAAAAATGTCATACTCCAGCGTATTATGTACGAATTTTGTACCACTTAACTTGGTAGTATCAAACTGATAATTTCTAGACTTCTTATGTAACCTTTTATATACATTTAAAAATGAGTAGATTATTTAAATCTATGATCATTTGCGTTATATAAAATATATGGAAATTAATACATTCGACGAGTTATTTGATATTTATTATCTTTTTAATATTATTATAAATGTGAAAGTTTGTATATTTGTTACTTAATCACACGTGAATCGCCCTTTATACTATATTGTTGTAATTTGAATCCTAAGTCGAGTCACATTAAAACCTTTTTATGATTTATTACGTTTTATCTCACGCCAAGAATAGAGTGTAGGTATTGCTACAATCATTCAATTACTATTTCAAGGTCACTTGTTTATGCAAATGTAATGACTTAGAAATTGTCACAACCAGTAGATTAAGTATATAATCTATAAAAAAAACATAAAGATATAGCCATAGACACTAACAAATAGCTATTATGGAGATATCAAGTAGCCAAATAGTCAAACTTTGGAATCATTAGACACATCCTCCATTGCCAACCTCCTATTTGCTATAACAATTTCTTAAATATATTTTTGCATTCTATATACTCCAATGTCTGGTTTTCCTGGTTTTTGGACTACAGACTGAGCATCTTCTGAGTCAAGCATGGAGGTCTTATACCATGATTGCAACTGACTTTCTTTTATACCTGATATCTCCTAAAGCCTACACTGGGTATTCATAATATCCAATTGTTACTACCCAAGGTTAGTCTTCTAAGGCTTTGTATAGTTTCTGGGTTATTTGTAAATTCTTCTAAAAGTGTATTATATTTATTAATTTATGCGTGTTTGTAGATTAAGTAACTAGATCTAGAATCATACTTACAATTTGATTTAAAAAAGCCCTTGAGGAATGTAATGTGTAAGTATGTTTGTGTTGGACGAATTTTTAGTATTATACATACTTGTTAAGAAAATAATTTAAAAAAATAATTAGCCACTTTTTCCTATTAAAAAACAAATATACAGGTTGTACCAAATTTAATTGTTCTCTTAGTAGAGGTCATTGGCTATGTCCAGAACATCTAAAAATTGACTTTCAAAACCTTTTTTAAATAAATGACATAATTTTAGAAATAGATGAAATTCAGAATATAACTTCATTTAAAATTATTTTAAAAACTTCTCTAGTTTATCTCTATTTCCAATAGTATTCATTGTCAAAAATATTTATTTGTTATTAACTTTTTTTTTATTTTGGGAAGTGCCCAATAAATAGTTTGTGATTGCTCAAAGTACAGCTAATAACCCCTACTACCAACTAATTAAATTTTGCATACAATGCTCTACACCTGTATATCTTCTGGTCAGTTTTAAATGTATCATGATTATATTTAAAAAAATTATTTATAATGTACTAATTTCTACTGAAGATATATATAAATATATGACTATGTGTAAAATAATTTTGTCTATAAATGTAATATAATTATATCTAAATTAATCCATAAAAACAAAATACCATACATAAATCAAGGATGTTATAGATATGAAATGTCGAATATGGATTTAGATGGATGAATAACATTATACGGGTCTCAAATATGATTTAAAAAAAATTGTTAAATTAAAATAATGGCTGTACGAAAGAAATAATTAAGATAAAAGAGTGTGTTGGTGCAACCAGACAAGGTTATGGATACGGAGCTCCATAACATCCCTGACATTATGTATGTATGTACTTTTAGTCGTAGTAAGAAAATATCATTTTTACAGACAGATTGTGATGACAGTGGTTAATGATTTAGTTACTTCAAAACAGTTTATACTTTACCCCATGCATGTTTGTACCTTCGTTTTCTAAAAAAATGTCTAGAAATGAAATACTTAATGACAAGAATGAGAATAATGAAAGAGAATAAGTACAGGAAGCTCAGCAGTCCAATGTCCAGGTTAGAGAATGGGCTCGTAGCAGCTGCTGATCTTGTTCTTCTTGTAGTTTGAATGTTGCTAGCACTATAAATTTTCTGCAGGTACTCATACACTACTGGCAAGTTCCAAGCCCCTCGTGACAGTCTACACTCTGGACATCTTGATGTACTTGGGAATTGTATTTTTGGATATTTAGGATCTTCTGTTGCATCACCAGCTAATCTTAAATTTACTTCATTGTGCGATATCCACAACCACAGAACGGCCTTGTCATTTTCTTTAACGTCAAATATTCGATTTTTATCTGCCATTGCTTGGAAGTGATTTGAACAGTCCGAACAGCCGAAGAAGTGCTTCACATACCCATGCATAGCTTTTAGTACCTTTGGACCCTCACTTCTTGGTTGTAGAGCTGCGTTAACAGTTAATGTATGAAATAAAGTCCAGAGACCGCAAGTGTAGCCACGATACATTGGCTGACTCCCTTTACACTTTATATAATCAATATCAGATAAAAAAACGGGTGCATGAACTGTTTCAAGAGTTTTTACTAAATCATATATATCACTCCCACTCCACTGGTTCTTGGCACCTAATTGTGTACGTAGATCCACTACAAATTCTCTTATATTGCCTCTAAATGGAAAAGCTAATATAACAACATCTAAGTAATCGAATAGCACCTGGTAGGGTTCACCACTTAACGTTTTGTATCTTGTGATTTCAGTATGCAAACTTGTTTTCAGAGTCTTCTCTAAATCACTATAGTATACAATGTCAGAATCTTCTGTTGGTTTTTCAGCATAAAAAGAGATTGTTGTATCTTGACTTTCAATATTACGCATGGGAAAAACATAGTTTTTAGATTTCAAATATGTATTAATCTCTTTTAGTAAGTTTTGTTTAGATGAAACTTTTGGAGTTAACAATTTGGTTTCCATGTTGGGTTCTATGATGATTAGACCGGGGATTTGCCGTACTCCAGCAATATCTGCCAGTTCACTAGTATCATAAGCTCTTTTTATCATAACATATTTGTAATCATTTAAATCCAGAGCTAATTCAGCTCCTACAGTACAGTTTTCATTTTCAAATACTAGAAAAGTATATAAAACATCTTTAGATATAGGACTCAGAGCGGCATTGAAGTTTGCATAAGATGCAATACTCAGTGTCGGAGCAAACGAAAGGCGTCCTAATGATTGTTCGTTTTGTAATTTATGTATTAGTTGTACTTTTAATTTGTCAGCACTATCCGTTGGTTGGAATTTATCACCAACATTTGTGTTTGCTTTAACATAGTTCTCATGTAAATATCGCAAAGAAGGGTACGCCATGACTTCAAACTGTCGACATATCTCATTGTTTTCTTCAATGGAGCAATCGAGAACTGCTAATTGGAGTATTGGGCTCCAGGATTGTAGTTCGGCGGCTAAGCCTTTAAACTTGGGTGCGAAGGCTCTGCAGTGGCCGCAGTAGCTGTTGTAGAATTGGAGTATGAATGCATTCCGTTGTCCGTAAATTTTTTTATCAAAATTATTACTTGTTAGGATTACCACATGGTCTGACTTACTGTAGAGCCCTTGCGAGTCCACATCGTCAGCTATCACCGCAGCACTTACGTGAACACTTATGTGTATTGTACCCAAAACATAAAAGAGCCACCACCTCATATTCTTTTTTGAATGCGATAACATATGTACTTGTATGTATTTATCACCTTAACCAATAATTGAACACCTCCAAGTCCAAGTAGCTTAGGCATCAAATTGATTATTGACTTGACGCATTGAAGGCACAACACCGATTCATTTACGATGCGGAACTGTTCGTGTTCGCTGTTTACTTCTCAAAAACTCCAGCTCAAAGTTTTACGTGTTAGGCTTGGGCTAATATCGACATATCAAAATATCGATATTCAAAAATATCTATATGGATAATCAATATTTCAAATAGGAAGTTTTATTAAATTCGATATTTTTTAAGTGTTAAACCCTCATGGTTTTTATTTTATAATAGAACACATTTTATAATTATAATATTTTTAAAATCGATTTTGATACGTCAATATATCAATAGATATTGTCTTATTCTTTCACTGCAATAAAGCATGTAAGAAAAAATTAACTATTATTTTTCTTCAAATATCCAAGATTAGGAACTGAATGAACATTTCATATCAATATAAAATCTATCGACATTTAGAAATAAGATAGAAAGAAAGAGTTCTTTCTTTCTATCAGGAGATTTAAGATCAATAAAGCATATCTGCATGTTAAAACACGTTCTGTTTCATCAAACGTTATAAGTCCGCTTACTGTTAGTAACACTAGTATAGACTGTTAGATCACTAGTAGGTACAATACGGTACAATATTAGTATAGATATAGATAAAAAAGAAACTTGGCAGTCAACAAATGACAAGACAGACACGTTACGATTCCGTGGCTACTTCCTCGAGTTTAGTACGAACACCTCAAATGGTTTAGAGGCTAGACTGTAGATCTTTTTGAGCCAGTCATACTGACCGCGCATTACCTTCCTAAGTCCCCGCTTGGGGTGATATCTGTTAGCAGGTTCCTACAGGTCAAAATGAAGACACATCGATTGAAACTTGATCGTATAAAGACAGAAACAAACAACAGCATCCCCTACAAGGACACATTTAAAATGTACAAGAACGCTCGCCTCAACTACCCGAACCAGATGCCTAAGAACTAACTAAACTAGTACTATATATAAAATTATTTGTCACATTGTTAGTTACCATACTCCTCTGAAACGGCTCGACCGATTTTTATGAAATTTTATATGCATATTCAGTAGGTCTGAGAATCGGGTACTATCTATTTTTCATCCCCCTAAGTGTCAAGAGTGGCCCACTTCAAACTAATATGGCAAAACAACGTTTACCAAGTCAGCTAGTTTTATATAATAACCGAATCGCCTCTCTTTCTTTCATTTCACCGAATATAGTAGTTATTGTGCACCAGAATAGACTTCCACTTAGGTCAGGGCTACTGATGAGCAATATTCATTCTATAACTTTACTTTTATCAAAACTATTACTGATTCTACTAATATTATAAACGCGAGACTTTATAAGAATGTATGGATGTAAGGAGGTATGGATGTATGTTTGTTACTTTTTTACGCAAAAATTACTGAATGGATTTTGATAAAACTTTAAAATAATATAGCTTACACGTCAGAATAATATATAGGCTATAATTTATAATGATAAAATGTGAATTATACAAAATATGGCGGGTGAAACTGCAAGGCGCAGCTAGTTAGTTATAAACCAATTAAGTATTAGGAGCCATTGCGACAAAATTAAGAGTACCAACAGATGTTAAGCAGAGTTATTCAAAAGTTTAGGTCATGGGCCATTATTAAAGAAATGCGTCTTGTTATCAAATTGAAATTAACATCAACACCAAAGTCCATGGTCTCTCGGAGCAGCGAAAACAACATACTAATCAACGTAATTTATTTGATCTCGAACTTCTGTCTAAATATAAACTGATTTTATAAACAGAAAAAAATTGAAGCATTTAAAATGAATTAAAATAGTTCAAACATTATCTCTATCTAACAAAGAATAGGTAAAGCAATAAATAAGATGCACTTATTTACCTTCTCTTTCTTACCTGTGCTCACTTTGTTGATATAGCGTGTCTTTTTTTAGAACTTAATAACAGCGCCACCTAACGGAAAACTTTCACTTCTCAATAAAACTTACAAAAGCGCAGTGATTTATTTAGAGGTACTACTGCCGTCGCAGTTTGACGAGTAGTTTCAACGAGTTAGTTTTTGACTATCACAATGAAGATCGTAGGTCTTTAATATTATTGCTAGGTTAGCAGTGTAGACGACAGCTTCAAGCATAACAATAATGCTTTGTAAACCTTTGCATAGTTCACAAGCCGCAGGCTCTATTCAGGTTTTTGTTTATATTTGTGCCTTATAAATATTTTTACCTGATAGTTATGATAATTTAAAAAAAAAGATTATTTTACATAATTTGTTGTTCAACCCGCGTATTAGCTTTAATAAAAATTAATTTCTATATTATTTATCTATATCTATACTATTATATAAAGAGTAGTTACTACACTATTTATTTATATGAGATTGTTCCTGAATTTTGTTATTGTGGTTCTTTAATTTTTACTGAGAATGCATTAATTTAAAAAAAATCTACATAAATGCCAAATATAGTTAAGTTTTTGTCTTTAATAGAATTGGGGACGTAGCTCCATTGGTAGAGCGCTGATCACTGAATTATGCGCTCTATCGAGATTTCTAGGGTTCGATTCCCTGCGTCCCCACTAGTATATGAACACATTGCCTACTTTTGGTGTTTTTTTTCATCCTCATTTCTTTTAGATATGAATAAACATTCTTTGTCATGGTCCCGTTATTTGGGGAATTACTGTAGTGTTTATTTCACGCCGCTATCGCACTCACACAAATACATAACATTTTTATATTGCTTATTAAATACATCTTTATACAGCTAGAATATAAACATTCAGATAATAGTGTGGGAGCCCAAGCAGGGATTTTGGAAGTAACTTGCGCCCGACAGATTAACATAAGACATGAAACCTTGCACCTTGTTATGTACTCCCACTACATATAAACCCTTTCTATAGTGGTGTGCGTCTAGGGCAATCGATCAGATTAGAAAAAAAATCGATCCTTAAAGAACTCAGGTGCATCAGATATAAATCTTAACCTCGAAATGTTCTAGCGCGGTTTTTTCTATAATAAATCGGTATCGGAGATAAATATGTAAACTGAAAAGTACTGTATAGGTCATGGGCTATTATTTAAGGAACACGTATAGTTATCAAGTTGAAATTAACATCAACACAAAAGTCTATAGTCTCTTTAAGCTGCAAAACAACAAACTAAATGAACGCAATCATGAGATACGGCTATTCAAGAACAATAAGATACTCACAAAATAATCGTGCTATAAACTGATCTTTAGAATAGGAAAAAATTCAACCATTTGAAGTGAATAGATTCGACATTTTGTTAAATAATCGTAGCATTTAATGTTTAAGAAAACCTAGCGCTTAGTGAATCTTAGTCTTCTTTGGACTAACAATTAACAATGATTTACATAGATATTAGTTCCATTCATTTAATCAGCTAAGACTGCTATTCGCTAACATAAATAAAAAACGTAAATTTAAATCAAAATACATTTTTTTATTAATAAAAAATATTAAGCTAGTATAATATAATATTTTAATCTTTACATAAAAGATTAATGCCATCTGTTCAAACTGACTAGAACTCAATAGATTCAGGAAAGATCGAGAGCCATCTATAGAAATTCATAAAAGTTACTACACTATTTATTTATATGAGATTGTTCCTGAATTTTGTTATTGTGGTTCTTTAATTTTTACTGAGATGGCATTAATTTTAAAAAAATCTACATAAATGCCAAATATAGTTAAGTTTTTGTCTTTAATAGAATTGGGGACGTAGCTCCATTGGTAGAGCGCTGATCACTGAATTATGCGCTCTATCGAGATTTCTAGGGTTCGATTCCCTGCGTCCCCACTAGTATATGAACACATTGCCTACTTTTGGTGTTTTTTTTCATCCTCATTTCTTTTAGATATGAATAAACATTCTTTGTCATGGTCCCGTTATTTGGGGAATTACTGTAGTGTTTATTTCACGCCGCTATCGCACTCACACAAATACATAACATTTTTATATTGCTTATTAAATACATCTTTATACAGCTAGAATATAAACATTCAGATAATAGTGTGGGAGCCCAAGCAGGGATTTTGGAAGTAACTTGCGCCCGACAGATTAACATAAGACATGAAACCTTGCACCTTGTTATGTACTCCCACTACATATAAACCCTTTCTATAGTGGTGTGCGTCTAGGGCAATCGATCAGATTAGAAAAAAAATCGATCCTTAAAGAACTCAGGTGCATCAGATATAAATCTTAACCTCGAAATGTTCTAGCGCGGTTTTTTCTATAATAAATCGGTATCGGAGATAAATATGTAAACTGAAAAGTACTGTATAGGTCATGGGCTATTATTTAAGGAACACGTATAGTTATCAAGTTGAAATTAACATCAACACAAAAGTCTATAGTCTCTTTAAGCTGCAAAACAACAAACTAAATGAACGCAATCATGAGATACGGCTATTCAAGAACAATAAGATACTCACAAAATAATCGTGCTATAAACTGATCTTTAGAATAGGAAAAAATTCAACCATTTGAAGTGAATAGATTCGACATTTTGTTAAATAATCGTAGCATTTAATGTTTAAGAAAACCTAGCGCTTAGTGAATCTTAGTCTTCTTTGGACTAACAATTAACAATGATTTACATAGATATTAGTTCCATTCATTTAATCAGCTAAGACTGCTATTCGCTAACATAAATAAAAAACGTAAATTTAAATCAAAATACATTTTTTTATTAATAAAAAATATTAAGCTAGTATAATATAATATTTTAATCTTTACATAAAAGATTAATGCCATCTGTTCAAACTGACTAGAACTCAATAGATTCAGGAAAGATCGAGAGCCATCTATAGAAATTCATAAAAGTTACTACACTATTTATTTATATGAGATTGTTCCTGAATTTTGTTATTGTGGTTCTTTAATTTTTACTGAGATGGCATTAATTTTAAAAAAATCTACATAAATGCCAAATATAGTTAAGTTTTTGTCTTTAATAGAATTGGGGACGTAGCTCCATTGGTAGAGCGCTGATCACTGAATTATGCGCTCTATCGAGATTTCTAGGGTTCGATTCCCTGCGTCCCCACTAGTATATGAACACATTGCCTACTTTTGGTGTTTTTTTTCATCCTCATTTCTTTTAGATATGAATAAACATTCTTTGTCATGGTCCCGTTATTTGGGGAATTACTGTAGTGTTTATTTCACGCCGCTATCGCACTCACACAAATACATAACATTTTTATATTGCTTATTAAATACATCTTTATACAGCTAGAATATAAACATTCAGATAATAGTGTGGGAGCCCAAGCAGGGATTTTGGAAGTAACTTGCGCCCGACAGATTAACATAAGACATGAAACCTTGCACCTTGTTATGTACTCCCACTACATATAAACCCTTTCTATAGTGGTGTGCGTCTAGGGCAATCGATCAGATTAGAAAAAAAATCGATCCTTAAAGAACTCAGGTGCATCAGATATAAATCTTAACCTCGAAATGTTCTAGCGCGGTTTTTTCTATAATAAATCGGTATCGGAGATAAATATGTAAACTGAAAAGTACTGTATAGGTCATGGGCTATTATTTAAGGAACACGTATAGTTATCAAGTTGAAATTAACATCAACACAAAAGTCTATAGTCTCTTTAAGCTGCAAAACAACAAACTAAATGAACGCAATCATGAGATACGGCTATTCAAGAACAATAAGATACTCACAAAATAATCGTGCTATAAACTGATCTTTAGAATAGGAAAAAATTCAACCATTTGAAGTGAATAGATTCGACATTTTGTTAAATAATCGTAGCATTTAATGTTTAAGAAAACCTAGCGCTTAGTGAATCTTAGTCTTCTTTGGACTAACAATTAACAATGATTTACATAGATATTAGTTCCATTCATTTAATCAGCTAAGACTGCTATTCGCTAACATAAATAAAAAACGTAAATTTAAATCAAAATACATTTTTTTATTAATAAAAAATATTAAGCTAGTATAATATAATATTTTAATCTTTACATAAAAGATTAATGCCATCTGTTCAAACTGACTAGAACTCAATAGATTCAGGAAAGATCGAGAGCCATCTATAGAAATTCATAAAAGTTACTACACTATTTATTTATATGAGATTGTTCCTGAATTTTGTTATTGTGGTTCTTTAATTTTTACTGAGATGGCATTAATTTTAAAAAAATCTACATAAATGCCAAATATAGTTAAGTTTTTGTCTTTAATAGAATTGGGGACGTAGCTCCATTGGTAGAGCGCTGATCACTGAATTATGCGCTCTATCGAGATTTCTAGGGTTCGATTCCCTGCGTCCCCACTAGTATATGAACACATTGCCTACTTTTGGTGTTTTTTTTCATCCTCATTTCTTTTAGATATGAATAAACATTCTTTGTCATGGTCCCGTTATTTGGGGAATTACTGTAGTGTTTATTTCACGCCGCTATCGCACTCACACAAATACATAACATTTTTATATTGCTTATTAAATACATCTTTATACAGCTAGAATATAAACATTCAGATAATAGTGTGGGAGCCCAAGCAGGGATTTTGGAAGTAACTTGCGCCCGACAGATTAACATAAGACATGAAACCTTGCACCTTGTTATGTACTCCCACTACATATAAACCCTTTCTATAGTGGTGTGCGTCTAGGGCAATCGATCAGATTAGAAAAAAAATCGATCCTTAAAGAACTCAGGTGCATCAGATATAAATCTTAACCTCGAAATGTTCTAGCGCGGTTTTTTCTATAATAAATCGGTATCGGAGATAAATATGTAAACTGAAAAGTACTGTATAGGTCATGGGCTATTATTTAAGGAACACGTATAGTTATCAAGTTGAAATTAACATCAACACAAAAGTCTATAGTCTCTTTAAGCTGCAAAACAACAAACTAAATGAACGCAATCATGAGATACGGCTATTCAAGAACAATAAGATACTCACAAAATAATCGTGCTATAAACTGATCTTTAGAATAGGAAAAAATTCAACCATTTGAAGTGAATAGATTCGACATTTTGTTAAATAATCGTAGCATTTAATGTTTAAGAAAACCTAGCGCTTAGTGAATCTTAGTCTTCTTTGGACTAACAATTAACAATGATTTACATAGATATTAGTTCCATTCATTTAATCAGCTAAGACTGCTATTCGCTAACATAAATAAAAAACGTAAATTTAAATCAAAATACATTTTTTTATTAATAAAAAATATTAAGCTAGTATAATATAATATTTTAATCTTTACATAAAAGATTAATGCCATCTGTTCAAACTGACTAGAACTCAATAGATTCAGGAAAGATCGAGAGCCATCTATAGAAATTCATAAAAGTTACTACACTATTTATTTATATGAGATTGTTCCTGAATTTTGTTATTGTGGTTCTTTAATTTTTACTGAGATGGCATTAATTTTAAAAAAATCTACATAAATGCCAAATATAGTTAAGTTTTTGTCTTTAATAGAATTGGGGACGTAGCTCCATTGGTAGAGCGCTGATCACTGAATTATGCGCTCTATCGAGATTTCTAGGGTTCGATTCCCTGCGTCCCCACTAGTATATGAACACATTGCCTACTTTTGGTGTTTTTTTTCATCCTCATTTCTTTTAGATATGAATAAACATTCTTTGTCATGGTCCCGTTATTTGGGGAATTACTGTAGTGTTTATTTCACGCCGCTATCGCACTCACACAAATACATAACATTTTTATATTGCTTATTAAATACATCTTTATACAGCTAGAATATAAACATTCAGATAATAGTGTGGGAGCCCAAGCAGGGATTTTGGAAGTAACTTGCGCCCGACAGATTAACATAAGACATGAAACCTTGCACCTTGTTATGTACTCCCACTACATATAAACCCTTTCTATAGTGGTGTGCGTCTAGGGCAATCGATCAGATTAGAAAAAAAATCGATCCTTAAAGAACTCAGGTGCATCAGATATAAATCTTAACCTCGAAATGTTCTAGCGCGGTTTTTTCTATAATAAATCGGTATCGGAGATAAATATGTAAACTGAAAAGTACTGTATAGGTCATGGGCTATTATTTAAGGAACACGTATAGTTATCAAGTTGAAATTAACATCAACACAAAAGTCTATAGTCTCTTTAAGCTGCAAAACAACAAACTAAATGAACGCAATCATGAGATACGGCTATTCAAGAACAATAAGATACTCACAAAATAATCGTGCTATAAACTGATCTTTAGAATAGGAAAAAATTCAACCATTTGAAGTGAATAGATTCGACATTTTGTTAAATAATCGTAGCATTTAATGTTTAAGAAAACCTAGCGCTTAGTGAATCTTAGTCTTCTTTGGACTAACAATTAACAATGATTTACATAGATATTAGTTCCATTCATTTAATCAGCTAAGACTGCTATTCGCTAACATAAATAAAAAACGTAAATTTAAATCAAAATACATTTTTTTATTAATAAAAAATATTAAGCTAGTATAATATAATATTTTAATCTTTACATAAAAGATTAATGCCATCTGTTCAAACTGACTAGAACTCAATAGATTCAGGAAAGATCGAGAGCCATCTATAGAAATTCATAAAAGTTACTACACTATTTATTTATATGAGATTGTTCCTGAATTTTGTTATTGTGGTTCTTTAATTTTTACTGAGATGGCATTAATTTTAAAAAAATCTACATAAATGCCAAATATAGTTAAGTTTTTGTCTTTAATAGAATTGGGGACGTAGCTCCATTGGTAGAGCGCTGATCACTGAATTATGCGCTCTATCGAGATTTCTAGGGTTCGATTCCCTGCGTCCCCACTAGTATATGAACACATTGCCTACTTTTGGTGTTTTTTTTCATCCTCATTTCTTTTAGATATGAATAAACATTCTTTGTCATGGTCCCGTTATTTGGGGAATTACTGTAGTGTTTATTTCACGCCGCTATCGCACTCACACAAATACATAACATTTTTATATTGCTTATTAAATACATCTTTATACAGCTAGAATATAAACATTCAGATAATAGTGTGGGAGCCCAAGCAGGGATTTTGGAAGTAACTTGCGCCCGACAGATTAACATAAGACATGAAACCTTGCACCTTGTTATGTACTCCCACTACATATAAACCCTTTCTATAGTGGTGTGCGTCTAGGGCAATCGATCAGATTAGAAAAAAAATCGATCCTTAAAGAACTCAGGTGCATCAGATATAAATCTTAACCTCGAAATGTTCTAGCGCGGTTTTTTCTATAATAAATCGGTATCGGAGATAAATATGTAAACTGAAAAGTACTGTATAGGTCATGGGCTATTATTTAAGGAACACGTATAGTTATCAAGTTGAAATTAACATCAACACAAAAGTCTATAGTCTCTTTAAGCTGCAAAACAACAAACTAAATGAACGCAATCATGAGATACGGCTATTCAAGAACAATAAGATACTCACAAAATAATCGTGCTATAAACTGATCTTTAGAATAGGAAAAAATTCAACCATTTGAAGTGAATAGATTCGACATTTTGTTAAATAATCGTAGCATTTAATGTTTAAGAAAACCTAGCGCTTAGTGAATCTTAGTCTTCTTTGGACTAACAATTAACAATGATTTACATAGATATTAGTTCCATTCATTTAATCAGCTAAGACTGCTATTCGCTAACATAAATAAAAAACGTAAATTTAAATCAAAATACATTTTTTTATTAATAAAAAATATTAAGCTAGTATAATATAATATTTTAATCTTTACATAAAAGATTAATGCCATCTGTTCAAACTGACTAGAACTCAATAGATTCAGGAAAGATCGAGAGCCATCTATAGAAATTCATAAAAGTTACTACACTATTTATTTATATGAGATTGTTCCTGAATTTTGTTATTGTGGTTCTTTAATTTTTACTGAGATGGCATTAATTTTAAAAAAATCTACATAAATGCCAAATATAGTTAAGTTTTTGTCTTTAATAGAATTGGGGACGTAGCTCCATTGGTAGAGCGCTGATCACTGAATTATGCGCTCTATCGAGATTTCTAGGGTTCGATTCCCTGCGTCCCCACTAGTATATGAACACATTGCCTACTTTTGGTGTTTTTTTTCATCCTCATTTCTTTTAGATATGAATAAACATTCTTTGTCATGGTCCCGTTATTTGGGGAATTACTGTAGTGTTTATTTCACGCCGCTATCGCACTCACACAAATACATAACATTTTTATATTGCTTATTAAATACATCTTTATACAGCTAGAATATAAACATTCAGATAATAGTGTGGGAGCCCAAGCAGGGATTTTGGAAGTAACTTGCGCCCGACAGATTAACATAAGACATGAAACCTTGCACCTTGTTATGTACTCCCACTACATATAAACCCTTTCTATAGTGGTGTGCGTCTAGGGCAATCGATCAGATTAGAAAAAAAATCGATCCTTAAAGAACTCAGGTGCATCAGATATAAATCTTAACCTCGAAATGTTCTAGCGCGGTTTTTTCTATAATAAATCGGTATCGGAGATAAATATGTAAACTGAAAAGTACTGTATAGGTCATGGGCTATTATTTAAGGAACACGTATAGTTATCAAGTTGAAATTAACATCAACACAAAAGTCTATAGTCTCTTTAAGCTGCAAAACAACAAACTAAATGAACGCAATCATGAGATACGGCTATTCAAGAACAATAAGATACTCACAAAATAATCGTGCTATAAACTGATCTTTAGAATAGGAAAAAATTCAACCATTTGAAGTGAATAGATTCGACATTTTGTTAAATAATCGTAGCATTTAATGTTTAAGAAAACCTAGCGCTTAGTGAATCTTAGTCTTCTTTGGACTAACAATTAACAATGATTTACATAGATATTAGTTCCATTCATTTAATCAGCTAAGACTGCTATTCGCTAACATAAATAAAAAACGTAAATTTAAATCAAAATACATTTTTTTATTAATAAAAAATATTAAGCTAGTATAATATAATATTTTAATCTTTACATAAAAGATTAATGCCATCTGTTCAAACTGACTAGAACTCAATAGATTCAGGAAAGATCGAGAGCCATCTATAGAAATTCATAAAAGTTACTACACTATTTATTTATATGAGATTGTTCCTGAATTTTGTTATTGTGGTTCTTTAATTTTTACTGAGATGGCATTAATTTTAAAAAAATCTACATAAATGCCAAATATAGTTAAGTTTTTGTCTTTAATAGAATTGGGGACGTAGCTCCATTGGTAGAGCGCTGATCACTGAATTATGCGCTCTATCGAGATTTCTAGGGTTCGATTCCCTGCGTCCCCACTAGTATATGAACACATTGCCTACTTTTGGTGTTTATTTTCATCCTCATTTCTTTTAGAATTAGAAAGTCGTCAAGTTGTCTATTGTTTATCGACAATTTACACTGTATAAATTTAATATTTTTTGTGGTAATTAAAAAGAATAATGGCCCTCTATCGAATTGCGAAGTTCTCAATATTTATATTTTTTAGCTCCCTGGTAAAATAAATTTAGACCAGATACAGTTAAAATTTTACATTATCTATAAATCTTATACTTTTTATTGTCAATAAGTTTTATTTATGTGTAGGATTGATAGCTAAGAAATAAAAAAAATAAACTTGTAACGCCATACTATCGTCTCCACAAAGAGAGTAATTGTTTCATGGGGCCAGGGCCGGATTAACCTTATCGGGGCCCCTAGGCAATGCAATTCTAGGTGCTCCCTTCCGTACCCTTTTCTTACTTTTTAAAATATATTTTTCTATTACAAAAGTCAAGTCGATCAGATCGATTCCCGATTTTTGCTTTTATTTAATAAAATGATCTTATTAATGAATAGATTACATTATAGGTATAAATAAGTGATGATCTAAGTCTCATGATGAAACGCGGTTATTTTAAATTCAATATTGTTAAATGCAAAAACATTACTTTTATTTATTTATATTTATTTGGGATACATACAATTTTATAAAACTTAAAGCTAAACACATAAATAATGAATCAAAAATTAGTCAAATCTTATACCTCCAAGAAAAATAAATTAACAAAAAAAAAAATTATTATCTAATCGGTTAATGATTTTAGAAGATTTTTTTGAAAGTTTCAACGTTATTACAAAAAAAATATCAAGTTGACAGCTGTGGAAAATATACTTAGCGCATAAACGAATGAGAAAGATGTTTTTATAACAATTTGTTTTGACTGTGGGCACGAAAAATAATTGCTTTCAGCAAACATTAGCTCGTGGACAATAGAGAAAATATTACTTATAAAAAAAAGAAGAATCAAAATTACCTTTAACAATTTTATATAGAAATAACTAATCTTTTATTTGTCTAAGTGTTAACAATAATGGCATGGTATTAATTTTAAGATTGTTTTGGGAATAACCAAATCTATAACGCAAATGCCTAAGGAATTTTTATTCGATCCTTTCTATATTATGTATATAGATTTTATGTTTAGGATTCCATACTGTAGAAGCATATTCTAGAACCGATCTTATAAACGAATTGTATAGTAGAACAAGTGTAATAGTACGCCTGAAATCTTTACTAATTCTTGATATAAATTCCAACATTCTATATGCCTTAGATGTGATGTGATCTACATGAGAACAAAAGCTAAGTTTTTGGTCAAAAACTAACGCGGTCTTTAATGAGTGCGTTGCTGCATATTTAGCTTAACTTCCGAGTACTAACAATCAGAGTCGAATCAAAAGAAAATAAATAATTCCTGGAAATGGTTAACAATTTGGTAGAATATCTAAGGCAATCGTGTCCGCGTGCGAAATCAACTCATCTTATTCACTTTGGTGTTACTCATCACTATTATATAAACTTTATAATATTACTAGCTGACCCAGCAAACGTTGTTTTGCTACTTGAGTCTCCCTTATCCCTTAGGGGTATAAAAAATAGATGTTGACCGATTCTCAGACCTACCCGACATGTACAAAAAATTTCATAAAAATCGGTCGAGCCGTTTCGGAGGAGTATCGTAACTAACATTGTGATACGAGAATTTTATATAAAAGATTAAACGAAATAAGTGAATGAATGAAGTGATGATGTTAATAAAATCTCGCAATCAATAATAATTAAACTTACTAATCTAATGAAATATTTGTTACATATAGGCCATAGGTCAACCGATAGAATACTTCCATATTCTACCAAATACAACGGTATTTAGATGATACTTTTAACAGTAAGTAAAATAGTTTTTCTATGGTAACATTAGCGGAAGTTAATAATGGGGAATGTCACGAATGAAACTATTTTTTTCTCGGTACATGACCGATTAGGTTTCCGTGGGTCCCTAGTCGGTGCGGGGGCCCTAGGCAGTTGCCTATATCTGCCTTATGGATAATCCGGCCCTGCATGGGGCTTGGTGTTCGTATCTATAATAATATATTAGATTTGCCACTTCAGCGATGTAAAACTCAAATTCAAAATGACGTTGAGGCTCAGCTGAATAATTACACCTTGTAAAACAGACTGATGTAAACAATGGCATTTTAAAAAGGGCAATTGTTGAGTCTCTTGCCAGTCCGTCTCATCAGGATGCTTTCCGAATTGGTGGTGGCCAAAGAGTATGTAAATAATAAAAGGTAGTGAATATCACTACCTTTTAAGAGATGGTACTTCGGATTATATAAATAGTCCCGAAATTTATTACCAACCAACAAAAAGTAAAAACAAATTTCATGTTGTCTACACTGTTATGTCAACAAGTGTCAAGCGTTTTTGACACTTGTTTGTATTGACATTATATAGTGATGTGATTTGTCGGTAATAATATACGATAAACACTAGTGCGGTACATAACGATACTTTTATCGATAAAATCATAAAATCTAAAGTTTAACAAATAAAAAGTGGTAGCTTCAGACAAACTGACTGACTGAACAATTTTGTAAAAAGTCTATTTGAATTAAATATTTTGAGTTTGAACAGATTGGAAACGAAAAGAATTTAGGAAAAATGCTGTTTATTTAAAAATTGTGGCTTTATGTTTATATACGTAATTTCTAGGGAAAATATACAAACAACATAATATGAAAAATTTATTCAACAATAATATTGCTTAAAATACATACATATACAAATGACAAACTTAACAATGTTATTAATGGTAAATAATTATGAATCAGGTAACAGTTTCTCAATCCATTCTCTAATTATGTTTATACCTTTTTTGTTAATGGAGTGCCCCAAGCGCTCCATAACATGGAACTCTCCTTGAACACTGAGAGCATTTAATTCTTTAAATGTAGATTGACCCCACGCCAGGTCCACCAGTTCATCACTATCACCATGAATTTGCAACAAAGGCACTGAGGCTGTAAAAAAAAGAAACAATTTTTTCAATTTAGTTAATAAAACCAGAGACATGAGTTCTGAGGTCACAAGTGTCTTTGAGGGCCACCAAAATTCCTGAATCACTCTTTCTATTAAAAAAAACCCCATCAACATATGTTGCATAGTCTTAAAGATCTAAGCATATATAGGGACAGGGGGACAGCGGGAAGCGACTTTGTTTTATTCTATGTAGTGATATTTTATGTTTTTACTTTATGCACATACAGTATTATATCAACTTAATCTTTTTACTTCTCTCCATAGATAGAAATCTATGGCTGTAAATTTTACATTTCATGTAATAAATTAAAAATTGTTGATCTAAAAAACATAATATGTAAACACAAATGTCTTACCATTGCTAGGAGTATGTTTCAATTCCTCATAAACAACAGAATTATCATTCAGGAAAGAACTAAATGCAAATACCCCGGCAACATTTGGCTCCCATCGATAAGCAGTGTGAAGAGCCAAAGCACCTCCCATTGAGAAACCACCTAAATAACAAGTACATAATTGTAATAAGTTCTGTAATATAAATAATCGATTATAAAACTTGTTATACTGCCATCATATGAAGGAAGAAAAAAATCATTCTTTTTTATTTATTATTAGAAATTCTAAAATCATTTTTTTTTTGACGGCAGTATCTTGAAACCTTACCAACAATAATTCTATTGCTTGGTATTCCAGCACCATTCTCATTTCGTATTAATTTTTTCACATCAACTTCTATTTTTTCTAACGAGTTTAACACCTCCGGAGCATTTTTGTTGATATCAATACGATCAAACCATACATTACTCATTTGACCTCCTGCTGGAGTATAAGGTTGTAAGGGGGCAGTTGGGTATAAAATTTTTATGTGAGGAAATGTAAAATTTTTCGACATCAAATGTACCCATTCCTTCATGTGGTCTCCAGCAGCACCTGGAATAATTAATAAAACTTTACATAAAAAGTTCTTTAGAATAGTGTTATAAAAGACATCTTTGTATATTTTTTTAGAAATTTGTAGTTTTTGAGATATTATGACTATCTGAAAATTCGATAAGACTAGATTTCAGAGCAATAGTGGTTTGGATATCCAAGTTCGACCCTGGTCACACACCTCTGATGTTTCTGAGTTATGTGTCTTATAAAAAATTGAATATTAATTAAAAAATTAACGGTGAAGGAAGCATCATTAGGAAACCTGCACACTAGAGTTCTCCATATTCTCTGTCGGTTTGTGAAGTGCCAACCTGTACTGAGGAAAAACTCCTCACTCTGAGGAGGATACCTGGCTCAGCAGTGGACCATTAACGCATTGTGACGATGAGATTTCAGAGATTCTTTAGAAAGGATATGTTTTAGAAAATTGGAAGGACTTTCCTTTCTCACGCTCACGGAATCAATGGTGGGGAGGGGGAGGTGAAGAGTTTTGTTGGGGGTGTCCCCTCTATCAATCCCCCCAGGTTCAGGTATAATTTTTCTTCCTCTCCCCATTATTCCTAAAATATGAATTTCCGGCAAAAAAAATGGCGGGATTGATAGAGTGGACCCATATATGACTCCCCCCATCCTTGGTTGCGTCAGCTAAAGGAAAGTTCAGCCAATGCGAAATCTAGAAAGTTCTGTAGTATTGAACGAAGGCGAGAAGAGCTGAATTTTTTTTAACGGAACATGAAGAAATTGAAATTTTAATTTAATACCGCTTACCAGAGCCATGAAAAAAAATAACAGTTGCAGTATGCTTTGGTCCTGTACTGTTTGTTAAATGCAAAGCACCCAATTTAAACATATTTATATACTTAATTTTTTGGTCTTTTTACTTGGTATTGGTAATTGATATTTAAGGTCATTTATAACCTTAAAATTATTGTTATAAAACAATGTAAATACAAAATATTACCAGAATATTGTCAGTCTGTAAACATTGCCATCGATCAAAATATATTTCCCCAAAATCTATCTTGAAAAATATTTTTTTATTTAAAAACTTCTTTACAGAAGTACTTTTGGCATGTGACGTTTATCTGTGTCTGTTGAGAAGAAACAGCAACAAACAACACTGCAACAGTCTGAGTTTTTCTTTTCTAAAACGTAATGATTACATAGTGTGTTTCACAAATCATTTAGCTAGAGAATCTACGTTATTTAAGATTAACTTTTTAGTAATATCCGTGAGGCTCGGTCACCTAAAAAATTTTAAAACTAAGGTGCATGTCTTAATTTTAATATTTTGTAGATAGATTAGTATGTTTATAATAATCTAATATAATTCCATATTAGATCTATGGGCATCTAATATGGAATTATATTAGATGCCAACATTTCATGAGTATTAAAATAGAATTTCTAAATTAAAGTCACGAATAACAATAAATTGATGTGTGATAAGATTATTTATTCTTGAATAGTACTTTAAGTCTTAATAAATTGTCGCTGTTTTTGCTTTTTCCTAAATTTAGGGAGAAATATCTAAGCTGGCATCATTATACAGAACTACAGATTATGGAGTATCTAGTGTTGTCACTCATAGGACATGTAAAATATTTCATGCGGCAATTGTTGCCGAAAAGTGTATTATTAAAAGCGTCGAATAACAGTTAAAAGTTTCCAGAATGGCGCTAGTGTAGAAAGAGTGTTTTATGTGAGCATGATGTGTGTACATGATATGATTCCAATTCTAAGTTTTTTCAAGGACTTACTGGGTTAATAATTACAAATGTTTTTTGAAAAACTGAAATAACAATATGTATATATTATGTAACTGGTATTTGAATTGTTCCTTACATAAATGTAGCTGACATAAATATAATGCGTAATTAATCTATACAAAAACACATATACATAAATTAAAAAAAGAGATAAAACGATAATCTATATAATATAAAGCCGAAAAAATTTTTTTTTTATTTTCTTTAACGAGTCCCACTCGCACAATGCTGTATTTTTCTGTCTGACCTCCGATGACTATCTTTGATAAACTCTCTAGGGGTAGGAGTTTAGACACACAAGTACGGACGTGTGAATGTTAAGGTGAAATTATATGTATAAGAACACATGAAAGTATTATAAATAATAATAGTGTAAACACTGATAAAAAAAAAAACAAATTTTATCTATCCTTATATTGCGTAACGGTTGTAAACGTTATAAATTTAAAAAGTAAATTCAATATTTAAAATAATGCGGACCAGCCGGCTTGCGAGAGTTTTTGTTGAGGTTATGTTTTGAGAATTATTTGTGATATTATCGTTAATTTTTTTTCTGATAATTTTTGATTGCTAGATATTATTTTATCCTCAAGTGAGTTGCTTCTGGGACGACACATAAAATCAAATGCGTTCTTTGTTGCGATTTTCTTAGGACCCGGTGCAGATGATAAATTTGTCTGTGCATTGGACTCCACTGGTTAGGGAAGAAACAGGATTCTTTTGACGTGACAACGTCTTATAAATTGGTTTCCCGGGTGACACTTCAAGAAACTGCGTTACGCTCCGCTCACGTTATGCGCTCACAATGAGAGCGAGTGAGAGGCACGCGTCCCTTCCACTCGGGCATGGTTAGCCCGCCTAAGAGCGAGAGAGACAGACATAAAAAGTGAAAGGCACGCGTCCCTTCCATACGTATGTATGTGTAAAGGTAAAAATAAAATTTTGTTAATATGAAATTCAGTGCGAGATTCTTTGTATAAATTAATGTTTTAAATATAATTCTTTGTATAAATAAATGTTTTAAATTGTTACTATTATTTCATCCTTCTTCCTACTATACGAATGAATATTCACATTAAAATTATTTTACCACTCAAAGTCGTTGTCACGTAAAACTTTCGCCCGTATACCGACTTTACAGGCAACCAATTTTTTTTTCGTCATTTATTGCTTGAGTCTATTATGACACGACAGAGCCTACGCTTCAGTGTATTATTCTCACTAGAGAATAGTGCACTGAAGCATAGACTCTCATAACTGTCAGAGAAGCAATCGGCCTTATGAGCATCGACGAAAGCTTCGATGTTGGTGAGTGGTGGAGGGGCCAAGAGAACGTATTGGAGGAACCATCAGTAGTCATTACAGATTATGTCATAAATTATTATTATTGTAATATTTCTCACACTTAGTTTCGAATTTTATTTAGGTCGTTTGAATTAGAAAAAACCTAGGGTGTGTTCAATTGATGATCTTTAACTAATTCGCGGACTTGCATTGCGATATGATTTTAATCTGCCACTGAAGCTGGTAAAAAATTGTTGTGTGAAATCCATAGTAGGTTTTTTAAGACGTTGATCAAGATTTGCGAAGTAGACTTATGGAATATATGGTTTCAATTAAGAGACTAATTCTCAAATTTTTGTTAAGTCTGCTAACCCCTATTTGGCTTTGATGTTCTTGATGTGATCTTGCTGTCGGCCATCTTTTACGTCGAAAAATATTTAAAATTTTGAAGAATTTTCCTTTTACTAAAGGCCTGATGGAATACATGGTTTAAATTAAGAGACCATATATATTGACCATATTTAAAAATGAGTTTTTGTTTACTAAAAAAGTCAAACAGAGATACCAATTTTCAAATACCTATACAAAAAGTTAAATAATTTTTAGGAACGTTTTGGTTTTTATAGAATCCCATTTCTAACAGACCGACGACGTCTCGTCATGATGACTGACGACGGCAGAGTTTCTTAAAATATTTGAAGCTAAACTTGATAATAAAAAAGTTAGTTAAACCTACTCTTATATATATATTTATTTCATTCATGACATTGGGAAAAACTAGTATATCCTCCGTCTGCGGGTACAAAAATCTGCAGTTAAAACCCGCCCATGAGCTCGCTTTACCAACCGTGGTGGGATGCCAGGATCTACTGAAACACCCAGCCCTTTATTTAGTTTCAAAATAAGATTTAGCAAATGTCGAAATGAATTTACATTAATTCACAGTTTAAAATAACAAAGACCCAACCAAAAATAAAATGCTAGACCTACATTACATTTCCTATAATTATGTTAAGATTACATTCACTTAGAAGTCGTTTTTTCGTAGCTTCAAGAGACTGTAAACTTAGTACCTATTTGAAATTGATTTTAACTTGATAACTTTTTGCATAAAATATACGAGCGGCCTGCCCTCGCCTCACTCCGGATATTTGAAGCAATATTATAATTGATGTCCTTAAATTGTCACTGTGTAATTGTGTAGCTTTCCATTAATTGAAAAGAGAGAGAGAGAAGAAAAGGTGATAAAAAGAAAAAATATAGGAATAAAAGAGAAAAGTAACTGATAATAAAAGAGTGAGAAGGAACAGAAATAAAAATGAAAGAGTGATCAATATAGGAGAGACAGAGAAATGTGTGTGTGTGAGAGAGAGAGTGATAATAGAGAGAAAGAAAGTTACCAGAGATAAAGATAAAACTAAAAAAAAAAGAGAGTGAGAGGATGAGAGAGAATGAAAGTATAAGAAAGAGAGACGGAAATACTATAGACTTTTCTAAGAAAAAGAATTTTTAAAATCGGATCAGTAGCAACAAAACGGCCATGTTCTAATAATTAAAAAATGTATATGGCAATACTAAATCACCTAGTTTTCGAGACTATTGGCAACAAACAAACATACAAATATACAAACAATCAAATCTTTCCTTCATTACAGCCAAAGTGATAAATCGAAAAATTATATATACTATCTAGCTAGTGTATATAATATCTATGCAATTGTGATAATTCGCTTAAAATTATTCTAATTTCTTGTTATTTTATATAATATCTAGTTCCACTTAGATAGAGTAATAATTTGAAACAAATAGGTTTTGATTACAAAGTTTAGTTTTAATTTACTTCAATTTTGATTGCATATGCTGTTCTTTTACCCCTAGGCACCTAACCTTCATTGCAATAAATTCGAAAAAATTGTGTGTTGTTTATATATTCTCTATTATGAAACGAAGATCACATCAGTACTTTTTAGGTGTGTAGGAATTTTAATATTTTTTACTTACGTTTAACTACTTTTTTACTAACGTTAACGAAATCCACGATGGCTACATGTTTATGTATGATATGATTTCTTGTGATTTCGTATGGGATTTTGTGGTTTCTTGTGATTTCTTATGGTATTTTGTAGTTTCGTATGTTTTTTGTGGTTTCATTTGGTTTCTTGTGATTTCATATGGGATTTTGTGGTTTCTTGTGATTTCGTAGGGTCTCTTGTGGTTTCGTCTGGTATTTTGTGGTTTCATATGGTTTCTTGTGGTTTCGTCTGGTTTTTTGTGGTTTCGTATGGTTTTTTGTGGTTTCGTATGTTTTTTGTGGTATCGTATGGTTTCTTGTGATTTCTTATGGTATTTTGTAGTTTCGTATGTTTTTTGTGGTTTCATTTGGTTTCTTGTGATTTCATATGGGACTTTGTGGTTTCTTATAGTTTCTTGTGATTTCGTAGGGTCTCTTGTGGTTTCGTCTGGTATTTTGTGGTTTCATATGGTTTCTTGTGATTTTGTATGGTTTTTGTGGTTTTGTATGGGTTCTTGTGGTTTCATCTGGTTTTTTGTGGTTTCGTATGGTTTTTTGTGGTTTCGTACGTTTTTTTGTAGTTTCTTATGGTTATTTCTGGTTTCATATGTTTTTTTGTGGTTTGGTATGTCTATTTTAAATCTTTAAAATAATGTATTAATTTTTTGAATAACTAAGATTTAAAAATTTAAATTACCTCCAACTATATCTAAATTTAACATATCTAGAAGATACCACCAAAAAACTATTATCATTAGTCTAAACACGATACATGTGCTGTAAGTCGTTGAGGAGTTGGATATAGCGCAGACCACCTAAAATTGATATGTCCTGGAGGTACCACCAAAGAAAATATTGTCATTAGCATAAACACGAAACATGTGCTATAAGTGGCTGAGGAGTTGGATATAGCGTTGACTATATGTGTATGGACCTAAGAAAAAGAAGACTACATCAAGAGAAAAGCGAAAAGATCACGAATTTTGTAGAATATCTAATGATATTCTCTTTGCTACTGATTACTGATTTAGCATCTATTGGACTGGATCTTCCAAGATGAATTGGGTTATACAGCATGACTGTCCAGAAAATGTTGACACATATATTCACAGAGCTAGACGGATAGCCCGAGGAGTGTTTGGTAAAGGAGAAAGACTGCTTATGCTATTGGATACATGGGTGCGACCACGGTTTTACCTTGACCATTTTTATACATTATATATATAAAAATGGTCAAGGTAGAACCGTGGGTTATAGTTTTTAAACTTTATTTTTTTATTTAATAGTTTTCCGTTTCCTGATCGATCTGTTATATCTGGTTCTTGAAAGGGATTATCCACACCTCTTCATTTCCCTACCTTCCCCTTTGCTGACTTAGCTTTTCCGACGTCTGATAAATCCGTAGATCACCCCCCTCAGTCAGTCTATCCCAAGTCTTCACGCGCGACAGATCCTAAACGGCTATATAATTTTAATATACAAATTTTAATTATTTGAAATCTTTGATGATACGATATTATATTTTATCATTTAATTAAATAATCTTTATTTTAAAAACTGAGTTTCAAATTCCCCCGTAACATATTTTGGTGGCAGTGGTGGGATCCGAATATTCCAAAGTGGCTGAAACCAAAAGCAGTCTGTGTTTTGTGTAATAAGTGCTTAAGTGAAAATTGGAGTGCAAAGTTAATAAGTAGCAAAAGTGAAAGTATAGGCTCCGTGGAACCTCAAGGCGAACTTCAAGAGTTTCGCCTGCACACCGTGACGGTTTCTGTCACACCAAGCAGACCCAAGACCAGAATGCGTCTCACATCCGCTCTTGTATATCTCGCTGCAATATTGTAACTCTTTGGTCATACTAATTAGGGATCCACGTTAAAATTAATATAAAAGGTCATAGAATTCCTTTCTTTTCAGAAAAATTAAATTGTTTTTTAATTTGTTAAAGTTACAATTAAATTATACAATAAAGTATACAATTAAATAGTTTCAAGTTTTTTTAAAAAAAGGTTATCAACCTCGGTATGATAATATCCCTATTCGTAATCAAATTCATCACGTGTCCGAGGATCCTTATTGTGAATATCCAGATAATGATCAAGAAGAAGAAGGTTATGATACCGTAGATAACTTTAATGAAAATATAGAAGAAAATATCGAGGAAATTAAAGATTTAAACTGTTAGGTGTCCCTCTTCCGTGTCGGGTGAGACAAACCGTGGCAAACGACACGTCAGATTATTTCAAATTTTGTAAAATAAAATTAAACGCGGCGCACCAACAGGGTAACCAGCCCCTAACTCTCCGCCCTTCCCCGTTAGAAAATGCGCACGAACAGGGTAACCAGCCCCAAACTCTGCGCCGTGCCTCGCTAAAAAAGGCGCACGAACAGGGTAACCAGCCCCAAACTCTTCACCGGGAAACTAAATGTAAAATTATCGAAAAGGAATTATACCTCTCCAATTTAGGTTATCTCCAAAAAACTGGACGCATCTGGAGAACGTAAATGGCGAGTGGTTATTGATTACCGCAAGCTTAATGACATTACAATAGGGAAATCATATCCTATCCCTCAAATAAATGAAATATTTGACCAACTAGGGAAGAGCAAGTATTTCAGTATCCTTGACTCGGCTTCAGGGTTCCATCAAATCCAAGTAAAGATAAAAGACGCTGAGAAAACAGCGTTCAGCGTTCCTGAAGGACATTTCCAATTCAAAAGAATGCCATTTCTCAAAAATGCCCCAGCCACTTTTCAGCGGCTCATAAATACCGTCTTGTGTTTCAACGCTTAAGGCAGTATAATCTTAAATTACAACCGGACAAGTGTGAGTTTCTCCGTAAAGAAGTAACTTATCGAGGTCATAAAATAACCAGTGATGGCGCTAAGCCCAATCCAGATAAAGTCAAAGCTGTAGAACAATTCCCGATTCCAAAAACCCAAAAGGATATTAAATATTCTCGGCCTTATATCTTATTATCGTAGGTTCATCCCACATTTTTCCAAATTGGCAAAACCATTAACAACGCTTTTGAAAAAGGATACTCATTTTAATTGGAATAATGAACAGCAATTGGCATTCGAGTCATTAAAAAATAAATAAATTACTGCACCTATCCTTGTTTATCCGGATTTTTCAAAACCCTTTGTTCTTACTTGCGATGCATCCAAAAATTATTACGATTCTCGTACTCGTTCAATAATATATAGAACTGGAGATTAGGTATATTTAAAGAACCACGCGAGATTAAGAAAATCATTATCTCCTCTGTGGAAAGGACCTTATAAAATCATTAAAATTAACGGTAATAACACCCTAACCTTGTTAATTAATCGTCGACACGTAACGCATCATTATGATGAGTTGAAACCGGCTTTTACGAATAACTAAATAATGATTGAGACTATACTTACCTCCCTTTATTACTATTTCATAATTAATCTCATATTATATTAACCTTTTATTATTAATTTTATATTATACTTACCTCTTAATTAAAATGACACCTGACGATGTCCAGCTGTCAAAAAAAAATATATAATAGGTTGGGGAAAAAGTCTTTTCGCATTATAGTATGTATGAACTTGTAATAAAATCTCTTTGGCTATACTATTTGTATCTGGCTGGTTTTGGTATCATTCAAAGTTTACATTTTAAAGAAGATAATTCCAAATTCAAATAAGGAAAGTGTGTGATTTTTATTTGTTTTTCGTACTGTGAAGATGAGTGAATCTAATAAAGAAATTCGATACATTTTAAAATTTTACTACAAAAAAGGTAAAAATGCAACGCAAGCCGCGAAAAAAATTTGCGATGTTTATGGACCTAATGGAGTGTCTGTGAGAGTAGCACAAATTTGGTTTAAGCGTTTTCAATCCGGAAATTTTGATGTCAAAAATGCACCTCGCCCTGGTCGCCCTATTACGGATAAAATGGATGCCATTTCTGAAAAATTGGAGCAAGATCAGCATATCAGTAGTTACGACGTAGCTGAAGAACTGGGAATTGACCACAAAACAGTTTTGGCGCATTTGAAAAAAACTGGGTACACAAAAAAGCTCGATATTTGGGTACCTCACGAGCTCACTGAAAGAAACCTAATGAACCGTGTACTCATCTGTGATTCTTTATTACGACCTAATGAAACCGAACCATTTTTGAAGAAGCTGATAACTGGTGATGAAAAGTGGATCACGTACGACAAGAACGTGCAAAAAGGTCGTGGTTAAAGGCCGGTCAGGCTTCACAGACTGTGGCGAAACCCGGGTTAACTCGCAACAAAGTGATGCTTTATGTGTGGTGGGAATGGAAGGGCGTTATTCATTATGAGCTGTTACCACCAAGCAGGACCATCGATTCTGAACTCTACTGCGAACAACTGATGATATTAAATCAAGAAGTTGAGAGAAAGCGGAATTATTCAACAGAAGGGGTGTGGTTTTTCATCATGATAACGCTAGACCTCACACATCTTTAGCCACTCAGCAAAAATGTAGAGAGTTTGGCTGGGAGGTGGTGGTTAATGCATCCGCCGTATAGTCCTGATCTTGCACCTTCATATTTCCACCTGCTTCGGTCACATCTGAATTCTTTAGGCAGTGTCAGGAGAGAGCACGAGAGGACTGCCAAAACTACTTGTCGCGGTTTTTTGTTCAGAGGCCCCAAAATTTCTATAGCAATGGGATCATGTCCCTACCTACAAGATGGCAAAAAGTTATCGAACAAAATGGTATCTACATACTTTAGTTAAATGTAAATAAACTATATTAAAAAATGTTTTGAATTTTCTTAAAAAAATGCGAATAAACTTTTTTCCCAACCTATTATATAAATATATAAAATAAGATTAATTATAGTTATTAAGAAATGAATAGAACTTACTTTTATTTACGTTAGTTTATTATGATTATTTTCAGTGTCACTTCTACCTTGTCACATCTTGAGTATATTCAACAAATAACTTCAGGCTCCGGCTTCTTTGGTTACTTAGGTTTAACTACCGTTTTTTTTAAATGTAATTATTCCTATAGATATTTCTTATATTAAATCACACGTAGAAAATTTAAATTCAATTATAAATCTAGCAAAAGGTATCTATAAACAAAACTTTAAGCTAATAGAATGTCAAAATATGTTTGACCCGTTGGGAGTACGACTAGAAGATATCGAAAAACAGTTCTCATCCTTATCGCATTTGTTTAGCTCCAAAACTAAACGCAGTTGGTTTAGAGGTATCGGAACCATGATGAAAACCATATTTGGCACCCTAGATGAAAACAATGCTCTATAACGCAATCAATACCATATTAAAAAATGAGGGAAAACTAGATTCATTAATGAAACAGAACATTTTAATCACTACCTCGGTCATATCAAAATTCAATGCTACTATAAACAAAGTAAAGTTTAATGAAAACAGATTAAATGAAGCTGTGTTTAATTTATTATCAAGTGCAAACAATATTTCTCAGGAAGCTATTGTTATGCAAACTCAACTTAACATTAATTCTCTCTTCAACTATTATTTTTAACTCTACCATTCCAATTAGATGATATTATTAACTCCATTTTGTTTAGTAGTCAAAATATACTGCATCCTGCTGTGACAACGCCTCAGCAGTTATATCGTTCCCGATAACTCTTGCTGATAACTCTAGAAATATTCCTAACCATTTAGAATTGCCAGTTAATCTAGATCCAAGTTCTATTCATGTTATTACAAATAGTATGTTATCATAGGATTACTATTGTTCTTCGAATACCTCTGGTGTTTAACGAGGAATACAACTTGTTTCACAATATTCCTTTACCTGTACCACATAATTCTGTAAAACCTGATACATTCAGTCTAATTATACCTAACTATGCATGCAAGCATGAAGGAAGATAAAACACATTTTTGTTATTTATACAGTTTGGATAAATGTTTAAGCGTAATGAGCAGACAATATATTTGCGAGATTTCAAACATTTATGCAGTTGATGCACACCACACTTGTGAAAATGAATTATTGTCAAAAGTGATTAGTGAAATTCCCAGTGAGTGTAATACTAAAATAATTTATGGTAAAATAGATTTATGGAAAAAACTCTCCAGATACAAATGGATTTTTGTTCAATCCATGTCTATCATAGGTTATCCATAGATTGTTTAAATTCAGAGATTTTTGAAACCAAATAAATAATATGCCTCCTACATCACTTAAAAATGTTGATTTGGACGATCTTGCCCTTGATAAGACATTGTTAACAAAATCATTATTAAACACTAAATTAGATACAGATATACCTCACATTATTAAGTATGGGGCACATTATTCAATCATAAATATTATTGTATTTCTTTTGGTTACCATTGGTATTACTTATAAAGTGTTTACTATCATTAATAAAAGATGTAAATCTGGCAGCAGCCGAGCGATTATACCTACCCTTAGAAAGTTGTGAAAATTCAAAAAGGGTTATTTCAGATCATGTTGAGCGAAAAATTTGTGTTTATCCCAAGGGGGGAAATGTTATATCTGGTCCCTGAAAGGGATTATGCACACCTCTTCATTTGTACCTACCTTCCCCTTTGCTGACTTAGCTTTTTCGATGTCTGATAAATCCGTAGATCCCCCCTCAGTCAGTCTATCCCAAGTCTTCACGCGCGACAGATCCTTTAGATCCTAAACGGCTGCTAAAGGATCCCGTATATAATTTTAATGTATAATTTTAATTATTTGAAATCTTCTATGTTACGGTGTTATATTTTATCATTTAATTAAATAATCTTTTTTTTTTAAATTCAGTTTCAAATTCCCCCGTAACAGATCGATAACCTTTATAATCTCATATTGAACCGTAATGTTGGTTTTTGTTTGCTTAAACGAGTGAATAACTGAAACGACAGGACAGCGCGGTCTATACGACCGCATTTTAAACATATATGTTTTAAACAATAAGATATATATGTCGGAGAATAGTAAAAGGTTATCGATTAAATCGAATCATCATCGCTGTCTATGGCGTTGGAGTAGGGTAGTTGTCACTTCCGTTGTTTTGACAGTATTGACCCTCGACCCTTTATATGCCATCGACAGTCTGACTGAAGTCTTAGTCGTGCGCGGTCTCTCAAGAAGTGAAGTAGTGTCTTAATAGTGATAGTGTTGTGCAGTATTGTGTTAGTGCTAGGAGCGCTGTCCGATCAAGGTCACGTGAGTACCTTACAATGTAATTACCTCGTCTTGTGTTAGGTTAGGTTTATGTGCGTTTAACCTTGGGTTTAAATAGAGAGCCTAGCAGTGGAGGCGAGTGTTGTAATTACTTAAAGGAGCTCCTTAAGCCTACACCTTGGTCACAAGTCCAAGGCAGTGCTTAGGTTTCTCTCGTAATTGTTAGAGATCATATTTGATCATTTATCGGTTCAGTAGAATTATCTGGGTTGCGTTTACCCAATATTCCATTCAATACCATCACTCCCTTTTAGTGTTCCCCAATATTCCCCTTCCACTTCCTTCACATTGTTTAAAATCTCCGACATATATATATATATACATATTTGAAATGTGCTCGCCAAGACCTTTCTTTTGATACCAAACACGTGATAAGTTAGATTCTGAGGTTTAAATTCATAAAATTTTTATAGCATATAAAAAAAATCATAAAATTTTTATAGCCTATGTCACCCGCGCCATTATTACGAATCTATAGACACCTCATTCTAGAAAATTGGTTTAGTAGTTTAGGCGGTAGGGTAGAACATACAAACATACATGTATACATAAATACATATATAGACTGCCAAAATCGTATCCCTTCCTTTTGGCTTCGCCGTAGTCGGGTAAAAATAAAGACTTCAATCATTAGAAACAGATGCATATGCTTGATCATTAGGTCTAATAGTACCACCAAGAATCAAAGTTATCATCATCACGACCCTTCAATGGCCCACTGCTGAGCCGGGTCTCCTCCTCAGAATGAGGAGGGTATTAGCCCTTAGTCCACTACGCTGGCCCAGTGCGGGTTGGCAGACTTCACCCACCTTTGAGAACTTTTTGGTAACTCTCAGGAGTGCAGGTTTCCTCACGATGTTTTCCTTCAGAATCAAATTTATGCATAAATATAATAGAAGTTCCACAGTGATTACTACTGATGAAACTATTGAAAAATTAAAAGTAAAGGCAGTAGAAGATGAGATCAAGGTGAAATTGAACATGATGATGTCAATACAGTCAAAACAAAGCCGAAAAAAGAAAAGACTAAAGCAGAAATTCTTAAATTTGATTTTCATAGTGAGAATGATGACAGTGACGAAGATAGCTTCTTAACTGTGAAGAAAAAAAATTTAGATGTAACTCCTGTAGCAGAAGAAAACATCCCACCTAAAAAGAAAGTAAAACTCTTAACTAAAGCTGCAGTAGCTAAAAAAATATTGAAAAAAAGTGAATTCTACAGTCAACCATACAGAGGATGTTGAAACAATAGATGATGAGATGTGAAATCAGAATTAGCAAAAACAATTTCTCAATGAACATTTTGGAGGCATCGACATTGATAAGGCGAAGGAGGTGTTGAAGAAGCAAGACAAATAAGACAAAATAAGATTTAGGGTGAAAGTAAAAGCTAAACATAAAGAGCAAAAACGGAAAATTAAAAATAAGAAGAAAGAAGAAGGAGAAAAGGCTGAATTTGGTTCAGAACCAGAATCCGATGGCCATGATTTGTCTTCGCTTCCTGACCCTGATAAAGTGTATGGTGGTGTAAATAAATCCGAGAGTGTCAATTCAGAAGCTTTCAACTCACTTGATAGTGTTGAAAGGAAGAAAGGAAAGATAGAAGATGTGGCAGCAACACTCTCTGAGCAAGAAGCAGAGGCCCTTGCTATGCAATTATTGCGCTCTAAATGATTACATTAAATCATATTACAAATATTACCTTGATTAACATTTAAACCAAAAAAACTGCTTTAAAATCTGTCCATTATTTTGAGTGCTACAATAGGATATCCACAGACAGAGATACAGTTATAGATTAAGATACAGAGTTGTTTGAAAGACAAATTATTACATTGGCTAACCCTGACTTGATACTATGAATAATGTTTTGATATTAATTCATCACATAGTCTACAGGTTTTATCAATTATATACAATATCAAATTTATAACACTCGCTGTATCATATATAAAATATATTTTCGTGATGGAGCAATAAAAAAAGCCTAGTTTTCGGATTTTTTCCTATACCTACTTGTGCTATAACGAATAGCAAGGAACTTTGTCTCCGGTCATCTAGAAGCATCTTCTGCGCCTATACTTGAAAAGCAAAATAAAAATGTCTCCGCTCGACAATATTGTGGTTGGCCCTCTCCATGTATGTTATATTTTAGGTCTGGCGCCCCCAGAAAGCTTCCTAGCACCTTTTCTGCCCAGGCGCCGTCGTGCGCCCCAAGACCATTGTGGACGGCGCATCAGGGGCTCTTCATGCCCAAATTCATGTTTGTATGTAACCAGAAAACACCTCAAAACTTGTGGTTTTTGTGCGACGGTTCAAATATCAATACATACAATATCGACGGTTGTATGTTTTGTTTACGATGTCTTAGAGGTTTGCTGTTTTCGTAGCTTTAAGAGAATATAAAGTTTTCGATATTAATTTGCCATGAGTCATGACCTAGGTAAAAGATTTTTTTTGATGTAATAATGAAACGTAATTCAGCTCTTTCACTTTAAATCAACAATAAAAGTATTGTTTTTATTTTTTACACAAAAATACCGCTCTGGCCCATGCAATAGTAAAACTCAAAAACTACTCAAACAAAATATTGCCGCACAGTGGTTGTGACTTGCGCGCGAAACAGCTGTAAACGAAGTGTCACGGAAATTGTCGAATGAACACTCCAAAATGTGATCGGCTTGGTCGGCCAGTCTAAGTATCTCTACTATTTATAGGATATGGGGAAAAATAACATTAAATTATTCGTCCAACTTGTTGTATAAATAAATTCAGCCAAACAACAAATCGCATGTGCTCAAATTTTAACTATAAAACTTAACCACATGCAAGTTTATTTTATTTTATTGTTACAATTTTACTGATTTTGGAGGTCAAAAAAGCATAATTTAATTAATCAGACTTTCTGGAAATCTGAAAATTTGTAAAACGTCTGTAATAGAAAACACTGAACCTGATAATTATTTTATTTCACGACTATTTTAAAAAATCAATACATACTTATTTTGTTTAAAATTGAAGCGCTTTTTTTGTAATTGGTCATGAATGTAATTAATAGTACAGTAGTTTAGAACTTATGGTAGTGTTTTGGCGACGACTCGGTCACATGATGGTGATGATGGAATTGAAGCCGCTATGCCGATAAGGCGGTCGCTTCGATCGATAGGCGGGCGCGGCGCTGCAGTCGTGCCTCGGGTCTTGGTACGCCAGCCGTTGCCCGCTACCGTCGTCCTATACTAGGCATTCCGGCGATCGCACTCGTCGTATAAACACGCGAGGATGCGCGGGGAACGCGCCGGTCGGGACACGCGCCATAACAAGGACCATCAAAACTTAAAATCATCTCTTAAAAAAGGAGCAAAAGCTAAAAAGCATAGAGTTGTGTTCGATGAGAGCGCTAATGAATTTTTTGAGGCAGATTATATTATTGTAGTTAGAGATGATTGCGGGTATTCCGACGAAGATGATGCGGAAGAATGTTCAGGATGTGGGGCCTGCCAGCGCTTTCAGCAGCCGGAGCCCGGAGCGCTCAGTCCACCCGAGGGTTACAAGGATATGGGGTTGTTCAATCGAGATGGAACCCTTCGGGAGCAGGCCTGGTGGGATGCCGGAGACGTGATGCTGGTTGGCGAGCGCTCAGGGACAGTTTTCACGCCACAACACCTCCAACTGCTTCGTAAACTTCAGCGCGAGAGGATGTTACGGTCTACCGTCTGCGCTGACTGCGATGCACACTCTACTATTCATCAACCGCACGGTGAGTCACCCACGTCCTTGACAAGGACGGAACCCATCTGGTTGGCCTCGCTCCTAATCATCTTGTATTTCTTGTTTGCCGGACATTGTCATTAATTGACGTCGACTGATCATGACGTTCCATGACCATCAAATGCGTGAAAGTTTACGATTTGTTTCACATCGCAACGCTTATTTTAAAAATATCTATAATAACAAAAATAATAAAAATAATAATTCAAATATGTATAAATTTGAATAATGATTAAAATTGTTTTAATTATGGTATATAGGTATTATTAAAATGAACCAATCAATGCTGTGGCGATTGTAATAAATTGCATAGCGAAAATATAAATAAAATCACAGACACGTTACGTTATTACATACTTAAGCGGCCGCAGCGAAAACAGTTTATTAGCAACGCCATTTATTAATACTCACTAAAAAGAAGTTATTAAACAAAATAACGTTGCACGGTACGGTACGGTGTAAAAATAAAATGATAACGACACAAAATTAAAAAGGCTATTTGGAGCACAAAAATTAAGATGTTATTCCTATGTGATTCGCTTTAATATTAGTTATTTTTAAAATGAAAAGAATTTAGATATAATCAAAAAAATTAATAAACATCTATGAAAAAAATGCTAAAAAACATAAAATTACTGTAAAAATAAGAGAGCTTTATAAATTTATTATTCAATAATGGAACCAAAAGGGAATGTCAGAAGCTGCAGTGAAAACTGAAAAGTAACGTGAAACCAATTTTAAATCAAACTTCATTTTCAATTCATATCAACAACACATTCGCCACAACATTGTACTAAAAAGTTTAAAATCACTTCAGCACTAAATTTTTAGAGGTTAATGTTTATGCGGCATGTAAGCCAGACTTTCCCTTTTCCATAACTTTGATCCGTTTGTTTTGGCGACCGAAGAAGCATTTGAGACTTTTTATTTAGGTACTTTCATCATTCCTTCTACTTTCAATATCGGTACCGATTTTTAAGTTCAATATAAATAGTTATTTATAAAACAGTATGTTCAAAAAATATCTACCACATTATTTAAATATAATATAAATACGAGTACATCCCAAAACTTTGATAATTTCATGACAATTTTGTCGTATCTTTGCCTAATTAATTTCCCTATTAAGTGTTATCTTTTTAGCCTTAAATGTGTTGAAAGTCGAAAATTATGATTAGTCTATGAATTCTGATATGTCTAAATACATTCCGATCGATTTCAGTAAAATAACTAATCAAAATTACTATATTTTGAACCATTGGCATTCCAGTTTTGGACATACACATAGACACGAACACCCAGTAACTAATTTAAATTTATTCATAGACATCTATTAATCAATAAGCTAGGATACCGAAATAAAACAAGGATAAAGACTAAATAAACAACAAGGATAAATAATGAAAATGGGATAAAAATTAGGTCGATAGCATGTTAATACGAGAATTGTAGTAGTTCAAAGTCAAATAACATAACTTGTCACTCACCCAACCAACAAAACTCATTTTTTTTTAGAATATTTCATTCTCGTTTGGTTAGAATATTAAAATAAAATATAGCAATAAGTATTCTTTTAACTTTCTATTGACCTTAACAATAACTTTCTTAATAAAAACTGCAAAAAATAATTTTCAATGGCATAATCATGTTATTTAAGCTAATTTGTATTGAAACGATGTAAGTGAATAAAATATCAGATGTAGGGGTCACAATAACTTATGTTTATGTTAAAGTTATAACAATCTAAAAAAACTAAAACTAGACTATATTCTACAAGTTTATTTTTCGTTCATTATTTCTTCTACAAGGCTACTAATTATGACGTTCAAGTAATTAAGACGAATGATGATAGCTCTATTGGACATATCAAAGCATTAGTCGACCCATCCTCGCTTCGACTAATTAAAATATCTTTAAATGGAGATAACTTATGATTTAAAACAAATTAAGTCTATATTCTGCTTCAAGAAAAGCTCAATACCACTACGCTAGAAAACTTCATACTTTTTTTCCACACTTCATATGAAAATAGGAGTTTATATAGTTTCATTAGAGAGTGTTTGTGCTTCTTGTGAAATAAAGATTTTTGTCCTTTATACAATCTTTTCTACCCCGTATACGTAATAAGCGTTTTTACGTCACAAAAAGTATTGTCCTTTAATGTTTCTATTTTCAGCTTCAGCTGTGCGTTAACAAGTCGGTCGGTCATATCAACATAATCACTATGTACTTAGTCGAACGAAATATATTATAATATAATATAATATAATCTTTATTTCAGAGCACAAATTCTCCATAGTTGTTAGTAACAAAGGCTTAAAAAACTATGTTAGTCTACATGAACTTAAACCTAAATAATAATATAAATTATATTACTACATATTATTCAGTATATGGTACTGAGTGCTATCCCTCTAATTTGCCCATATTATTTCCTTTATGTAACTAAAATAATAATGACGGAAATCTGACAAACACTAAAAAATATAGTTATTAATATAAAGGTTGATAAGGTTTTAAAAGTTAAAAATATCTATCCTCAATTCATGAATTAAAAACCTTCATTCATTCAATTTATTTTGCGGTACAATAGGACAAAGCATTCAGTAAAAGTTATAAGCTTATTTAAATATTTAACGCGAAGAACAACGAAACTCCAACAATTTTCACTGCATTTGGATATATTTGCGTATAAAATCCGTAAACCAGAATAAAAGAAAAGTTTCCATTTCGAGGCAACCAAACTATTTGAGTTATGAGAGAATAGACACATGGCAGTTTATCAGCTAAGTTAGCTAATACAAATGTAATGAAAACTTAATTATTTTAGTAATACCAAATTTGATGCAACGAAAATTTAGAAAACAGGCTATTATTTTTAGTAATAATTAAGATATTGTTCCAGTTACTTCCAAATGTTAAATTGAATTTTTTAAAATATTTTAACAAATTGTATATATCTTATTGCAATCTAACTAATAAGTAATATAACAACCATATTTTGATTTTTGTGTTAATTTTGAAAGAGAACATTCTATAAAAGCCTCAGCTCTTTTATCAGGGAAGAAAAAACCGTATGTCGTTCATACCGAACTTGGTTGCCTTATTCACATTTATGTTTTCGCTAACATTAACATTTTCATTATTCATGCAGATAAATGAAATAATTTAAAGAAGCTCGTTCTCTACTTTAAAAAAAAATAACTGCTATTTTACCAAAGTCAAATAGATTTATTTATTTACGACACTCCTGAAAGCAATTTACCGCATGTACTTAGGTTTAATAATAAATATTTAAATTAACAATATATTATAGCTATATAAAAATATTCAGGCGTTCGGTATATGACATCTTATTATTACATCGCAGGAACTATGGTGTTCCGGAATAAAGCCTATGTATTTATCCAGGATATGCCAAATTTAATTGAAATCCGTACAGTCTTTTTTGTAATAAAACTTTAACATATAAATAAAAATTATAATATTAATAAGATATTTATATTCGCTATGCAATTTTGTTACATACGTATCAATAAATATTTACTTCGTTCCGGAAATGCAGAACAGGTAGGTACGTCCAGGAAGCGAACAGCGGCTCTATAGTAATGATTTGGACGGATGTTACAAATGAACTCACTTTTATAAAAGGCAGTATGGATGCTAAAAGAAATTGCAAGCTGTTCATAGGTCTTAGAAGAACCAATAAATACTTGGCAATGGGAAAATTTTAAGGCCAGCATGTCTGGAAAACATAGTTTTATAAGTTTTTTTTTACTTTTACCAGCGGTGTTTGCTTGCCACCAAATATTTCAAGTTAAATTTGATCCATTTTCTGATAAATTATATATTACTGGAATTTCCGCAAAAAAGAGTATCCGCTAATATTAACAAATAATTAATTAAAAATATATAGCTTGCAGCAAAAATTATTTTGAAATATCGGTTGGATAGGTAATAGCGGTGATTTATTCAAGATAATTAGAGTAACAACGTTACAATAATGATTTCAGTAACAAAATACTCGTATTCAGTTTTATTAATGACTCGCTTTGATTAATGCCTACTAATTTCATATAATAATGAAATTAATAAATAATGTGTTTGATACTAACTGAATATAGACTTTATTGCATTCATAAATAGATTAGCAATAAATCTCGGTTTCTTCTCGGGAATATAAAATGTACTGTGAATTTATTTTTAGTACAGTGCAAACAAAAATCTATGCCAGACCATGTTTAACAGAAGATTTAATAAACGAGCAAACAGTGACGACCAATTCGTATTTACCAAAAAACGTGCAACAACCTTTGCATAAAGCAAGTCGACTATTTTTTAATGTTTTGATTTACTCGTATTAAAAAACTCACTTGTAACATTCGCGAGGTTTGCGAGGACAGCAAAATTGAAATAAAAAGACTCGCTCTCGCTTTACGAAAGTGTTATTAAAATTAAAATAAACTCAATTAGGGTTACAATTTTCTTTAACTGTATTTGTTTTATTTTTTCTTTGTCAAGTTATCAGTTGTATAAGATCGCTAGTAACAAGCGCGTATAAGAAAACTAGTCGTCAAGTCTAGGCTTCCGGTGCAATTTACACTATTGCTATATCGCTATATTTTAAATGTTCAACATCAATATAATTTATATATGAAAAATATGTTGAAAAATAACCAAATATATAAATGGCACACAGCTCAACATGCACTTCCTTTACTATTTTAACCTTCTTTTTCGCAATAAAAGTACTATATATGTCCTTTCCCAAGTTCTAATCTACCTCTCTTCCTCAGTGGTTTACGTGTAAAGCATTACAGACAGACAGAGTTACTTTCGTATGTATAATATTAGTTTGGATATCTCCTTAAAATCTAGAAAGTCAAGCTAACCGCAGTGAACAGATTAGAACACTGCAAATTAAGGAACGGTTTGTTTAATTTAAACTTGAGCCATTACCCAAAACGCAAAAAACAAGACAAAATGATCACTGCCAAAAGATTTGAATATTCCTAATGTCGAATTTTAGATTATTATATTCAGTTACTATTTTAATGCAAACTAAACATGATTGCTTTCCAAATGTTAATTAAATAAATTATAGCTATGATACAGCTTTTAGAAGCAAAAGCTTCCTTCTAAATATTACAAAAGACCAGAAATGCAAACGCTGAGTTGGCACAAAGGTCCTACAAATACAATACATGTATGCAGTAATGTTTGAGCTTCAAGCAGAAATTCGAATTTGAGCGAGAAGTTCTCGCTAACCACACCAAAGCTGACCACTGAATAGTTTCGATGCCACACAACTTCAAGTTATTAAACCTTTCTCTCTTAATAGATGTCTATTATGAAAGTGTTAACGTTCTAGATCTAAAGACTTAATTTAAACCTAAAGAGGAGTAGGTAAAAATATATTACACATATTCTTAAAGAATTATTTATTTCTACATAATACGTTTGTTTAGTTTGACCATCAAGGTCATTTAGGAAGTTCTAATACTTAAAAAAAAATTATAAGTATCTATCTTGAGCTGGCTTTGTTGCGGTGCCGGTGCGCATAATTAAAAGGAATTCGCAAAACGAGTTGCAGAATGAGAGTGAGACGAATCGCAGAGTGAGAGTGAGAGGGATCCTCAGGCCGCAGTCGACGATCCGCGGATTCGACCAATGAGCTTGCACTTTGAGAGTCGAGGGGTCTGGTGAGTCATCACGCTCGCAGATCGCGCGGCTCGAGCGGCCGTTAGTGCCGCAACAATCTGAAATATGTAAACCTATATTAAATATATTGACAATTCATTTGAGAAATAAAATAGAAAATAAAAATTAAGTACAATTACATTTGTTAATTACAATAACTATTTTTATGATATCCGATGAAAATAAAAATGTATATTTAAGTGAGATATTACGATATGACTGTGAATACCATGACCAATTTCATGCAATTTTCCGTGTTGTGCTTAAAAACTCACCGATATTTAAGCACTTTATAAAATACAAGCCTCGTCCTGACCAATAAAAACACGACAAAACAGGATTAATCTGCACAGGTGCGGTAATTGTAAAGTCAAGCGATTACGTTCGGCAATTGGTTTTTATGTATATAGATTTATAGAAGCTTTTTATCGCTATTTTAGTATTATCCATTTCAGAAATATTTTTAATTTTAAAGAAAATTATTAGAATTGACTAAATAACATCTCCTAAGTGATACACTTCTCCTAAATGATATATATTGCTTAAATAAGTAACATAAAGCCGCAAGTATCGCTCTTATCAATATTCCAAATTAACATAACATCTTAGTTAAGTTGTGAACGTTAAATATATTTGTCAAAGAAGAAAATAGGTAAACATATTTCTTTACATATTATAGAAATGGTAGTGTGCATTTCAAGTATGTTCCGTAACTATTTGAAATGCAAAGAAAATAAACTTATCGCTAACAAGATGATGTGCGACGGAGACTTATTGCATTAGTACGTGAAGCAAAAGCTTTATACAGTATATATATAATAAACTATAAGATGTATTGAGAGAGATTTAAAACATAAATTAAATAAACAAAGTAAAAGAATATTGTCTAACTGCATGTCAAATAATGATGTGTTATAACGATAAAATATGTATTGGTTACTTACAGTGTGCCTGTGTTCAAGCTTAAATAATTAAATAAATTATTCGTCTTTTGAATTAACTGAGGGAGTAAGCATACAAAACTTGTTCATCCGGTAGTCGGAGAGAGCAGACCCCCGATTTTAGATAGCTCGATTTTAGAGAAATAAATAATTAAAAAACATTGTTTTGAATTATTTGTAAAGTCGTTTTAAAAGATATTTTTCCTAATAATATGTTTTTCAATCCTGTAACTACATATATACATAGACAGTTTACAGCTGATATAAAAAAACTGGGTCATATCATAGAATGAGAGAGGTATGATACCCATTTGCTATAAAATAAGAGAGATATGATACACATTACTGTACAGCAATATGTATACACATGCAATTTAGACTGAGGCGAGCAGTGTCTGGGGCTTGAGACCCAAGAGCAGGTTTAAAGAGCTCTTTCATAATATATTAACTCTCACCTCCACCACTCGACCTCGCTAACGACAATAAATAATAAAGTAAACTCACGTGGACTTCGAGAAGGTTAACCTTAATCACAACACTATAACACTAACTTCCATGTTCACTGCAGGAAAACACCAGAGAGACTGAGACTAATCTATCGGACTAAAGGTTATATATTGTATTCACGTCGGTATACTTGTAATAATATAAAATAATCTACCCGCTACTACTACTTTATAAACAGTGTTGCTAACACATTACTGTACAGGAATACGTATACACGTGCAATTAAGACAGAAAACCGAACAGCGTTTTGGACTTGCGGCCGAGGTGTAGGGTTAAAGGCTTTTTGTATAATTCGCTGCCCGAACAATTACAGTAGATAAAATATCTAACTTACGTGGACCTCAAGATCGTCGTGATTAAGGTCACACTTTAATCACGACTCTATAATACTATCTTCTATGTATACTATGCTAATACACCAGAGAGACCGAGTCTAACCTATATCACTAAAGGTTTATATTGTCTACGTCGGTATACTTGAAATAATATAAAAGGAACTACTTATGAATACTTATTTATAAACGGTAATACTAACAGTCATATTATATTCATACCTTTTGCTTGTTATGTACTTAATAGGTTGATTTGTCTTATAATTATATACTAATTTTTGTTGTTATGGATACGAAAGTGTGTTTGTTGGTTTATTGGTTTGAGCTTTATTCACGTTCTTATTGAAGCTTATCGATCTGAGGCTAGCAAAATATATATATATTTTTTTAAAAATGTATTTTTCTTGATGGATAATTATAAATCATTTTTATCACTTTGGTAGCGCCTCACTGTTGTTAAAGAACACATAAACACATTAACTTTGGAACTACTTAGTGCATAATTATACTTTACTTGTTATAGTTGTAGTCTATACACAGACTAATAGTATGACGGCTTGACTAGAATGCCCTCCTGGGGGTTTAACTTTAGACACAGTCCTTCAGCGTTACTGCAAGGTAGCAAGAGTTAAGAGTATCATTTAGGGAGCTTTAGCGAGAAAGTCTACCCAAACTACTTTGGCTAGAGAGTCCATGCAGTCCAAATCGTTCTTTCTGCACTGATGTCAATGCTCTAAGCAAAGATAGTTCACAGTCAAACACTCTATTGCACAAGCGATTGAGATTTGGGTTGTGTTCAAAATTGGAGCGCCAAGCTTTTGGACGCACTGAACACTAACAAAAAATGATGGAAGTGCAACACTTGCAAATTTTTTTAACGCCGATTCCATCGTTACTAATGAGTAAATTTAGAATTTGGTCGGGGTAAGTTTTAGCGTGGGATAGTATAGATGACTCGAAATTTTCAAATTGGGCTTGCGCGGTGACTATACATTATAATTTTGGTGCACTAAGGCAATATTTCAGCAACATTGGAATTTAGTGCACCCAATTTGTTACTATTATCCAATTTAGTTTTAGTTTTACTGTGTCTTGCTGGACGTATGCCCTCAACCAAACAACCAGTTAAAGAGAAATTCTATTGACTAATTTTATATTAGAGGACATTTTATTGATTTTATTTGTACAGAAAATTACACAAAAATTGGTCATAGCCAATGTTTTTTAAATTGATCTTTTACATTTATTAAATCTTTAATGACATTTGACATTGTTTGCTTTATCAGTTCCATTGTATTAGTGCCATTTTAAAACTAAAACATTTTAGTTCGTTACGATGTAAGAATAGAAATTGAATTAACGAATGCTGAGCGTGAACCTTGTTAATTTGCACCGTTCGCATACCGAGTTGTCGAACAAATTGGCAATTTAATTTCTTCATCAGAATATGCAACTGACATTCAGGGGCTCCCGGCAATTAATAAAAAGGAAAGTGTTTTCAGATAAAATAAAGCAAATATAACGTTTCATTTATTATTCGCCAGGGAATCTTAAATAGCTTCGAGCAAACGAGACACACGACTGATATTCGGTGGGAGCCATTGTGTCTCGTCTCGTCTCGTCTGATAACTAAAATAAACTTCTGATAAATAAATATTTATACTCCACTCATTTAAATAATTTCTGATGTACAAAGATAGATTATAACGATTTATACGTCATTGGTGTGAGTTTTAGCATTGGTGAAGTCTGTGTAAACTTTTTAAAATACCTTATACAAAATATCATGGAGGTCAGCGGTGGTGAAAATAATAAGTTTCTATTAATAACTATCTTAAAAGGTCGATACCAAACTCACTAGCATAGAAAAAAGAATTGCATTAAACAAGTGGCACGATCAAATTGGATTCTAATAGCCACCCTTATTAGAAACTCTTAATAGATGGAAATTTGCACATATGTAATTATTAAATGAAAACCATAGTTTCTGTCGCGTTAAATAACCTTCTCTAGGAATAAAATTCCTACATTGTTTTATAATTGTAAATGTACAATTGGTATATAGGTGAGGGGGCAGGAGTCGATGTAGTAATGTCCTTATGTGGCGTATTTAGGAAGTTATTCTCAATGGATTTCGTAGTGTATTGAGTATTCTAGCATACAAAACTCACAACCTCAATCCCAGGCTCACGGCTTACTTCTTGGACTTTACTATGTCAAGGTTTCCAAGTCTGTGGTAGTTTTCATCCGCTATAACTGTTAAAAGTCGAGTGCTTTTGATCTTGATGGCTTAAGAGGATCACTCGTTCAAAGACTCCTGTCTTATCGAATCTTATGTAATGTTGTGTGTTTAAGATAACAGAATGTTTTATCACTGCTAAACTGGAGCTATCTTTTTCATGGTTTCATGATAATTTATTAATTTGTCAATTATTTGTGGAAAATGTTGTGTGGAGCATATGCCTTAATATTGTAAGGTAGTTTCATGATAATTTATTAATTTGTCAATTATTTGTGGAAAATGTTGTGTGGAGCATATGCCTTAATATTGTAAGGTAAGAAAATAGCTGTATTCCTTTCCTAAACAATGTCAAATACCCAATTGTGATTCCCTTTAGAAATGACAAGACGACAGTCGTCTTTACTGATCTTTGAGTCGAAGACTGGCGTGTACTGTTAGATGCATTCGCAATATATTAACTTTATTTCCATTTTATTTTATCCATTGTTATTCAGTAGAGCATATATACCTATTACTTGTTTCTGATGGCAAAGTTTTGTTCTGTTAAGAAGAAGAACGTAAGTCGCATTGATACAAAATGTAAAAATAAAATTCTCATTTTTATTTATTTTATACTGTGTTGCAGACTTTACAAAATAATTTAACTATTAAGCTAAAAAATTTAATTACACCCGATGGAAACTCTGATTTAAATAACTATTAAATCAAAGATCTCGATTTCAAACGATATTTGATATTGTTTCACCTCTACTCAGTCTAACCAAAGTCAGTCAGTCAGTAGAAAAAAATTGACATACATATACTAATGAACTTTAGTTTGTAAAAAATAAGATTTTGGTAAATATAGGTAACTTTACCATATCAAGTTCGTTAATCAGAGTTAACGCGAAGTGCGAAGGAAGTTAAATTCTTGTACGTAATGATATTGCTCGCGCCGTATGTAAGCCACGGCAGGATATTGTCTCTCTCTGTCGAATGCACCGTAAAATTATCATGCATTGACCTTCAAAGTTATAGTATGTGTATACCACCCCCCTAATTATAGTGATTATAACTTTTTTAAATTAATTATGAATAAAATTTAAGTTCCGACTATTACGGTCAAAAATTTACTTCTGGACAATTCGCTCACTGGAGAGGAAGAAGATTGACGCCTTCGAGATGTGGTGCTGGCGAAGTATTCTGCGCATACCGTGGACAGCCAAGAGAACCAATGTTTCGATTCTGTGACAACTAAGAATAAAAACGAGACTGTCAAGTATTTTCTACCAGCGTGTCCTTCGCTATTTTGGGCACATAGCGCGAAGGCAGCCCGACAGCCTGGACAAGCTGATGGTGCTTGGCAAAGTGGAGGGGAAATGACGACGAGGCCGCTGACCCACACGGTGGTCGGACCAAGTTACCAATCTCACGGGCCTCCAAGTGACCACAGCCCTGAGGAAAGCCGAGGACAGGACGGTTTGGAGAAAGCTCATAAAGACCGTGGCCCTGACCTGACCCGGACCCTGGACCAAAGTGGACACGACCTTCAGGAATGAAGCAAACGACCGAGAAGAAGTATGCTAAAAAGATTATTTGGTAAAATATAAATTCCATTGGAAAATTTATTACATTTTTTAATTTTTAGACTGGGGAATAAGGTTTAAAGTAAGGCACCTCTTCCAGTTACTCAAATTCTCAAAGCCTCTAGCTTGACGTTTATCAGGTTTAAATTGTGCTGAAGACGTTTATATTTATAATATATTCCAAAGTTGGTAAAATCGCAAACATGGACGTTTTTGTCGTTGTATCGTGTGAAATGAATCTAAAGCTATATGTGGTGTGTATTCTAGCAACGACTGTTGACGATATGACATGTTGTTAAATTACAACTTGTAAAATATTTAAATCGACTCCAAAAAAAGAAGGAGGTTCTATATTTGACAATTATATTTTATTGATATATGTTCACCGACTTTAAAATTTTTTTAGTGAAATTATTTTTTATTGAATTTTTTTTGTAAAAAATGTATTATAATATTTTCTTATATTCTTTTTGTAAATAAATATGTCAATTGAAATACGCATTACTAATGTCGGGAATAAATGCTTCCCAATACTATTTTTGATAATATTTTAACCCGCACACGAAAATTAACATTCAATAGTGTTTTTCCCTTTATTGAAATTGTACGGAACCCTCTTAGCGCGAGTTCCACAGTCACACATGGCCGAATGATTTAAATAAGTAAAACTTCACCATTCGATCCATTATCTTAGGCGTTATGATGCCAAAGAGAGACATACAAATACACAGCGATTTTATAAAGTCAGATGCTACAATTTCCGGGAAATCCGAAATGGCAGTTCAGTTTACATCGTAAATAAGATATATTATGATCAAATATGCAGAATTCACGAATGAAACGAGCGCACAAATTGATGTCGATCAAGTTTATCAAGTAGCTTCTTGAAGTCTCATAGATAGCAAACGTAAGCAATATTGAAGAGGAAATAGGATTCTTCCTAGACTTATTATAGTTTGAAGTGAAGGAAATTCTGTAGTCATTGAACTGTTGTACTTTTTTCTCAATACTAAATAAAAAGTAAAACTTATTTCATTTTTCATACGGCTTCGCATTTCTATGACGTAGATTAGACAATTTAAAACGTAGGCAAAGTTGTATGTGCGAGGCTTCTTCTTATGTGTAATTATCTGTTTAAAGACGAAAATATGTCGGGTATCTCATTGTTCCCTTGCATTCGTTCTCTTTGACACGCCTCACGCCTAATCGGTGCTAGTGACTATTGGTGCAAAACCACTGACTAGGCTTTTTAATTTTGCGTTCATATATTTCATTTAATTAGATTTTCATATAGTTACCTAACAGTATCTGAATTTTCTATATTTTCTCCTTCTTTATATACTCGGTCAAGTGCGTGTACAAATTGCGCACTAAGACTTCCGTACAATTTCAATTAAGAGACGACTTTAATTTTTAAATTTAGATTTTCATGTGTGGGCCAATATTATCATTAGTAGTATTGTGGATTATTTACTCAGACAGTAATGTGTGTTTCAATATAATCAATCAGCTTATGTTTACAATCAATTGAAATATTTATAATTACTTACAAAATCAATTTAAGAAATGTAAAAGTATTTTAGCAATAAAATTTAACCGAGAAGGCTCTGAAAAATGCACTAAAAAGTAATAAATAATTTCACTTTAATAATTTTGAAGTCGGTGAATATATATTAAAAATATATACAGACAAATCTACAACCTTCTACTCTTTTTAAATGACAACTATAAAATATTTTGCTGTCATTTTACGACATTTCACGGCGCGTTGGTTGGAATGCTAGGTAACGTCCGATATGATTTTTAATTTTACTAGCATTCGAATATGTTATTCATATACATGTATTCGGTACAGATTTAAACCCTGATTAACGTTAAGCAAAAATACTTTGAAACAACCAGTTTATAAAAGTAATAAAAATAATAAATTAATAAATCGAATATATACTTTTTCTACATCATATTTTTAAACACATTTTTGCATAGTAAATTATTTCTTTCTTTCTTGGAATACTGTAAAAAGCCGTATCTGGTATTTTATAAGTACAAAAAATATGTTAAATAGCAGAGTATAATAATTTCATTAATAAAAAGCATATTCAAAAACATGTCTTAATTTTTTAATAAGTTATAGACTTTTTAATATATCTAATATAAAATATTTAATTGTAAATCAAATATTCTAAATTTAATTAATACATATTGAAAGTTTTCTACGGCTTAAAAAATTTGGGGAAAGGTTTGCAAGGGTGTGCAACCCCATCCCGCCATAGCCGCCCTTACTTATAAAACAGTGATTAACGTAATCAATGTCTAATTGATAAGTACATACAAAGTATGTCAACTTTATTTGTATTTGAAAGAAACAGACAAAACATTCTTAACTAGCCAATGGATTATATACTTTTATAAGTAAACCCAAGCATGTTTATATTGCGATATTATTTTAAATCCTTTCATGCCTGGGGGTTGTTGAAAACCGTTCAATTCGTTTGGCAGTTGTACATGTATTTTTAAATTGTTTATTGAATACGCCATAAAAATTTTAGGATGCCTAAAGTATGTTTTTTGGGTATATTAATTGAATAACTTCGAGGGGGTCAGGTCATGCTTTAAAACTCAAAAGCTAGTCTCGGATTGTTATTTATGTTTTATATAGCTATTAAAGCAATAAATAAATTAAAATTCAACTTGCCTAAAACATATTTTAAGGGTAATTTTTTTGAAAATATTTTATCTGTCGGACCGACCATTCCCGGTATCCATGGTAATACTGTTGTTTTTTGTTTTTTTAACATGGGCAAATAACCTTCTCTAAATTTGTAATCAGCTCTCGGACCAATACTTTCATGACAGACCTATGTTTAATATTAATTTCAACTTGATAACTCCACTTAATCCTCACGTAATGCGTTATAACCATTACGTGAGGATTACGTGAGGATTACATGGAAATATACGAATAAAATATCTTTTATTTTTCCGGTTTAACTCACTCAGACTTACCTTCTTAACAAAAATTAAGTTCCTTGTTAAAAGGACCAACTCTGGGAATTTTGTTTCATGTGCGAACAGCAGCGGTATTTTTTCGATACGTTGACTTAGAATTTTGATTTTTTACAGCTCCGAGAGACTAGACTTGAATATTTGAAATTAATTTCAACTTGACGCCTTCATGAGTTTTTGAGAAAAACTGTCTGCGGGACAGTTAAACAAGTTATTTTTCTAGTGACGTAACAAGAAACATACAGTTTTTCACAGACAGATTAGGCTAAATTTGGTTTTGGAAGATTTTTAATTTATAAAATCTTTATTTCCCTATGGTGTACAAAACACGAGCTTACCTATATCTTATACATACTTATAACTATATATATATATATATATGCATATAAATGTAAACAATAAGATAATGCAATATTATTATGTCGATTTATATCCTAGACTACCTAGTTGGATAAAATTATTTCATTCGACGCTTAAACGAGGCACACGTAGGCACCGCAACGACAGCAAAGGAATCATTCATAAAGCCTGAGCGTTGCACAGGCGTCGTAAGTAAAAGACTAAGTATCTGCCGAGCTTAACGACCTGTAATTATTGTCGGCAGAGAATCTGAAATTGTTTGATAAATATGTTGGGGAGTCAGGGCAATTTAGCAGTTTGAGTGAGACAAAGAATTTAAAAGAGTGTATCTACGGTCTCTTATTGGTAATCAGTTGAGCTTTGAGCGGAACGCTGTAATGTGGTCGTATTTACGTATGTAATTCAAAGATGAAACGTATAGGTACATGTTTTTTGTAAACGAGTTTATTTAGTAGTTCCTCATTTAGATCCAGGTTACATACGATACCGTAATCTAGTAAATTTTAGCACGTGTTATGTTTAATTTTACATATAAATTTCCAGCATATTTCTTATACAACATATCCCAAAATTCAATGGGCACCAGAGCGTGGACCTAGCGTCATAATGACTCGAGAAAAAAAAATTAAAAAATTTCTTATATGATTTAAATTACAATCAATATTTTAGAATCCTTCGACATTTGATACCCCTTAATATATTTTTAGCTACCATGTCCACAATTTTTCAAATATTTCTGATTTTTTTTCTGTATTAGCAATCTAAGAAGCACGTCTATCCACTACAATCCTTAAAAATCTCAGAAAGCTGATTTTATTTTACAAAAATCAGTAAAATATTTTTCTTAAAATTTTCAAGGACTTTTACTTTCAATGCACTTTCTCTTATTTTGCTGTAAAAAAAAGTAAAGACACTACAGCAACTACTAAAGCAAGTTTTTTTTTAAATTTATGCATCTAACCGAGATTCCAAAATGGTATGTATATCAAGAACTTCTATATAAACTTTCGTCTCTTATTTCAATCTCCCCTAAACCTAATTATTTAACGTTACTTCAACTAAATTCGGCATAAAAGGTATAACTATGTCATGTTCCAAGCTTTAGTCTAACTCTGTACCAAATTTCATCAAAATTGGTCTAGCAGTTCTTGAGTTATAACTGGTGTAACTAACCTGGCTTTGTTTTATTATATATTTTTAACTTTTTAAAGTATGACAGAAATGCTCAACTCAAAATGCTCTAAATGCTTTGTTTTAATACATATTCACGTTTAATTTGCGTAAATACAGATATTTGCAGTAAATGTTTAACACAGACTAACTACTTAACATGTCTAGGATATACTACCTAAGAAACTATTCTTATTAGTTTAAACACGAAAAAGTTGGTGTAAGTGGCTAAGAAGTTAGGAGTACTTAAAGTTGATATAATACCTCCGAAGAAACTGTTCTCATGAGACTAAACACGAAATATCTGTTGTAAGTGGCTGAGGAGTTGTATATAGCGCAGACTACCCACTTGATGCTGTAACGTCACCTCAAGGTTGCCATGTCCTTTTTTTTATGCAGTGGAGAATGCATTTACGCATCCTTCCAATTCCTCCAAGAATAGTGGGGTTGTCAGGGCCTAAAATACCACCAAAATTACATTCCATTAAATTGAAAATAAAACTAAATTGTTAAGGTTAATAAGATCTCTGTCTTAAGTTAGAAATGGGCTAATAGTCTTCAAACGGGAGAACAGATCTTGAAAAATTATACAGCTTTAAAACTAAAAAGACCGCATCAAAATTGGTTCATTGTCTTGGGCGAAGATGCCACAGACAGGCATACAGATAAACAGGTACTCGACACACCTTCTTGTAACGTCGGAGGTTAAAAAACTAGCAGAAATTATTATATTACATTGTTAGTTTCCAATTAAAGTCAAGCTATTTAACCTCAGTAAAAAATCCTAGCGCTACGAGCACATTTCTTGTTTAAAATTGTTCTCTATTATCCTATTTGTTCATTAATTTTCTCAGTCATTTTTTATTATGGATTCCAGCAACTGCTTTCAGCAAGTAAACTATAGAAAATTGTGGCTTGTAGTGCTTCAACTTAACGACTTGGTATATTTTTTATTAAGATAATTATATCCTGAAGCAGTTCTTTAACAATAGCATATTTTGTACCGTATACAAAAAAATGCTTTTGAAATGAAACTAGCTTCTGGTCTTATCAGAGGGAGGAAGCTAGTTTCGGCGTGAGCAGCTGAAGGTAAAACGTAACGTACGTAAGCTTTCATATCGAGGGTAAGAAAAACCGTTTTGTGTAGGTGGGAAGGGTATTTATTTTGCTGCCTAAAAAATTCACCATCGCGTTTAATATTTTTGTAACATAGATATTACATGATTCGTAGCCTAGCGATTACGGTTGTAATTAGATTATACTTTAGTTTATTATACATTTTCATACAATAATTCTATCTCACAAAGCATCATCATCAATCTAAATATTAAAACAATCTTTCAATTTATGATAGTTATTATTGTTGAAAATATTTGTTTTATGAATTTTTTTTTATTATTTATGATATATTAAAATATTCAAATGACAAAGTTGATGACTGACTACGACTGTTTAAATGTCTGTCAATGATGGTGATTCTTAACAATGTCGTGGAACAAGAGTTATCCTGTCCAGTCCACTTTTACAAAGACACCAAGGTTTATTCATTTTTACAAGGAGACCTATTTATATTTATTTTATTCGGTAATTCAACTCAAATCCAACAGCTATACAAATTTAAACATTCATCAACTGATAATACTAACAATTGTATGCTAATATAGGATTACACATGTGAATGTGATTGTAATGTATGCATCACTTTTTAATCCACAAGATGTTTTTAATAATTTTTTTGTTAAAACATTTTCTATTTAACTGAAAAATATCAATGTCACTATAGGATGTGTTATATAATTTTAACAAACGTTTTAATGGTGAATTTTGTATGCCGTGATCTTCTAGGAGGTATTAGGGAAATTGATTGAAGTAGTTCAGGACAGTCAATATATCAAGATAATATATCGTGCAATAGTTTCATATTCACTCTCTGTCTTGTCAATTTTAATGGTTTCATGTGGAAGTATCTGCAAGCCTGCTGATAAGTGAAAAACTTTTTGTAACTTCTGTAAATTTTGTAGCAGATAATACCAATTTATATAAAAAGACCTTGTAAAGAACTTAAAACTGCAAACACTTCAGTATCTAAAAGTGTAATGAAATTTCCATGCGATATCGAAGCTGAATTTTTTAGTTAAATTCGTGTCTCAAAAAAAGAAACAAATAACAATCATAAATTCATAACAATGTATTTGGTTGGTATCTCTAGTATTTTCTAAAAAAATACATACAATAGGGGTCGGCCTGTCTTATTCCCGTCTACGAGGTAATTTACGCGTGATTTCGGAATACGGATAGCTTTACGTCCTGAAGCTTTCTTTTGGGACAACAGGACTGACAAGCGAATAACAGGACTATCCCGTTCAGAACGGAACGTACGGTCATTGGTCAGCTACGCCAAAAAAACGCAGTACCGCGTACAATAATGATTGCGCCCCCTCCAGTACCTTTTGGCGCCCCTGACCACAATTACAAATTTAAATCACAAAATATCTGACCTTCGCTTGACGCGCTCTTTGTATCTACCTAGTTTATTATACGGTCACATTACGCATAGGTTGTAAAGTAGAACTGTCAAACCCTACCAAACATACAAATATATTATTCATTATACATATCTATATAGATTGTGATTTTCATGCTACATTATTTCCGAATTTACAATACAAACCTTATCCTGACAATTAGTAATTGGGTTTTTTTTTCTAGTTTTATAATATTCTATGTCTGGTAATCTTATTTTTCAAATAAATTTTGTAAAACTTGTATTATAGTAAAACTATTATAACAGTTTTAAAGTATTTTTTGACTGCTCAAACTTAATAAAGTCGTTTTCGACGTTTTGTTGTCTCGGTCGAAGTTTAAACTAGTAGCTCAAGTCATTGAACTTTTTAGGTAAGGTGACCGTACATGAGGGTAATGTACTAGAACTTAGTTGTATTTTCTTGAGCTTACAGCTCATTGCTATCACTAAGAATACAAATCGCTAAAATATTGGTTTAATAAACTTACACATCTAACTGGTGGTAAATATTATCTCAAGCAATAAAATGTATTGTTGTTTAATTTTGATGCCTTATTTAATAAAAACATAATAAAATTGTTGCCATGTTTGGGTACCCATCCCGTTAAATGGGTGAACGGCTAAACTGATACGGATGAAATTTGATACACGGGTTCTTTAGGAGGTTATTTAACAGATAGGGGACTTTTTATGCAGAACAAACCACCGTCCCCGTAGGATAGGAGGGTAAAGTGGTGCAAAAAAAGCCGAAGCTTATAATTTTGTAAACATAAATAAATGAACTTAATTAAACATATACATGTTTACAATAATTATGTAAACATACTTAAATTAATTAATCTATAATTAAAATCAATGAATCGAATGAAAAGTTCCGAAAAACTAAATAATTAACGAGATGACTCTCAGGTCAGAATGAATGAAATGGTCTGTATGAAATTTCATTTTACATACGAGAAGTTCTGATTAATGTTAATTTGTATAGACACCTCGATAGAATAATACGGGCCACTTCGAGATGCAAAATGACTTAGTAATAAACCTTATAAAATTTTGTTGTAGGTACTATTGAAAAATATTATTCATACCGAATAAATTATGTGTTTGTTAGTTCCGAAAATAAAAGGTTTAGAAGCTTCCATTTCGAGTGAGTAAAACGCGTTACTTTGCTTATTTAGGAATATACAATTATGTATCAGCAAATAAAAATATCGTTTATTTCCAAAATAATAAAATTTCAAGGTTTCATGGTCGTCTACATGCTTATGTGTTTAGCGCGCGTGCGCTGTGGATTCTTTATTCAGCTGTGGAATAGCCACGCTCTGAATAAACATCACCATTCCCGTGAATACTATACAATTTGTACCTACACAAGTAGTACAGTACACCACAGTACACCTGCAGTAACAGTAGGTAACAAAAAATATTTCTTTATTTACTTTTTTATACAATTAGTAGGCAATACAAAAGATCTGAATAACTTATCCCATTTATTTTCAAAATCAAACATTTAAAAAGTCTATTGTTATACTATTATTAGATACACAATGATTGACCTACGACCTAATTTTAAATACACAATGAATGAAAATTCCAGATTTCATAGCTCAAATCGCGAGTAGTTTACAAAATGTAGTTTTTACCTATAGACAAAGGATGGCCTATGCCGAAAATAGAAAGTACATACGTAGTAATTACAGTTAGGAAATTGCTGAGCGACTAAGTCTTCAACTATCATATAGTTTGACCTGTATCTGGCGACCAGAGTGTAAGACCTGCTAGATAACTGCTAGATTTTCAAAGCGCTCGCCTCTACTACTCAAACTCTTTATTTAACATTTAACTGAATAACTGAACTAAAGAACGAAGAGTGTGTCAGATTTGCGCATCAAGAGTTCCATACAAACCGGATTGCGTGATAGAAAACTGTACCAAACATCAACATAGATCCCATAGTATGTAATAGGGTATTATTTTGACAGTAATTTTTCACAGCTTTAAAGGAATTGAAGACCTATGTTTGATATTAAATTCAACTTGATAACTTTACTCGAAATAAAAGAGTCTTAACGGACTACAATACGGACAACGAAGTATTCCGAAATAAGGGTTGCGCTTTCCTTTCCAGGTGCGGAACCTAGAAAACCTGACATTTTATCTTCTTCCACGAGTTTCATTTGTGTTTGCTTCAATGGATAAGTACACCGATGAGTGCGTGGTAATGCCACGGGATACTTCACATGTTTCAGTTTTAGCTGGGGCGCAAAATGGAATGTAGGTTTTTCTACTATTTTGCTTTGTGGCTTTTAAGCCTTATTCTCGCTATCCTCAAGAAGCTGAATCGATAAATAAATGAAATACATATAGTTTACCATTTAAAGATTATCTAAATAAATTAATATATCACAAAAACCTTTTTATTTTGATTTTTTTACCGGCTTATAATATTTTTAAAATATTCAAAGTTAAATATAGTAATATATAAGTCAAACAATTAAGTATAATGTTGAATCCATATTGAATCTATTTAAACGATAAAGCCTTTCGGATTTGTATTATTAAACTCGATGGACTGCATTCGAGAATACTCGAATTTATTCCTCGCACAAAACTGAATAACGTTGTTACGTAATTTATCTCGTTACCTCGTTCACTTTCTAGCCCAGTTCTATTTTTATTTTTTGCAGGATGACTTTACAGTTCATTTAATATTTTCTTGTTCTAGCTAAATTTATATTATAGTTGGATAATAGTTATGTAATTAATAGGTAGTTGAGAAAAAACTAAAGGACGTTCACAAATTCGTAAAACATATCCTTGAAGACACTAAAGGGTTCTACTATCCACCACCTGGTTCCATCAGAGACATTGACACCTTGTCTGTTAACATTGTACTCATCAAAACAATGATTTAAAACTCAAGGTTTATATTAGTAGCCACTGAAGAATTCCACTATCCATCTCCAGCTAAAATCAAAAGACCAGTTTCAATATACCAAAATTATACAAAGTACTTATGAATATTTTTAAACTTTTATAGAGTTTTCTAGTTAAGTATGTATATAAAAATAGATAGAAGATAAAATTAAAAAACTGTAATTTTTTTTCTACATCACTAGAATTTTTTTTTTTTAACTGTCACGCAAGACTCTTTTTTATCAAAAAAACGTTAAGATATCAAGTTGAAATTTGTACAAAATATTCTAATATCTAGTTTCTAAAATATGTAAAAATATCAAACTTCTAAGTCAATTTAATGAAAATCCTAAAAATTGCAATTTGTTATTAAATCACGAAAAAAATGTTCTTTTATATATTTAGGTTTTTATTAAAAGAATACGTGAAGTTATCAAATTGAAATTCATATTTAACATGTATGTCTATAGTATATTGAAGCTGTGAAAAAATCAAATTTCTAAGTGCAAGGAATCAATAAATGATGCCATGAAATGCGATTTATACTGAAGTCATAACAAGTAGTTTTTCTATAGGGCATTCCACAGACGCAGACGTGTAGACATTTGCGATTTTAGTAATATTCGAATATGTTTTACGGTTCATTCGGTACAGATATAATATTTTTAATATTTTAACTCTGGTTAAAAAGTTTAATTTCGTGAAATCGAAATTTAAAAACTTGAAATAAATTTACTCCAAGAAAAAAGAAATATTTTTTATTGTAAAAATGTATTAAAAAAAATATTTACTAAAATATAAATTCCATTAATAACTTATTGAAATTTTTAATTTTTAGAAGGGTCCATAATGATTCAAACTCAAAATTATTTATTTCAACTAAACTTTTTTTAAAAAGTCCTTTTGAAACTTCAAAAACTTGTTGGTCAGTTACTTTGTCTGAAGCTCGGGAAACAGTTTTCTGTTGAGAAGAGCCGGCCAGAAACTTAACAGTCGCTCATTTCAAAAAGCCATTACATAGTCTGTTATACAAATGATTTAGCTTGAGAGTCAAAGTCACTTAGATTCCAAGCATTCTCATCATTTAAGTAATCATGTACATTGTAATATTAATGACTTCTTGATCCGAGTTTTAAATTGTTGAAGAGGCAAGTCTAATATAGGCTGTGGAATCTTATTATAGATGCAAGCATCAAGCCCCATGAAGCTATTACTGACTTTGTGGAGACGATAGTAAGGCGTTGCAAGTTTATTTTTGTTTCTAGTATTAACATTACATTTTTCGCTGTGTTTTGGATATTTTGGTAAATGAACAAAATATTACAATATATTTATTGAGATGTCGTACAGTCCTGTAAGGAAGTCTATTTTAGTTATAATGGCCCGAACAGGTCCCTTTTGAAGAATAAAAATGAATTCAATGTCTGCGGCCCTGCCCCACAGTAAAATGTCATAAGACATAATACTGTGAAAGTAACTGAAGTAAACTAGCCTAGAAGTATTAATATCGGTCATTGGTCTGACTCTGCTTACTGCGTAGGCAGCTGAGCTGAGTTTTACCGCTAGAAATGGTAATTGGGGGCTCCACTGAAGTTTAGAATCTAAAGTTATACCCAGAAATACCGTCGAGTCCGCCACATCCAAAATTTTATTATTTGTTTTTTAGCATTAGGTAAAGGAAACTCAACGCACTTAGTTTTTTAGCATTAAGAACAAAGTTATTTACTGTAAATCATGTCGAAGAACACACGCATAATTTTAAGAACAGTATCTATATTTTAGATCATTTTCAACTCGTCGACTAGACTAACATCTATTTTTCAAAGATTTGCGATTACAGATTTCAAATATGAAATAAATCTTCAAAATTCCTAATAGAATGGTTATTAGTTTTGACTGATTGTAACTATAAAATTTTATCCTAAATTCAATCAAAATTCATAATGAAATTACAAAACGAACTGATTTCCGCCTCATGAACAAGTTAACCCAACTGTGGAGTGTAACTTATAATGTTTAACAAATCACATCACACGAGTTAGACCTCTGTTCTAGAAACTCTAACTAGAGGTGTATTTTTAATAAAAACATCATTAAATGGAGCAGTAAATGTTAACTTAGAAATACTTCATTTATGAACCGAATTTCGGAAATATGTCATAATTCATTTATGAAAATATTTTCTGTGACATTTGGAGCATGTTTTCAATCTCCTGTTGTGAATTATATTTTACGTCGTATCAGAAAAATATTTTTACTTTGACATCAGTTGACCTTTTTATCTGACATCTGTCACTAACACTGAATCCTCATCATCGAAGTGTTTTTACGTAGGATTTTATTCTGTTACGTCTGTCTTGCTCTCCTGGGGGCTTTCGTACCATTATGGATGACCATGACCACTGTCTGAAGAAGAGTCTTCAAATGGTGGCCGTTTAGATTTTTTTTAAATTATAGGTTTCTTCCCGTTAACGTAGAGATCATGAAATTTAGAAAGCGCAAATAAAGAAAAAAAAATTAACTCAAGTTAAAATTAATATCAAAAAATATATGGACAAAGAAAACATAAATCTAAACTTCGTTGACACACTTTTATACATACTTAGCAATCGAAACGCGTTTTCATGAAATTTGGTGAAAAGCAACGTGTTTTTGATGACTATGACCTATTTTATTGTATAGGCAAATATTGTATTTCGGATGGCAAAGTTAAGTTTGTCTCCTAAAATAAAATTATACGAAACTCTCAGAACGCGAGTCCCACACTCGCAGTTGGCCGACTTTTAGTTATTTATTATTGTAACTTCTATAGGCTCTTGAGATACTGAGTTACTCGGAACAACACAATGAAAAAATCTGTGCTATAGAATCTCAATAGAAAACTGTAAGGGTTCGAAGAAATGTAAATAAGAAATATTAAAGATAAGAAATAGTTGAATACAATACTCTACCATCATGATGATAGAGACCATTATTTAATGAACGATTTTCTTTTAATGTTTAACGTTTTATAGGAGATTAAGTTAACGCGGTAAATATTTTGATACAAATAAAAAAAACTAGATAGAATATTTATGTCAAACCTCGGTTATGTCATAAATCGTATTCGAGTACTTAGTTATTTAAAGTAAATATTTCATTCCATTTAAGAAAACACGCAAAAGCACGCGTTCCTTAAAAAACATCCAAACACCTAAACATTAAAACACACATTTAAAATATTAGTAAGATAGTAAAATATGATTACAGTACGATTTATCCAAGTTTCATTTAATAATAATCTAATGGCGTGTAATAAGGCGTTAATACGCTATTAATCTACGGTTTATTAGATCTGAAGTCTACATCCGCCTTGACAGGTAATATCGTCTTTTAAAAGAGCAAATAATATCATACACGACATTTTGCGTCTTACGAATAACTGTGATTGAATAATTATAATTTTAAACAATTAATAGTTAAACATGTTCTATTCATTTCGCAATTACGTACGTTACAATATTTATTAATTAGTGAATAATGAATACAATTATGAGACAAACTAAATTTTATGAAAATTAATTTAGAAAAACACGACTACTAATACAACATGTTAGAATGCTGTTACAACAGCCTAAGTCTAACAAATTAGGCGTTCCTAATAGATTTTGGTTCCTACAAAAGCTTCAAAATATTTACATATCACTACATAGTATAAAACAAAGTCGCTTCCCGCTGTCCCTATGTATGCTTAGATCTTTAAATTTTGATGCGGTTTTTTTAATAGACAGAGTGATTCAAGTGGAATGTTTATATGTATAACACATGCATAATATAATAGAGAAACACTGATAATTTTAGAGGTTTCTAATGTGATGTCGTATATAAACACATTATTTTGTATTAGAGTACATTTAAACAAATAACACATGACAATTTAATTGAAGTTAAATAATATTTATAAGTGTCTTTAATACATTTGTCATTAATGTTCCCTGTGTGAGGTGAGGCGGTAACGTGAGGTTGAATACAATGTCATAGTTCAAATTATTCACCTGTCAATATGGTATCGATATTCGATGTTCACGATAGTTATTGAGATAGGTGAAACCTAATCTAAAATTTAGGTCATCGTTGGCATTTGTATCAACAAATCATCGTGATTCACGTCTAGTAACTAGATTCTACGGCTATCTGTAGTGATCGGGTAACGAGGCGGTTTGTATGTATATTAATCGTAGTAACTTGTAACTGTCTGTCGTACACAGTACCGCATCTAGCATGCACAAGTATTGTGTCAAATAATGATAAACAAACTAGTTCACCAAATCTTAACTTTAAATATTGATCAAATGACTGACAGTTATGTCAAATGTCATAAACTTACATTAGAAAGTTTATACTGTAAAAAGCGATAAGGTTCATTAACTTTATTACATAAGAAACTACTGACGATAACAAACACAACACAAAAAGAATTAGCGAAATCAGTCCAGTCGTTCACGCGTTATGCCGGGACCAATGCAAATAGGGATTATTTTTTATATTTATAAAATATAGATAAAGTACTTCATAATAATTTAAAAAATTATATATGTCGGGGTATAGTTGGGGTAGGATAATAGTGAAGGCCGTGTCGGGCTATAATATGGGTAGGATAATCGGACGGAGAACTTCTGTCGCGATTTTTATATTCAACAATTTTTGACAGCCTCAAACGATTGTCGATTAATCGCGTCGCCCGCGCCAGCGCCATATTTCCTATTTGTTGATTTACTTCGGATAATAATAAAGAAAATTAATCATCACTTCCGTCGCGTCATTTTAATCTCAAACGAGTAAAAGATCATCGATTAATCGGGACGCCAGCGCCATATTTCTGTTTTGTTGATTAACTTCTCCCCATTAGTGGAGGCTACTATTGTCTAGTGCCTTTATATTCCCGACTGACGCAGTACACTAGTCTTTCGACAAGTCTCTTTGAGTGAACATCGCCTGGAGTTGCAGTGTAACAAATAGTGTGTCTCTATATCACGGATATTGGATCTCTCGGACTAAGGATCATGTGAGTTCTTACGTCTTATTTATTGTGAGTCCCTACATTGTATTTAGATGGGTTAGGTTTATGTTACGTTAGGTTAGCCTTGTGTTAACCTAACCTAAAACAAACAGTGAGACGTAATTACATAAAGAGATCCCTTAAGCCTAAACCTTGGTCAAAGTCCAAGGCACTGCCTGGGTTCCTGTTCAAATACTAAGGAATCATAAGGTTCGATTATTAATTCATCCTAATCGGCTTTCTCTTCTGACATATATAAGCAATGTAATAAATATTCATGATGACAAAACATGTAAACAAAAAAAAAGCAGCGGAAAACTAGCGAAATAAGTAATAGAACATAAAACATCATAAACAAAACATTTAGCCGAATTTAAACTCTGTATATAAATGTATTAAAAAGTACTATATAATTACGGCATTTATTAACCTAAATCTGTTATTACCATATTATATTTTTATTTTTGAAGTCGGATCCTAGAACAAACCAGAGTTTTTGCGGGATTAAGCGGACGAAGTCGTTAGTCTCGAATATATTATCAAAACAGCTCAATGGTCACAATACTTTCATAAGTATACTGAATTTAAGTTAAAATGGACACCAGGAGGTGCAGAAAATGAGCTTGCAATTTTGTCGGACAACGCTCATCTGAATATGACAAGGTAATATAAGCTTGTAATGAAAAGACACATGTTAGACGACATATAATATTTTATGTGTTATTTGTTTAAGTAGTACATAGAAAAATATAACCACATATTTCTTTAAACATGACCCCTAAAAAACAAGTTTATACGTAAGTAGGTACTCTCATAACCTTCGACGTAATGAAGCACTTCTAATTGAGTACTTTACCGCAGGCAGTATTTTAATTAATGGACAATATAATTTATTTATTTCAATTCTCAATTCAGATTAATTAAACAACTTATACAAAAATGAAATATTTTTATCTTTGCTTCGCACGTGTATTGAGAATTACCAAAAACCTTTTATATTTCAATATATTGCTATATAAAAATATTTAAACGCTCAATAAACGCATATTTAATAATATCCCGCAGGAACTATGAATTTTTGCAAGATATTCGTTCATGCATTTATTTAATGTATCATCCAGCAATTGTCCACCAACACGTATCGTTTGTGCGTTTATTTTAACTCAAAATATTAGATTTGCAATGTGTTAGAAATATTACATAATGTATGAAATGCATTTCTAAAAAAGAACATCTGAATATATTGGCATTTGAATCTGCCTTTTGTCAGTACTATAAATAGATGTATATATTTGGTAAATATCGGTATATTGTTTACAAAACGTTGTCAAAGGAAAATGAAGTGGCATGAAATCAAACGAAACATTAAATTGGACACAAATACACAAGCCTAAATTTGAATATAGCATTTCTAACCAAACGCTAGCTAGATGTTTGAAATCAAAGTGGCCACTTCGACAAAACGCCAATTTCATTTGTAATTTATATACCTTTGAGCATATGTGAGTTAAGGCTCTTTGTGAAGGGTCCACCGTCAATCGAACCATATATATCACAAACCATTTTAATATTATTAGATAGCATTCAGTCTAATGCGCATTGAAAGAACTAAAAGTGTCCTGATCTCCCGACTTATTAGGGATTAATTTCTTTCCATAAACTTCAAGTGTGTTCTATTACATAGTATTTTTTTAAAAAGATTACTAGCAGTGTGAAATTTTATATAAAGGTTGAAAGTTTTATTTTACTATAATCGTTAAAAATTTCGTTAAGTTATCTTCAATAGCTTTTTAAAATTATTTTTTTAATTAAAAGTACCGAACATTTTTATTGTAAAAAAAATTGTTCTTAAATTCAAAATTATTAAAATTTGTTTTGAGGGATGATTTTTAGGTATGTCTATCATCAACTGGTAAAGGGGCCAAGTAGAACGACTGACAGTGACAGGAATTGGTATTCATGGTATTCACTGAATTAACATTGACAGGTGACAATCAATGTGCCATTTGTTTACGAAAGTCATACATTAATCCTGCGTTCCACTAAGCGATCTCCACGACCACGCTCACGACCATGATTTTTCCCGTTCCACTTGTCCGCGAGCGTTACGATCGTTAACCCAGGTGGAACAGGTAATTGAGCGTTAAAGTAAATAATTTGAATGGCGAGTTATAAAGCAATAGCTCCAAGAGGTTAAATTTGTATATATTATGGTTAAATTAATATATATTCATATTTTTTATTGATTAATTTTTTTTATATTTATAATTTAATTGAAAATAAAATTAATTTTATATAAATATGCAGTGCAGAAACATTTACGTCCACTAATAAATCCCTATATCCGTATCAAATAAAGTTATTTACATCGTCGCAATTTTTGTTGTTTTAATTTTGCAACCACATATTATTAATTTTACAACGCTCACAACGACCCACGATTTGACACGGGTCGTCCTGAGCTTTGAGTGAGCACAAGTCGTCGTCAAACATGACGTCACTAATGACGTTTTCGCCGCGACCACAACGCCCGCGATCGTCAAGTGGAATGGCTAAATTAGCGTTTTGAGCGTTGAGATCGCTTAGTGGAACGCGCCATAAATCAAACTTTTTTCAAAAGGACCAGTTGATATATCAATCATTATGCGTAAGATACATTTTAATTTACTATTGACAGGCAATTACAACTAAGAGTCATTTCTCTAAGGCTTCTGGTGCTTATTACGCACACCTGTGCAGCCAGGCGGCGTGATGTACACGTGCAGGCGGAACGTGCAAGTGGCGTGAGGTGCATGTGCCGCTAGCGAAGCTATCACCATTTTTATTATATCGACTGTCTTCTACCTCGGACACATATATTGCCAAATGCGTTATTGCTTTCTTTTTGTTTATTATATATATATTTTTTTCTACGCTTAACTATTACTGACCGTTAAATGTCTATGACTCATCATAGTATTTAAATAGTGAAAAGCATAGTACATTTTAATAGATATAGACGCAAAAAAATCAAAATCTTCTCAAATGATCCTCATTAATTTTATTAATTTTTGTTTTGTTCTTTTTGTACCAAACACTACACCGTTTAAATATCGTAAGCATGACGTGGTAGAAATCATATCAATACAGTTTGCTATTACTTTTAGGCCAATTGTAAAGTATATTAACTATTTATTATAAAAATATCTCAAAAAAGTAATTTTGGAGATCGGTGTTCGGTTTAATATATTTAGTAAAATATCTCTAAATACACAACACTTTTTAGTCACACGAGTTCCGAGAACAACTAAACCTTATAGCCTTATCTTTCCAGTATAATGACTACAGGTAGGGTCGTAGACAAGGAGAAGGTAACATATACCAAGCAAATATTTAAAATCTTCCTTTCAATCTATACTAATATTACAAAGAGGAAAGATTTGTATTTTTGTATTTTTTATGTAACGAATAAACTTCAAAAATTCTTTTGCCGTTAGAAAGCTACATTATCCCTGAGTAACATAGGCTAAATTCATTACTAGAAAAAATTAGAGACCTTTAGAAATTCTTACTAAAACCAACCCAAGGTGCAAAAAAATAGTCATTAAATATCTTTCATCGCATGTTCGCAAACAAAAAAATGTTCTACAATATTATAGAACGTATCAATATCTACAAGAATCTAACTGATGTAGGCCTTTATAACAGCATTCTGGCATTTATAACAGCAACCAAAATTTCTATAGCAATGGGATCACGTCCCTACCTACAAGATGGCAAAAAGTTATCGAACAATATGGTACCTGCATACTTTAGTTAAATGTAAATAAAGTATATTAAAAAATGTATTGAATTTTCTTAAAAAATGCGAAGTCACTTTTTCCCCAACCCAATATATTAAAAACTTCCTGGATCAGCATATTTCGAGCACAATTTAATTTTCATTTCAATATCTCTACTAAAGTATTACCTATTAACTACTATGTAAATCATCAACATAGTTATACAACCAACATATGTGGGACACTCAAAAAGTTTTGAGAAACTAAAAACTAACTTATATAAATAAAATATTTTGATTAAATTTTTTCAAAGAACTCTCCACCAACCTCTATACAAAGTTTGCGTCTGAACCAATTTTCGAAACATTTTTTTCAGTCCGTCGCAGACACCTCTTCCACGGCCTTTTCGAACGCTACTAGCGCTTCTTCCGATGCCAGATCAGGACTGTAAGGAGGGTGACCCAAGACTTTGACCGATGTGGTGTCCAGGAAGTCCCTCGTTTTGAACGCTAAGTGCGCGGGAGCGTTGTAATGGTGAAGCATTACCCCGGTGTTCGGTCGCTTGTTGCTCATTACTGACAAAATTTCTGGCAGGCATTTTATGGCATCTTATTTGGCTTATCGTCCTCCGGTGCAAACAGATTATCATGAATTTATCCCCGACATCGTGATTCTGTCATACTCCTCATTTGGCTTATCCTTATGTGTAAACAACAACATTAATCATATTTTATCATCATATCACCATCTGCAAAAGAAAACAATTATTAGTGACTGAAAATATATCATGACTCCCTGCGGCTGCCCGTACAACTAACATCGACTGTATCTCTCTACAGACCGATTCACTGCTAAAATAACATCGACTGTATCTGTACAGACGACTGTCTATATAAATTCTAAAAAAGATTCATTAACATCGACTGTATTTAACTATAACATAACAAGCGACTCATTATTATTCTAAGGATTCACTATAACATCGACTGTATCTTTACTGACAATTGACTCTATAAATTCATCTTAAGACTCACTACTGCAACCGCGGCAGATGATTTACTCCTATAAAGTAATTTGCTTTACTTTTACTACTACTTACGATTTACGATTACTTTATAACATTATTTTCAACAAGTCCATTAACCTACTTCTGAACAGTAAGCTACACGTTAGCTTTACTGTACATTAACACTCAAAAGACTACAACTATATACGATCTAGACTGAAGCCGAGAAATGCCTAGACCTTGCGACCCGGGTGCATGATTAAAAGGCCTTTCTACAATGAATCAACACTCTCCTTTGCCACTCGACCTCCTGACTCTAATATTTAACACTTCTTCAGTAAAACAGCAATTACATTAATTATTTATATATTCTGCTAAATATTTCTAAATATACAGCACTTCACGCAGTCACACGATGCCACACGGGTTCCGAGAACAAGTAAAACTTATTGCGTAAAAGTCATCCTTTTTATAATACAAAATACCCCCATTATCTTTTCATTATAATGGCGACAGGTGGGATCGTAGACCTGTACTATCAAGGTAATGTTTAAAAACTCCCTTTACATAATTTAATAGGGCTTACAATAGTAAGCAAGTTAATTGTTGTAAACACATTTGTATTTAGATTTACAACTATTTAGTAGGTCAGGCGCAAAATATTTAGTAGGTCGAACCGCGTTGTAATGTTTCGGCGAGACGAAAGGAATGAGCGACGAGGGGTTGGAGTATACGATCGATGCTCGCCAGTCTCATATCTACGTCCCCTTATGCCCTCTGACGGTAAATATTTTTAAGCGGCATCACTTTGTATTTTTTTTTATCATAGATAATCCGAAAATTTTAAGAAAGCGACTTTAAAAAAGTTAATTTATATTTTAGTTGATTTTTATGTTCAAATGAGTATATTATTTATAAAATATATTATAGTATATTATTTACTATATTATTTACAGATAAAAAAATATCTTTCTGCTGAGCATATCTACAGGGCACGAAGTAGCCTCACCAAGTCAAAAGGAAGGATAGTTGTCAAACTCTTTTTTCGCAGAAAGTAACATCTCTTTTGACAAAACCTTTCTACCTATAACAACAGTTGTTCAGAGTTTAGATCATATGGAAGTCTTGAGTTACTTCTAGAAGACACGCGAAATTAAATTTTGGATTTAGTTAATATTTAGTCTATAATGACTCTGACATCCCGTGTATGCAGTGCCGTTTTCAATCAACTATTATATAAAACTGGGAAGACGCACAGTCGGAACCGCGCTCGTTAGCGTGACCGTACAACATTCTGTTTGAATGTGCATTGAAACTATAAGTTTTTAACTACAATTTTTAACTACAATTTTTTTTTATTATTAACAAAAATCACGTTACAGATCTTTAATCGATAATAGATGAAAAATAAAAAAAATATTTAAAAACGAATTCATTAAGGATAAGAAATAATAAGTAATTGGGTTTTTCCAATAATAGCCTATGGAATAGTATTATTTAGAAATACCTGATGTCTTATCTGTCTACATTCTGTCAATGATAACATTAGCTATAAAAAAATGGTCTTTATTCAGTGAAAATATTGATAAGCGGAATACTGGCTCACTTTTAGTGAATTTTTAATTTTTAATGTTTGTTTAGTTTCAAATGAGAAACTTTTAAACTATCAAGTTCATAGTTCATTCATATCACCTGCAGTTCTGATCCTAAAACTCGCTCCCTCACTTTGTGTTTTTCTTCGATAAATATTTATTTTTCTATCAACAGACATGGACTGTGGTTATGAAGGAGATGATGGCAGTGATGTCGACAGGGAGCTTCAGCCAATAGCTCGACGAAAAGGCAAGCACATCGCCGCAGGTGAAGAGCGTCCACGAATTAATTCTAGTCAACAGACTACGCCCACTGAAGGTAAGTTTAATGTTATTTGATTTTTTTACAATTATATATATTTATCTAGTTTTTATAAGGGTTCACAAGTGCCACACTTAGGAATCTGAAGTTAAAAAAACACAGTAACTCTTACTTCGTTGTTTGTCAAGACATTTTTATTAGGGATGCATGGGTGAATCAAGTAGAAATTCATGTGAAATGCTCAAGTCCCAATTCATATCCAATGATTTCTTGGGACTGTTATCAAAAGATACAGCCCCTTCTGTCGTTACTCGTTTGAGAATCAAAACTTCGTGTTGACCTAAACATCATCAGATTCGGCAAAATTACTATAAAATTTTATTTATCTATTAGTCTAGTCGACAAGTTGAAAATGGTTTAAATACTAGATAGAGATACTGCTCTTAAAATGATGTATTATAGCTCATTAGCTCCGGAATGACGTCCAGAAAAATGTGCTAAAAGCGTGTATTAGAACATAAAATTTGCAAAAGTTATAAATAAATAAAGATGAAAAAAATGGCTGAAAATGGAAAAATCTGCAAATACATACATACTGTTGAGGCAGAATTCAGCTTTAAATTAACATTATAAATAATGGAGATAGAGTTTCGGGAGTAGGGAGATTTTTATTGGAACTTTCCTCCTCTTTGAAAATCTTTTTTTGAAATTTCTTAAATACTAATAGTCTCATTTTTTATCTTATGCTTTTGGCACATTTTTCTAGGCGTCATTCCGGATACAATGAGCTATCACACATTGACTTGTCAAACATGGATAAAATAAGTAAACGGTTCTAAAAGCTTAAACAATTGAATAGGACAATAGATCGCCTCGCTAACGTTCCATCACTTGTTACGTGTAAGTTGATTACAGTGATTGGTTCGTGCTACTCGGGTATGTGATTACACGCTGGCTCTTGTTCGATACACACTGGAAATTATTGCACTGATCGATCAAAGTTTTGATAAACATACAAGTAGAAACTATAGCACTACGTATAAATATTTACATAATATAGCATTAAATTGCAACAAGCCAATTCGAAACTAATATCATAGACTTGTCAAAGGTCGATCTTAGTATTTGCTCAGCTTAGGAATATATTATTAATATGTTAGTACAAACTATGTTTACTCACTTTAAGGCATATTCTATACGCTCTTACTAGAAAGGCACTCCTACGTTATCCTATGCACTGAGTTAAAGTTAAATATTTAAGTATAAAATCTGAATCTGAAATAATCTATTAGTTTTCTATCTATTATATCTATTAGTTTGTTGCAGTGCAATTTCATATAACTATGAGAAGCCATGAAATAAAAGAAATATATGAAATTTCTTGGCTAATTTACACAACAATATAAATTACAGTTTAAGTAGTACTTTGATTCCTTTCAGCATTATGTTACTAGAAGATATTAAATTAATATTATTACGAAGATTGTAATTTGCAAGTAAAACATGAAACATTATTATAACATCAGAAATTGTATGAAATGATTGTACGCCAACATTCAAACTAAGCCGAGCCTATGGTTTTGATATTATAATTTTTAAGGCTTCCATATTCCTATTCAAAATAAGTTCTCACTTTATAACATATGGCAATGAACAATGCATGATTTAATAATATTCTGAATAGTCCGGTTCTGCTATTGTTAATGTAACAATGACATGAAAGCAGCTTTGCGACTTTGGTATCTCGTAACTGTAATAGAATTTGTCTATCATCACAAAAAAAGTTGTTCTAAATGATATAAAAAGAAAAGAAAAACATAAAATTTAATACAGTACAAGTGACATATATGATAATAACAAAAAGTCTTACAGAACTATTTCTTGTTCATAAAATATATTGAAACATATTTAGTGTGTGTGTGTGTGTATGTGTGCGTGTGTGTGCGTGCATGTGTGCGTACGTGTATGGATGTGTGCGTGTGTGCTTGCGTATGTGTGTGTGCTTATGTGTTTGCATGTATGTTCGTGCGCGTGCTTGCGTATGTCTTCGTGAGTGTTAACGTTTTTAAATTTTGTTATTTTTTTATAACATTGAGAATATATTCTGTTGAATTGTAATTTTGGTTTAGGAGCCAGTTTTGCAAAACAGTTTTGAGTTTGTATTGGTTAAGACCATAAAAAGATTATACTTTATTTAAGCTATTATAAAGATAAGGAGTATTTTCTTGGTTGAAATATATATTAGAGAGTGCTGTTTGATGATAGTAGCCAAAATAAATAATTGCCTGTCCGTAAAGTCTTTACAAATGTTGTAGAGCTCTGCGGTTCTAAACAATCGAAGCTTAGAGAACACACCTTGAGGATTGCTCTTTGGGGGCGATCGACTTGTATTAAAAGTGTCTTAGCTGCTTCACCCCATGTTGAAATACAATAATTATAATATATAATGTTGAAATACAAATATTGGTTGACCAAGTGCCATATAGACCATTTTTATGACGTTAGGATTTGCCGAGAGCTATAGTTGTTTGAAAATATAGATCAATTTACGCAATCCATTAGATAAATATTGTATGTGATCTTTATATGTAATGTTTGTAGTCAAGTTCTATGCCTAGATGTCTTATTGATTTTACTTTTTCAATACAATATACACTATAATCAATGTGATTATTGTATTGTTTGCCATTAATTTGTAAAGTATCTGCTTTGATGATTAACGAATTCCTAATTGCAAAATTTATAAGTTTAGTCTTAGTCAGATTTAAGTAAATTTATAGCAAGCTAGGCACCAACTGTATTAAAACCTTTTTGAGCATAATCGTACGTTTCAGACCAACTAGAATACACGAGGGCTGTATCATCCGCGTATGAGAATATAGTTCCATTTTCAAGATTTAGATTGCATAGGTCATTTAGGTACACTAAAAATAAACTAGGACCTATGATGTTACCCTGTGGTACCCCGTGTGAAATTGGTAAATTAATACTAGTAAAATTTCCAAATTTTAACTCTTTTGGTCCTACCGCTCAAATAACTTTGAAAGAAATCAAGTTGTTTTCTTCTTATTTCAAAGCTTTCAAGTTTTGTACAAGAATGGGGATCAAAACCGTGTCGAAGGACTTTGCCAAGTCATAAAATAATGATACACACTTTTGACTACTATCAAGTTTCTTAACTATGCAATGTATTAAATTGTGAACAGTTTCAGAGGTAGATAATTTTCCTCTGAAACCAAATTGATGAGGAGGAAGTCAAGAATTATTAATTTTTTCAAGAACTTTGGACATTGCTGGGAGAACTATGATAAGCCTATTATTTTCAACACAGTTTCGATCGCCAGACTTAAATATAGAGTAAATAAGAGCTTTTTTAAACATGTCTGAGAAAATACCTGATTCGAGACATAAGTTACAAATGTGTATTAAAGCCCCTCCGGCTATAGTACTTTTGATTTTTTTTAGAAATTCAGAAGACATGTCATTCCAGACAGTAGCAGAATTACTTTTTGATGAGACTATAATTCGTTCTATTTTAGATTGATCAATATTACATAAAACAAATAAATTCTTTGGGGTTGATGTCATGGAAGTAAAAAAAAACGGGTTGCATTCCGGGAGTGCCGGCAGAAGTGAAAACTTGAACATTAACGTTGTGCATTTTTGAATATGTATTCCCAAAGAACGAAATTAAAAAAACCGAACTGTATTATTGACATCTGGCTTACATACGGTGAGACCAGAACGTGATATAATTCTACAGTTTAAGTAAACCAAAGAACAAAATTCAAAAAATCCGAACTGTATTATTGAGATCTGATGTTTACATAAGGCGATTTGACAGTGTATGTCCCTTAATTGAAATTGTACGGAACACTTGGCAGAATTTTTTATATAGTAGATTGGTATTACAGTTAGGTGTATTAACATTTTATGCAATAAGTTTTATCGTTAATGAAACTGCTATATTGTTTTCATCGAATTAAATTAGGAGAGACGAGGGTACTTCACTATATATTTTTTAATTATTAAAGTCCTAGTTTTTTTAGTTTGTATAGTACTTAAAAACCGAGATTACAAAATAACAAACGTTATACAAAACGTTAACAAAATAAAAAGCGCTGTTAAGATAATTTTTCTGGCTTATACTTTTGGAGTTTTAACAATTAGTAACTTTCGGGTACGAGAACAAAATAATTAATATTTCTTAATAACTTTTTCCTTTTAAATTTTTTGGGTTAGATAGATAGTAGGACAGGAAAATATTTACATAAGTCTAGAAGGTGTGACCTTTGTCTCATTGCTGTCAGCAATCTATACCACAAAACTTTGCCGCAAGTAATTGTTTATGTGGGAGCATATGCACAATAATAACAACTCTTACATAAAAATACATTCAAATACTACTTATATACATATTTAATACTAAATAAATACTATTAATATTTTACAAACTGTTCGTATCTGTCAAATAGGATATTTTTAGAAATGAATATAATATATACTAAAGAAATGATGAACATCCGAATTTAGTTTTTCTGCGGTTAGGTGCAAAATTAATTTCTGAACGCATCCTTTTCTATCTTAATATCAAAGTAACAACTAGGGAAATTACAATCATTTTTCAATATTGTAATGCGTTAAATTATAGCGGTGAAATAGCTGGATTATGTTGTAAATGGGGAAAGTGAAGTTAAAACTAAGGCGAGGGCGTAGGTGGACAAAAGAGTTACAAATGAGTGTATAGAAAGTGAAGAGTGTATGGAAGTAAGTGATTAAACGATTTGAATTATATAGCTCAGTAAAGCAAGTGCGGTTTGGTTAGTGTGAAAAATATATGTCGGGGATTTTAAATGGTGTGAAAAGAAATGGAAGGAGGAAGATGGGGAATATTGGGGAACATTAAAAGGGGTGATGATCAAATATGATCTCTAACAATTACAAGAGAAACCTAAGCAGTGCCTTGGACTTGTGACCAAGGTGTAGGCTTAAGGAGCTCCTTTAAGTAATTACAACACTCGCCTCCACTGCTAGGCTCTATTTAAACCCAAGGTTAAACGCACATAAACCTAACCTAACACAAGACGAGGTAATTACATTGTAAGGTACTCACGTGACCTTGATCGGACAGTACTCCTAGCACTAACACAACACTGTACAACACTATCACTATTTAGACACTACTTCACTTCTTGAGAGACCGCGCACGACTAAGACTTCAGTCAGACTGTCGATGGCATATAAAGGGTCGAGGGTCGAGACTGTCAAAACAACGGAAATGACTACTACCCTACTCCAACGCCATAGACAGCGATGATGATTCGATTTAATCCGACATATATAAATAAATAAAACTATAGCAACGCAACGGCAATATATCGGCAGCTAAAGCGGATTGTCGTTCTACGATCAAAGATCTTGTTGAATGTCGGCGTCTGAACCAAGGAAAGAGAAGCGTTCCTTGAGTTCTTAGAAAATAAGCGGATTATAAAGAATCAAGTATAAATGTTACAAAATGTGTAAGATGCGGCGATGTCTTATAGATTCAACCTTTTGGCATAGGTATTTAGCTACCGTATGTTAACCAAGATATAAAAGTAAAATGTCGCGCACTGTCTTAAGGTTTAACGAATGAATTAATGAAAAATTCGAAATGAATATTTTGGATTTTTGCTGTTCATCGTTATCTCTCCCAGTTAAGTATGTAGTCAGCATGTACTTGTACATACAATATCTATTTTTAGCTGACTTCTTTTATAATATTAAAAATATTTTTATATTTATTGTATAAAATGCCATATATTAAAATTACTACACAAGAGTAGTGAAATCGAAACTCTTTTCGAAAAACTCGAAACTCTACCTCGTAAAAACATTTGTAGACGAGAAATGGTATTTGTTTGATGTAAATGTCTAAAATTATAGACGAACTTCCCTTTGTTCGATTGTGAGAATCAAATTGCATTTCAAAATTATGACTAAGGTTAAATTAGACTTAATACCTATATGTATTTTGTAGTTTTGGATTAAATTTCAAGTGCTACGGTAATTACGAAGCAATTTATGTTTCTTTGATAAAATAGAAGTGAACTATAGTGGGATCAAAAGTTTAATCATAGTTAACACTTTAACTCGAGAGTTAAATTAAACGAGCTAACAAACGCAACGCCGACCAAGTTATAACCAAAGTTCTATTAGCCGGGACCACCTGAGGCGTCCGACGGGAACTGAGAAGCTGCGGAATACGGCCCACTCTTGACACACTGGCACAACACATTTAAATAGCACTGCAATTTAGACTAAGCCTTTGGGTTTTCTAATTGTAAACAAGTGTCGTCAATGAGTTTCCTCAATATAATTTGATATAAATGTATCAGTCAGTTGCTTCACTAAGCTAATTAGTTATACAGGTATCACGTTCATTGAACAACGCCGTATAATTACATGTCATAGAATGAGAGGAATGATACCCATTACTGTACAGGAGTACGTATTTACATGCAATTTATACAGAGCCGAGCAGTGCCTGGGGCTTGAGACCCAGAAGCAGGTTTGAAGAGCTCTTTCATAATATATTAACTCTCACCTCCACCACTCGACCTCGCTAACGACAATAGATAATAAAGTAAACTTACGTGGACCTCAAGAAGGGAGACCTTAACCACGACACTATAACATTAACTTGCCTGTTCACTGCGCGGAAACACCAGAGAAACTGAGACTAATCTATCACAGTAAAGGTTATATATTGTCTACACGTCGGTACACTTGATATAATATAAAATTACCTACCCGCTAATACTACTTTATAAACAGTATTTATAACATACAGAACTATTAACTATATTGTGGGAACTATACCGCTCTGTAACATTAATAATACGCCCTTCATACGTAACCAATATCAAATACACCAAACGTTGGTATTAGAGTCCCGTAGAGTAGACATAGTCATCGCTTCACAACCAAGCTCTAATAAGTGTCATCTACATGGGACCGATATCGCATAGTGACAGCCATAATCTTCACCAGGCGAGCTCCGTTTGACAACTGGCTCAAATCTATCGGAACAGTGGTTATATACAGTTTTAGAATAACATAAAAGTACTACCCCCTACTAGTGTTGCTAGCTTAAGTATATCGTTACAGAGATTAAATCATCATCATCATCACGACCCGTCAATGGCCCACTGCTGAGCCGGGTCTCCTCTACCAACCGGGTATTAGTCTACCAACTCTCAGGAGTGCAGGTTTCCTCACGATGTTTTCCTTCAACAAATTAAGCAAGTAATATTTAATTGCTTAAAACAAACATACCTTATAAAAGTCAGAGGTGTGTGCCCAATAGCGAACTCGGACCTCTCGAGTAAAAGATTAAGGTCTCAACCACTGGGCCATCACTGTTTTCAATTATACCCACGTAACAATTTATAACAAGACGATATATAATCTCTATACCGATAGATTTGTGTCAGTTGTCAAACGAAGCTCGCATGGTGACCACAAAGGAAACTTGTGTGGTGTCGTTATGCTATGACTCCGTTGTGAAGGATTTTGTGAGAGTTTTGAATTATGTTTCTTGAGTTGCTTTGTATTTTATGTGTTACTGTGACGTATAGTTTCTCTACGTTTATTAAGTTATTTACAATGTTGCTAACTCAACGAAACGTCGATTAGCGCGTGACTGAGCAAAACGTCAAACAGTACCTAGAGCTAAACGATCCTCAGCTGAATAGTTTGATATTAATTTATACAGACTGTCTTGAAAGGAATAAAAATAACTGATAGCTACTAAAATTTTATGTTTGAAATTTTTCGCCGTCGTCTCGGCGGATGGACGTCCACTGCTGGACATGGGCCTCTCCCATACGTTGCCACCTAGAGCGATCTTGTGCCCCTTGGATCCAACGACTGCCTGCGATTCTAAAAGTTCTACGAGTAATATTATTTAGCGTTGGATTTAACGTAACCCATAAGTCTAGTTTCTCAAAAAAAAAATTATATACTTTTTATAATGACAATTCCCCTTACAAACGAGCAGTCGACCTACCTGATGGTAAGTGGCCACCTTGCTGGGTCACATGCCTCATACAAGATGCTCTCCCATTACTTATAAATAACAAAGATTACGTGTTTTCCTTTATTTTCGACAAAATAACGAACCAATATATTTATCCGTGGTGGCGACAAGACAGTAATAAAAAACTTTTTCTACTGCTTTATATAAAATATTGCCATACTGAATTTTCTGAAAGTAATTCTGATATCAAATCAGAATTTCAAGTAGTGGACGTCCGTGTGGCTTTTTTTGCCTTTGGTGCTTTTCACATTCACTTTCACGGCCAGAAAGATTGTTATTTATTTATATTAAGAAGAATAAACTATACAGAAAAATACAAGGGTTGGAAGATAAATAAATAAATAGCAAGGGATGATTCATGGCACCCCTCCTACTTAACATTAAAGAGCTTACGTTAGTAAAAAAGGGTGCCTCGTATGTCGCACCAAACGATTAATGATTTTTTTATAGTAGTCTTGATTTATAGAGGAGGATACTAAATTGTAGTTATTGTAATATCTTATAATTTAGTTGTTATTGATATCTAAAAAACTCCGATTTCGTCACTCGCTCACTGATGACCATCAAAATTCTTAGGGTATTCTCAATTTCCTGATATTATTAATTTCAAGACAAATAGAAGTATTATTCATAACTTACGCAATTGTAAATAAGAGCTATTAAGTTTAAGTTGTTCTCGATTCAAGGAGTTAGGACGCTTCAGCTCGTCTCGTCGTAAATAGAATTAAATAATTATTTCTCTCGGTAAGAATAATAACTAAGTATAATTATTTAGAATAAATAATTTATTTAGAACGAGCGGCCTGCCCTTGCTTCTCTCCGGGTATCTGAAACTTAGAATACTTTTATCTTAGATTAAAATCCGTCTTCATGTTATAGAATAAAACAAGCAATAAAAATAAAAAAGAAACTGTTTTGGCTTCTATTGGTATTTATGAAGACTCCTCACAGCAAGTTTTATTAAATACCTTCAATGTATCGAAATTAGATAGCTAAAATTTTTACTATAATATGATATTAAATAGTTCTAACGCTGCACGATTACTAGACGTTCCGTTTTACATAAGTTATGAAGAATTGAAAATATGAAATATCTTATTAGAAGACTCGAGATCTTATACAAAATTAATTTGTTATCATTGTAGAAGATAATGAACTTATATTAATCGAATCATCATTGCCATCTATGGCGCTAGTGGAAAATTAGTTATCACTTTCGTCGCGTCAATTTAATATTCAACGAATTTTGATGACCTCAAACGAGTAAACGATTATTGAATAACCGAAACGTCATCCCTATATAGAGCGCTAGTGGAAAATTAGTTATCACTTTTGTCGCGTAATTTTAATATTCAACGAGTTTTGATGACCTCAAACGAGTAAACGATTATTGAATAACCGAAACGTCATCCCTATATAGAGCGCTAGTGGAAAATTAGTTATCACTTTTGTCGCGTAATTTTAATATTCAACGAGTTTTGATGGCCTCAAACGAGTAAACGATTATTGAATAACCGAAACGTCATCCCTATATAGAGCGCTAGTGGAAAATTAGTTATCACTTTTGTCGCGTAATTTTAATATTCAACGAGTTTTGATGACCTCAAACGAGTAAACGATTATTGAATAACCGAAACGTCATCCCTATATAGAGCGCTAGTGGAAAATTAGTTATCACTTTTGTCGCGTAATTTTAATATTCAACGAGTTTTGATGGCCTCAAACGAGTAAACGATTATTGAATAATCGAATCGTCGTTGGCATCTATGACAGTAAGTTAGAATAATTATCACTTCCGTCTGCCCCACCCGTGGAGGGGAATTCTAGCTAGTCTCGTCCCTTTATATTCTCGTACCAAGACAGATGAGCTCAGTCTTACTCATGGTGTCAAGAAATGAAAGTGTCAAGTGCAGTGTTGCGTTAGTGCTGGGAGTGCTGTCCGATTAAGATCACATAAGTCCTGACAATGTAATTGCCACGTGGTTAAGTAAACACTACGTTAGGTTAGGTTAGTTAGGTTAAGTTTATGTAAGTTCAACCTTAGGAAGAAACAGAGAGCCTGGGCAGTGGAGGTGAGTGTTGGAATACTGTTAAAAGAGCTCTTTAAGTCTACACCATGATCACAAGTCCAAGGAACTGCCTGGGTTCCTGTCATAATAGAAAGAGATCGTAACGTTTAATTATATCCTGTCCGTGTTGCGCCCGTAGCTTATAATATAGGCCATCTTTTTAATTTGTGTGGCCATTTTTTAATTTGTTCCGACGTATAGATAAATAGTTTGGAGATACATAACGGAAACTTATACCTAGACTGTGACAGCAAATATAAACAAGGAACCTTGTTAATTAAGAAAGGTTATTAAATACAAACTTTTTAATCTATTCGTCTTGGGTGCATAAAAAATAATTAATCCGCTATCATTGGAAGTTTTCCATTTTGTATTTAGAATTATGTCACTTAGTGCAATTTCATTAAAACTTACCATGTATAAAAAAGTTCTGCGTAGTCGTGAGTGAATGGGAATAAGACAAGTTAAATAAAAGTTTAATTAGTGAGAATCGAACTCACGACTTAAAAGTCTAAGCTTCTATTGCACTAAAGGGTGTTCGTTATTTTAGTTGGAATAACGAGGTCAGGGTGAAGTGCAGTCAGTTTTATTATTACAGTTTGCTGGCAGCGTATCCGTTGGAGTCTTGCATAATATTACGAGTAGCGACAATGTGCTTTCAGTTTTTACAATAAATGGATTATTATTATATCTCATGCTGAGTTCTAAATAACTCTTCCTTCCTCGATCGAGGCAACTAGCTTTCATATTGTGAAAGGAGTGATATTGTTATGTTCTCAATGTTTCACTATCAAATTATAAGATCTTATATCATGTGGAGACATGTCTCATGTAGTGTGACCAGTACCATACCGCCAATAACGTAATGTCAAGTATTTATTCAATGTTTAAACAGACATTAAAAAATATGAAGAAGTTTCCATTTTTTCTAAATATTAATTGTTAAAATTAAAGTAAAATGAAACAAAAATTTAAAAGAATCATTATTAGTCAGAAATATATCGACAAATGAAAAAGTTATGGGACTTTATAGTTGCGCTTGTAACAATAATTTCATTTCATGTTTCTCAATCATTTATTGACGGATTTCAAAAATGTTTTCATGGGTATATTAGTTTCGGTCTATATTTCATTTGTATTGGTGTTAAATATAGCATTATCAATATCATGAACCTTTTCCATTGTTGCGTGAACACAAAGTTCGTTTTTCGTAGCTAATTTTGAGTATATACGGAAATTTTCATTTAAGTAGAAGACAATAATTTAAACGCCTAATTTTAAACTAATTTTTTAGTCTGCTACAGATGACATTTATCTTAGTTTTCATGGCTGCAGTTTAGATAGAGTAGATTAAAAAGGGTTTAAGCTAGAAGAAATCGTAATATATACGGTCAGTAATTTTACAATTTACTTATTCTCACTCTTTACAACCTTCCTCCTTCAACGCTTGATCAAATCTGTGTATCGTCCCGCAACTTATTCCTTATCTTCTCCCTCCACGCCTCCGCTTTTATATACAATCTAGGGGTATGACAGACAAGTACTGCGTGAAGGTTGAGTTGATCTCCATGTCGGTTCTATGACAGACCAGACAAGCTGTACAAATAATTACATATTATTTATACTGTTAGTTTATACTAATAGTGTATTTTTTTTATGAAATCTTTTTTCCCATTTACCTTTAGTGGTCAATGCCATTTGTGTTCCTTTGTGTTTTAAATGTTAATTTATGTACAATATTAATTCTCTTAATCTATATATACACAATAATCCTGTTCATCATTACTTTACACTAATGATTTCTATATACTATGTAACATACAAGATATATACATTGATTATTATTTGTTATTTACTTTTTTATTTTATTGTTTTTTTAATGACTATTAATATTATTATTTTAATACTCTTTTACACTATTTTTACTCAACTTTTATTATTTATAGACACTAATACTTAATGACTAACGTAGTACAAATTTAATATACCTATTTATTCTCATTCATTACTTTATTTAAGTAGGCCTAGATATTATATATACTAGCGAGATAGTGTATATTATATCTCAATTTATGACTTTGGCTGTAACCTATACACAATTACTACCACCACAGAGTAGGGGCACGATCGGCCAACTCTTTAAGTCAGATCTTTACACATTAATCGAGATATTGGTCGAATTAAGACAAAATGTAGTAACGATCAGTGGTTTATTAACATTTTAATGAAACCTAAAATGTTACCTAAGAAAATGCTGCTGCTCATGCTCATCTATCGGAATTGAGCTTATAAGTTATTACTTACTTTTAAAATAAACAATGATACCAATATACAGTAGTTATCTACGGTATATGTTTTTTATTAGGTAAGTGTAATGAAAAGGATAACTAAAATGTCTTGTTTGTTGGACCTCTTTAGCCTCCGACACTTTACAATGCTGATTATAAACACATAGTAAGATAGATTAACGAATAAAATATAAAATTCTGGACTATCAAGTTTTGTACTTGTATAATGACGTGAAAATGATACTGTAGAAACTTATTAAACCGCATTCTCTTTTTATGTAAAACTTTTAACTACCAAACTGTATCTCCATTTATTATGTGTATTATGTATTTTATTTTAATGTAATGGTTTAAAATGAATAATTTTCAAATCAACGTTTATGTATAAAGTTTTTGATGGAGCCAAGGAATTAAGCCAAAATCGATACGAGGAGGAAGGAGCCTTTGATCTTCTGGTTTTTTTAGAATCATGTTATTTTCCTTTATGAAATTTCCAATTTTCTAAATAGAGATAAACAAAAACCAATTATACTAAAAGGTATTATGAAAGCAATTAGTTTGAAATCTTGGTCTAATAATTTTTATTAGAGAGTTTGTAATCGCCGAGGGATTAATTTGTTGTTTTATAAACATCGTTAAAAGCAATTAAGAGCAATCAACAAATGACGCTTTATAGATCTTTGTATAAAATTTATAATTTAGTCTAAATTAAATGATTAAGAAAAAAAGAAATTTTCTCGATAATTTGTTTCATTTATTACAAGTACATCAGTGTTGCTCTGTCAAATTTTTTCGTACAGTGAATTTTAAAGAAGTGAACATCTAAGTAGTGCAGTTTATTGTCGTGGTGATAGGTAACATATACTGAACAGCCTCTTCTTTCCGATCCGCTTTTTTGAATTATACATTAATATGTCATAGAACGAGAGAGGAATGATACTCATTATGTACGTATTATTACGTATATACATGCAATTTAGACTGAGCCGAGCAGTGCCTGGGGCTGAGACCCAGTAGCTTTAAAGAGCTCTTTCAAAATATATTAACGCTCACCTCCACCATTTGACCTCACTACAATCGATAATAAAGTAAACGTACGTGGACCTCAATAAAGGTGACCTTAACCACGAGACTATAATACTAACTTTCATTTACACTGCGCGACAACACCAGAGACACATGTATTGTCTACACTTATATACTGTACATATATATACTTGACATTATATGAAAGAAACCAACCGCGAATAGTAATTTATAAACGGTGTTACTAATGAGTATATTAGGTGTTTTTTTTTATAAATATGTATCAACACTTATTTACTTTAGAGTAAAAATTAAAAGTCTAGTGTGTTAAGAACCAATTAGTTTGATAATCCATTTTATATTATGTTTTTTCCAATCACGGTTCAACAGTGCCTCGGACCTTTAGTAGGCGTGCGCGGAGCCGTAGCCAACACGTAGAGGCCCTTTAGACAATTTAATTTAATATGAGATGTGACACAAACTGGCGATTATCCTTGTATGCACTATGAGAATGCACCCAAGGACAAGCCTCGGCTTGTGTAGGACTATGGCAATATACGGTAACTAATAATGCTGGGCTATGGATTGGGTTGATACTGGACTCGGCAACTAATGCTATGGATGACCTATGGCGTCTATCCGACAATGTTTTTATACAATGGTAAAATGGGTAGACGGAGACTCGCCAACTTATCAACGGGCCCCCGTGAAAGGTCGCTTATACGTTGCAACTAGGGGGCAACATTTGCTGAGCGGCTTAAGAGTAGGGATGTGCACCCGGAATTCTACCCGATTATTGGTCCCTCCCGAAGGGAACCTCACGTGCCAACTAACCACTTACGTGACACATATAATATTAGAACAATATATTATGTTTATTATTATTTCTAGTCAACCATGCTCGCTCTTTGCAACATGTTGCGGTATGTCATATAGCCTGCTTCGATAAATGCTATCAAGACTTGGAGCTTTAACATAATTTTTCATTTCGAATCAGTAAGTTAATGAGATGAACGATAAAACAGTCAGAATCTTCTCCTATATAATAATAGTAAGTGTAGATAAATATATATTGGTTAACTTACTCACTAACCAAAATTACGGATAGTATAAACATGAAAGGTTCTTCTCGTTTACTATCGTATCTAAATAAAAATCAATTTTCGAGGTTTAATCTGTGCAGGACAAACATGACAATATTTGTATTAGGGACCAAAAATACGTTTACCTATACCATACTATTTACTTATACTATTTATATTTACCTATAGCAAAATATAAACCTATTTCCTTTTCCAATTTCATTAATTTACATCTACTATTATTTAAAGAGGAAATATTTGATCGTTTGTATGTTTGTTTGTTGCGAATAGGCTCGAAAACTTTTGCACCTATAGAGAGCTACATCCTTTCCGGGTAACAAAGGCTATGTAGTGTTGCCATATATATTCTAACTAAAAAGATATGGCCATTTAAGTGCCAAAACGTAGCCATTTTGTAAATTAAAGGGTTTCTCAGGAACTAATAATCCGATTTTAATTTGTTTTTCACTGATAGAAAACTATACTATTCGTGGGTAACAAAAGTGATTTAGTGTTGGCCATATTCAATTAATTCTGATTTTAAAAATTATTTCACTGACGGAAAACTACACTATTCGTCAGTGAAAAACGTGATTTAGTGTTGCCATATACATTTTTTAATTAATTGAATATGGCCATTTTGTTGTTACAAATCCGATTTTAAAAATTCTTTCACTAAGAGAAAACTACACTATTCATGAGTGACAAATGTGATTTAGTGTTGCCATATACATTTTTTAATTAATTGAATATGCCCATTTTGTTGTTACCAATCCGATTTTAAACTTTCACTGAGAGAAGTCTATAGTATTCCCGTCTCTCTTCCTCTTATATACTATCATTCTCTCTCATCCTCTCTCTTTAATTTTTATCTTTATCTCTTCAGAATGATCAGCCTCTTTTCAGTTTCTTGCTTTCGATTATCTCTCTCTCTCTCTGTCATCTCTGTCTCTCTCTTCATATTTATTTTTTCCCTGTCCTCCCTCTGTTATTATCTATCGCTTTTCTTTTTCTTTTTTTGTTTTTTCTTTTTATAACTTTTTCTTACTTACAATCTTGGGACATCAATTATAATATTGCTATTTAATATTTTCTTATGTGCTCTAATAATAGTTATGTTAATTTGACTCTTAAAACGCTTTAGTTTTGCTTATAGAAATTTCCAGTCGTATTTGAGCTCGATTTTCCTCCTCAGGGTGGCTCTAGCTCGGCGGTATGCGTATGTCCTTGACCTACTCAGCAATGTTGTTGATGGTACGAATTATAGCAGGGTTGTTTGATCTTGGGTCCGCTCTCTTGGGATTGGATTTTGTTGTTAAATCAAAATCTATATTTTAAGTTACGGAATACAATAAACATGTAACATACCGACTATCTGTACATGAGGATTTCTAAGAAAACTTCCCTCAAAATTGATAACCCTTTGGATGTAAGGAGAAAAAGATATTGTCATTCAAATATATGTCGAAAAAGGTTTTATTTCAGCGAAGCGACTAATCCAAATTATAAATTCAAATCGATATTCATAAAATTATATTGCTCAAGCGTCGCGTCGTTCAGAAACTGCCTAATGTATAAACGAAACCGTCCCACTTTGTTACGGAGACAGACTTACGTTAAAGTATAAAATGTTAAAAAATATTGGATATTTTAAAGGCCATATAGATGGTCTAGATTGGCTTTAAAGAATTTCCAGTGATAGTGGCTATGTAACATATTGGAAAAAAGGTGCAGTTTAACTTTAATTACGATATAAAGCCTAATCTTTTAGTATTACATATCAAATATGTAATCACATCCTCAAATATAATAGGTTTAAAGTTACATTATTTTTCAAAATGTATAATAGTGACGTACTCCCAAACACATAAACGACTAAGCTTTAGCTTTTAAGCTCTAGTATATCTCTGTACCAAATTTGTCTAGTCCAAAATTCTGTCCAGACAGACAGACAAACAGAACGTATAGTCGGGATTGATATACACTACGATGAGTTAATTAAATTCCGTGCACAGTTTGTATAACAAGGTAAATAACCTCAATGCTTCAAATTCAATAATTCTCTATAATCGGAATTATATCATCTATAACGGGTTTATGCGTCGGCTAGATATCAGTTTCGTGATCGAAATAACACAATATTAATAGCATCCATGTTGATGATCGCTAGTTATTCTATAAAAAAAAATTAAGGTCTACTCTGAAAATCTAAATTGTCATGTCCTAAGACTGTTAGCTGTTTTGTATAATTAAAATTCTATATCTTACCAGCTGACTTGGCATACGTTGTTTTGTAATATAAATTAATTTCTGGTGATGGTCACCTTTTTATAGGGTAACTAGCTGACCCGGCAAACGTTGTTTATTCGTATAAATTTAGGGTGGGCCACCCTTATCACTTAGGGGGATGAAAAATAAATAGTATCCGATTCTCAAACCTACTGAACATAAAATTTCATATAAATCGGTCGAGCTGCGGCCATTGTGGCACGAGAATTTTATATATAAGATATAAGATTAAAAATTGTATTCTATAAAATAGTATGCCTGTCAAATATAAACATGACATCAATTCAGATGTAAGTGATAGAGTAATAAACAGTCTATCTATTTAAAATTATACATAATAGCCTTTGAAATGAGTCATTTGAATACCATTGACTACTTGTATTCTAATAAAAATGATCTCTGTATCGTCAGACAAAATGCTTGCTATTTGAACATTCCAACATATAAAGCGTGTATTATCCGATGAGAAAAACACAAAAGTAGAAACTCTAATTCCGTATTAGCCACTTTGCGACCGTCTTCAATAAAGAACCCCACATTACCACGCCAAACGCTGCTCGAATAAAGTGGGAAAAGTTATACTGTATCATATTTAAAAAAAGATTATTGCTTTATCATTTTCAAATACAGTTTAGCTCAGAAAGATTTGATAACTAGAACCCTTTGATAACCAATCAAATCCTGCTGCAAATGGAAGTTTGGCCTGTCCTAGCTTTAGGAGTTTAGGCGTTGCATGATATATATGTAATGTTAGTAATTTATTATTTTATACCATACGTATTATACGAGTAAAGTAAAATCCTACACCGCGTCCGCCTGTCTGTCCGTTCGGGATAAATTCAATATTACTTAATCGATATTCATGCGACTCTCACCAATATATAGAGTGATAGGTAAAAAAGGTTTTGGGTATAGAATTCCTTACCTGTCTTTTGAGATGTAACAAAACAATGTCTTCTTATTTGTAGTAAGTGATGTCCAAGTGTCAGCGAAGCGAGGGTATGTCGACTAGTAGATTATACGATACAATAAGTAAAGAAGTTTATAAACCATATAGCATTTAACAACTTAACAAACAAATTCATAAAGAATAGGTGAGCAAAATTGTGCCAAATATTTTCTAATTAGAGCTTTTGTTAGGGGTGGATTCCCCATCGCATGCAAAGACAAACCGGCACAGAAGACTGGCGAGGCGCCAACATACTCCATTTCTATTTGTAAGCCACCCTTTTTCACGAAATTCCTTAAATATACCATTCGGATAATGCAAAGGTATTTAAGTTAAAAGATTTTTATTACACTTTTATTAGCTTCATACGTATGTTAGTATGTATGTAACGGAATCTTTGAACATGATTTTGACCCCCTTCAGGACGTCGGATTATCTCGAAAGTTTGATGCGTTATCCTTACTAGGATCTTGAGACTCCGGGTCTCAAAACAAAAAAAACACAAAAAATCGCTAATCTGTCTGCGTCAAGACACTTTATATTTATGTTTTATACTTTCTCTATCTTATACGTACATCATCCCCCTATATTCTAAAGTAGTTTTCACCCCCGTTTTATTGCAAACTTTATCGAAATTTTCAGTAAAATTGTTAAATTTTAACAAAATTTGGTTCAAAAATTAAATTTTTAGTAGACGACGAAAGACGAATAGTAATATTAGTTTATCCGATTTCGCTCGTTTATATATCGTTGAATAGCGTTTTTTATCACCAGTTTAACGACACCACTCTTGTTAAGATGTCTTTTAGGACGAAAGAAAATTTAAATAATTCATTGATATTCTCCACACCGAGCCTACCTCATAGGTTCGATGTCTTATAATAAACATACCTATACAACATTTCAAAGTTTAACTTAGTGTCTGTCTCGTTTTTGTAGTCAAATGTTTTATATCGTCTCAAAACATATTGTTAAATATAATTTATCATAAAAATAATAGTTTAAAAAAAACTTAAAAATACGCTTTTATAGAAAATTTTTATTATTTTCTATTTTTTAGTTGGATTTTCTATAAAAGTGGTTTTTATTTGTTTTTTTAAATTATTATTTATTTTATCTTCTGGTACCATATTTTATGCCTATTTTTTTTCATCTATATTTTGCCATGTCTTGTCACAGTCATGACGAAAAAAGCGCTCATCCAACCTTAAACTTTCATAAATGTATTATTCGAAGCCGTTTGAGCCATGTTCGACCCCCCTGTAATTTCGTTGTAGAAAAAACTAGATGAAACTTAGCTAAATATATTTTCAAATTACATTAAATTCGAAAGAGAGTTTAATTTTATCACTTACTCACGTACCACCGGTCATCAAAAGTACTTCTAACAGACCCACAAGCTCCAAATGATGTACACAGGTTTTGTTCAGCCTATAACACTAGAAAAAAATTTGACCTTTTGAATTTTTCGAGCTAAGTCGCAAAAAAAGGTACCTTTATAGCCATTCGTGTCATTTTCGACCTCTAAGTATCGGGTGGCATGGAAATAATTAATATAAAATAAATTATTTCTAGTGAGTCAGAACGAGCTATTCTCAAATCTACGAAATATACACAATTTTTTTGTTCTTCTAATTCTGGATGGACGTTTGTTACTCTTGGACGCAAAAACTACTGAATGGATTTTAATGAAACCTTGCAATAATATAGGTTATACATTAAAATAACACATAGGCTATAAATTATAAAGATATTGTGTGAATTGTCCAAATTATAACGATAAGTGTCAAGTAGGAAAAATATCTACCATCTGCGAGGTGTCCCGGCGTGCGCTGCAAAAACCAGTAGAGCTACACGTGTATTATGAAAATGTTTATCTTAAATATTTCTACATAAAAGCCCGCGACATCATATCTTTTATGTGTAAGCCATTAACGCTACAATAGTGAACAAAAACCTTACCTTGTTAGTGTTAACACGTTGATAATGCACTCGGGCGAATAATAAGATATAAAAGACTAGGAAACATGAGATCTATTATCATCGCTACTAAGATGCATCTTCTGGATGTCGGGGATCAAATTTCACATTAATATCTCAGAGTTTGCTTTCTTTATCAATTTTACTTCATATTTACGTTAGATTTATTTTTAAGAATATTTTATAATACAAGAACTAACGAGCAGTTCTCTCTTTTTTCTTATTTTTCTACAATATTTAAAATTATATATTTTTATCTTATTTGCCAGCCTTGTGTATGGCAAGTACAAGCTTGGTAAGTCAATAGATAGAAGCACTGTGGCAATAAGAAGTACTCGTAACAAGTATGTATACTTACTGTTTATATAAAGTTTAATTATGTAAACGTGAGAGTGTTATTTTGTATCATGCGAGTATGATATTTTAGCATAATGTAAATAAATATTACTCAGAATCAAGGGGAGGTTCGAGTGACTCCGTAGCAAGAGATAAAGTTTGTGATACGATACGTATATTTCATAATTTATTAAAATATTTTAGTAGAGTCAATATGTAATGTTAGTATGGGCGACTGAGTAGGTTTTTGATATTTGACGCATGGAAATTGTCTTTAAATCAACAAGATATTATAGAAGTAGCATGTAATATTTACAACCCCTCTATAAGTAATAATATAACAAATTAGTAATAATAATAAATGATAAATCTTGTTTAAACTAAATAAGAATACAAAGACTAAGCTATGTTAAATTAATATTATGCATTAAAATATGCAGGGCGTCGGTGGTAGAAATATAGTTAAAATTGGTTATTAGCAAATTTGATATACATATTTAATATGTATTACTGAGCATTGGTTCGTGACAAATAATATATTGATAAATATAGATAAAAATACTATGTTAATTGCGTTCGTAAGAGCTACGCGGATTGCGGAGGAATTAAAATTTTTATACGTAATTTTTTTTTCTGTCGAACGCATCTTAGAATATAGTATAACTGTATGACCCATAACAGTGATTATAATTTATTTAATCGACAATGGACGATATGTCTAAAAGACTATGTAGTAAGAATAGGGCGGTAATTGTTTGTGCAGACTTTAATACAGATATTATGATAGAAACGTCCTTGAGTCGTCGGTATTTAGATTTGTTTAAACCATATAGTTTAATCAATTTATTTACTGAGCCGACTCACGTGGATCAACCACGCACACTTATGCCACATGCATAAATAATGTCTAATCTGCCAATGCGTCTTTTCAAGACAGTGTTGAACTAAAAGTACACTTTCAAAGAATCCAGATGAACCGTATAATAGACGTAATTAAATTTTATCCCGGTTTCATAATATTTTTAAAGAAAAATCTTTCTATAAAAACTTGAAACTTAAATTTGGTGATTGGCAACGTCAACAGTCAAACTTATAAAAGTGATTGTATGGATACGGACGATAAAATAGGAGCTACATGGGACAGTTATGACTAAGTAGTATTCCTGAAAGATCTGTTAAAGTTAATGAACAGGTTAAATTGAAGATTGACAATGTACTGATAAATTTCGTTTTGTAATTTAATGAAGCATAGTAAAGTATAATAGCACTATTTAAAAATGGTAAAATGGTGACAAAACGATCCTGGTAACTATAAACCTATATCTATATTACTATAACTTAGTAAAGATTTCAAAAAAAATAATATTTTCAGTAGTGAGCAATATGGTTTTACTAAAAGTTGGTAAAATATTCTGCTATTTTTATTTATATTAATCTGCCATAATACGTGAGGTATTCGGGAGACATTATACTTTATGCTGACGACACATCTCTTATGTTTAAAGTTAAGACACCAATACGTTACGACGATGAAACCAGTGCATTCTCGCAGGTTCTTTAATGGTTTACGAATAATAAATGTAGCTGACTCAACAACTTTTTTTGCAAATAATGTTAGACTCTAAACTTCAGTGGAACTCTCTTTTATCATGTCTAATTGAAATAAATTATTCTACGTTTGAGTTTATTCCTCATCTTCATCACTGAAACATTTTTTTGACATTATTTTTGTTAATGAACATGAAATTATTTATCCGAATAGCAAGTCGGCTCTTAGTTACATTTTAAGTCACAGACCACAATTATTGTCGGAGAATAGTAAAAGATTATCGAATAATCTAATCGTCATCGCTATCTATGGTGTTGGAGTAGCAAGTGCAGTGGTGTGGAAGCGCTGGGAGTGATGACCGATTAAGGTCACGTTAGGTTAGGTTTATGTGAGTTTAACCTTAGGTTTAAACAGAGAGCCTGAGCAGTGGAGGCGAGTGTTCTAATCACTTACAGGATATTCTTAAGCCTATACCTTGGTCACAAGTCCAAGGCACTTCTTAGGTTTCTCATATTTCTCATATTTGATTATTTATTTATTACCCAATAGTCCATTCAATATAATCCCCCTCTCGTAGTGTTTTCCAATATTTCCCTCACCTCCTTCCTTCTCATCATTAAAATCCCCGACATATATTTAGCATATATATAAAGGTTTCATTCAATTCTTTGAATTGTTCACACCATTCTCATGTATTTTGAAACTGCGCAACAAATAGCTGTTATAAATAGAATATGTCTAACGTGAAAGACAAATGTCAATCTATCGACTATAAAAATGTAATGTATCATGTCGTGTTTGTTTATTGCGTAAAATACAAATGCGCAACAAATAGCTATCTATAAAAGTTAGAATAATATGTCAAACGTCAAAGTCAAATGTCAATCTTAATCTGTCCACCTCCACACTATTATAGTATAAAGAGAAAAGTTTGTTTGTTGCGAATAGGCACAAAAACTACTGAACCGATTTTGATAATTCTTTTGCCGATCGAAAGCTACGATTTCGATTCGATTCGATCCTTTCCGGGTAACATATGCTATGTGGCGTTGCCATAATTATTAGAGTAGGTAGTGGGACATTAAATTGTCATTTTGAATAAAGGAAGTAATCACAGGAACTTAATCAGATTTAGATAATTCTGTCTGTGGTAGGAAGCTACTATTCCTGAGTGTCATCGGTGAGTGTTACCCTAATTATTTTGTAAATATTAAGACAGACATTCTTCTCCTTCTCCTTCTCCTTCTCCTTCTCCTTCTCCTTCTCCTTCTCCTTCTCCTTCTCCTTCTCCTTCTCCTTCTCCTTCTCCTTCTCCTTCTCCTTCTCCTTCTCCTTCTCCTTCTCCTTCTCCTTCTCCTTCTCCTTCTCCTTCTCCTTCTCCTTCTCCTTCTCCTTCTCCTTCTCCTTCTCCTTCTCCTTCTCCTTCTCCTTCTCCTTCTCCTTCTCCTTCTCCTTCTCCTTCTCCTTCTCCTTCTCCTTCTCCTTCTCCTTCTCCTTCTCCTTCTCCTTCTCCTTCTCCTTCTCCTTCTCCTTCTCCTTCTCCTTCTCCTTCTCCTTCTCCTTCTCCTTCTCCTTCTCCTTCTCCTTCTCCTTCTCCTTCTCCTTCTCCTTCTCCTTCTCCTTCTCCTTCTCCTTCTCCTTCTCCTTCTCCTTCTCCTTCTCCTTCTCCTTCTCCTTCTCCTTCTCCTTCTCCTTCTCCTTCTCCTTCTCCTTCTCCTTCTCCTTCTCCTTCTCCTTCTCCTTCTCCTTCTCCTTCTCCTTCTCCTTCTCCTTCTCCTTCTCCTTCTCCTTCTCCTTCTCCTTCTCCTTCTCCTTCTCCTTCTCCTTCTCCTTCTCCTTCTCCTTCTCCTTCTCCTTCTCCTTCTCCTTCTCCTTCTCCTTCTCCTTCTCCTTCTCCTTCTCCTTCTCCTTCTCCTTCTCCTTCTCCTTCTCCTTCTCCTTCTCCTTCTCCTTCTCCTTCTCCTTCTCCTTCTCCTTCTCCTTCTCCTTCTCCTTCTCCTTCTCCTTCTCCTTCTCCTTCTCCTTCTCCTTCTCCTTCTCCTTCTCCTTCTCCTTCTCCTTCTCCTTCTCCTTCTCCTTCTCCTTCTCCTTCTCCTTCTCCTTCTCCTTCTCCTTCTCCTTCTCCTTCTCCTTCTCCTTCTCCTTCTCCTTCTCCTTCTCCTTCTCCTTCTCCTTCTCCTTCTCCTTCTCCTTCTCCTTCTCCTTCTCCTTCTCCTTCTCCTTCTCCTTCTTCTCAAAAATTATCGAGTGAGAATTGCGAATTCTCGTTTATAAAGTAAAATGTGTTTATATTCCTAAACATAATAAAGATAAAAGATAAAATTGTAGATACAATTAAGAAATAACAATAAGAACATAAAGAAAGACGTAATAAATATTTTAGCAAAATCGGGATTCTGGTAGTCAGCCAAGTACGATTCTGAAACCCGTGTCAAGTATACTGTGTACCCGTCAAAATAGGTATGAATACTTTTACTGCCTTATTTGCTAAAACTAAACTACAAACTACAATCAATTGGAAGATTCTTATGGTGGGAAGCATTCTAAAACTGATCGTAGTGTCATAGGTATATGCATACTTACTTTGACGGTTGTAGGATTGACAGTTGTACATTTTTTCTGAGAAAAGAGTTAACTATTCGGAAAAAAATATTTATCTTTCAGTAATTTGAAATTCGCGCGAAGAGCACATCACGAGACATTCTTGGCTGTGACGTCGTATTTCAATAAACTAAATAAAGCTAACTACGATATTCCAACTCTTAAACATATGTTGAGTAAAAAGTTTGCAGATTTTTTACTGGAAATAACAAGCTCATATAAGGAATATATATTTCCTTTATTCCTATTTAGAATATTAATATTTTTTATGAAAATAACAAGTTACTAACCCAGCACAGTGGTAGGGGCTCTGTTCCCCGACTGGCTTGCCTTGCTTGACCGCCAAGTGTCTCTGAAGCGTTCCGGTTGAGCCGTATGTGGGCCAGACTCGCCCCCTCCTTCTCCCATCCCACTAATGCTGCGGATCTAGTGAATTCTTGGCTCTTGCTCAGGGTCCGCTGAAACCGCAGCAGCGTGTTTTCTTCACTCTCCCTCCCCACTCTATCTTCGAGGATGCAACGCATCGGCAAAACAAGAGGGTATCTATTGTTTCGCCAATGTCCATGGGCGATGGTGACCACTTACCATCAGTTGGACCATTTGCTCGTTTGCACCTTATCTACCATAAAAAAAAAACTAAACGTGTGCCGTACATATGCATAAAAGTACTACAATTAAATATCCAGACAAATTGTTTTTATTGAGATTCTAAACATTACGATCTCGTACTATTCTGACAGGAACTCTTCTAACAGGAACCCTAACAGTGCTTAGGACTTGTGACCAAGCGTGTAGGTTTAAAGAGCTCATCAACAATTGCGTCTAACTTCACTGTGTAGGTTTTCTGTCTCAGCTTAAGGTTAGGCTTATATAAAGCTAACCAAACACAAATCCAAACCAAGTCCTAAGTTACGCTTCCGACAAGTATTATATTATACAAGTTAATATTAACTGTATTAAATTAGAGATGAGTCCGGAGTAATTTAAATTTTTAATTTAATAGTTATGACGCTGCTTTGGCGTGCCATGTAATTTCCGTTGAAAATAAATTTTATCTACAAGAAACTACATCGTTTGTTACAGTCGTCGGCTTTGGTAGTATTAATTAATTATTTACACATTTATATTTTAATTAGGTAGTCTCCTTATCGACGGAATTGGAAAATGCGGGTATTTTCCAATGCCCGATCCAATTTATTCTGCTTTATTAAATCACGGAGTATTACGAGTATGTTTGAAATATGTTTTTATTTTCTGGTAGCAGTAATGGCCTCGTATTTGTCTTATTTTCTTTTTATTATTATTTCTACTTGGTTAAATATTACTTGAGTTGAAAGTGAAGGAATACATTGCGAGTAAGCCTACACTCTTGTGATCTCTCCCTCCATCATGTTCTCTGTCAGTATGTGAAGTCTTTGAACTCGTACTTGTCCAGCGTCGTGAACTATGGACTAAGCCTCTCCTCATTCTGAAAGAGACCCGACTGCTGATGATTTCCTCGTATTCTAAAGAAATGAGTTTATGTAATAACTCGTTTCAATGGATTCGATGAGCGTATTATTTTGTTGTAATTTTGATACATAATATAAAAATTTACGCCTTATCTGTCTTTCCCACTCAAAAATATCTATGATTATACTGAATTGCTTGTGTTTAATTATCCATAAAGGTTGTTGTTCTCAGTGCCTATGCTGAATTCTTTGTGGCTTGTCGTGTATAAATTTTCTAAGTTTTACTCATTTAAACCCTATCACATGTGCAATTTCACAATGTTAGTTACCAAACTTCTCCGAAACGACTCGACTGATTTTTATGAAATTTTATATGCATGTGCAGTAGGTCTGAGAATAGGCTACTATCTATTTTTCATCCCCCTAAGTGATAAGGGTGGCCCATTCCAAATTTATATGGCATAACAACGTTTGCCGGGTCAGCTAATATATTTATAGAATACTTGGATACATAAATAATCGGTAATATCGATTTTTCGTCATCAAGTGAGATACATTGCTCCCGCTGTATAATACCCTATTTAAATCTGTTTCATTTCGTAAGTAGGTAGGTTTAGACTTTAATCTAATTTTAAATACAGGTTGCAAATGTAGTCTCCGAGCCGCTTCATAAAAAGCTGAAAGCATTTATTTAATTTAGTAGGATCACAATTTAAATACACAAATTTAAATTTAAATAAACTTGGAGACTGTATTTCCAACTTTCTTACAGATTCTTTAGCATTGTCGCGATTGTGTACAAACTGCTTTTTTCTACAATGTCATTTAATTGTAGAGAGACTGTACCTACTTGTAAAACAAAATTAAAGCTTGTTGTTCGCCCCTTTAGAATAGTCATTGACATGTCTAGGAGATGCCTCCTATTAAGACTATTCTCTATGTGGCTGAGGAGTTGAGTATAAAGCAGACAGTAATGAACAGTATAGCTTTTACCCCCATGACATCAATTAGTTCAGACTGACGTGAATAGAATGCTGAAGCATTTTATAAAAAAAAGTAATCATATTATGAAAGTTGAAAGTTATTTCTTTATTTGAATCGGATAAACAATACAGGACAAGATATGTGAATTTAAAGATTAACAAGACAACATTGGATGTCGATGAAGGATTCTTTCATTTATGACATTCTAATTGAGGCTGACTGACTCAACTCTAACCTACACCAAAACTACTGAAGTTAGTAATATGAAATTTGACATAGAAAGGATTTTTTATTTAACTACTAAAAGGATATCCCCTAATAAGAGATTTAATTTTTATTAAGTTTTATGGATTTTAATGCTTATTTACTGGTATATACGGTTTAACTTAACAATATACATTTTTAACTACATCTAAATTAAATGTATATATATATATATATAGAATAAGTAATAGAAGTTTCCTTCATTTAAACATAGAGGAGGGGTTGAATAGATAATCAAAAAGATGTTGTAGTAGTAACTTACTGATTGATTATCAACGCTTAGCTTACTTAAAATGAAAAAAATCGATGACAAGTACGTTTAATCGCAGAAAAGCAACTTAGCGAACTACCTAGCTATAGTGACAATTCGACCTAACTAACCAGATACCTAACAACGCTTAGCTATCTAGCCACTAATAGTAGCTAGGACTGCATGCATTTATAGCTCAAGATCGGCTGGACTGATTTTGATGATCTTTGATTCTGTTCCGCCTCGAATATCAGGAAAATCGTTAAACAGAAAATTAATGGTAAAATAAATAAGGTTTAGAACTTTGTAATTATTTATGTGAGAAAGTAAATGAGTGTATAAAAGTGAATGATTAGAATGTACCTCAGCGAAGCGAAGGCTAGGTTTTGCTAGTTATATAAAAGTTATAAAAATAACCTACTTTACTTTAATTAATAAAAACTAAGAAAATGAATATGTAAAAATGTATCGTAGTTGTAATAAACCGAATGAAAATTGATAAAAATGTTTGCGTAAAAATTTGGTGTTAAAACTGGATCCCTAAGTTTATTAATGGTGTTCCTGGAAATCCCACTCTGATAAATCCGCTTAAATGTTCATTTCTGTATTCACCATTAATTTTAATAGTATTGACTACTTTCATAAAACCTCAATACGTGTAATTGGAATGAATGATCTGTTATAGCATTTAATTCTTCTTTATAAATTCAATACTGATATAATACATTTTGAATTTATTGTAGGTTTTGTTATAATAGCAGTATAATGATTTGGCAAGTGTACAGTTTATGTCAACTGCAATATTTAATCTTAACAAGCGAAATAGAGATCATTCTTAAGTAATTATGATGTACTACATTAGTTAGGTTGCACAGTTTATTACATAAATACAAGTCGACCCGCGTGACTTCGTCCACGTAGACCTGAGTTTGTTCTAAGATAAAAGTGTTCTAAGTTTTATTCATATTACTTTAACTGTTCTTGTAAGAATAACAGCCCTTATACCACAGGAACTCCGAAACAAAGAATTCGATGTTTCTATTAAAGTTACACCTTATGTGTGTAAAATTTCATTCGTATCTGTTTAGCCGCTCTTGCAAAAATAATAACTAGGTACATATTCATCCCACAGGAAATATAGTTTGTTCCGGGATAAAAGTTTTCTATATGTTTAATCAAGTTACACTATTTGTGTATATCTCTGTAGCTGTTTTTGTTTGAATAATACCCTTCCCTTCCACGGAGACTGGCCATATTTTCGGGATAAAACTACTCTATTTGTTAATCCAGTGTATATTCGTGTAACGGCCCAACCGTAACGTGATGCGTGCACAAACAACAAAAAAATTAAAAACTGTTATTACGATTGTATTATAAGTATAGACTATTAACTTACCTACTTCTTTGGCCTGAGAGAACTAACCGTTATCTATACTTCTATACTATACTTCTATACTATACTTCTATAACTAACCCGATTTTAAGAATTCTTTCGCTAATAGAAAACTATACTTGTCGTGAGTGACAAAGGTAATATAGTGTTGCCATAAACACTTTTTTAATTAATAGAACACGGCCGATTTGTTACTACTGATCCGATTTTAAAAATTCTTTCACTGAGGAAGTCTACAGTATTTCTGTCTCTCTTCCTCTTATATACTATCATTCTCTCTCATCCTGTCTCTTTTTTCTCTCTTTAATATTTATCTTTATCTTTGTTCAGAATGGCCAGTCGCTGTTCGGTTTTTTTTCGAGAGTCTCTCTCTCTCTCTCCTTTATTTTTATTTTTGTACACATATTCTTAACTTAACATATACTTTAACGTAGACGAAGTCACGGTAGTCGACTAGTACTATAATAAACTGCACTTTACTTCACTTTATGAATTTACTAATTAATTTATTAATTAATTAGATGGCATTATTTCTACCTCAACAGAGGCTATATGCTGAGATTATATATACAAACCAAGTGTCCCAAACTTTGATGTTAACATTAACTACAATAACTATCTTGGTTTTACCAAAACAGCCGTGTTTTACATTTTATGTTTTTAAAGGTATATAAATTACATACTACATCAAAGTAATATCATAGGTAGCAGTTCACTTAGCAGTTAAACACTACATTGCTCTTTGCTCATAACCTTTAGACGTTGGATGGATGTCGGTCGATGATGCCTCCGCATTAATGACGCAGCCGAGTTTTTCTCCTTGTGGCCCACTTACAGAATATTATGGTCGGAAGAATACTATACCTGCGAGAATTTTTACTGCGGATTAAAACTATATACTTACATATATGATAAAATAAAAAAATAGATATCTAGAGCATGTAAATACTTTTCAATGTACGACCAAAACTAGATTTTCAGAACTTAAAATAAAATTATATACACATTAAAAATATTGATATTTACGCTATGAATACAGAAAGAACAAATATGGACTTCAAAAGTTATAAATTATAACCTCATTTCACAACTCCAAGTTTACAAAGTAGGCCGAATGATATTTCCAAAAGGAAAAATATGGGTGATTCTCGATATGTACGTTACTAATATTTTCCTTCTAAAATTTTTAAACCACTAATTGATTTTTAACCACTAATTACACGTTATGTTTTACTGGTCGCTGGTTATTTTGTTAAAATTATTTCTACACTAGTCGACCCGCTCCGGCTTCACCCAGGTGTAATTTACCAAGTGTTACCATTTATGTTTAACTAGCTGTGGCCCTCGGTTTCACCCTCTATATTTTGGATAATTGACATTATATCATTATAAATTATAGCCTATGGGTTATTCTGATGTGTAAGCTATATTATTGTAAAGTTTCATCAAAATCCATTCAGTAGTTTTTGCGTGAAAGAGTAACAAACATACAAACATACATCCAGACATCCACACCTCCAGAAATCCATACATTCTTACATACTTTCGCGTTTATAATATTAGTAGGATTTTACGTTTAAATCGTTAAATCATTAAATTATAAACAAACGAGATTTATACAATTAAATTTAATAGCACTTGGAAGAAATCGTGTATCAAAAACGTATAACAAGTCTATATCGCTTAGCACGTTATTACAAGCTTTTATTTTTTTTTATCTATTCCTATACAGGAAAAGTATTATTATAGTTATTATCTATAATACTACGTTACAGTTTAATACAGTTGTACACTGTTGATGAATATAAGCTGTTAAATCATATGTAAAATTGTATCCTTACAGGAGTTGTTGATATATTTTTTTTATAGCAGTTAAGAAGCAAACGAGCAGACGGCCCACCTGTTGGTAAGTGGCCACCGTCAGCCATGGACAACGGCAATACAAGTGAGTTTTGGCTATGAGTAGACACCTCGAGATAAACTGTGGGAGTGAATGAAGAGAAGAATGCTATGGTTTCTGTGGACTCTGAACGAGAACCACAGATTTTACGGGATGGGAGGGGGAGGGGTAAGTATGGCCCACATGCGGCTCGACTGGAATGAGTCAATGACACTAGGCGGTCGGTTTTGTATGCTGGTGATCGCAAGCCAGTCGGGAACAGATCCTTTACCACCAAGGGGTGTTGGGTAACTCGCCTCTTGTGAAATGCTCTCCCAGCAGCAGAATGGAATTGTATTCTAACCCATCCCTTCAGGGGATCCTTCCATCCTTCTTTTACGCGGTAGAGTAAAATTTTATAAAATTGCATATTCTATTTTGGACTATAAGTAAATAAAATTAAATATATTAAAATACTGGGTCCTAAAAGCTGACTCCTAACTGAAAACGTAAGAACGGACTGGATGAATAATAATTGTTAAGTGTTTTATTATGGTTATTGTTCGAAAATCGTATAAATTGTTTAAAGAATAATCTTTTATAGAAAAATGACTTTCAGGAATAGGGGTAGGCATATAATAGGTGTTTAATGTTATATAAAATAAGTTTTCGTGGTCAACAAAAACTCATGTTTATAGTTTTAGACTATTTAATTAACAAAGTTAGCTCTTTAATCCTGGCGTAACCGATAACTTAGTTTTACCGGGCGAATCCTATTAGCCTTCGGCGTAATAACCAGTATATCTGGTCGCCCTTTACTGGAAACGTTATTATATATCCATATCTAGGTCAAGTTTTAGATTTATGTTCATCTATCTATACTTCTATACTATTGTACTAGAGGGCTGCCCTCGCTTCGCTCCGGGTGTTTAAAGCAATATTATAATTGATGTCCTTAAATTGTCACTCTGTAATTGTGTAGTTTTTCATTATTTGACAAAAAGAGAGAGAGAGAGAGTAAGAAAAAGTTATAAAATGAAAAATGATAGAAACGAAAATAAAGAATAGCGACAGATGATAAAAGAGGGAGGACAGAGCAGAACTAAAATTGAATGGGTAAAGGAGAGAGAGAAAGAGAGAGAGAGAGAAATTATCGAAAGAAAGAAAGTGAAAAGAGGCTAATCATTCTGAACAGATGAAAATAAAAATTAAAGTGAGAAAATAGAAGCGTCAGTAGCTCAGTGGTTCGGGCGTTGGATTCACGATCAACAAGTCGTGGGTTCAAATCCCGGACATTGGACTACTGGCGTGGCCCACTCCTGACACAAGCTATTTATTAGCTTACTAAGAGGGGTAAAGGGAATACTAGTAGTATGTGATCCATACTGCTAGTAATCTTTAAAAAAAAAAAAAATAGGGAGAGGATGAGAGACAATGATAGTATTATAAGAGAAAGAGAGACGGAAATACTATAGACTTCTCTCAGTGAAAGAATTTTTAAAATCGGATCAGTAGCAACAAAATGGCCATGTTCTATTAATTAAAAAATGTATATGGCAACACTAAATCACCTTTGTAACTCACGAATAGTGTAGTTTTCTCACAGTGAAAGAAGTTTTTAAAATCGGATTAGAAACAACAAAATGGCCATATTCTATTATTTAAAAAATGTATATGGCAACACTAAATCACCTTTGTCACTGACGAATGGTGTAGTTTTCTCAGTGAAAGAATTTTCAAAATCGGATTAGAAACAACAAAATGGACATATTCTATTATTTAAAAAATGTATATGGCAACACTAAATCACCTTTGTCCCTCACGAATGGTGTAGTTTTCTCAGTGAAAGAATTTTCAAAATCGGATTAGAAACAACAAAATGGACATATTCTATTATTTAAAAAATGTATATGGCAACACTAAATCACCTTTGTCCCTCACGAATGGTGTAGCTTTCTCACAGTGAAAGAATTTTTAAAATCGGATTAGAAACAACAAAATGGGCATATTCTATGTGTATGGCAACTTTTTTTTTTTAAATCGCATTTGTTTTTTCTGAGAAACTCTTCAATTTACAAAATGACCACCTTATGGCACTTAAATGGCCATATCTTTTTAATTAGAGTATTTATGGCAACACCACATAGCCTATGTTACCCGGAAAGGATGTAGCTTCCTATCGGTGAAAGAATTTTCAAAATCGGTTCAGTATTTCTTCGAGCCTATTCGCAACAAACAAACAAACATACAAACATACAAACATACAAACATACAAACATACAAACATACAAACATACAAACATACAAACATACAAACATACAAACATACAAACATACAAACATACAAACATACAAACATACAAACATACAAACATACAAACATACAAACATACAAACATACAAACATACAAACATACAAACATACAAACATACAAACATACAAACATACAAACATACAAACATACAAACATACAAACATACAAACATACAAACATACAAACATACAAACATACAAACATACAAACATACAAACATACAAACATACAAACATACAAACATACAAACATACAAACATACAAACATACAAACATACAAACATACAAACATACAAACATACACACATACAAACATACAAACATACAAACATACAAACATACAAACATACAAACATACAAACATACAAACATACAAACATACAAACATACAAACATACAAACATACAAACATACAAACATACAAACATACAAACATACAAACATACAAACATACAAACATACAAACATACAAACATACAAACATACAAACATACAAACATACAAACATACAAACATACAAACATACAAACATACAAACATACAAACATACAAACATACAAACATACAAACATACAAACATACAAACATACAAACATACAAACATACAAACATACAAACATACAAACATACAAACATACAAACATACAAACATACAAACATACAAACATACAAACATACAAACATACAAACATACAAACATACAAACATACAAACATACAAACATACAAACATACAAACATACAAACATACAAACATACAAACATACAAACATACAAACATACAAACATACAAACATACAAACATACAAACATACAAACATACAAACATACAAACATACAAACATACAAACATACAAACATACAAACATACAAACATACAAACATACAAACATACAAACATACAAACATACAAACATACAAACATACAAACAATCAAATCTTTCCTCTTTATATAATAGCATAGATAAACATTTCCATTATACATTATATACATGTAACTCCAACGGTTTTTGCGGAGCAAGCCAAAATAACACGCAGATGGCAGAGTTTTTTCCTACTATGACACTTATCGTTATATTTTCGATAATCACACTATATTAGTCTACGTGTTATTCTGATGTGTAAGCTATATTATAGTAAATTTTTTTCAAAATCTATTCAGTAGTTTTTACGTGAAAGAGTAACAAACATACATCCATACATTCTTACAAACTTTCGCGTTTATAATATTAGTAGGATTACAACACCGTTTGTCATACAAACTATGTAGTATTTTACTACGCAGTATTTTAATTTGAAATATATCGTTCCGGCCAAGGTTTTCTCATTAACCTAACCTAGATCTATTTGAGTACCACTCATTTATGGCACGATTAACATTTACCACATCCCTTTTAATAGTGAGCATGAAGTATTTCTATTGTCACATTACCGTGATAAATAGAAACAATGTTCTATTTATAACATAAATAATATGAATCGCCTCTGTGTATGTACGCGCATAACTTCAGAACGAATTCACCGAATTGGATAATTCTTTATTTGTTGTGTGACGAGGTTCGTATAACAGAAAAAGTGGGAGAGACAGAATATAATAAGTGAATTGGTGGTGTCTACTGCAAATTAGTGACATACTACAACACATCTACACTATTTGTTTGTATGTTTGCGTGTGTGCATGTTTGCATGTTTATATGTTTACATGTTTGTTTGTTGCGATTAAGCTTGAAAACTAGATTACTGAATCGAATTTGATAAATCTTTTACTGATAGAGAGCTAGGTCCTTTCCGGGTTATATAGGCTAGAGGTGTTGCCATAAATATTCTAATTAAAAAGATATGGCCAGTTAAATACCATAACGTGGTCATTTTGTAAATTGAAGAGTTTCTCAGGAACTACTGATCCGATTTTAAATTTTTTTTCACTCATAGAAAACTACACTATTCGTGAGTGACAAAGGTGATTTAGTGTTGCCATATACATTTTTAATTAATAGAATATGGCCATTTTGTTGCTACTGATCCGATTTTAAAAATTCTTTCACTGATAGAAGTCTATAGTATTTTATACTATCATTCTCTCTCACTTTTTTCTTATTTTTGTTCTATCGTCCCTCTTGTAATATCTGTCGCTTTTGTTTTCTTTTTCTTTCTATCATTTTTCTTTTAATAACTTTTTCTCACTCTCTCGCCTTTTTCAAATAATAAAAAGCTACACAATTATAGAGTGTCTGATTCTGTGAATATAATGCAAAATTTGATCATGTTTATCAACATTGATATTTGTTTCAGAGTGCCCTCCGGAAACGTGCATAGAAGAAACACAGCAAGAGATAGGAAACATAGCGCCAGCAACATGTAATATTTACTTGTTATCTTAATTTATCCTACATATTAAATTTAAAGTGTAAAATCAAAACTAATTTCTTTTACATAAGTTTATAAAACTTTAAATATTAATAAATATGAACATAAAATAAGTTATTAAGTTTTTATGCGCTACGTCCTTTTACTGCAAACAAAAACAGTAATTATAGTGATAAATATGTATTTTTTTCTAAATCACCATATTATTTATTAAAAACGCTCCAATTGTTTCTATAGCTCATACGTAGATTCAACGAGTCCTTAAAGATAAGTCTAATATATATACATACCTAAAACGGTATAAAAAAGAGTATTTACAACAAAAATAGAAGAAAGCTTTTTGAGAATTTTTGTTCGTTTGTATGTGACGTGATATAAAAACTGCGATAAGAGATCGAAAGCGATATAATAATTTTTTTTATTTTATTTTTTCTTACATCTTTTACGTCAGTAGTGATACATAATCATTTACTTATTAGGAATAATGAGGACGTATATAACGCAGAGTTTTTCTAGGTGAAAAGAGTGACACATCTGACCTAGAAGAACGAGCAAGCCCTGACAATTCACCGCTGAAACAGCGACGGGCTGGTATTTTAAAAGGAGGGAGGCTATGGAAATCTTTGGATAACGACAAAGACATAAATGACCAGGTAACAATATTTTGAAAAATATCTTGAGTTATATCATGAACGCGGAACGCTTCACAGAATAGAAACTAGGAATTTAAATATCCGCTCTCACAGTCATGTAAATTATGTGTGAGTGTAATATAGTGCCGGTATTGGAATTTATATGTGAATAAAGTGTGTTTCGAAAAAAGGTTTTAAATATGAAAAATGACTTTTATCGATCTTTTATCTCAGAAATAATGAGCCAATACACAATATTTTGAATGTAATATTTCATTTTAATATTTAAGATCAGATCAGAATTCCTTGTACTTATGTTTAAATCGTCATATCCTTTTAATTGTGACATCTATGCACATCTATTCACGATAAACCAACAAACGTAAAATCTCCAAATCAAATCTACACTAATAGAGGCGATCAGCTGTGGTGTAGAGTCTTTGTAAACTTTTTTTGCAACTTAGCCCCAGCGTTTCTACTTCGAAAGAAACGAAAAAATAACTTTGAATAATAGCTGCGTACTTGCGACGCTTAATGAATTCAGCTTTCCCAGCTGTGGCTCTCGTACGAAGAACAACTTTTAAATATTTATTCTAATAGTCTAAATTGCTGGTCAATTAGTGATTGTAATAATGTGCGGAGTTGATATTAAATTTCATGTTGGGTAATTAAGTAAAGTGTGAAATTAATTTAATTCAAAAGACTTATTAAAGAATTTCTTTGTTACGAGGAAGTACGAAGAAAATTAATATCACATATTTTAATTTTCCTCGTACTTCCTAGCTTTCCGATTATTTTTATTAGTTTGAGATGTTCTTTGTTGTTACTTTTATTTCATTTTCCGCATACTTTTGGAAGCTTCAGTTAAAGTCAAGAAAATAAATAAATAAAAATAAAAAACCTAATTATTTAAGCAAAAATTATTATTTACCGTGCATACTCGTAAATCAATATTTCATGTTTAAATATTTTTCTAATGTGTGATTTTGGTTCCGTCTATAATAGTTTGAATTGGAATCTTCATAATATGATAAAGATTTTACATAAATATTCAGAAATTTGACATATCAAGTACTAATTCTCGATCCAATTAAAGCAAAAATTATATGTAAGAGGAGTTATCAAATTAAAACAAGATAGATATGCATCAATTCATATTGAAAAGTATTTAGTATAGTAAATGTGATATTTATTTAACAGAATGATGACCAGCGTTCTACAACAGCTAGCGATGAAGATGGATCCATAACTCCAAGATCAGTTCGATTTGTTGAGAAAACCAATGAAAATGAAATTATAGAAAAGATTGAACCAGAATCACATTCATCAGAACCAGATCTTAACTCGCAAAAAGAATACGTAACAAGTGTTGGCCACAGGTTAGTGTTATATTATCAATGCATAATACTATATTAAAAGGTAAAAACAAACAAGATTTGGCTGGCTAATATTATTAGTCTTGCATATAAGGAAATTATTGTATTCCTAGGTTAATATACAGGCTATACACGAATCCTATACTACTTTTTCCATCACTAAGAAATAGATTTACAAATTGGGGTGCCGCTTCATTTCCAGTTACGTTACGCGCATATAAAATGTATGCTTCTACATATATTGAAGGGAGTTCGATATCGATATATAATAAATATTTTATTAGTAGTTATCTTATTATTAAAGTAAAATTCCTTTTCCACTTAGTATATAGAACGCAACACGCAGACTTTATGAATAGCGCAAAACATATACCTACCATAGCTAATGTGGTACTGGATGATGAAATAAATATAAAAGCAACAACTACTAAAGAAGTTATCAGTGTTATCAAAAACCTGAAACAAAACAAAGCACTTGGATATGATGATCTCATTACTGCAGAAGTTTTTAAATATCTTCCTCGAAAATCACTGATTAAATTTACCACTATAATTAATGCGGCGTTTAGGTTAAGATATGTCCCATCATTGTGGAAAATCGCCGAATGTATAATGATATTGAAGCCAGGGAAACCACCACATGAAGCTGCATCCTATAGACCGATTTCCCTACTTCCCATAATGTCAAAGATATTGGAAAAACTGTTACTGAAAAGGTTAAAAGTAATCATAGATGATAGAAATCTTATTCCTCATCATCAGTTTGGCTTCAGAGAAAAACATTCCACTATCGAACAGGTTCATAGAATCTGTACAATAATTGAAAATGCATTGGACGAAAAAAAAGTTTGCTCTACAGTCTTTCTTGATGTAGCTCAAGCATTTGATAAAGTTTGGCATGAGGGTTTAAACTACAAACTTAAGCTCATGCTCCCAAAGCACTATGTAGATATCTTACAATCTTACCTATCAGATAGAGTATTCAGAATTAGACAGGAAGAGTCTTACTCTGAGCTCAAGCAGATAAAAGCTAGTGTACCGCAAGGAAGTGTGTTAAAGGCCCGGTCCTTTACTTGCTGTATACTAGGGATATTCCAGAACTGAAAAGTGGCATCATTGCGACTTTTGCAGATGATATCGCTATTATGGCAGTAGGAAATAATCATGCAGAAGCCGTAGAAAAATTTCAAGAGGCAACAAATATAGTTTTTAATTGGACCAAGAAATGGAGAATCAAATTAAATGAAACCAAATCAATTCACATTGATTTTACTAACAAAAAGGCTCGGTACCATCCGGTGTACCTTAACAATCAGCAAGTCCCTTTTGCTGATACAGCAAAATACCTGGGAATGACCCTTGATGCAAAGCTACGCTGGAAGGCTCACGTCAAGAAGAAAAGAAACGAGCTAGAATTACGCTATTTAAAATTGTGTTGGCTGTTGGGTAAATCATCCCCACTGTCTGTACACAATAAGATATTACTATATAAGCAAGTCCTTATGCCTGTATGGACTTATGGTATTCAATTATGGGGGTGTACCAGCCAAAGTAACATCGATATAATCCAACGGTTCCAAAATAAAGTACTTCGGGAAATTGTAAACGCTCCCTAGTACGTAAGAAACGATGATTTACACCGGGACCTTAACATTGACGTCGTGGCTAAAATAATCAAGAAACACGCTGAAGCACATGAACGAAGGCTTCACCATCATGTGAACGTCGAGGCCATCCAGCTCCTTGATATCACACAACTAGTGCGAAGACTGCGAAGGACAAAACCTTTCGCGTTAGTGTAGTGACTATTAAAAAGAAACATTCCTTAGTTGTGTGAAGTGATAAAAAAAAATAGTGTAGAAACATTAAAAATATTAATCACAATAACAGTGTGACTATACCTTTAGAGACACTAAGAAAGTGTTAATGGACGCATTCTTAGGTATTATATTACATTAATTTAATAAGTTTAGGTCAAAATAAAATCACTCATTAGTCATTTTCGTTAGCTAGATTGTAATTAGATTATTATAGAGCTTCATATTAATTTGATGCTTTGTAATACTAAAAAAAAAAACTTGATGAATTTTACTTATTTTAGATTATTTTCTTATTTCGAATAATTTTTATAACTGTATATTCTGTTTAATTTAAAATTCAAAATAAAGTATTAAAACATATTTGATAAAAGAAAGATATAGTCATAATCTACCAAAACAAACATATAAGACAGCTGAGTACGACGAGACTCTAGAATATTTTAAATTTTTTGGTTTAACAGATTAGAGACGCCGCTGATTCTAACAATAAGTGCTCCAAAGACTAACTCAGCGGTTCAACAGCTGTTCAATAGCAGCCGACCGCCACCACCGGCAATCGAGCACCAATTGGTTACTTCTGAGACTCTGCGGTTAGTTATTCCTTTACTAATAGTTATCCAACTAATGTTTGTAGGTATTATGTCATTATGGTTATCTGATCAATATATTACTTGATTATCAGTATGTAATGTGCACTATATATAAAGTTTAAAATTGGTCGAAATTAGACTGCAAGCGACGAATTCCTTAATTAGATAGATGTCTTTTTAATTTATCTCAAAATATTTACGAGACATATTATTAAGTTTAATATTATTCAGTAAATTTTATAAATCACAGTTAATTTATTCGTGTCGGAATTCGTACATTTTAAGCCAGAAATATTGCCATATGAATTTTGTTAAAATGATTCTCTATAAAATGTAAATAATTTAAAAAATTAAAGGATCATTAATTTTAAATAATAAAAGTGGTATTCGGAATAGTGCTTGGGATGCGGGAGTGAGGCCAAAGATGGAGGACGCCGCGGTTAGACGAGTAGCGGAAAGAAACGCTTTACGATGCTCACTTCTCAGAAGTGAAGCCAGGAAAAAGCAACAGCCAAAGGTATTATAATATTACTACAAACTAACTTTATTTATATGGGGATAACAATAAAATGCAAAGTTTATTTTGATATCATATCTACAGTTTGTTACAAATACAATTTATTTTATGCTTAACTGAGTTAGGTTATTGATTGAGTCTTTCATTTCAAATCAGTTATAAAATTTAATGCATAATTAATTTATCATTGCCTGATCTAGAAATACAACGATATAGATATGTATTAAGGGTGACAGTTTGGACACAAGAAAAAGTTTTTTTACATTTGCTGTTTCTATTAATATCAATTTTTTACTTATTATTTATATTATTACAGCTTTGTCCGCATCTAAAGAAAATAACACTAGAAATTGGTTACTTTTTGATAAAGCAGTAGGTAGAATGAAGACTTATTACTAATTTTGTATTGCCCACCATACAGGATTTGATATTAAGGCTCGTTCCCAATAGAAGATCCAATAGAATCGCTTTTTTCCCAAAGTGATTCTATTGGTTCTTAAGAAACACATTCTTCGCTACACCTCCTCGCTCATATCTGGTTGAAATCCAGCCTAAAAGGATAGCGCAAGGCGGTGTTTTACTTAAGCTTAGTAGGTATTAGTTATAACGTGACATGCAATTGGATAATGAAGCCTTAGTCCATGTTCTTAGTATTAGTTCTGCGTATTAATGTTTAAAGTTGCCAATATTTCTACCAATATCTCTTACTATGAAATACAGATCATGATTAATTACAAGTTCTGTGTGTTCCTAATAAAGGTGCAAATTGCATAAACTGACGGTAACAATGGATCGTCGCTTGCATTATTTTAAAGAAATATTTTCCGTTTTTAATTTTAAAACGCCCGTCTGGTTATTTAATGTGTGAAACATGCAACGTTACTGCGAAAATTTGAAACCATTTCATTAACAAAGATATTTTATAACATTAAGTATTTCGCGCATTTATTTTAATTGCCGGACTATTCGACTTTAAAAAAAATAATATTTTTACTTATTTTCGTCCTGATAATTATAATGATTCTTTATTTGCTATGGTATTTATATTGTTCTTATGACTTAAGGTATGTGCAAATATTTGTATAAATTAAATATAATGGTAATAATAACCTACAGAATAATAAAATATAAACAACTAGCTGTGCCCGCGACTTCGTCCGCGTTTCATCCCCTATATTCTCTATTATTATTTTACACCCTTGAGGGTAAAACTTTTATAAACTTTAGTGTTATATTTATTTATAATAAGTCCCATTGTAACAATAATATTTCTTCAATTTTCTCAAAAAGTTTCCATATGCCATTCCGAATCGAATGACACCTAAACAGTGAACGAAAGAAGCATAGAAGTATAACTAATGTTCCAAACTGGCCAAACGAAAAGTATGCTGAGAGGGCTGAGCTAGAAAAGTATGCTGCGTCCGCGTCAGTGTTCATGTAAACGCCTTCACACATAGTACTCCTTATAGGTTAACAAAATCGTTTAAAAATATTTTAAAATGCCATCTTATGTGGGAATCTGGTGCAAGAACAATAGTATAAGCAATAATATGTCTTAAGGAATAACATCTCACAAGTAAATACATCGAACATTAACAAATTATCATTATAAAATTTATAAATATCGGTATGGGGATGATGTTATGCAATAGATAAAAAACAATTACTCAGTAAATAAAATATGTCGTTGTCGTGTCAGCCATGGGACGTCCACTGTTGGACATAGGCCTCCCCCAAAGATTTCCAACATGACCGATATAGTGCACTGCATCCAGTGGCTCCCTGCCGCCTTAACCAGGTCATCTGTCCATCTTGTGGGAGGCCTTCCCACGCTTCGTTGTCCTGTTCGTGGTTCCACTCGAGAACCTTTCTGCCCCATCGGTTCGGCGGGCTATGTGCCCAGCCCACTGCTACTTCAACTTACTGAGCCGCTGGGTTATGTCGGTGACTCTGGTTGTTCTTCATTTCTGATTCGATCGCGTAGAAAAACACCCAACATAGCCCTCTCCATAGCATGTAGAGACGCGAAGCCGGTGCACGAGGCCTTGGGTGAATCTCCACGTGTCAGATCCATAGGTCATCGCTGGTAACACGCAATGCTCGAAAATTTTCGTCTTCAGGCACCGAGGGATTTTCGACGAAAAGACGTCTGAACAGAAGGTCAATGAGGAGATTATGGCTAGGAATAATTTTTTCTATATCTCATGTAGTGGTGTTCATCATCCCAACCAGAAGGTCAATAAGGAGAATATGACAGAAAGAATTATTTTTGGTGTGCACTTAACTCGGTTTCGACTTCAATTTCGATTTTGATTCTCAAATTTTAATACTAAAATTCTAAGCTATTAGTTTTCACTTCTATCGGCAGTTCCTATGACTGCCAATTTAATTTTTATGTCTGAACAGATTACAGAAAGAATATTAGGAATCTTTGAATTTATGTCTTCCCGAGTGACGTAGGATATATTTTGAATTTGTAATTTTTTTATTAATATAAATGATCACTCATTGATGCTTTTAAATTTTTTTTTTTTTTAAATTTAAATTTGTGTTCTTTTGAAGATTATGAGGCGTGCACTTTTGGATTTTCCAAACTATTTTAAGATTTAAGTTTTTTTTTCAAAAGTATTGTAATAGTGGCAAAATATTTTTTTTAATGATTAACTCAAGTCATATTTTTGACATTGTGAAGATTATTTTTATTTAAAGCTTTGACATGTTAACTATTTAAGACATTAAAATGTTTATTAATTAAAATAAACTACTTAATTATTTTAGTAAATAATTCATTGCAAGCAAAATTTATTGCATTAAACAATCCAGTGAATATGACGGCTGTCGTCAATGAGCGCTCCTAGATCCCGAATTCTGCCGAGTAAGTATAACAATACAATATAAACTCTATGAGGTCTACTTAATATATATTATTGTTCCTCTAAAAAATACCTGAGTGCTATTTAGAGTGAGTCAGACGCATTTTATTATTACCTGTCGCAATTTAGTTTTTTCTCCGAACGCGCAGTAGATTTATATTGTAATTATCCTTCTGTGCTTTTTTCGTTCACTGCACCTAAATCATAATTTTTGGAGAATTAGAAAAAGTTTCGACCTAAAAAGCACTTGTTGACTATACTAAAAATGTTTGCAAAAGTTATTTTGGGAAGAATAACAAGACAGCTAGACGAAAACCAACCTATCGAACAAGCTGGATTTAGGAAAGATTTTAGCACTATAGACCATATACATACAATGAAGCAAGTCCTACAGAAATATAATAAGTACAACAAAAAACTGTACATTGCGTTAATTATGCCAAAGCATTTGATAGTCTAATTCACAAACACATATGGGCTAGTCTCAAATACGGTATCACTTAGCCTGTGGTTGCGTAATATGACCCGCACCTGATCGGATAGTCGTTGTGCCGAGACGTTGATAGCTGGTTCAAGTTCCTGAAACACAGAGAGCATCCGGTCACGATACCCAGTGAGGTTAGTTCCCCCCTCTGTAGACCCATAATATGCGTGCATGACGTTCTCATTTATACATTGCGTCCACTTCATGCGCTGCTCATAACCATCGATAGCGGGAAACTGTCTAGATGCCGGTTGACCTCTAGGTCCCAAGCTCTTCGGTTGCCGGCCTCTCCCCGGCCGACTTACAGGTGACGTCGACGTTGGCGGAGAGAAGTACTCGTTAGATGAACTCGACACTACTGCTACCTCTTCTTCTGTGTGTTCGGGTATTTGCGAGGTGGAGTTATCTGACGAGCCCGGGGATATTGGTTGTGCAAATTTTTCGCTCTGATTTTGGTCAACATGCTATTGTTGGAGATGTAACATACCAAAACTTGCATTTCTTCGTTATTTTATTTCTATTTTATACTTTTGACACTGTCACTTGTCTTGAATTTTGTTGATGGTTTTCATTTACAGTTTAATCCATTATTATATTCTATTAAAGTATATTTACTCATATTTCAATTATAATTTAAATGATTTCAATTTGCAAATATAAATTACGAAAAATATTTTAATTAAAATTTTTGTTCATGTTTTGATTTGTCACTGTTGACACTTCGGTGGGTTGCCAGGTAATTGTTATTATTATTATTGTTGTTGTATGTCTTTTACCAACGGGTCAATAGTGACCCCGACCTTTGGAAGGAGTGCGCGGAGCCGTAGCCAACGCGTAGAGGCCCTTTAGATTGCTAGCATGAATAATAAAATGACAAAAATATATTTGGTATAATTAATCAAAACACATTTAAGATATTAAACTTTTAGTACAAACTCGGAGAATACAAAGATTTCTAAATAATAATGAGTGGATGTAATAATCATTTATAAATAAAACATACCAGTTATTCTAAACATGTTTTATAAAGAGCACTCAACTTTTCCTCGAAGCTAAAACGTGTATATGGCAGGTTTATTTGCAGATTTAAATTCTTCGTTCTCACTGCATTCTTTCGGTACACGAATAAATTGATCTGAAACGAAAAGAACAAATTGTATCGTATTTTTACAAGCATTTCATTTTGCATTTAGATCCAAATTAAGACATTCAATTTTCAATCCTAATATGGAGTAAAAACGATATAGTCATGGATGTGGTTTTTAAAATTAGGTATATGTATAAAAATAACCAAAACAAAGATAAGAGCAGAGATGGCCCAGTGATTAAGATTTGAATGTCTCACTCGGAAAATCTCTTGCTTTGATTGAAACCTATACTCCTGAGTGTTCCCTAAAAGTTCTCTGTCGGTGTTGAAGTGTGCCTCCTCGCTGTCGGACAGCGTGGAGGAGAAACGGCTTAGCAGTGGTGGTTTGTCGTCTCGTGACGTAATCTGCGCTGTATCCAACTCGCCACCCACTGAAAGCACATATTTCGTGTTTAAGCTAGTATGAAAGTTTATATGGTGGTATCTTTTAGATATGACAACTTTAGATAGTCAGCGGGGTAATTTAAATTATATTTTTTTAAAAATTATAATATTTAATTAGAGTTGGATTAAACAGAAATGAACTCGCTACAACATAACTAACTACAATAAACACCGCTGCAGTTTGGTTTCCATTTCCATAAATCACTAAGCCGCAATCTGATAATTTTCATACAACCATATACCTATATTTACAACATTATTATAATAATACTAGTTATCCGTCCCATAAAAACATGATATTTTCAATATATAGCAAAGCAAAAAATCGAATTGTCACTTCTGAATTGTTAAACATATTTTTTTCTACAGGAAATTTATGTTTGGAACAAAAAAAGTTACGAGAATCTGTCGCTCTGTTAAAACGTGAAAGAAGGACAAACGAACAAATATACTTTCGCATTTAGTATTAACAATCCTAAACCTAAATGTTCAATCTAATACATAAAATTCTCGTGTCGCGGTGTATGTTAAAAATTGAAAATTTGTGAAAAAATCGTAGATTTTTAATACATTTGGTTTGCATATCGGGTAAGTCTAAGAATTGGTCAATATCTATTTTTATACCCCTAAGTGATAAAGGTGATCTACCTCAATTTTTTTATTTATATGGAAAAACAACGTTTGCCGGGTCATTAAAATTGAAGAGCCATCGCGTTGTTATTCGGTGATAAAACTAGAGTTAAAAAAACAAATTGATTTAGGGAATGGTTAAAAAGAGTGCCAATATATATATATATTTACGAAAGGCTTTAGAAATCACTAACATGAACAGTAAACCATATCAGAAATTATTTAACGATGGATATTGTAGATATTTTATTATAAATGTGAAAATTTGTATGTTTTAACGTTTATTACTCTATGACGCAAAAACGGCTGATCGGATTTTAATGAAATTTGGCTCTCAGATACTTTATAACCAGCTGCATACAAGCACGCAGGCTACTGCGGGATACTATTAAAATTTATTTACTGACGTATACGTCTGAATATTTAAATTTAGCAATAATTGAATGCGTTTTTGTTAAATTTATGTATACGTATACGTAAATTGCACCCTAGAGAAAACGGGGCGCGTCGACTACTATGATTTTTTTTTGTATAAAGTATATGTCAAGATAACAGTATGAAACATATTTTCAATTTAATTTGCATCAATATTGTGTACAGGGCTTTTCTTGTTCATTCTTTTGTTTACTGTTAGTCTACCTTCATTTGTAATGTAAATCAGGACGACAAGTGTTCTAACAAGCGTTGGTATCGATTTACATTCAGTTAGTACTGCACACCGTGAAGTGAACGTATGTAAAGAGAGTTCTCGGGTTCTCGCACGCTCGAAAGAATTAGCTTTTATTTGCTGAATCAAATAGGAATATCAAAGCTTAATTAAGCCAACTGTTAGATTTGAACTGAAATTAAGTTATCTCCTATCAGAAATGAGAATATTGTTTAGTTTGTGGCCATTAAATTTTCAGTTCAGATGTTATTAAAAAATCTCAATTATCGGATTTATTCCTCATTTATAATATTAATAAGAAGCAAGGGTTACTTATAGATTAGGATTAGAAGAAATGGAAATATCACTTTTAATGTTTATTGCACAAGAAAAAATAGTAAATGTTTGTTAAGATCTAATTAAGTGAACCAACTATTTCGGATGAATGAACTTATTATCTGGTGTGTAGACTGTAGAAACTGACGTAACCTGACGGCAGGAGAAACCTGAAACCTGCAAGATATAACTTGATTTTTGTACTGCTCGTAATAAATGTAAATTCTCAATGTCAAGAACCGGTTTCTTCCGAAATATAAATATTGCTAAATACACTTACGTGATTGTTTCTTCCAGCGTGCTTGCTCTTTTTAGTTTCTTTTGCATATTCAACTCTGTTTAGAAAAACTTACACTAACGGCTATGTTAAATGAAACATCTGTTGCTGAATGTTTTTAAAACTTAGGTAAAAGTTTTGAACAATATTATGTTTAATTTTGAGACTGTTCTTGACGCGTGTAAGGAGTATAGCCGTGCGTTAAGTAATTCTCACGATGCAACTCATGAAAAACCCAGGGAACATGTAAAAATTGTACCAACTTTGATTTGAGCTTTGAATATTGAGTTATGTAACTTTTCATAGGAGGTTTTTTATTATGTTGTCAGCGACAGGTACGCAGGCGACACACAAACAGTGACCTAAAGACTTTTATTTGATTATAGTATGACACCTATCTATTCTAAAATATAAAGCTGTAGAGTTTGTTTGTTTGATGCTATATATCACCACGATAAGACTAATAGGAGCGGATGATTACGGGCACGAAGTCGCAAGGGTCGGCTAGTTCTCAATAAAAGACTTCCAACTGAGGCGACGTTTATAAAATAAACAAATCGATAAGCGACCTAAAGACAGGTAGTGTTGTTTAATTGGAACAATATAAAGCAATCGATTAATAAATAAATGAAATAAAAGATATATCTAGCCATTAAAACTTATTTTTATTATGCAATTAGGCAATTACTCCGCAAATATATTATTGTTCGAAAGTGCACAACGTTCGGTAAAAAGTAAATTCTGCTGTAGTTTCAGCAATTGTAGTGTCTTAACAGTACGAATACAGAAAAAATGGTTCTAAACACAGAAATTTACAAAAGAGAGTATTTAAAATTTTATCCAACCTGTAAACACTGAATTTTCAAAAAGATTCTGTAAGTTTTTGTTCTCTCTAATATAAAAAAAATGAACGATTCGTGTCCAATTCAAAACTGTACTTACCTCTCCTTCAGACTCAAAGTACGAACATGGTTAAAAAGTCTCACGTATTTTGAAACGAAATAGCTTTTGAAAATAGGAATACAATTTACACATATTTAAATACACATTTAAACCTAGTAATAACATTTCTATCTTTATACATTTCGCTGCAATTTTCGTGTACGAGCTTGTTTTAGTCAAATTTAAGTTGTTGACATCTACGACAGGTCTAGCCTACTGGGGTTTACAAATCAAAGCTGTAAAATGTTAACATTGATACAACTGAAGTGTTAATGCCTCGGCCTAAGTAATTTATTCAAAACTTTTCTAGTGTTAATAATAATTAATTCCAATTCTATTAGTTGTATTCGGTTCTAACTGAATTGTTATTCAATAATTACTTTAACTATACGTTTCTTATACAATTATATAAATTTAATAATATACAGAATATATCACCAAATAAACCAGCAAATTTTCATAAATAAAAACGTGTTTAAAAATTTGTCCCGTAGCAAGAAACCACTTCATTATCAGAGAGAATTCGGCTTTTAACATGCGATGTAGATGATGAAGAGCAACAAGCAGAACGTAGGTCATCTCCAGCTGGGGCTAGCTTGGACAAGTTTTCCTGTAATAGTGACAAGTCCAGCGACAAGTCGTATAACAGCATAGATAAGAACAGTGAGAAGGCTTTTGGCAGCGCTTCGTCAAGTTCATCTTCGTCCACTCTCTCAGCACCCGTGCCAACTCGACAACAGCCACCGGACTTAGGCGACATACATCAAGAACCTCAAAAGGTAAGTTCTAATGCTGTGTCCTACATATCTTCTCTATATAAGATACGTGAGATCACCAAAAAAAAATTTTGATCAACTATCTGTCCGTCCGTATCCTTTTACGTGCTTCATATAAAAACTACAGCACGAATTGGGATACAGTTTTCACAGTTGTATTGCTTATAGCACAGTAGGACTAACTTAAATCATTTAAAAATGTTTTAGCCTAGAGAATCTAGATCTCTATAATAACTATCCGCTATTTAATGTTGATCGTACACGTGTAGTCGTGCATAGGCGAACTTAATGCCATGACATTTTCTTTCAGTTTATTTACGGAAATGTAGACTAGATGCTAGATACGGAAATGTACGCGGATATAAATAGAACTGGATAATATGCCTATATTTAACTCTTTGGTAATATATAAAATTCCGAGTCTATTTATGAAATGTGTACAATTTTAAATTGAAGCTAGGAAATTTGCAAAATTAACATCATATCATAAAATATCTGAGAATTAAAAATAAAACACTATGAAAATTTAATTATTATTAGTTTTAACTGATGAACAGTAGTTCAAGATCTTGAATAGATACTTCGTAGAGGTAGTGTAGCGACATCGTAGCATTCTAAATTGCTACGTAGCCCATGTAAACGAATTTAAGGAACACCTACAGATACTGCATTGCTTGCTTTCATATTATTTAACGAGCACGGATCTTTTCTTGCAACGTCGTTTGACGTCAACGTTTGGATATCAAAAGAATGGCTTGTATTGAAAGCCACAAGAGTGGTTGTATTGTTAGAAAGTTACCATTCCACAAAGTAAAAAAGAGATATTTATAGAAATAAATTTTCCCGCCATTGTATATGTCGGGAGAAGTGAAAGTGCCACCTGCACGTGTAACTTGCACGTGCACCTTACGCCACCTGGTCGTACAAGTGTGCGCAATAAACAACACGTGTTATGCAGGTGGCCGATCAGGTGCGTTTCATTAATAAGTTTTGCTATAAAATGCCGAGCGCGTGCAGCGTGCGTAAGCTTAGGAGGTAGTCTTACTCGAGCCGTCGTAGTAATCGGATTTCCTCAAAGTTGGACTTCTCCGAATATGGATCATGTGAGTTCTTACGTCTTATTTATTGCGAGTTTAACGTTAGGTTAGCATTGTGTTAGTTTAGGTTTATGATAGTCTAATCTTAGATTTAAACAGTGAAACTAAGCAGTTGAGGTTTGTCTCGATCGAATAAAGGATATCCTTAAGCTTACACCTTTGTCACAAGTCCAAGGCACTGCTTGGGTTCCTTTCATAATAGATCTTGTCAGAATAGTGCGAGATCGTAACGATTAATTATATCTTGACCGTATTGCGCCCGTAGCTTATATTATAGGCCATCCGTTGTGAACATACGATGCTTATAAAATGATTGTATATCCATTTTAGTAATTCCGTCATATGTATTTATTGGAAAATATTATGTATGTTAGAAACGAATTAAATAAATACTCTAAAAAACTAAAATATAAATAAACTTAATACACCATCATATACACTAATGAAACCCCAAAAATCATTTATTGGTAGCAGTATCCGATTCTATAATATGATTTCGGATAAAATAACAGAATCACCTAATCCTACATTCAAAAAAATCATAAAACAAACATTATTAAAAAAACGTTGTTTGATTGTTAAATAAATGTTATCAATTATTAAATGAATTATTAGATAACTAGTAATTCTCATTGGTTTATTTTTAGATTAACCACACTGGCTCTACAACTTATTATCTATGTCACGATAGATCAGAGGTTGTTTGCATACTATAGTTTGAGTAAATATTGTCTATCGTAGTGGTATTGTAATGGAGTGCAAGAAGATGAGATTTTCGTATGTCGTTAAGTTTATTACTTGGTTTATTTATGTTAGAAGATGTTATAATTATATCATTGAAAGCCTTATTAACTTTAGAATATGCTTTTATTTCTTGTATGTATATAATAATATCAGAAAACTAGCAATAGTCGCAAAATATACCATCTATACCTTAAGAACTGTATTTAAAAGCTTATGCTAAATTATAAATAATGTCACTCGGGAATAGTGTAGTTATCTATCAGTGAAAGAATTTTTAAAATCGGATCTGTAGTTACGGAGAAAACATTCACTTGACAAAATGGCCACGTTTTTGGCACGTAAATGGCCAGATATTTTAAATTATAATATTTATGGCAACACCACATAGCCTATGTTACCTATGGATATAGCTTTCTATCGATGAAAGACTTTTCAAAATCGGTTCAGTAGTTTAAGTCTATTCGCAACAAACAAACATACAAACAATCAAATCTTTTTTTGTCTTTGACTTTGAGTATCTAATAATATATAGTGTGATAGAAGACCTTTTATCTAACATCTAACTAAACTGAGTAATGACATTAACGACTGATGTGATCTTCGATAGACATTTTATTACGATTCCACTTGCACTATTTTAACATTGTTTACTTTATAAAATTACTTGTCAGACTGCCTCGGGTGTTAAATATACTATACAGTGAAATATTCATAAAATATACTATCTATACTCGAGTGTTAACTTCACTTTCTTTGCAAACCTACAAAAAAATTTAGGGGCGCCATTTATAATAATCAAAGTACAACACAGTGAATTGCTGTGAAAATAGGCAAGAGTTAAAAAATCTATCGACGTTGTATATAAATAAATAGAATATGTATATCTAATATGTAATCAAAAAATAATCTTCTTATATTAAATTAAAAATAAAACAACGGTAGAATATAGTCGTATTAAGTTAAACTTAATAATTCAATCAAGAAACCCCTTAATAAATATATCACTATCATCTAGATTTATCTTATTCACATGTAAAATTGCATTTGACTTTTGCTCTTCATATTTTCAATATCTAACAGTCATCAGATCGGTGATATAAATAAATTCCAACACCTCAAACTTTCACTATCATAAATATTTAAAGTTACAAACATACAAAACATACAAACACAATTCGGAAGACAGTGAATTTACTCTTTGAAAGCAATCAATAAATAACATTTAATTATGTTTTAAAGTTGATATTGCAATTAGGAGAAATACATTAATAATACATTTGATATAATAATAATAGTCGCGGTTTTTTATAATTTTCCTGGTCAGACGTCACACTCATCTTATAAGCTTTCATGCAACGACGATATAATAAGTATTTTTTCGCAAGAAATCTAAAATCAATAAATGTGAAACTATAATTAATGTACATTTTAAAACCATACTAGTATTATACCGCTCGCACGGATGGAATCGTAGGCTCAAATTAAATGACAAATGTATGAATTAATAATGTATTTAACGAGCCGTTGACGATCTTGTACACTATGCGTTTGGAGGGTGATATAATTATACTAAAATATTGTTGAGGACTATAGCTAGCGGGTTCAAATGACAGCACTATTATGTAACTATTATTTTAATTTTTGCTTATTTCACGGCTAGGATATCGGAAATATGTTAAGAGGAAATCAGTCGACACTTTTTTCATACAAACGTAGTACCGACTTCATTACTTTATTTTGCTATACAACGCTTCTCGTATTAGGGTGATTCTTATAGTAGGATGACGCAATAAAATGACGATTTAAAAAAACCTTTCATAAAACTTTATTTTTTTATCTATCGTGATCTATATTTAAATACATAAAATATAATGGATGAGGCACTTACTTATATGAATTAACTATAGAGTTATAAGATAATAAAAATTATAGCATGCTATGGAAATGAAATTAAACAAAGGAGAATGAAATAAAACGTTTATTTTCCTATCTAATAAAAAGGGTAGCATTCCAAAAGTAATTTGAAGTTGAAAAATTACAAATCTACCAATTAATTCAAAATCGCAATATCACAGAATGAAATGTTATAGCTTCTAAAACTTTTAAGTTGCTTATCATTAATAAAAAATCGTTTTCAACAGACTTCAAAAAGGAGGTTATTAATTCACTTCATTCAAATCATTCAATAACACCCAGTAAAGAAAAGGGCAAATCACATAATATTTTGACTAAGGTGTAGAGTTTGTGAAGTTGGGGCTTTAGAGTTAGAACGAATAGAGATAAAAGCTTGACTGTACGCGAGATGTGATAATATTTTGAGAGTGGGAGGTGCGAGTTGGTGGAATATTAACTTAGTTAACAAAGTTAACTATTGTCCTACAATGTGGTTATACATTAAAATAGCGCTGTAGAGTTAGTTAAAGTTTAATATAAAACTTCTTTCACTGGTTTAATGTTTATGCTATTATTGCGGATTGCTGTATTTCGCAACTTTATTTCATCGAAAATTAAACAGTAAATTTTAAAAGTAAATACGTACTCTTTTTCATTACGTAAATACTCTCAATGTGTATTTATGTTCATTGGATAACTGAATCATCAAAACAAAAATATTTAAAACTAGGAGTCTGTTTCATATAAATAGGTAGAGATAAAATATCGAATAGTTATTTTAACCAATAAAGTTAATTTTATTTGGTGTCATATAAACTTAATCATCACGTAAACTTGTTCCCTAGCCAAGATCTGAAACGCGGCGACAGTTCTTATCAACATTAGCACCACTCACTGCATGCGTTGGGAGCGCAGCACATCACGAAGGATTCTACTATGTACCACCTGGGGATAGGACATCCGCTTCTGCAGCCACCAACCTTGACCTGCAAGAACACAATGATTCACCAGCTCCTGATGTTGTCGCTGGAACACCAGGTTAGTCACACATTCAACTTTTTTGATATCTGTTCATCTCAGTACGGCTTCTACTTTCAAGTTTATAAGTCGACATGAATATCTTCGGTTCATTTGAACAAAAATATAATTAAATTTTCTAAAGTAAAATTAAAAGTATAAAGAAAAATGGAAATATTTTAAAGGAACTAACCCGAATATAAGTATTAGCTTGTTTATTTTTTACAGTTCTGTACCTCGCAATAGAAAGTATTTTAAAATGTTTCATTGCAACTTTTATCTTACTACTAAGAGTTTACGGAGTTTATTAAACGAAAACACAATGGTGAAGTAAACTTAGTAGTCTATGCTCCTCAAGTTGTTTAATAAAACTAAAGACACTACCTTGATATTCTTTAATTTGATTATTGCTATAAATCTGCTTACGTAATACTTGAACGGTCCATTATAATAATTAACTAAATATTAATGAACCAACTTTCTAGACTTCGGTTTAAATTTATCTCAGGTAGTGAGAAATAATGTATGATATTTTATTTCGCAATGGGTTCTTTTCATATTCAATTGAACAACATCAAATTGACATTAGTTTATATTTCGCGGCCCGTACCTAGTAAAATGATAGTGGACACATTGAGCCTCGCCGACTGTAAAACTGTGATAGACGAGTAGGCGTATATTCTGTTTGAATGGATACTTTAAATATGTACTATACGACGAATTCTACTCTATAAAGGTGCCGTGGAAAGCGATGACAGTCTAGCAGCGTTTGCGCGAGCTTCTGCACCAAGGACAGAGAGGCTACGTCAGCGTTACGAGCAAGAGTCTCAACCAGTTAGTAGTGACGACGAACATGATGATTATGGTAAGTGAATTTTAATTAAGAATGAGCTTAAGAATCGTGATCTAATTTCATTGTATTATAGAAGTTTCAATATGAATACGTATAAATTTTGTATATTAGGCACAGTACAGACCAGTTACCAGTTAAAGTCGTCTATATTGAGAAAGTAAATAACATTCTTAGTGGTCTATAGATATATCTAAGGTAATAACCTCGCTTCTGTCGCTGTCGTTTAAATTATACATTAGTAAATAATCTCTACAATTTAATCTCTTTAACATATTAAGTACCAACACTAGCAATTAAATTAAGAGCAATACGACGCTCCAAACTGTCGGTTGACCACGAACTACACGACGTGCGCGCGCTTGTTGTCTCCGTAAGGTGGTCGCCTCTTCTTAAGGTTATGAAAGGGCACAGTTGATCCAATTGAATAAAATTTTTAATAGTTCTTTTTTGTGTTCTATAACCATTGGTTTAACTTAAAAAAAAAGGTTATCAATGAGCAAGGAATAAGGATAAATGAGTAAAAAATAGCGGTCATTGTATTTTTCGTACGTCTCTTATTTCGCGCTACTACCGAAACAAGGAATTTCTATTAAAATGATTGTTGCTTATATACAGGGTGGATTTTTGAGACAGGTCAGTAAGGGCAGCTACCTTAACGAAAAAAGTGCTAAAATCCAAAAAAAATTTTTTTTATGCCTATCGATCCTACTTCGTATAAGGATCAAAAGTCTCTATGGGACCATTTAAGGTATGAATACTACAAATATCAGAAATCGCTAAAAAAACATTTTCCATACATTTTGTACAGAAAACGATAAATCAACTCCTAATATTTGTATTGCCAAATAATCCTATTTCTTACTGTGATTAAAAGATTCTTTTAGACCAACTAGAATTTAAATACAAAACTATGGTACGACACAACATGTCACACAAACTTAAAAACAGGCATTTTCATACTTTAACCCCTTAAAAAAATCAATTCGATCGTTTGATTGTCCAAAATAACTTGAAATCAAATTGTTTTTTTTTTGCACTCAATTATTTATAGAATTTTCTTGTTGCTACGTGGTTTAACCCTTGTCATGGGTGACAGAGAAGATAAGTTTGCCAGATGGAGTGACAATTTGAATCCTTTAATCCCGTCCAAATCGCTTTCACCTACGAGTTTGATTTTCATAAAACTTAAACTTCCACAACTAATGTTATTTATTATTGTTAGAGTTATATCGTTGTTACCCAGGAATCCATATAACCTGAGTCCCTACATCATGTAACTAGTGTAATATAGTGGTTTTAAGATAAACTTACGTATTGAAGAAACCATTAGATCTTACTAATTAGATCGAACATTGTACTAGTGTACATGGGCAATCATATTTTGTATTAGTATATAAGTTTTAAAATTAAGAATAAAATCAGTCTGTAACTTGCTTTTAAAGAATAAAGTGGTTTTTTTAACAACTCTTCGCCACCGCCCACTTATCTGGCGCAGTCGGTAGGATCGCGTCTGAAACAAAGTCCGAATTCGGAAAAGTTTACCACGGAGCTCGAGTCCAGGCAGACGAGTTTTTCCGCGACGCGAATCCAAAAAGTAAGAAAATCGTACTGGTTCGAGGTTTCAGGTAGGTGCAACTCACTGAACAAGTAGAATGCTTGTGTGGTAAGCATAATCTCTGTTTATTTCTCAGTATCCTTCATATCCTGATTTCTTTAATTATTTATAAAATTTAATTATTGTGTGTTGTAAGTGTGACAATGTGGAAAATGGAAATTTACCCCAAATCGAAGATTCAGACGAAGAGATATAATATATTTTGTAAACAATAGTAAACATAGTAAATTCTCATCAATTTTTATTAAAGAATTCGGTGGTAGGTTTTTAATAGATTCAGGAGCATCACGATTATTAATAAGCCCGAAGGTTATAAAAAAATTAAGTTTGTATAATCAAATTGATAAACTGCTCACTTAGTTACAATTCACAAAGGGGCATAGACTTATTAGTACGTGTAGGATGAGAAATTAATTTAAAAAATTTGCAACTAAAATCAGAATATGCGGTTATACCGATGCAAATAGATATTAAGTCTCATTTTAAAGTAGAGCCAAAAAATGTAATCATTTTTTGTGTGATTACAAAGATAGTGAATATTATCTAAAAAATTATTAAGTCGATAAAATCATCTTTCCTTAATAACAATTAAAGATGGATCATTTTTTAAAGAAAATGCGAAAATAGTTCACAATAAAGAATCTTTAAAGTCACTTGACAAATGTAAGTTAATGTTGATTAATGCCCCCATTCTTAAATACCCAGATTTCGAGAAAAGGTTTATCCTTACTACAGACTCCTACGTAGCGCTCGGAGCTGTTTTATCTCAGGTCACCGTAGGCGCAGATCAAACCGTAGCATATGCGTCACGAACACTGTCTGAAACTGAACAAAAATACTCTACAATTGAAAAAGAACTTTTAGGCATTGTATGCGCAACAAAATATTTTAGACCCTATCTACATATGTGGTAGAAAATTTATAATATACACTGATCTTCGTCCTTTAACTTGGATCATGTCCTTAAAGGATCCTAATTCAAAATTAACAAGATGGAGATTAAAGCTAGAGGAATACGATTATAAAATTATATATAAAAAGGGTAAACTTAAAACAAATGCGGATGCACTATCTTGAGTTATTATTCATGCTAGAGATACTATCCAACCAGACTTACGCGATGATCAATTAACTAACGAAATTTTTAGAAATGTATCTCTAAATGTAGTAGAAGAGCAACAGCCTTCACCATCTTTAGATCCTCAGCCTAGTACGTCAAACGAACTCTTATCAGTTACAGAATCTTCTAATATGTAAATCATCCCTGAAACAATCGACATTATCGATAACTCTGTAATTATAGATTTACAAAATGAAAATATAACAACTGACGCTATTGACAGACAGTTAAAACAGTTTTATTTACGTAAATTTCCCGGTTCTTAGTGGAAAACGGAAGATAGGTCAAAAGGGAGAACCATAATTAAAGATGTGTTTATTCCTATAATGACTCGGAAAATCAAGTAATCAAATTTTTACTAGAGCACACTATACCTGGCAGAATTATTCATTGTTATTTTCATGACGACGAATTATACAGTATATTTTCTGAAGTTTATAAAACAATATTTAATGATCGTGGTCCAAAATTAATTAGCTTATCCAGAGTAACGAGGATAGATACTAAATTTGAACAGATTGAGCTAATAAAAAAATACCATGAAGGAAAAACCATTCATAGAGGTATTCAGGAAACGTATAAACAATTACACAGAAATTACCATTGGTCCAATATGTTATTAGCTGTTCAAAAATACATAAATATATGCGATAAATGTATTAAAAGTCATTATCAAAGAAACCCTCTGAAACTACCCCTTATCGTTAACAGATACTCCTCATAAACCCTTAGAACACGTCATGTTCATGGATTTATATACCATTGGAGGAACAACAAAGGAGGAGCACATTTTTAAGTATTATAGATAATTTTTATGCACAGGCAATACCATTGCAAGCTGCAACGAGTATACATATTGCAGAAGTCTTATTGCAAATATTTCCTCAATTAGGTATACCAATAAAAATAACCACTGAATCAAATCCTAAATTTGAAAACGAACTTATTACTGACATATGAGCTTTACATAGTATAAATATTTACTTCACTACCCCTTACAACCCTAATTCAAACTCCTCAATTGAAAGATTTCATTCAACATTATGTGAAATAATTAGAATTAAAAGAATTGCAGATAAAGATGAGCCAGCAAATTTAATGATATATAGAGCATACGATTCATTCGGCATCATTTACACTCTTTGAATTATTGTTAGGTCATTCGAGTTCTAGTAATCCTTTGGAAGTTCACTGTCCTAAGGAATATTATCAAGATTATGTAAGCAAGCATAAATAAATCATAGAAAAAGTTCACAAAATTGTTTATGACAAGTTAAGTTTAGACAAAGAGTAAAATATAAATAGGAATAGGCATAGGCAAACATATTAACGCGAAAACTATTCGAGATCATTCAATATCATCGGTATAGCGATGTTTCAGTCATAACAATTACCAGTAAATGCAAAATTATTATACCCATTATAATGGTAAAACTTTGGAAACCCATATATATGAAAGAATACAACAAATACATATATATGAAAGAAACGGTACTGTTACCTAGAGTCTACAATGTAACAAACACTTCTGAAATTAAAATACAAATTCAGCATATCGTTCAGAAATCTAAAAAAATAGCTCAGCAAACAGAATATGCTCCAATTAAGTAGGCCTAACTGGTCATCAGTACTCCTATTGAGCCTGGTTATAATCGGTGCAATCAGTACAGCATACTGGTTCTGGAGGAAAAAGAAAGGAAGTTCGGCGTCAAAACCCACAGATGACATCCTGCTGCAGCAGCCATGTTCGCCGCAGCCTTCGTACTTTGGTAAGTCTTTCTTTTAAGGAGGGAGGAGTTATATCGTTGTAACCCATATGGATTATATAACCTGAGTCCCAATAACATGTAACTTGTGTAATTTAGTGGTGTTAAGATAAACTTAAGTATTGCAGAAACCGTTAGATCTTTAATAGTGTGCATGGACAATCATAATAAAATAAGTCTGTGACTTGCTTTTGAAGAATAAAGTTGTTTTTTTAACAACTCCTCGCCACCGCCTACTTATATTATAGCCATAACTTTTTTTTTTAGAAATTGATGGTTATAAACATACACGCAGTAACACTTTGGAGCAGGTTTTAAAGATCTTGTATAATATATAACTCGAAGAAAGGAGAGAAGGGTATATTGAAAAACACTACTGATATGGACTTGACTATTGGGTAAACGCAACGTAGATACTGCTACTGAACCGATAAATAATCAAACATTAACACTCTACTCTTACAATTACGAGAGCAACCTAAGCTGTGCTTTGGACATGTGACCAATGTGTAGGCGTAATGATATCCTTTATTGAATTGAAACACTTGCCTCCACTGCCCAGGTTCTCTGTTTAAACGTAAAGCATACATGTATACATACGTGCTAGCATGCACGCACGCACACACGCTCGCACACGCACACACGCTCGCACACGCACACACGCACACGCATACGCATATTTCGCCGTATTCGGGTAAAAACAAACTTAAAATTTATTATTTTAAATACAACATGGCTATGTAAACAAATGGACTTGGACACCGTTTGAACTATAAGTCCGTTTACATAAGTAATGAAAAATCTGATTAAATATTACATTACTCATAAAATTAATTAATCGTTCATTCATTTTAAACCTTTGACAAATGACTTACATTTAATATTAAATTATGTGTCCATTACATTTATAGCTACTTATATTTAATGTTTATTGACATTATTGTTTATTGATTTAAATGACTATTATATTTTATCATAAAATACACCGCTACATACTATGTTAATAACAGTGATTTAAAATCTATTAGTATTAGCCTGACTTAGAAAATATAATACTATTTAGTCTGGAAAAATGTACAGTTCCTGTGGGATAGAGGGATTTTATTAAGGACTAAGGAGTAAATAGAGTTTAGCTTGGAGCTGGATATATGATTTATTTAATGTGAATCAGATATCAACAAAAAAGTTATCGTCAGTTGATAATTATAATAAATAAAATACAAAGTAAATGAAACCACTATATTCCGGGTTAACGATGTCAGACGGGCTGACTAGTTATCAATACCTAATCAATTTTTAATTAGCAACACGACTGAGATTCTGTTCAAAGAACATATAAATGGGATAAAGATATACTCGTAGGTATTCTGGAAGTAGGGAACTCTATAGGATAAAAGGTATGGATAAATGCTTCTTTATTTTTAGCTTGGTGTTAAAAACAGGTTGATTAATCTATCTCGTTACTTGTACATTTATATTTCTTTCGTTTGACAAAGTTTAACAATGGTGGCATTATATACCGATCTGTAAAGAAGTGTTGTATCTGTTGATTAAAAAGCCGATAAGATCGTGAAAATATAACAGTGCTTCCTTTGTATAGATGTTTGACGACTCCTCGAGTTAATAAAGGTACAAAGGAAAGCAAATTATTCGATAGCGGTTCACAATTCACAAAATATAAAACTCTGCTATAAATAAATTGTTAAGTTTCAATTGTATTTCATTAAAATCAGGTTTTATATGAACATTTTCTATTTAATTATCTTCTATAATATAGATGTATGTATAAATGTATATATATGTATTATCTTTAACAATACTTGCTTAGTGTGTACATACTATTTTAATTTAAATACCTACCTTACCTTACCTACTTTAATTATTTGTACATTGTTATTTATGCAACTGTTGTATAAGAACACGAATGTAGGTTTATCACATGAGGCGAAGTTTTAATACTTAATTATCAATAGTTGCATGCAAGATTTTATCTACACCCATAATTAAATCCTCTATAAAAGATTCTGAAACAGCTTACTGCTAACATTAAAACAGCCACTCCTAGTAACCTAACATCATCCATTACTGAGTATATACAAATAAACTAAGTATTGATGAAAGAATCATTTATTGTAATTGTAATGAACATTTTAGTAGTGCAATTATTAAAATTTACTTTAATATGTTCTTTAATGTTGGAAGGTAATCGCTAATTTTTTTGTAAACAAAACAATACAAATATCAATGAAAAATCAAAGAAAAACGTTCTAGATAGTGAAGCGCGCGTGAATGTTCTTTTTTTGAAATTCATACAGGTCGCACGCATCGCGCATCGAGCAGTAAGAATGTGGCTGTCTGTTGAGTAAACCCTTTGCGCAGAAGGAATTTGAATGTTATTATGAAATTCAGTACAACATTATATGATCCGTTTGGATGATATAATGCTTATTAGTACAAAACACATACATTTTAATGTTGGCAATAAGCTTACTGTTTCAGAATCTTTTGTGGAGGATTTAAAGTATGGGAGTAGATAAAAATATAAATAGAATAAATTTAGGAACTTACTGTATCGTTATACCACCAATTACTGCTCGATATTGGATATGGTTTTCCTAGTCATGTTAAAGTATCGGTTTTCTTATATTTAATTCGACTCTCAGCTTATCAGTTTTTGTGTTTTTTTAAGCCAGTGAAGCTATAATATTTTTTAAACTGTCGTTTCGGTTATTTCAATAGGAAACATTATAAATTTTCGTGAAAAATTAGTAATATAACTTTGCAATTAGTCTAGCCGTTTCGGCTACGGAGAAAGTAAACTTAACACAGCGCATTGAAACATGAACGGGGGACATCATACAAATATCACGAAAAAAGTGTCCAAGGCTCGCACACGAATAAAATATAAACAAAATATTTTTACTCACTATATAAAAAAAGTATTTCTCCATACGACGAGTACATAGCGTACTGGATAATAATGAATTTTAATTCTAACAATCAATATATTTAAATCACATTGATAATATTAATAGAATAAAAACTCAATAAACATCTGGTCCTGTCTTACGATTTTTCATGAATATTCATAGAAATCTTAATATAGTTAATGTATTCAGTAACATGAATATTCGGTTTATCAAGGTTTGCTTAAATATTATTACACCGCTATTTGAAGTTTCAAGAACCTAAATCCAAAACGTAGTAGCAGAGATTAGACACTTTAATCAAAGAAACATACAATTAGAACTAGTATATAAACATAAATAATAGCCTATTAATGAAGCATCGCCTCCTCTTTTAAAGATCATTAATTAATGTTAGAATTCAGTTGAATCATAATGGGTATAGCTGGTTTTCTCTCGCCTGGGAGATATCCCATAGAATAAAATATAATAAATATGCCTTTTTTTACTCGTACTTTTACGGTTTCATTAAGGTTATGAATAAAAGTAATTTTCATTAATTTTCTGCCATTTTTTATTTCAAACAGTTTTCTAGTTTTTTAAAAAAAACTCTTCGATTTCATTTTTTTTCATATTAAAATTCAAAATAACTTATGGGTCATTTTACCATTTTTAATTGTTAAGAATGTGTATAAAAATTAATTAATATCCTGGTTTAAATAAAAAAATTACTTAATCGTTTTTAAATTAATCTTATTTCGTGCTAGATTACACAGAGATAATTATATAATTTTCCCTTAATAATTGGAAATAGTTTTTCTTCGGTTTTGATACAATAAAAGCAGTTGATCATAATAGTCAATATTTATTGACATTAAAACGTTAGTCTTCGTCACTTTATACAATCATGTTTAGAAATTGGTTTAATTTTAAAATAAAATTCCATGATAATAAATTTTTGCTAAATACGAGAACCCAAAAACCAGAATAAGGGCAGAAACCCTAATATACTCTTTACTATTTATTTTTAAATTAACGTTTCTTTTTTAAATGTTAATTAAAAAAGAAACGTTGATTGATTGCTAAATCTATTTTCAAATAATTTAGTCTAATTAATCAAAAGTCAAGCCTGAACACATTTCGAAATTTAATTTAATATTTCTTTATTTGTAACATTATAAAAGTTTATAAGAAAAAGAAAATTATTACATTCATACGTTAAACCTGACTACCTAAAACAGTGTAACGAGCCAAGTCTATCTAGAACGAAGTTCTTCAAGCTTTTTCTTCAACACTGAATGTGGTTTGATATTGTTATCTTTAAGTTTTCCTGGCGTTAGGCTCCTCCATACGACTTTCTCGTATGAATTAAAACAATTTTGACACTATTAAAAAGTTTCAATGAAATTGTTAGTTATTGAAAAACAACTATACTTAACGTCAACATACTCACTCTGATCATCAGCCAATAATCACAGACCACCAAAATGTTTCAAGATGGGGGTAAAACGTGTTTTTGTTACGTGACGACTTCTGCTAATGTTAGTGTTTTGTTTGAAAAGGTTTCAACCGTCGTCCAGCCGTTAGAGGTATAGCCGTTAAACAACAAATAGGCGCATCGGATGAGATCTTACAACAGATGCAAAATGAGCTACAGCCCACGTCAACCAGCACCACGGCAGTACCAAGCCATGCTTGTCAAAGGACCAGTTCAAATTACTCGTGGCCATATTACTCGGAGGCGAACCTGAACTCGAGGCCGCAAAGTCGGACAAGTATAAACACCAATTGGTAAGTGTTATGTTTTGATTAAGTACTTGGTTCCAAAAATTAATCATTCAACACATTAATATCCGTATTATATATATAAATAGAAAGTGTGTTTTAAGCTTGTCGGTTTATTGGTTTTTCCTACTTTCACGCTGTATCATACTGATGGCATGAGCCTGAAACTAACACAAACTTTTATTATTTTTATTATCTCAGAAAAAATCACATTTCTTGCAGTATAATATTAAAATTATTAATTATTACACTGGATAACTAGATATCGGATAATTCATTTACTCAGGTCTTTTTAACTCTTGTTGATTTTACATCAAGAAAATATAAACAAAACATACAATCTAAAATTGCTACGGTTGCTATGTTATTCTATTTAACGTCCACGCATTTAAATACTTTCTCGTTTTTTTACCTTTGTATACTTAAGCTTATTATTTTATCAAATAAATATAATCAAAGTTAGGTATGATCTTTTGTTCGCATTTATTAGCAACTTGTTATAGAAGCTTTACAAGTGTCTTTGATTGGTTCTAAAAAGTTATCATTGAGGCTGCTTGCCTTTTTCTCGACTTTTTGATGCTTCAGTTGTATCTTGTGATTTGAATAGATTTCTTATTTACTTTCCATAAATTACATAGAAAGTTTTAGCTTTGTGACAAACAATTTATTATTCGTTAGGTCCAAATCTGATTACGTATCACGTCAGTGTAGTAGTACACCAGTGCCGCAACATAGTGATTCCTGCTACGCACATGCACAGAACATGGCCACTTATTACCAGCGACAACATGAAAATATGTATAGAAATTGCTCGTTGTACGCTAACGTTGGGTAAGTTCTTCTTTTATGACTGATTTTATCGTAATTACTAATTCTTTATCCATTAAAGAGAGAAAATTTAGCATCAATATCGCTCAGCTTATAATACAATATTTAACATTTCCACAAAGTCCTTAGATTTGATTAAAATAAGTATGTAATCATTTGCGAGTTTACAAACACAGACCCATTATTAATCGTTATTTTCGTTTTTATGTCTATGGTTTGGTTCATAAAATGATCGTAAGAATCTCCAGGTTATGTACGCGAACGATAAACTTAAATATCTCGCGTATACATTTGTAAAGGACTTTTTTCTTTCGGTTTAGTTGTTCAGATAGCAGTCAAGAATTATACAGCTCACAGACGAGTTCAGAACAAACCTCACCAGTCCGGTCGGCCCGCTGCAGACGGCCAGAGTCACCACCTCCGATCCGAAGTAATCACCAACTGCTATATGTACCTTATAGCAATAATTACCACTACCAGCAAGAATATGCGCAGGCATGGAATCCAAATGATTGTAAGTGCTAATATTTAGTAAGTAATTTTAAAACGCTGTTTTGTCGCCATGAAAAAATTATTCCTGAAAATTATTCAAATTCAAAAACCTGAGCGTTTTTTCTTCCCTATACTTGTAGGGCCTATAAGTATTTATCCTGAGCAGTACGTGATGCATAGCAACAGTTGCTGACGAAATTATCCTACATATATAATTTGGTAGAACCATAAATATCCGTCGGTATAACAATAAAATTTATACATGATTTCTTCTACAGCTAAAATTTTAATTTTACTTCATAAAAAGTATAATTGTTGTTTTTAACTATTTTAATTATTTCAAATTATTATTGTAAAAACTCGCAATTGTAAATAAGACTTAAAAGCTACTTTCTATCCCGGAAGAAAACCATATTGTTTTTAAGAAGTTAATAAAATGAACAAAATATATGTTGCTTACACCAATGAGAAGTTGTTATCTTTCCCAAGTGTTAGATAATAAATTTAAAGAAGAAATTACCGTTTTGTATTATACATAGTATTTTAATATCATTACAGACAACCGAATGGCATATTACCAACAGCAGACGATGAGCGGCGCAAGCACGCCCCAAGCCGCCGCAGCCGCGGTGCCACAGCGCGCTCATTACTCGCATGCTCTACAATTACAAGTGAGTATATCTATTCTACACATTAACGTATTATATTATTAATATCTTTCTAATGAAAGATTACAAGAAGCGTTTGAAGCCCGGTTACTCTATACATATTATAATAAAAATGAAATTCATTCAATATCTGGGCGTAAAAAATAATTTAAGAAAATGTGCATTTATAAAAGTTTTAGTTTGTGTGTATTTTTGGACCGTTATACGTCATAACGCAAAAACTAGTTAGATATATTGTTGCAGATCTAAGTTAAACATTTAAATTGTTGCCAGGAAAAAAGAGATTACCATTTAAAGATGTTTTGCCCCGACTTGTTTAGTGTGAGCCGACTAGTTTACTAAATTGATTATTTTTCTTTTCGTCTAGATTCATAACTTACGAGTACATTGACTTTTCTTTAATATCGTCTACGTACAGACCTTCAATAAAATATTATTATCAGTTCACACTTAATATATAAATACAAAAATTACCGATATTTTTGACAATGTATTTCAGACTCTATGTCCAGCCCCCGCCAGATATAGACCAGTGCCAGCGCCTCAGCCCGGCGGAGGAAAGCAAATGATTTCTTATTCCGAGAAGGTATACAGCTTACGCTTCCTTTTACGATTTCTAGAACTTAATTATAAAATATTAGATCTGTAATTATTTTTATAGTTTTAAGTAATAATAAAAAGCATCTTGTGAGTGTTGATGCTATACATATACGAACGGTGTTGCGATAACGGTATTAGATATGTTTAACAGTCTCCAAATAAACTCCCGAATAAGTTACTTGCAACTTAACCATCGAATCCTTGATTATACTCATAGTTCACCAACTAGCAAATACGGTCACAGATTAAGCAAACTGTCAAAATATAATTGTTTGTTCAAATGACAAATATCTGTCCGATATCTCAGATATGGCTTAATTAAACAAAAAAAATAATGGAAATTTCAGTTTTAAGCCAAAAATATACTAAAAAGCTCTTTTTTTTTGAGGTTATCTGCCTACATAAAAATACTTTGTTTAATTTATAAAATTATTTCAAATATTAGTTATTTGTTTGGTAAAATTGGACACATATTTCGTATATTTAACTTTTGAAATATGACATTTTTGTTATTATTGTGTTTTTGACCTTTTGTCTCAGAGCAAGCAGAATAATATTTATAGAAGCGAAAGGTCATAGCTTGTAGGTAATTATTTTTATGGTAAACATTATTTTTTTAACTTTTAATATTATTATTTTTTAAGCAACTTACCTCACGACACATACTAAACACGCATAATTTATATTTAAAAAATATTATGTGTACCTGATATTCAGTGTCTTACTTAGTATAAAGTATTATATTAAGTGTTATATTCATATTATTATATAAAGTTTACTAGTTAACCCGCGCGACTTCGTCCGCATGTAGCTCTGCTCCTCTTGTTCTTAAAATGATGTTAAATAGCCTATAGCCCTCCTCGATAAATGGGCTATCTATCTAACACTGAAGGAATGTTTCAAATCGGACCAAAAGTACCTGAGATTAGCGCGTTCAAACAAACAAACTCTTCAGCTTTATATATTAGTATAAGATTACTATTGACATTGTCTACAAGTTTACACACTATTTTTTCAATATTATATTACTGGGAATTGAAACACAAATTCCATGCATAATTTTAAACCGTTTAACACTTCATTCATTCATCTCATTCATGTAGTTACACACTAAAGCTTTGCGTACACAAATACAGGAAGTTAATAAGACTTCATTCAAGAAAAGCTAAATAAAGTTGATCATCTACAGACATACCAAATAACTAACGGATCGCTAGCGCGGTATTATGAAGGGCGAGGGGTACACTAGGGGTATCTACACACACCGACGTCATAAATCGTCGTATTAAATAATTTCGAATTAAATCTCGAGATAATATTAATATAACAATAATTCAATCTATTTACAAAAAAATTAACAAGAAGAAAAAAATCGATAAACAAGAACATATAGGCATTGAGTAAAAAAATCTACATATTTTCTTTTGATAAAAAAATATATTATGTATATACTAGCCTTTATCCGCAACTTCGTTTGCTATATTGAGGTTATATTAGCCTACAGTAGACCGTCTGTAGACATATTTAATAATTTTATGAGGTTGTCATACCAACTTTTATCCCTTAAGGGATAATTTTCGACAAAATATTTTACACGTGTTACATGACTTTCAATGAAGAACCTTCATACTAAATTTCATTAGAATAACTTCAAAAACAGCAAAGTTTCATACTAACTTTGCACCCCCGTTTTATCCCCTTATGGAGTGAATTTTCAAAAATCCTTTCTAAGTAATTATTTTCTTAGCTATTATTTGTAATGGCTAGCCATGCCAATAGTTTCTTTGGTGGCATCTCCAGAACATATGATTTTTAGGTAGTCTGCGCTATATCCAACTTCTCAACCACTTACAGCTCATGTTTCGTGTTTCTGCTAATGATAATAGTTTCGTTGGTGTCATCTCCAGGACATATGAATTTTAGGTGGTCTGCGCTATTATATATACTAGTTAGGTAGTATATATAATTTTTCGACTTATCAATTTGGCTGTAACATATACAGATAAATTTCGTGGCGCACCTTAAACTGTTGCTAGACAACACATCATGTTTAAATACTTCTTAGAAGTAAGATTTTGAGTGTTTTCCGAATTCGACTAATTTCCATGACTTTTATTATTTTTTCTTGCTATCATCCTAATTGAATTCAATGGCTTACGTCACTCGAGCTCCCCCCAGCCGCGCGCTCTTGCACTTCACCCCTGAAACGCGTGAAATTCATTCGCACCCTTCTATGTCAAACCTCATGGGCGATCTTTCAATTAATTGGTATGTCTACAGGATCAAACACAGACAGTCTAATAAAACGAGCTAAACCGATGGGGTTGTGTCATTATTATTACAAAGTTTCTATACTCACCTTCCGGCTTCATCTTCAAATTGGTTCCATGCTATAAAAATGATACATCCTATTTACAAATATAATATAGCACAATCGGAAACCGGAAAGTGGATCAAATTCAACTTACAATATTTGATTACAGAAAGATAGACATCGTAAATGAAACTAAATAAAAATTTGTAATTTGGTTGACGTTATACGATACTTGACTGTAGATAACTAATAAATTAAAAAATTCTATATCCTATGTTACGTATGTTTAAATAATTTTCCA